>JAOXNO010000024.1:55540472-55577451 GCA_028565335.1 Limnodromus scolopaceus | reverse complement strand
ACATCTTCAGTGGAAGAAACTACTCTCCCAGAACGATCAAAAGCCTTGTGTCAAGTTAACAGAGTCGGGTGATGGCATGAGCTAACCACTTTTTGAAACAGTTTCTGAAATGTTTTTTAGATCCATTTCTTTAGTAGTAAGTTTTACTTTTGGGGAAAGGGAGAAAGAAACATAAAATTTACCCAAATGAATCCTACCAATGTGGAACACGGTGCAAAGAACTAGAACCTTAATCCTCAAACATATAACTGGATAGTTTATTTAAGGGGAAAAGAAGGAAAATTCAAAATTTCAGAGTGAGATTGCAGAATGGATCAATTTCAAAGGACAGATAGATCTATGTTTTCCCTACTGTTTTCCAAACCTGTTTATTACAAATGTAATGCGAAGAGGAGTTTTTTCAGGAATAAAAAAAAAAGGCATGTAGCTCTCCTGCTTGTTCATTTTTTTGGTTTTGCTCTTTATGTTGAAATTGGGAAGCCAGTTAAGGCTGGGTGTAGTGGTCAAATCCAGGTACAAAGGCCGGAAAGAATACTGACTGAACAGAAAAACACAGTGGAGGACACTTTGCCTGGGAGGTCCACAGTTGCCTGAATAATCTGTGGGCTGAATTCTCACGAAAATTATTGGGAATTTCTAATCCAAACCTCTGAACTGCTATTTCTTGAAATACCTCAATATGTGCTTCTACAGACCTTTTATAGTCAATGAAGGACTGCTTTTACTACCTGCTGGTGGCTGACGGTGGACTTGAGGTTGGTTATGCCTACCCTGCGGGTCAATCACAGCATTTCAAATGTGAAGCGCAGGTCGCAGAAGAATACAGCGATCTGCATTCACCACCGCAGGGTACATTTTTAGCAAGCTGACTGTCACTGTTCAGGTGTACAACAAAAACGCCGAGCCGCTTTCGCCACGTGGTGCCGTTCGACAGGAGTTAAAATATAGCTTTTGAGAATGTCAACTGATGTTTAGAGACTGTTTGTAATCTTGCAGAACTATGATTACGTGAGGTTACGTAAACCCTAATTCTTGAAGATATGCACCCTCAGCTGGGTTAACAGTTTCTAAAGTGTCCACGTCCTGGTGCCTTTTAACAGCGCTTTTGCTCTTAAATCATCCCTGTGTTTTTGAAAATATGGCCATATGCTGCCTAAATATAACTGTAGGAGTTTAAATTTAAATTTAACTCCCTGTTTGGTTTTTTTTGTTTTTTTTTTTTTTTTTTAAGTGTTTGCCTTCACTCTTTTAAATCTTGGCTGAGACTATTTTCTCTTTTAGCTTCAGAGCGTAGACCCTTAGGATGAGTAGGTTCATCCCCCAAATACCCTCCCAGATTCACAGCAACAGTTGTGCATTTTTTTGTCCTCAGCTGTTTCTTTTGAATAGGTTGAACTCATGGCATGCTTTTCCATTGTCTATATAAATGCTTTACTGTAAATTAATTGGTATCAACTCTCCAAGCTCTTACATATATATTCTTAATGGCCCTTCCAGTCATTTAAAAAGCCAGGGGTCATGTTGCTGGTAGCTTGCTTTGCAAAAGCAGCATAGAAATGGAGGATGGGAATGACCTAGGTCAGTAGCTCCTGCCAACACCTCCTAAAATGCCCCAAGAAAATTTTCAGGCTATATCCTAGAGGCTGGATAGGTTTTCTTGTCCTTATTCCTTCTATGGGGAAGCTGTTACAAAATCCTGTGTTGGAAAAGTTGTCTTTTTAATTGCCAGTTCAAAATTATTTATGGCCAGTTGCTCAGCTGCCAATGTAGTAAATACACATTTGCAGTTGTATTGATTGCTAATTTAAACTGCTTTTTCCCTGTCTGGTTTGTACCTGGACATGTTTACAGAGTAATTAAATGCTTTTGTTTTACTAGACTGAACAAGGTTCTTCTCCAGCTATTCTATAGCTTATTCCTGGGCCTATTGATTGATTATAGGGCTGTTCTTGGGATGCAAGAGCTACGGTTTTAAATAATTATGGCTGTAGAGGGCTTGGGACCCAAGCTGTCTGGCCAGCTGTGGTACTGCCTAACTGTCGGGCTATCATGGGAAGATGGGAAGCAGCCACTGCTTTTTTAAAAGGAGAACGGGACCAGTTGTTGGAACAAAAAAGCATATCCGTGTATAAATGGCTGGTTTTGAATACTGATTTCTCATAGACATCTGGGCTTAGACAGCTAAATGGAGAAGAGATGACAGGGGTGAGCTTCAGGCGCGTGCATTCTTCCATTCATCATTTTCTACTGAGTGACAGAGGCATCCCACTATGTAGCTGGCTGGATCTCAGGATCGCATTCAGCTCCCTACCTTTTGATCTACAGAGAGTTCAAGCATTTAGTCCAGCCTTGTGAATTTGGTCTATGGAGTTGGATATCCAATTCTGTCATTGTATTGAATATCCAAACGCATAAATTCCTGTTCGGATATCACCTTAGTGTGTGTGGGCCCATGCTGGGTTATTTAATCCATGTTTGCTGAAGGCTAGTCCCACACGCTTCCTATTCTCTTTTTATTTGTATCTGAAGAACCTTTTGATGGTTGGTTTTCGTTTTTTTTCTTTCCTCTTATTGCTGTTCTCATCTACTTGGCATAATTAGTGATCAACAGTGTTTATTATTTTTAAAGATTTCTCTTACTCTTTTATTTCCTGGAACGTTACCTCAGGGAACAATCCATTTAGTTCAGTCTGTAGCCTCTCTTACAGACTGAAAGTGGATGATAAATTAATTTTGAACAGAGGCAAGGAGGTTAAGGTTTTTGAATATTTATTTAATTGTGTGTCTCTGCAGAAATTGCTGTTTCATGAGAAAATTATCTCTCTCTCTGAACTGGTGATAGTGATATTTGGGAAATAGGTGGAGTCATGAAACTAAATTAATCACTATTCAAAAACTGGCTGAGAATTTGTAAATGCAAAGGACTATACAAAATTACCAAATGTTACTTCTGTGGGATAATTATGTCTAAAATTTGTGTTGCTTGTAACAGAATTTGTTCATATACTTGTTGGCATATGTTCTTAGTGTTCTGTGCCTTTCTTATGATTAAATTTCTAGGAGATTTGTGTGGTTAATCCCATTTAGGAAAACCCAGACTAATTTCTACCATGGTAGAAAGCACTGCAGCAGTCTCCTGGAAGGCTGCCTCTCCTAATTATACAGTGCTTGTAACTTCATGATTTAACAAATATTGGCTACAACATAAAGCAGTTTTCTCTAGAACTTTTGAAGTTTCTCTGTCTTCTGTAATGTCTGTTTTAGTACTATGGGTTGAAATGACATTAAGAAGAAAAGGCTCCTGTGGAAAAGACATCCTAGAGCATGTGAAAAGGTTTGGAAAGGGTCTATCATGACTGAGTTACAGGCTTTATGCATTCAGAGGTCAAAACAGAATTTCCCTGGGTAGTTCACCATGGCAGTTGAGTGCAGGACCCATCTCGTGACTGCCTTGAGACCAAGTACAAATTTATGTACCGTTCACAAGGCATTGCAGTGGAGAGGTTAAATAAACGGCAACGAGGCAATCATATGGAAGAATGAAAAAAAATTAATTGCTTTTTGTTGATGGCTATAATGTTTACTTGCCCATCAGTCATTTCAAAGTAATAAAAAATAACAAACCATTACTGTAAAAATGGACCTCGTTGGGTCAGTGCTGTTGATGGAAATGAACGACCTTTGTACCAACAAATTTCCGCAAACCCTGGAACAGATCATAACAGGAGAATTAACCTATAGGCAGAAAAATTTTAATTTACTTCCACTAGGACCACAGGTTTCCTATTTGGTGGGTGTAGGTTCTGTAGTTGCGGTTCAACAGCACTTTGCAATGACAAAGTAGTTCCTTTCCTATAATGATTTAAAAGGTCATTGTGCGTCACCCATGCTCAAGCTGAGGCCTTACTCAAACCCAGAGAAGATTCAGTGAACCTGAACAACATAGTCTTGGTCCATCCCTTCCCTATCAGACAGCGTAATGCACAGGCATGTCTACTATCTGTGGGGAAATGAGATGGCTTTGGCTGGTTTGTCTGGTTCTTTTCACTGAGGCAGCCGGCAACATCCCGGATGAGACTTTTTATGGCACGTGAACATAATGATGCTGCTTCCAGATTGGCGCCAGTGTTCCTGTGCAGCACTGCATCGTGCTGGAGCGGATGTATTAGCTCAGTCCATTTCTTGCTCTGCATTCTGCATTGGTGCTGATCTTTGTGACACAGTTTGGGTTCTCTTTATGTTCATTCCTTTTATTTTTCTGCCATCTGCAAACAGCAGCAAAAGGAAGAAGAAAAGAACAAAAACGGTATTATTTTTTTCATCCATAGAAAACCTACAAATCAAGTATTTCCTAGAGAAGTAGGAATTTGAGATAAGCTTGGTTCAGCGTAGAGTCTTTAACTGTACTGGCGACTGAGATCACTCATGCTTAAGATTATTTCAATATAATGAATTTAAGCACCAGAGTACTACACTATCTAATATAATTCTTTGACTTAGATGCATTGTATTTAGATTTATTTGCCATTGATGGGAGAAATTGCTTGCTCCTGACATGGTTTTTGCTGTACTAGGGATAATGTGGCTATTTATTGAGACAGTGCAATGGTGAACAAGTTAGGCTGTATTTCATCGTTGCCTAGTCCTCTTTACAGCTGCTGCCTCTGACTGAAATACAGTGAGTGCATCAGTACTTGTAAAGACAGGCATGTTAAAAGTGAAACATTTACTTCTGGCTGCTCCCATGTTTTGGTGAAGTCCTCTTGACCATGGGACTTTACAAAGAATTGAGCACTGACACCTCCACTTGCTTTTGTTCAGGAAATGTTTGCCTGGAGTGTCAGGAAATCAGATCTACGGACCAGTTCAAACATTGAGTGAATATTAATGCAAATGTGTTCTGTGGAGTTGATTTATTCTAGAAATGAGTGCACTGGAAATAAATTATGAATGAAAAATCAGTGCAAATATAATTAATAGACTGCTATCTTACAACTATAAAATAGTGACATATTTTTAAGAGAAATATAAAAAAAAATGTACAACTATGGATTTGACAAATCTATTGTTGAATCCTGTTGTATGGCTGGGGAAAGCCAAGTATGTCCTTGGAGAGTGGGGATTAAGAAAAGACTTTGGAGCAGACAATGGCAGCATTAAATGAGTAATGCACCCAGAATGACAGTAGCAGTCCAAATTGCTCCTGTCCCATAGGAGGGAGTGGTCAGTGGCTATTTGGAGGGGCAGATCACAGAAAAAGCAGCCAAAAGTCTTGAGGTAAAAAATTTTTGGGTATCAACAACATGTGTTACAAAAAAAATATTTCCTTTTGACTTACTTCAGGTTACTGCCTGTAAATTTTATTGGATGTCCTTTTTCCCTACTGACATGAAAAATGGTGAATAACCATGGCTTATTTATGCTTTCTCCTTATGTCATTCTTTCTACCAGTTTTCTCCCTTCTGTAGGCTCTAGAATCTGTCTTGAATCTCTACTCATTGGAACGGTATCTCTATGCATCTTTCTGCATCTTCTTTTGAGATACAGAAAACAATGTCATAATTTATACAGTGGGAAAATACAGTTTTACTCTGTTTCTTCCCTAATAAATTCTAACATTTTGTTTGTCTAGTGGCACTTCACATAAGACTGACACTTTCAGAGAATAGCCTGTATCATGCAGGATTTCTTTCTGTGTGTAACAGCTAATTTGGAGCTCGCCACTGCTTAGGTTTACCTAAGGTTGGTTTTCCACAGTTGTGTTTCTTTCAGTTATTGATGCTGAATTTATACTGTCATTGCAATGCTCGTATGAGAAAGGTCCTTTGATGAATTTTCAGGGGCAGCTTTCATTTCCACTGCTCTGGATAGTTTTCGTATCATCTATAAACTTTGCCACCTTGCTATTCACTTCTAAATCATCTTTGAACGTGTTAAATGGTATCCGTGCTGACACAGAGCACTCGTGGGATGTGGCCATTGGCTTTTCTCCAGCGTGGAAACAGTCTGCTTATGTGCCCGCTTTTGGACCCCTTTCAGCAGAGGCGTGACAGTGCTGCAGTGCTTGCGCAGAGTCACCTGGAGCTGCTGCCAAGAGCCAGCACAACAGACATGGCTTGAGGATGCAGGCAAAGACGCAAGTGTTTAATGCTTTAAAAAATACACTCTTATTATACGAGACAATTGGTCATGCTTATTTTGCAGGAAAAGCATTAGGGAAATGGTAGCGTGGGCACAGGGAAATGTAGCAGTGAGGCAGGGAAACCTGTTAGCATCTGTGGAAGACGAGGCTGGTCAGCAGAGGTTGGTCTGGCTGAGCTCCCCGAGCTTCCTTCCAGCCTGAATTACTCTGTGACCCTGGAAACGCAGCAATGATCTCTGTTGTCCAGCTTTGCCACGTAGTCCAAATGCCTCTTCCTCCTGTGAGATGCTAGCATGAAGCAATGCAGGCTCTACTAGAAAGCCTCATGGTATAGAGGAGTGGAAAGCAGTGTGTTCAAAATTAAAATCCTGGAAGTCACCTTTTCCTTGGCTAAGAAATTCTAAATGTCTTTGTGTTGTGCTGTTGTTGCAAGCTCTCTACTTGCCTCCCGAGTCCAAGATCAATTTCTAATCTTTTACTGTTTGTATTAATGATCACTTTATTTTATATATTAAAAAGTTAGATGATCTGGCCTTTTCAAACTGGTTGGTCTTTTAATCAAAATTCTATTAATCTCCCCATGTTCAGCATTTCCACTTTACCAATCTTTTCTGCTGCCTCTGGAGCCTGCTATGCTCTTTGCTATGGATTTGAGAGCAAAAAATACTTGACATGAATACAGTACTGCTCTGGTGGAAATCAGCCATTTAAAAAATCACCTCTTAGCATAACTTAATTTCATGCTTCTTTAACTCCCTACTGTCAAACCTGCCTAATACCTGTACTTTAATTTTGCTCACATTTTTCTCCTAAATAAATTTCTGCCAAATGTACTCTTACCATTAAATTGATAACATATGGTGTAATCATTGCTTCTGAGAAGCAACAAGAAAGGTTGGCTTCCTGAAAGGGGTTTTTGTCTCCATATAGTTTGGATACATTAACATATATAGCCAATTAACATAAATTTCAAAGAACCAGGGAATATAAATTTCACTAAAATTCACATGGGTGACTTTACTTTTTTTTTTTTTTTTTAAATTTGATTATTGTTTTATCCTAGCCATCAGGTATTTTGGTCTTGATGCTCATGGGAACATTGGAATAGTTAGATTTGTCCAGATCAATGCTTATCTAGCTCCATATACTGTCTTTGTGGCCCACAGCAGCTTCTTAGAGAAGAGTAAAAGACTAGGGCAATCATTTTGCTAAGTTTCTTGGATATAAACTTCCAGTTTCCACAGACCTGCAGTTTAAATGTTTGGGCTGTTGGGGTTTGTTTAATTTTGTTTGTTTGTTTGTTTTGTTTTGTTGTGGTTTTTTGGGGGTTTGTTTTGTTTTGTTTTGTTTTTATTCTTTCCAGCTAGAGCTGGTATTATACCTTTATTTGTCCCTGCATTTTTCTGTGATACCCTCACCGCTTTTTAACCATACACTTTTTGGCATGTGTGCAACCTATGGCAATGTGTTACAGAATTTACCATCCCATGGTGTGAAAATCTCTCTTTCCTTTCGATTGTTTTCAATTGCTCCTTAATCATTGAAGTGGCCCCTAATTCCTGTCCTTGGATGGTGAACAGTCGTTTTCTATTTACATTCTTCAACCTGTGATTTCACGAGCTCACGTCACAGATTTCTTCCCCTCCTGTTTTCAGTGACTTAAGACTGCTCTGAGTTCACTGACTTTAATGGAAAAAGTAATAGTTTGCATTGGAAGGGTACGGAGGAGTGGCAGAATTTAGGTGTAACTTCTACGTTTCGATACCAAAGCAGTCAGTCAAGCCAGTTCAAAAGATGAGTTACATTCTGTCATTTACAGGTTTGCTGACCTCAGGGTCTGTGGTGGGCTATGAGAAACAGTACAGTGGGCGTTGCTTTTGTAATCTATATGTTGATGAATAACATTTCGTTTAGCAAGTTAATAGTGAAATTAGATAAACAATTCTGAGAAACAGTGGTTAGTCATTTCTGAGATGTCTGCTGGAATTTCTTTTGAAGCTTCCCAGAAACTTTTAAATATATTGAGTGTTCACATAAGAGCTATCTATGTGTTTTGTTTTAGATGGAAAAATATAACATAAATAGCAGTATGACTGTGTACAGACACTTTTGAATTTAATGGATTGAATGTATGCTGCAGTATTTACGGGGTCATCCTCCAGAAAACGTGATTTTGGACTTTCGGTCTATAAGATATGGCTACAATTCGACTGATTAGAAGTGTTAAGAATTTATTTCAGTAAAATGGGCTTTGTTCACTGCTTTAATTAGCAAAAAGTGTTTTGTTGTGAATGTGGCTTTTGTGATATCAGTCTTCACTTGTGATAACAGCACCAAAGTTAGGATAACACACAAAATGGACAACTTGCATCTGTCCAGACCAAGATACCACAGATTATATGTAGTACAACACCTCCTACTGAAAAATGGAATGGAAATGTGCTAATTTACTGCTGGCTTCATGCAGCAGTCTTCTGGCTGAGTAAAACAATAATGTTTTAAAGGCCTGGCGGCATGGTAAAAAAAATCTTTATAACCTCATCTTTCCAATAATTCTGCTTCAGGCAAGACATATATCCCCCCAGGACAGAAACTGCTGGCAAGGTTCTGCAGTACCACTGTGTTTCTCATTTGTTAACTTTCTTTCAAAGATTCGAAGTCTTGCAGCTTTTTTGAGCTTTTTCTTTTGCACAGATTTTTAGGTCTTCCAATGATCTGCAACTTATGTAATCAAATTTAATTAACTAGCGTAGCTTGAATTTCAAATATAAAATTCTGACTGTCTGTCCTAAAATATTTATGAGATACCTTGTTACAGAAGGATAAACTCTTTTGTGAAATGCTGTTGGTTGCAGCAATTCTGGATGCAGTTTTTCAACTAAATTTTAAAATCATAAATGAGCCTTGCACAACCACAAGAAAAAAAAAACCAACATGGAAGAGAATGTTGTACACCCAAATACAATGCCTACGAACGGATTAGAGGCAATGTGAAGTTAGTATATAGCTTGCTGTGAGTTATTAATTTAATTTCACTACAAAAAATCATGGATAGTCTATAAAATTCCACACTGGCAAAGAAAAGGGACAGCAAAAGCACAGATTTAATTACCAGCTAAGTATTTGTTCAATCCCTGTCAAACCAACTGATTTGGCCTGTTTTAATTAGGCACTGAGGGAGTAAAGTTAAATCATTAGCTGTTTTTGGCTCATCAGATTTGTTTGAAAATTGGTTTTTAAAGTCTGTGTGCTCTGCAGAAAGACAGAAAGCGTTCCATACATTTTTATGCTATATTACTTGGATTCTGAAATTCAAGACAATATTTCATATTTATTGCAACAAATGTTGCCACAGTAAAGCAGTTATTGAAACTGTAATTGACAATACAGTTCAGAAGTATTTAAAATTGTTTACTTTAGCAGATGGTCACGCATATGCTGTTTATTTTAATAAAGAGAAAAACAGTATAACAGTTCTAGTGCTTTTATTATATTAATTTCCGAGGTAGTGAACCTGAAGTGATTAGATGTACACACAGATGAATGCACAGATGGTAAATGAGCCATCAGTCCATGCTTCATTCATTCACAGGTACAACCACTGGGATTCCCTTCTGAGACTGCCTCTTTCTCTCTGGCTTTAAGCAGAACCTGGGGTGAGTGACTTGGGTGTAGAGGAGTCCCTGTAGGTATCTGCAGCATGAGATCCCTAGCATCTGTTTGGTGTAAGCCATTACTGTCTCTCCTTGCTGAAGACTATTATCTTTGAAAGTTAAAGTTGCCCAACTCCTGTGGTTGTTTTTCCATTAAGTTCTACTCTTTGTTCTGCACCCCAGAGGGAACTGCAAATTCCCCTCCAGGATATTTTTCATTCTCCCTGTCCAAACTAATTATTCCTCAATGCTTCACATTTTATTTGGAAATGGATTTGGTTTTGTTTTGGGGTTTTTTTTTTGAGATTTATATATGGTCAGCGAGCTATCTGATCTCAGGACTATCCCACCAATTATGGGTTTTGTTATTAGCAAAAAATGTTTTGTCAAGCCCTTTCTGGATAAAATCTAGTGGGATTTTAATTCTTCTAACAGTTTCCTGTCTGGGCGTAGCTTTATAATTATAGATAGAAATGATAGAGTTGTTCTTTAGGAACAAACACCAGAATTCTTGAATTACATCAAATCCAGAGAGTTTTGGTTTAAATGGGTTTTTTATTTTTCATTTGTATTGAGAATCCTACTTTGCTGTCTTTCACAGCTGGTTCAAACACTGATTGCTCTTGCAGCATAAATTAATTTTATTAATTTTTTTTGCTTTATCTATGTCCAGATTACTAGTCCTCATCAACTACTGGCAGTATCTTCTGAATTGCATTAAGGTATCCTCAACAAAAGCTGCAGTAGTGCTGGTAGCTTAGTGTTGCTTGAAAATTTCTGGTTTTCTTACAGTAAGCTAACATATTTGTTTAACATGAATTTACTGGAGCTTTGTCGGGTGAGCTCCCTAGAACATCAGTCTTTTCCAAATACTTGCAGCTTCTGCTGCAGAGCACTGAGACTTTGGCCTTTTTCTTCCTCTTATTTCCTGATTAAATCTAACATAACACTTTGCAGTCGGCCATATTAGTAACTCATTTGGTGAATATCTATTGATTCCTCTGCAACTTTAAAGGCACAAGCAAGTATGTAGAAAAATTGATTATAGTGGTGTTAATCTTTCTATAAAAGTGATTAATCATACTTTGAATACCTGGTCATACTGCCCTCTCAGCCTGCCATCCACAGATTTGTAATATTTAGAAAGGAACATGTCTTTCTGTCTGATTTGTAAAGATTAAGTCTCTAAGGATTGTAATATGGGGGAATATTTTAATTATATCCACTATTACAAGGCCTGGAGTTTGAAAGCCACTTCTGTTTAACATGTAACATAACGTTATCAGAAAATATAAGTATTGGTACCCCTTGGTCGTTTTTTCTTCTTTTTTTCTGTCCATCAACCATGTCTGTAACAACCTGCATTATGGGCAAAACAGTGTTCCTCTTAAAAGTCAGAAGTCTTTAACCACTAGTGCAGGACACGGTCACATTGTGTTCACATCCACATATACCCAGGGACAGCGCTACGAAGGAGACAACAGCTCACTGAGGACTTTACTAATTTGAGTGGGTACAAGTGTTAGCTGGCTCCAGCTATTTACAGCACAACTGGAAATGGCCTTGAAAACATCCAGTGGGAAAGATTTGGTTTTCCATGAGGAAGGTAGTATCTGTAGGTGCAGTACAATCTGGATATTGCTGTGTGATGTTGATGTGCTACTGCTGATTAATAAAAATTCAGTCTCCTGCTTTCAAGTCAATGAAGAATTATGTAAGGATTTATTGCAATGGGCTTTCCTTACTTGGAAGCTGAACAAGGCACGGGGAGAAATATATCAAATTCTAAAATTAGATACCTGAATCTAACACCTATTAGGAGTTTTATGTATTTGAAACATATCAGCATGTAAATAGAGCTACTCAAGTCCACTTCCAACTGATCAAATGTTGTTGACATCTCTAGGTGGCAGTCCTGTGTTCATAATATACTTTGCTATGAGATAAAAAATACCTCCTTTATATATATATATTTCTGAGGCAGTAGAAGTGCTAACCAAACAAGGTTTGGCACTTAAGAGGCACTTAAGATATTGTCTCTGTTTTCCACAACTGCCCCATTTGCAAAAGGAGCAGATGTAATAAGTGGTGTCACTAGATCTCTTGCTTGAAACAATGTTGTTCCCAACACGCTCATCCAGGTGACCCCATAGGCCAGATGGCCCTTGCTTATCCTCCCCACAGTACCCCACATGTGAACGGCAGTCTTGCTCAAAGCTCACCTTCACTAACACTGTGGTATATTCCTTATCGAATTGCAGACTCTTGTGGGCAAGATTTTTCTGTATATTAACTATCTTCTTTGAAGTAGAGTGATTCATTGCTGAAATGATAGACAACTGAGAAATAAAAATTACAAGATTAATCTCCTGGAAAAAAAGGTAATCACAGGTAGTGTATCAGACTGCTGGCCACTGTCTATAGCCAGTTCTGTCCTGCTTGTTCATCATTATGCTCATATTGTGCCAGAAGCTTTTTTCTTTGTCAGACACAAGCATGTCAGATATTTCCCCTTTCCATTTCACTCATTGGCAGTTCCAGAGTCTTCAACGCTGAGTTTTTGACAAATGGATTTTGTAAATGTTCATGGGAGGTGAACATTAGAAAAATGAAACACTTTTTATTTCAGTTTTAAATATTTTATATAGAGGTTCTCCTTATTTAGTAGCAGTGCTTTTATGCTAGCAGGGAATTATGAAACCGCAGCTTAGTTCAAAGAAATATGACGTATTCATCAGTAATATTTTTTGTGGTCCTGCACCAGCTGAATTTGAATAATTTAAGCATGTATTTCTACACAATTCGATTTATATTCCACTTGTCATTTTGACTTTTCTACCTAATAAAACCCCCATTTTGAAACAATGATGCAGGTCCACATATTATGCATGTGATCCCTTGCAGATTACTGAGGTTTTAAATTATAATTGCTTCTTGAGAAAATGGAAGGAAAATGAAATTAAAATGAAGAGAAAGTAATGTGATATATTTGCTGGTTCACTTCCTCCAAAATCCTTTTGAATATTTTGCAGACAAAGAGAACAACTGCAGTATATAGGTATAATTTCTTCTTTTGTGGAAGTATACTACATTTATCTTTTTTATTAGAAAAAATAAAAAATGTCTTCTGGGAATGTAGGTCTTAAAATACGTGGTACATCTTTAATAGATGCAAAACATGGGCAGCTCTCATGTTTTCTCTGTCTCAAAATAAATAGTAAAGTTCCCAGCATCCTCTGGAGCCTCAAAGGCCAATTGCTTTGCGTGCAACAGAATGTAGATATTGTTGTCATTATGACTGTAATAATATTGTTGATGGGAACTTAATGGGAGCCTGGACAAAAGCAGTTTTAGCTCAGAGAGATATTTTGGCAGGAATTTCAATAATGAAAGTAAAGCAATTAAGTTTCCAGACATATTCTCTGCTTTTACCTCTACAACCTGTGGTTTATCTCACTTTCCCCTTTCCCTCATCTCCAGAAATCTGCTACTTGCAAGAATTTAAGATAATTTTACTATTTGTAATAATTTTGTTGTGATCATGGTTCGGAAAGAAAAGACTGTAACAGGTGAATTGTGGGCAAGATCTAGGAAGCAAAACCAAAAGCAGATTGGTGATACCTTTTATAAAAAACTTTTTTAGCCAAAGCTTATTAGCTTTCTCGTCCCCAGTATCTCTCTGTGCCAAGGGAGCAAGAAAGTTTTATATAAAGATACAGTTATGCCATTTCTGCGCTATTCCGGAGCCTCTCTTCATCAGATGAAAAATCAAGGTGGCTTCACAAGGCCTCTGGGTCTTTGAGTCTTTGTAGAAGGGAAGATTTCCAAATCTCTAATCTTGCTCCATGTTGGTGGGCAAGACACACCAGAGTTTAATGGGATTCATCAGCAGTGATGCAGCTCAAGTGACGGCAAAATGTACTGCAGAAGAGACATAGCTTGGTTCCTGGGGGTTTTTTTGTGCACAAGGACACAGTTTAGGGGAGTAACTTTTCTATTTTTAGTAAATAATTTTTCATTCCTACTCCCATGAACAATTTTGAGCACACAGGTAAGTAATAACAGAATAAAATCCTGAAGTGTTTTCCCCTGGACTGACTACCAAATAGTTCAGTTCTTGCTTCCAGTCACTTGCTGCTCAATGTTATAACTTATTACTTATCAGTATCCTTCAAACAAGAAGCAATCCTTTAAAAGCACTGAGGAAATTTATGATGAGTTAAATATATAGTATTATTTTTTCACATTACTCAATTCTGTATGTATTCTGATTTGTATCATCCGTCATAGACTGCAGTGTTTGAATAGTGCAATCAATGAAACCCCAAAATAAATAGTTGAAATAATCAGTCCTGGAAATAACAAAGACCTTAATCTGCAGCATCCATAGGACTTATTTGCTGACCACAGTTCTCGGACTGGCATCCTTTCAGGAAGACAAAAGACAGCTTTTGTGACATTTTCAAAGTGTTTGTTAAATAATAAATCCAAAATACAGCCTGCCAGATTTCTAGACTTGACAATGGCTTAATAATAGTATTGTAACATGAATGCCAAAGCAGAATTATTCTGAATGTGCCCATCAGCTTACCACTGTGGTAGGGTGGTGCCTGTTTCTGTTAATGAATATTTAGATTTTTGTGAAAAACAAAGTTGGCATATAAAGCATCTGAGGTTTCAATAGCTTGTGAATGGTTAGGAATCCTGTTCTTTACTGTTTTCTGGAACTCTGGGACAAAATCCTTTCAGAGTTTTCCACAATACAAAACGCGTGTAAGTCCACAGCAGTGGTGATTCACATTAGTTTCCTATACTTCTGTCTCATTATTGCCTCTGCCTTCCCAGTTTGTCAGTTCTCCTTCTTGCGTTGGTTATTTTCTGAGATGGAAAGACTAGGTCAACACTGAAGTTAAATAACGAGTTTGAGAAGTTATATAGTCACTGTGGTTTATTTCTTTTTTTCTGAGAGCAATTAACTCTCAGTGTTCCATGGAGGAAACAACATCCTATTGGCTTCTGCAGGAACAGCAATGATGTGTCCATTATTGAGGTGTGACTTCCAGCTGGAAAGCAGCTTTGCAGAAAAGGGCCTGGAAGTCCTGGTGGACACCATATTGAACATGAGCCAGTGATATATCATTGTGGCAAAGAAGGCTAATGGTATCCTGGGCCGCATTAGGAATGTTGCCAGCAGGTCAAGGATCCTTCCCTTCTACTCAGTACTTGTGAGGCCGTACCTGAAGTGCTGTGTCCAGTTCTGGGCTCCACAGTATAAGAGAGACCTGGACATATTGAAGAGAGCCCAATGAAGGGACACCAAGAGGATGGAGGGACTGGACAACCTCTCAGATGAGGAAAGGCTGAGAGAGTTGGGACGGTTTAGCCTAGAGAAGTGAATGGCTGAAGGGGGTCTCATCAGTGTATATAAATACCTCATGGGAGGATGCAAAGAGGGAGCCATACACTTTTCAGTGGTGCCCAGTGGCCGGACCAGAGGCAATGGGCACAAACTGGTACACAGCAGACTCCCTCTGAACATCAGGAAACACTTCTTCACTGTGAAGGTGACAGCGCTGGTACAGGTTGCCCGGGGAAGTTGTGGAGTCTCCATTCTTGGACGTATTCAGAAGCCATCTGGATGGGGCTCTGGGCTATTGGCTCTAGGTGTTCCTTTCTGAGCAGAGGGGTTGGACCAGGTGACCTCCAGAGGTTCCTTCCAACTTCAACCATTGTGTGATTCTGTGACATTTGCAGACATTGCCACAGACTCACCACTGCCAGCATGGAGCCACCTCCGTGACAGCATTTTGAAGGATCCTGCACTTACCTACTTGTTTTGGTGAGCAAATCTTGACTATTTGTCCATTTTGAGTGTGTGGTAAAGAAGATGACATAAGCATTTTTTTAAGGAAGCTATGTTTAGATTGAACATTAGGAAAAAAATCTTTACCAAAAGTGTTATCAAACATTGGAACAGGCCACTCAGAGAAGCGGTGGAATCGCCACCCCTGGAGGTATTTAAAATGCAGGTAGATGTGGTGCTCAGCAACATGATTTAGTGGTGGTTTTTGGTAGTGTTAGGTTGATAGTTGGACTTGATGATCTTAAAGGTTCCTTCCAACCTAGACAATTCTATGATTCTATGTTGGTGTAGCTTGTTTTCTTGCAGTTTTTTTAGGATTCTTGAAAACCTGTTAAAAATGTCATGCAATTATGTTCTCAAGGAAGAAAATATACTAAAAAATATTGGTAGGTTAGGCAACTTTCACACGTTACATATAAAGAACAGCCAAGGAAAAAAAATTTGCTGGAGCAGCTAATTAGTGTGCTTAGCAATGTAATGAATTTATGCTGTCAGGATGCAAAATCTACTCTTATACTGGTGAAAATGTAATGACAAGTAAGAAAATGTTCATGTCCTCCATTCTAAAACAGGAGGTCAGTATTTCACTTGTGGGTTGTTTTTTTGTTTTTTGTTTAGTTTTTTTTGGTGTACCTTGATAAGTATGGCATATAAGATAAGATGCATCTATTTTGCTGATGCAGATGGTGGTCAGTTCTTAACTCACGGTTGAGCCTACCTCGCCATTACTGGCTGAACATATGCTATAACACCTTGAGATGGCTTTGGCTAATGAAAAACTCGGAGCTGACTAGGTATTTTTCAACATCCAGTGTGTAATGAACTCATCAAACACTCCTGTCAAAGATAAGCAGTGTCAGCACAGCTTGGGGCATCTGTGGCTCATGGAACTTATATCTGCTGATAAGTAATAAGTAATTATAAACAAGAAAGCCCTGAGAAATAAAATTAAGTTGTTCATTCATGGAGAAATTTATCCTTGAACAGCATCTTACTGAAAGTTCATATGCAAATAACAATGTATCTGGGAAGCTTTCAGGCCGTTCTAGAACTCTGTGAGTTTATTAAATATATTTTTTAAGCAGTTATGGTTCTTTAATGTGTTCTTTGGATTTCCAGAGTGCTTTTTTAAAAACCTTGTTGGTTCCATCTCTGTTGCGTTTCACAGGACATTTGTACAAGAGTAGAAGTTTACAGAAGTCACTTGTTAAGGGCCTAAGAGGTCCTTAATTACTTTGAACATTTATGTGCAAGATGTTTGCATTAAAGTGCAAAGTCCACTGGAGTGCTCAAAAGCATAACATGTTATTTACTTTTCTCTACTGTAACTGCCTGCCATAGTACCCATATTTTTATTACACATTATTTCTCTGTGCTGAAGATGCACATCCCAGTAGCTCTTTGTCTTGCTAAAGGGCTATGGAGGTTATATTAATAAATTGAAAGTTGAGGAAATCACAGAATAAATCACTTGAGAAAATTATCAGGGTTTCTCTCCAACCTTACAGCTTCCAGCACAAGGGTCAAAAATAAAGTCCTTACCATAATGTCATCTGGATGTAGTGGGACAGCATGAGGTCAGTCACTACTCTGTGTATTAGTCCTGCACATATTCCTTTCTATGTTCTAATAAACGCTTTTCTTAAATGTGAATATTTTGGAGCAAGCTCACATCAGAATATTTTCCCACTTTTAACAAGTAATTCTCTTGACAGATTTGTTTCCCACTTTAGACTCTGAATTGTGCTTTTTCAAATACTCTAATCCAATAACATATTAATTACTACCTTGGTGTTTAGTCTTCTGAAGTTAATAGATTTATTACATTCCACTAGGATTTTATTAGATGCCTAAAAAAGGCCTGATAAGATGTGTTACAGGGTTGATTCTTTTTTTCATTTCTTTCTAAAAAATGTTTCCTTTGTTTACATAGAAATACACATAAAAATACATACAATTACATAATTTATACTTAAAATTATGTAATTGCAAAATAGTTTCTCTCAACAAGAATGACACATGAAATACATATATTTATCTCTTTTCCAAGTGTCCTCATTAGTATGATTTTTTTTTCACACCCTGCAAATGAAGAATGAGAAAGAGAATCTTCTTTTCAAATCTTAGGTTGGTTCTCAAATTTCAATATATTCTGAAGCTCTACAGGTGATTCACATAACATATATCATATGTTACATGAATATTCATATATTGATATATATGAGATATATATATCATATTCAAAGTGTTCATAACAATAAAAAGGTATCTATATGAAATTAAACTATAGATTTTTAAAAAGTCTGTTAAAATGATTGGCCAAAAGCCCTATCACATACAATACATTTTTTTCCAAACAGTTGTCCATTTTCAGCTGTACTGTTCAAAATCATATATGCTTCTATCAGAATAGACAATAAAAAAACATCACTTGGTGCAAAATTTACCTTATAAATGTCAACTTCATATTTCAGGCACCTTTGAATTTTATTTTACTTTCTTGAAAATATATTACAAAAATTAAAGTCTTTACTCAATTTTGACCTGTGCACATTTTCTGCATGATTAGTGGAGTATGCTTTTCAGCAAGACTATCCAGAAGATGATAACTTTCAGAATTAGGCAAAGGAAAAACAGATTTGAAGAGAGTGAGGGATGTAAATGAAGAGGCACAACCTCCTTTCTTTTAATTTTCTGTCAGAAACAAAAAACTAATTCAGATAGAAATGGTACTTTCTTTCTTCAACATTTTGTCTCTTAATGCTGATCTACAACACAAACTCACTGTCTTCTACATCTCCATATTTGTCGCCCTCTGTTATCTCAGGCTATAGGTGAGTTTTGCAAAAAGTGTGGAAAAAAATATTTTCATATTTTCTGCAATGTTTCTGGAATGTTTCTGGTTTTGTTCAACAACAACTTTGATTCCCATCCGTGTCAAATGGCCTCTGTTCCTTTCTTGGGTTTCAATCCTTGGCTGAAGTGAAAACCAGGCTCTAAACAATTTTTCTAAATAAAATATCAGTAATATGATAAATAATTACAAGATCATAATCTATACTGTTATATATGTTGTTCTATAGGCTATTGTAGCATGATACTGAAATGTGATACTGAAAAAGAAACATCTTAGTTCAATATCTTAATTATTAATTATTCTACTTTAAAAATAAGTTGGGATCTTTCTGGTTTTGTTCTTTCCAGTCCTGCCAGCTCAGACAAGATTCTCAAGACAAGGACTTGTGTGTGACTCAACAAGAAGTTTTCTGTAAGTGTTACTGAACCACTGTCAGGAAAATGCCACAGAATTTCACACTGGAATGTAGTTATTTCCTTCTATGTGCCATTTATGCAATGGTATTGCAAAATAGCAAAATGCTGAAAAAAATACATGATTTTAAATCTTAAAGCCAGCAGACCAGATACCATGAGTATATCTGATGTCTGCTGAGTCAGAAACTATCATGTTTTCTGACTGATTTATATCTGGTTCTGTATCATAAATGCTTGAAACATATATTGTAAAATTTTCCCTTTTCTTCCTGTGCTAATATCAGAATTAATCTAACAATAGAAAGAAATGGTGAGTTATTGGTGAGTCGTAAAGAAAAGTGAAGAGGATCTCTTCTGAGCATCCTGTCAGGATTCCCTTCTGCAAACCAATATATGTTGGTTATCGTACTTTCATATCTAACAAATAGCTGTTGGATTAGAAGTACATGACAAATACAAAAAGAAAAAATAATTCAGATAAAATCAAGGAAAAGAATGGTGTCTAAGCTTAATAAAAGCTGGTGATTGGGGGGTAGATACATAGGGGGATATTTTAAGGAAGAAAAATGTTAGAATGAAGAAACACCGTCAGATCAAGATAAATGAAAAATCAGAGAGAAAGCCAAATTACTTTTTTTGCAAGTCATTAAAGCTGTCTTTAGGGAAAAAAATACTATCCGGGCTCTTTGATTCTTCAAGTAATTCGTAAAGTACAATAGTCAGATTAACCCTGCAACTTCTGTTTTTAGATTGTCATATAGATTTTTGAGTGTCAGAAATTAATAGTGATGTATATCTTACCTTCCTAGAATGTGTATATCTTAAAAAAGCAAGACTTTGTAGTAAAAATGGCTTTTAAATTTCAAAACACATTTAACTAAGAGTCCTGATTGTGCTGTGTTGCTATCAACACTAGCAGTCTCCTAAACCCATGAATATATTAAACATTTTTTACGTCGAATATTCATATGTGGATATTGAATCAAGAATATGACAAATAGTAGATAAAAATTATTTTATATAGTTATCAAAGTCAGAACAGCATGATAATCCAGCTTTAATAAATGTGTGTTAGAAGTTGAAAAATTGAATGTTTTCTCTTCCAGCAGCAAATCATTTGAGCACAGCATGAAGCAGTGCTCTTCAGACCTACCATTAATATTCTGCCTTCTTACACCTCCAAGGGATAATGACAAGTCCAGTTATTTCTCTGGATCAAAACCAGATGCATGAAAGCAACTGCAAAGCTTCTAAACTGAGGTGGTCTATCAAGGAAAGCATCTTACTTGCTGTTGCTGTGAGAATGTCAGCAAAACTCTACAGCATACTGCAAATAAACTTCTTAATCTCTTTCCCAGCTCTGCGATAGTAAAGCCTGCCATAGCATTTAGAAAAGAGTAAAAAAATAGTTTCTAGAGGGTAAATGATAGCTAAACATATAATATAAACATAAGTAAAATGAGAAATAATTGTTTCTCTCACAGTTTGTGCATACAGTCTTCTCTTGTGCTTGCATTTTCTCTGCAGCTCAGCTTTCTGCTTCTAATGAAGCTGGGTTTTGCTGTACAAAAAGCAGTCATATTTTTTGGATCACTGCTAATGCATTTCAAAAAGAAAATATGCTATGGTGTCTCAAATACATTTCCTTTCTTCCTACCTTCTAGAAGGGCACCTTTACCTTTGTAATATGAAATACATCATTGATCTATGTTGGAAAAGCTAATTTTTGAGGATAGCTATGATGGCACTTCTCTTTCAGACAAATCCTGACTATTTTTAGTCATTCCAGCTGCTAAGCTTGTTGGAAAATCCACAAAATAAAAACCTCAAAAAATAAAAAAATCTTCCTAGAGGTATCAGACCAGAATATTCTTTATTTCCTTAATGTTGGAAGTGAACAGGGATTTGATTTGATCGTATGAGGTGTAGCATGGATAGTACTATTAAATTTCATTAATGCAACTGTTTGTATGAAAATATCTCTGCAGGTATTAAAAGGCTGTTGTCAACTGCTCTAAAAAAAAAGCTTGAGATTCATTCTTCTGGGAGAAGAAAGTTGTCTTACTGTGCTAGAGGTAGCAGACATGCAGTTTAAGGCAGTAAGCCTGACTAACAGAAGCCACGTTTTTTCCGACTTATTTCTTGGGGAAATTTCCAGCTTTCTCTAGGGACAAAAATAGTGTTCTCTTTAAGAGCCAACTGCTAATGCTCAGATCAAGAAGTAGATGTTAAAATGAGACTTGGAGCAGCAAACGATTTCATGGACTAGATCACTGCCATTACAACAAATTGCATCATGCTGATCTACAGATGATTTTATAGACAATAATGGCCAACATTTTAACACTGACTGAGGTAAATTGAGAAACATTTTCAAGCTAAATTAAAATCAAGTTGGCATTTTATTGCATTGTCTTTAAGTTTATAACAATTTCAATTCAAGGATAGAATATTAATTTTTATGTATGTATTATTTAGAGAGTATGACCTTTCAAGCACTGAATACTTTTACATGAAAGCAATGATCTAGGAAGTAGAGTTTTCTGATTATTATAATAGTGACTCAGGAAAAGTAAGAAAAGATCACTAATTTCTTTCTTCTCAACATGAAAATTTCAGCCACAGCTGGAAGAAAAATAAAATTGACAATGTTGATACTTAACAGAGCCTGCATGTATAGAATAGAGAAAAGGTCAAGGACTCAAAGATGGAATAAATTTAGGCAAAGACCTTAGAAAATTTTGGGATGACTCAGCCTCCTGTTTTTGTCAAAAACCATTTAGTGACATTTTCCCTAAAGCATCCAACATTGATTGCCTCCTTCCTTATAACCCCATCCTTGCACTAGCAAACTCAGCTGTCAGAGATGATGATGAGGAAGATCCTGCCTTTGAGCAGTTAGATGAATCCAGACCTGTTCAGAAAGAGGCAGTGTTCATGGAGGTCCAGTGGGGTACTCTCAAAAGAGCTTTTCAGTAGCTGGATTTGACCTGGCTTTCATAGCCTCACACTGGTAAATGCCACTCATAATTTTTATTATAATTTTTACCAAAAGCAAATGAAGGAACACCACTGGAAAGCCAGCGGCTGTGAAGTGAGGATCAGTTATGGGTTAGGAGGATGTATCCTTATGATTGGCTCAGGGACAGCAGCCACTGCAACGATTCACATTTGGTTGAGTTGCTGAAATGCTCCCAGCATGCTTGTCATCGCTGTGCGGAAGAAAGACAGACTATAATTTAAGCAGTATTATTTCTATAATATTTCTGTGACTGGCTGTTTCATATGAAAGTCCCTTGGGCTCATTATTACTTTGAACACTCATGACTGATGTCCTTGTTAATATGCCCCTCAAAAGGCTGTCTTTATAAGCCACAAAAGTAAAATATATTATTGGAAGGGGGAAGGTGGTGGCTTAGATTTTTGTCAGAGGCTATTGCTCAAACCTTTGCTTTTGCACATCCTTGAGTACCTTTGGGAAATGGCCAGTAGTGCAATTCCTGGATGTAAAAGACCCATCTTTCTTTTTAATTCTGAGACTGGTCTTGAAGGTTAAGCTAACAGCTTAGCTTGTCTCTTTACCTTTGTGGAAGAACCCTACTTCATTACTGAAATGCGTATGTAAGTTTTTTAAGGAGGTAACCAGCAGGGAATTAAGGCAGGTAAGAAAACTCTTCTAAAATAAATCAATATTCTATTAACACCTGGACTACAAAATGCAGACATGCTTGGGCTGGAATGGCCAGCCATAGTCACCACAGCAGCTAGCAGCACCATACGCTAACTTTTTATCTTATACTGTTCTCTGTCACTCCTACCTTTCATTTCTGCTTTTCTTATATAGCACTTCTTCTTTTATTTAATGTTAAGATTGTACTGTTGAAAGCGGAAGATATCCACTCTGGAAAGAGAGGAAAGACTGGAATTCGGCCTCAACCCAGAATTATGGTTATTTGTGATGCCATATTTCATTTTAGATTTGGAATGTGTTGTAGTTCTTAATGAAACAACAAAGTAGTTGTTAATGGAATCAAAATATGAATGTTGGAAACTGAAATATTTTCAAAATAAAGACCAAATATTTTATTTTCAAAATGCTGAAATAGCAACTGGGGCACTGTTAAAAACATTTTGTTACCTATAGTTTTTTAATATAGGTAAAAATAGATGTAATATCTATATAATATATATAACATAAATCTATATTATTAATATAAATTTTATTATCTATGTTACTCCAAATTTTTAAAATGAATTTACTTAAATGGATACATGCTTCAGCCAGATGGTAAAGGGCAAATGTGAATTTCTAGCTGTATCTGGCATTTGGTTGTCAATGGTTCTTCATTCAGTCAGCATCTGGGTGTTATAAGAATCATGGATGTCGAAAGGAACTGAAAGAAAGGAGAAAAACTGAAAGTGTCATTGCACACTGGCAGCCTTGTTGCCACCAGGTCTAAGCGGTGAGACTGCCGGCAGACATTTGAGGCCCATGAAAGACAGGACATTAGGACAGCACTGATGAGATAGTCATGATGTAGCTGCTCTGAACACGTATATCCCCAGGCACTTGGATGACATCTGAGGGGCAGATCCGTTAATAAGGATGTCTGGATGGTTCATGAGGACATATGTTGCACTATCTGGCAGAGCTGCATAAGCATCTGTGAAGCTCTAAATACCTTAAATGTTTGGTCCAGGATTTGAACTCTGTCATTTCCTACAAGTGAGCTGGAAAGTGCTGCTACTGGGTAGCACCATTTCAAATAACTTTAAATTGGATACAAGGAGGTAATTAATCAAGTATGAAAGAGGAGACAGTGGAAATCTGCAGATTATTGGGGGAAAGGGAGACTTCAACAAAACAGAAAGAAATTTGGAAAGTAAAAGTTCTTGGGAAAAGCCCTGAGAAGTCGCTTGGCAGTCCTTGTGGCTCTGTGGAGGAATCAATGACATGTATTATAATCCTGAGAGAAGTTTCTCTAATCTAGACTTAGAGGCATCCAGTGATGGAGCCTTCACAGACACCCACATAATCTATTCCGATGCTTCACAAATCCTTATGATAAAATCACAGTAATCTTCCTGACTGCAATTCATGTTCATTATCTCATGGAGAACAGATTATTACCTCTTTCTTTGTAACAACCTTTTATATTTTAGAATATCAGTACTGTGCCATATCTTCCCCCTAAAATTTTCTTCTTTAGGCTAAATGACCTAGGCTGATGCAAACTCTCCTCATGTGCACCCATTTTCCCATTACTTTCCTCTTTACTGTCTTAGTTGTGCTATATTTTTCTAAAGAATCCAGCAACTCAGCTGCAAAATTGCAGCTGAGACTTTCCAGTGCTGTGGAGTGGGAGAATTATTTCATTTATCTTGTGTGTAAAAGTCTCCCTACTTCCTGGCATGAGTTTTGCCTTTTTTGCAGTGGCATGACATTTTTCACTTCTGTACGCTTTACAATTCACCTCAATTATCAGATTTTGTTGGGGTTTTTTTGCTACTTAATTATTACTGTGCTTTATTTTCTCTTGTGAGTCATATTTTAACTTTTCTGACTTCCTGTCTATACAATCTACTCATTTGTCCAAGTCTTTTATAATCTAACCTGATTTCCACTTTTGTATGCTTCCCTTTCTGTCACTGAAGTCACGGTTCAGTCATGGTCTCCATGCTTGTCTCTGCTCTGGGACAGCTTGTACCTGCTGTGTCATTTCCTTGTGGAAATGTTAACTTACTCTAAAGCTTTTTCCTCTTAGACATTTGTTATGTAAGGTCTCCCAGGAGATCTTACATACCAAATTTCTGAATTCAGTCTTTACATTCTTCGGTTTAATTTTTCTGTTCTCTTTCATTCCCTTTCTCTTAGCTGGGCACTTTTTCAGTTTACGGTCACTCTTGCTGAAGCTGCTTTTTGCCCTGACTTTTTCCCCAGCCGGTAAGACTTAAATGCACAAGAAGAGCCCTCCTAGCTGCTTTCACCATTTTCCTGTCAAATAACTGTTGTGAGTGCATCCCAACAGTTAGGCAGACATTCTGGATCTGCTATTTGCTTTTATTATATGTTTTTTAATGCCCAGTCCTGTGGTTTAGATAATTCCTTGGGGTATTCAGGAAAAAAAGCACATCCAAATGATGCTTCTGGGCAAGGGGTCTGTATATACAGCCATTTGAATGGTGTTCTTTCTCCATTTTTCACCATGCAGCATGTTTAGCTCCTACCTTTCACAGCTAAAATCAAGTGCTTGCATCTTTGATATGTGAGAGAATGCCACCTCCCTTATTCATTCCCTAGCCAGCCCTTCTTGGACAACCTATTAGTATTCCAAAAATTGCTACATATCCCATCAAGTCTGTGTTAATCCAATTAAATCAGAGTTTTCCTCCACTTGTTTATTCCCCATACTTCTTGCAATGCTACACAGACGGCCAAGATGTTTGGCAAATAAATTAGTGTTCTTGAGTGACATATTGCCCCCATCCAATCCACCAGATGCCATTATTACATAAGATATAATTATACATTGCATGTGGGAATTGCAGCATTGCAGGCATGAAGATAACTTCATAAGGGAGGAAATGCTGCTGCTATATTCAGGCTTTACTATTGGTGATAGGCTTTTTATGTACAGCAGTTTCAACACAATGACTTCTCTTTGTTTTCTTGGAAAAGCAACCCAAGGTGGTAAGTCCACCTGAAGTGACACGGTGATTTACCGAAATCAAGTCTTGGTTTTTTCTTCATCCCTTTCCCTTGATATCACTAAAGAGCCTTCAGCTTATCACTGAACTGCATACAGATGTCCCTTCTCCCTTCCAGAAGTACCTCCCGTACTCAAGCTGTTTGTTCTGGTTCAGTTCAGCACTTGGTTACACTTCGGTAATATACTTTGGCTTGTGTTAATGTCCTCTTTACTTCAGTAGGAGTTGAGCATGTGCTTAAAGTTAATCAGGTAGCCAGGTATCTGCCTGAAGAAAGAGGCATTGCAGCCTTGTTTCAATAGTGTGCTATTCTGATGCCTCTCTGGAAATATTTTAAATTATTCATTTTTTTCTCCAAAATTTCTCTGCCTGCTTTTTCTATGAGGGAAACAGCCTGCTTCATAGCCTGCACACAGCGGCCTGTTTTCACTAAAACTGCACCAAACTTCTCTCTTACTTCCTTGCCAGGCCACAGTGTGTTCATTCACAGCGACCAGAAGCTTGTGATATGCAGGACGCCCCTTGAGAAGCACGACAGTATTTCACTCAATAGTACGTACTCATTATCCCACACCTTTCTTTCTCTCTGGTAATACAAAGATGAATGGTTACTGTTTCCTATAATCATAATGCCAAATGACCAGAATGATCAACTGCATATGTACCTTACAATTTTGTGATTTGTATTTTTGTTTTGGTGCTACTGGTTGGTGTACAGATAACTGAAGCTGCTCTGGTTAGACGGTGGCTAAACCACTAAAAATCGGTGTCTATTTGGGAGCAACAATGAAAACAAAAGACTGTACTTGTTCTGAGATTACTCCAATAGAAATCAATTTCCGTAACAACATGCGGGCAATGTGGATTAAGGGCATATTTTTATTTAACCTCCAAATTCATCAAATCCCCTAAGTCAAGAATTTTAACTAGAGCTGTAAATCAACATAGGTGATTTTGCAAACTTTTATGTCCTTTCAGATAGCCACAGTATGTCCCCAAAGCCGAACCTGTATTGCAAATGTGTTATGGCATATGTTGTTTCTCGCTTTGTCCTCAGTGACATGTTACTTAGTCAACGTGAACAGAGTGATAAGGACTTGGTGCTTATCCAAGACTGGAAAGGACAACTGCACAAAGTGACAGGGAGGGAACAAAGAGCTGCTCTGTATTTGGAAGCACATCGTAGAATGCTGTCTTTCCATACATGATGGGAAAATTCTACTGTCATCCACTGAATTTTATTGCACTGAAAGTATTACACGCTGAAGAAACTCAAAGATTATGATGAACAATTTTTGCAAATAAATAATTCTGTACATCAGTTGTTTACTTACATTTTTTCCTCCTATTATAGAGCATATTTGTATGGCTGAAAAACAATTTGAGCAGAAAGATTTGTTCATAATTAAATGCTCACATCTTTTTCATATTTTTTTTTCTGTATGCCATTTTATTGTTTTCAGTGTGACTCCAGAACTGCAGCTTGAGGTAAAATTTGAAGGCAGTGAAGTGAAAGAGAAATAACTGAAGATATGACACTCCTGGGACAGCACTGAATCGTAAGAACCAAAATGAAAAAAAAAAAAATCTAAGTTGAATTTGAATCCTTGAAATATGATTAAATGTTTTTATTTATAAAAGTGAACATCGTCTCTATATCAATTTGTCAGTTTTATAGACTATAATTTTATTATCCTTGGAACATGATGGCTGAGAACCTAAGGTATGGTACCAATTTATTGATTTCACTGCAGCAACCTTCATATCATTTCCCTGAGAAGGTCTGGGCCATTATTTGATGTATCACATCAAATGGCTGAATACACAATGCATTGCCTTTGTTTTTTAATGTAACTTCCAACATCAAAAAAGATAATCACCAGTGTAAGACTGATAAATAGGTACTATGTGTGCTGCACAAAAGTACCACTGTTGTTAAGTCTGTCGTCCACACTCTTTGTGGCATGTGTGTAATTGCTATTCAGACTAACAGCAATGACGTCCAAATATTTCTGATTACACTGTAGGAGATACTTTACTTGGCAGCCAGGTTTCTGTGTCTACTCACTTCCATGAGACTCAGTGGAAGTCTGTATCTTCAGCAGTGGTGTCACAAACAGCAGACTTTGGGTTATGTGCCTTTATGTGTTTAAAAACCTTTAAAATTGAATGTACATTCTCAAAACAAACAACCAAAAACATAATCTGCTAGCATATGTTGAGAAATTTTCAGTGAATGGTCACATGAAGTTTCCCAGCTTGTGCTCTGCCAGAAAGAGTATAAGCTGCAAGCAGTATTTCCTCTCCCCCACAGTATGTAATATTTAGGGTTAGCAGCTACAGATATACATTCACGTACACAGCACATTTTGTGCATTGCAGAAGAGCTCAGTATTTCTATGAAGAGTTTCAACTTTTTCCTCTGTTGATGTTAAATTTGTGAAATATACGGAAAAAAACCTATTTCTAATGTCTATTATTTTCATTACAGAATGTTTTCAGTGCTTTTACGTGTAATGCACTGAACAAAGATGACACAGTAACAAACATTTGATAGAAAGCTTCTTGGTGCACAGAACCTTGACCTGTTTCTCCGGGAGCTCAGCAAGCGTGTTAGTTATTTATGTCTGTACAAACCACCCTTAGCATTGCTTTTACAGCCTCATTAAAACTTCCACTCACTTCTCTTAGATCTTTTTATCATCTTGTGATGCAGTGGACACTGCAAGTCCATTTTTCATCAGTAACTTAGCTCAGGTATCAAAATGTTCCACTTAATCACAGTGATAGTTTGTCTTTGCTGAGTAATGTTACTGCCACATCCTCAGTTTACTTCAATTGATGAGAAATGGTTTGAATCTTACATGTTTGGGTGAGCAGAGAAACAAGTGTACAGCCATATATGTGATATATTGAACCACAAGAAAGGGAAATGTTGTTTGGCTGGAAGGTTAAATGCACACATTTAAGAGTGAGACATATTTGTTAGGGGTCACGTTATGTTTCACTTGATAGCAAAAAGAAAAAAATACAAGCCCTTACTTTTCATTGTAAACTCACAGCTTTTTGATATATTGGACAGAATATGGACAGAAGCAAGAAATGGTTAACAAAAAATGATTTCAACGTCTGAAATGACTAATATGTCATACAAGCCAATATGAAAGAGATGATCTTCCTCTTTGTATCTTAAGTTCCCCATATTATATGTATTCATGAAATCATAGAATATTTGTTCTAACAAACAAAGAAACTTTGGCATTTCAACTACTCTTTTTCTGCAGTCTCAAGGCAGCATTAACTTTACCTTAGGTTGCTGAAATCTGCTTATTTGCCTAAGCTGTTTTTAACGATCTGCAGTGCTTATGACTCCACATCACCCATAGATTATTTAGTCAAATGCTCTATCACTGACACGATCATAAAGGTTTCTCTTATGTTTCTTTCTTCCACTTCAGGCAACTTTTTTTTTTTCTACAATCACACTGCACAGTGAAAACAGATAATTTTCTTCCTATTTGCAGCAACTTTTTGCCTTTACTGGTATTTTTGATTCAATCAGAGAGTCTTCTCCTTTTTTTGATTTACCTACTCTTAGGTTCGGTCAGTCTTTCCCCATAGGTCATGTTTTTTAAGCTTCTGATCATTCTTGTTGCTCTCTTCTGGAAAGTCTCCAATTGGCGAATGCTCTTAAAGTTCTCAAGCTGAGACCTTATTGACACTGAACCAAGTGAAGGGGTATTGCTTCATGTAATTGTAAATTACACTTCTGTTTGCACTCTGAAATGGTATTTGCCTTTCTTGCTATGTCATTATTGACGTGTTTAACTTGTGGTCAGAAATTACCAATATCCTTTGCCTTAGAAATGCTTGCTGCCTTATTTATATTCCAACTTTTATTTATGTTGTGACTGTACCTGCAAAGAGACTTTACTTGCACCTATTAAATTGCATAGTATTTAGGTTATTTTTTCCATTTCTCATGAGCAAATTATCCTCTAATATACCTCTCTGCTTTCAAGGATCATGTAATCTGCTAAATCAATAAACATACTATTTATTCTATTCTTTAGGATGTTAATGAAAATGTGGAAAATACTGGAGATCCCTTGTATGCAGCCACTAGATCTGTCCTTCCATTTTACTAATGAATTATGTATGACACTTTTTTCAACATAATACTCTGTTTTTCATCCTTCCTGTAGTTATGGGAGCTAGTGCATTGTATCCTAGCTTGATCGCAGAATAGTGAAGATTGTATCAAAGGTATTAAAGACAAAATATACCTGGTACTCTTTCCATAAAAGCAGTTTTCCTGTTGATGAAAAAAATCAGGTTTGTCTGAAGTTTTTTGACATCTGTCTTGATTTTTAGTCCTCCATTTTATTGTAGTTAGTCACAATTACTCTGTTTCATTTGTATCTTTCTATGAGTTGAAGTAAATCGACTGATCTGTAATTCTTCAGCTCCTCTTTCCCTATCTTTTGAAAGAAGGTCATTGCAAATCTACCATTGTTCGCTGCTCGCTACCTTACCTTTCTTCCATTATTTCTTGATGGTAACTTTAAATAGCCTTGACGTTTAGTCACTCCTCCTTCAATTTTCCAAATATTGCACCCAGCTAGTCTGAAATATTTTGCTTCCATCTGAACCCTCCAACCTAAGTTCATTTACCCTAAGCCAAGAATTCTTTTCAAGGAACTGTCTAAAAGATGATTTTAAAGAATCCAGTTAGCATGGCACTATTTGATAGATTTTCTTGTGTGTTGGGTAACCTTTTCCTTAGTTTATATAACTATTTCTGGGTATCCTAGATATCACCTGTGAGATATGCTTCTGTTTGTACCTTGGCCTATTTGATTTGTTTCTGTATGCATACAGTATTTATCTATATGCTTCATGTAATCTACTCGCCACTTTATGTATTCTTCCTTGAGGCTGAAATCATGGATGAAGACATCCAGCTCTTATTCTGACTACACATCCCAATTCTTCCCTGCAGTAGATTAGGTTATCCTTCATCCTTGTTTTTTTCCTTGGAGGAACTGCCAGCTTTCCTTGATCCCTTTTGTCGTTAGACTTGCCTAACATTACTCCCTGAGTTTATTGACATTTATTTTGCAATAAATGTTCTGTTTCCTTTATGTATAAGGACTAGTACATCTGCCATTTTTGGGTCACTCCTCCTAAAATTGCTTTAGTTTTAATACTGTAATTTGTGGAGAGCTTTCAGTCTGGAATAGTCTCCCATCTACTCACTTTCTTCATTTTTCTATAAAAGGGCATCCTAGGACCTTGAGGGACATGCTGTGTCTGGCTCTGGCTACTCCACAAGTAAAGATAAAAATTCTCTCTCATTGGGATGTCCTCTTTATAGGGTGATTCTTCTGGTTATTCAAAAAAATCCCTATTTATATTATCTTGTAGCCATGGCAACGTTTATGCCTTTCTCAAGCTTTCTCATTGCTCTTATAATTTCTGCACTCTGTAATCGAATAGAGACCTTTTCTTGTTATATATTTCCTCCCCTACTGACCTCTGTGGAGATTTCATGACCTTTTGTGTTACAGCATGTAAGTAATCTCATGAAGTTGCTGTTATGCCAATCAGACATAAATTTCAGAATCTGATACTCTTTCTAGTCCCTCTCAATTCACCTTCTATTTATTTTTAAATGTCTACAAATTTATAAGATCTTTGGCGGATTGACACACTATCCTACTGATTCTCCTATGAAACTTGTACACGTAATCTAAAATCGCATTCCTACTTTTAATAATCTGTGCTAGGTCAACATCAACAATGACAATATCTCTGTGAAATATGACATACTGGAAATGAACTCAGGCTTCTTATCCTGGTCAATATAATGAAATCGCAGTGATACTCTGATATGAAGTTCACAGCATAACTTTATGTGACACACTTTTCTGAGAGTGGACTTGACCTAGGGTGATGTCTCCAAACTTAGTTTACTATCTTCTTGTGGGTCAGGCATAGACTTGAACCATTCTAAATGTAGAATCAGCCTACAGTTTCAATAAGTCTATGGGCAAGATAATAAGCACCAGAAAACTTCTTAGCACTTTTAAGTGAAACAAAAACCAGAATGTATTTCCTGGGAAGTAAACACAGAAGAAGCATCGTTTAAAAAGTCCTTGAACACAAAATACCTGTAGTTCTCCATGAATCAAAACTAATTAGTTTTATAACTGTCAGTTTGATTAGGAACAATGTCATTTGTTTCCAGGAGCTTCTGTAATTTTTTTTCTTTCTCTCTAAGCCTAACAGTGTTAATGTTGTACTTATTGTTTCTTAATTTTACTCTCATCTTCATGACACTGACTAATCATCCAAACACTATCTGCTACTGTGCCAGAGCCTCCTGGGTAATAACAGTGCCAATGCTTGATAAGTGGCTGCCAGATGAAGTGTACATTGGTTCAGGAGAAACTCTGCCAACTGTAATGCAAAAAGCAATGCATAAAGACACAAAAAGACTATAAAAATTACTTTAACTTTTGTTTATTGAAACTGCACATATTCAAGTAAATAAAATGTTTCAAGAGGCAGTGCAGCCTAATTTTAATTCCTATCAAATGAGACAGCAACTGAAAGAATGCTATTTTTCTATATATCAAGCACACTATTGGGACCTGTAGCGATTAAGTCTTTGCTATATATGGCTATTTTATTATTTATAAAAGATGAGTTGGTAATAGAAGCCCATTTCTGAGTGAAAGAATGCACACATAATTTAAAAAACTTAACAGAAAGCCTATAAAGAAAGAAAGATCTAGAGAAAGGATTGCAATGTCTCCATGTTCTTGATCAGTGTGGTGGTTAATCAGACAGAACTGAGGTGCAGTTAGAAGACTAGAGTACTTTATTTAAAAAATTGTGATTTGGAGGGAGAAGGGATATGAAGGGGGCCAGTGAACTGGATTCTGTACATGAGCAGAAGATAACATCATCCACAGGAGCTTATGAATCCTTTTTTTAACAGCTTTGCATAGACTTAATGAGGAATAAGAAGCCTAGGAATGCTTCCTGATTGAATGTATTTGCCTTTGTTAGAGAAGATCCATGAACTCAAAGCACATTGATCGTTCTGTACATGAAAGTCGCTTAGTCCAGGACATCCACACAGGCCATGTACAAAAGGTCTCCTGTTTTGACAGACTTGTTCAAGCCAGGAAGACAGTCATCCTAGATTCCTTGAATATTTAAATTACTGGGATCTTCAGTAAAAGAAGTAGTGGCACGTACTCCAGGTTGTTCTGGCCCTTCAAAAAAGTCACTTTTGAAAGATTTACACTAGACTTTTACATTACTCTTCAACATACCAGGGCACACATGCTAATCAGTGTCCTTTTACTAACTGCTCTGCATTCCTATCACTAAAGAAGAGGAACAGAAAGAGAAGTTTCTGCTATTAGCACAGAAAGTCAAAAGTAATTCAACAACATCACAGTTTGCTGTGAGAAGGCTGTGTGGCCTTTGAGTGAGGGCCTCTGTGGAGTTCATCTATGTTAGCCAGAGGAAACTAGCTATATTTGTTCTTAAAATGTGTACTAATATTTTCTTATTTGAGTTTTTAAATCAGCATATGACGAAGCTGAAGCACAGGAGTAGATCAGACTCACTTCTATCTTTTTAAGAGCGTGGAAAAGTTCCAGAAGCAGCATCTTCTTAACTTTTCCCATTGCTTTTGTGGAAAAGGATGGTTTTTGCGTCACCCAGTGTGCTGGGTATTACTTGTGTTATAAATTCAGGTCTCCTAATCCTACTTTTCTCCAAAGCAGCCACTCTGACAGGAATATTATCAGGTACCCGGGGTAATTGTTATGTTGGACAGCTCAGTAAAATGCAGTGAAGCATGTGACAATAGCCACAGATGTCCATCATTAGATGTTTTATTGCTGTATTGAAGCATTTAATTTGTTTGCCTGCAAGGATAGAATCTCCTCTGGGTTTAGCAGAGTCTTGATTTAAATGCCTCTGGGGTCAAGTGTATGTCATGATAAAGTTCAGCAGCTCTATGAAGTCATCTAGTTTCCATCAATCAGTTTGACAGTATGCAGCTACCTCCTCCACCACTTTTCCATTATAGTCTCTGCACATATATTATTAAATGTTCTCTTTCCTTTTCTCTCCTCCGTTAATGACTTTTCTTATCTCATCAAAACTGTAGAGTGTTGAACTTTGTATCTGCCTTCTCTTGCACTGAATTCTCTAGGAACAAATCCTGTCAAAAGTGCAGGAGGAAGGGGGTTATCACGTCTGCCTGTAACCTGTCTTTTTCCCTTGTAGATTTTATGATTACGTTTATGGAAACTTTCATTAGTCACATACCTGTAATATCACTGAACCTTACTGTCCTCATGCTGCATATCCTTTGTACCTTAGCTTTGTATCCTTAGCTAGGCTAACTTCAGGATGGCAAAAGGGTCCCTCAGGGAACATCTTCGCTTGGCGAAGCCCCTTTGTCTGCATGTTCATGCTCGTGATGTACCCTGGTTCTTTTATGGTTGTGCAAAAATATCTTTAAAGACTTTGCAACTGAGGTACAAATTGAAGTCAACATCAGGCTATCTTCTATTCTATTTCATTATAGACAATTTTCACAGTGGTGGAAGGTTACCAGCAGGAGTCCCTAAAGTCAATATTAAATCTAATTATAAATATGTATTTAAATTGTCTTGAAAAGTAACAGAAGGGTGAAATGACCTCATTTGTAGGTAATATAACATTTTTTCAGATAGTCTATCTAAAGCAGATAATGAAGAGAGGCATAAGCTTCTTAGAACACTGTCTGATAAAATGGCAGGTGAAGTGCAATGATGAAAAATGCAAAGCTTAGGAACACATGGTGTAGTGGCCTATCCATCTATTTATGAATATAGACACACATTACACTCACAGCATGGGATCGCAATTTCGCTTTCACTGTAATCACTATTCTGTGCTGGTATTGTGGCTATTAGGAACAATATCAAATTGTTCTGATTTTTTAAATCAATAATAGCTTTCCAAATAACACTCAGCCCAATCCTTTCAGAGACTATTTAACTATTAAAAGCAGAAAATAAAAATTATTTTATTTTGCTTGTGTGGGAAGACCAGCATTATTTACTTTGACAAATAAGGATTGTTTTTTTTGTTGGCCTTATAAACAGAATAAAAGTGACGCTATTTAATTTACTGCTAACCAGTACTGATGTAATGTTATACATCTCTTTATATCAATGCTTTCTGTAAAGCTTTCAGGACTCTGAATGTTACATTCCTTCCCTTGTTCTACACTATTAGAACAGACAAATATTTTATTTAGATGAAAATTAACAAAGAATAGGTGGTTTTCTCCTCTCTGCTGCATTGTTTTGAATGCAAAACTACTGTTGTCGCTGAGTTTGAATACTCTCTCAGCTAAGGCCAACTGAAATAAAGTTATTTATTAGCATTTTGTAGAACCTGCATAAAATGGAACTGAAGTTCAGTTTCAACTGATTCGCTACTATGCTGCTGTCTAGTTTGGGCCACATTTTTTGGAGGAAACTCCTGAATATGCTTCTCAAATTAGAGGTCTATGTTACGTAAGACATTATGCCATGGTGTGTTTTTAAAGTAATTTCAATGGTTACATCCTTTGCTCTGAACAAGATCTAGCTGCTGTAGCCACACAGGTGCAATTTGGTCTCCACAATATTCAGAGGTACCAGATGGAAGGCTGAGTATCAGGAATTTGGTATTTGAATTGACATATTTTCCCAGTGGCAACTATCCCTGCTTCTCTTAACATACAATTTTTTACTGCATTTGTTTTATAATACATGATAAAGTTTACTCTGCTGACAAGTAAACGTATTTTAATGATATGCACTTTGGATGAAGTCTCTCCTTGTGTTTGTGACAGAACACATAAAACAGAATCTTCAGAGTCCAATAAACTGGCATTTGACAATATGCTACTGGATGTTATAAAGTTATATTTTGCTGATTAATCCTCCTACCAGTCAGCATAGAATCATTCCTTGTTTTCTATCTAATTGTGTGTTAATAATCCAAGAAGACTTTTATGATTTCTTTTAGGTCACTTCAATAATTTGTATCTAATGGTACCATTTTTCCCCAATACTCTATCAAAGTTTGGCATTGGTCTTTCCCAGTCTCTCATTTTTTCCTCAGTCAGTTGCACTTTCTTTATACTATGGGAACCTTCTTGCTAAATCTCCTAAATGTACCACATGCTGTTTTGTTTCTTTAAAACTACAGGAGCACTCAGAGAAGAATCACGAGAGTAAAAGAGAAAAAAACTCTAGAGATAAGAGGAGGAGAGGTAAGTAGATAGTGGCTTTGCAAAGTATTTCCATTATTCATGAAAGTATCTTGTTTGTGAGAGGAAAATAATATCTTTCTGCTCTTCTGTATTTTAATTTTTACTAGTATCTGTTGAAAATAGTGATTAAGCACCTCTTTAAAAGTAAGAAATAGGCATTGGAAAATGAGCTGGGTACACTGGTGCATAGCTTTGTGGTGCAGAGCACCAGTGTTATGGATTTGTGGCAACTACAATGCCTTGTCAGAGGGGATGAAACATTGTAAGCTCAGTTTTACTCCAGGAATCCCAGGAATTCAGAAAATTATCAATAATAAAAAAATGTCTGATACAGGACTGAATGAAATTTTAATTTAAGATGAACACAGATATCAAAGGAATGATTCCCATCCAATTAGTTGCTAGGAAGCAAAAAACCTCAGTGCAAATCTCTGTGGCAAATCAGTGTCAGATCATAGTCAGCAATATCTCTGACAATCTTGAATGCAATGATTAATTTACAACTGAGGAGGTGACATTTTATGTCAAAAGATAAGAGCGATTTTAGTATATCAGTGCCTTTTTGGCTCAAATGATAGTAATGAATTCCATTCTCCAGGAAGACTTCCAGCTATCACAAGTGAATGGTTGGCTCTTTCAGGAGAAATGCTGGAATAAATCTAAATAAAATATCTAGTTGAAAAGAAGGAAAATGGGTTAGATCTATTTCAGGTGGGACAATCATAGGGGCTTTAAAGAAAAAGAGATGATCTTGCCCACTGATTATATGGGTCATGAGCCACATAGCCAGAAATTATAATAGGCTTCATTGACATTTGCAATATGCTGTTTAACAAATCTAATGTTCTGAGAGTGTAGCAGTGTTCAAAAAAACATGGCGGTGTATATGCAATAAAGAATGTAGAAAAGTAGAAATCAGAAAGTCCTCGTCCTCTCACTGGCAACCACTGAAAAGAGTCTGGCTCCCTCCTCCTTCAAACCACCCTTTAGATACTTACAGG
>JAOXNO010000024.1:55502354-55531393 GCA_028565335.1 Limnodromus scolopaceus | reverse complement strand
GCGGGGCTGCCTGGGGATGCCCCTGGCACAGCTCCCACGGCAACCTCTCCTCTGTGCTGTCATAGCCACCAGAGCAGCGTCACCCAGCGTCACCCAGCCATCAAGCCCGCAGATCCTGTCTCCAGCTACCAACTTGCCCCCTGCAGTGACAAATGTGGGGCTGGAGAAGACACACTGGGGCCCACTTTTCTCTGTTCCCCTGAGCTTTTCCTGGTTCAGGAGAGCTGGTATATCTGCTGTACATCACCATGTATACTACACTGGAGTGTTCTGCTGCTGATCGTGCTGCCTGAAATGTGGCCTGCACCACGTGTGTGAATCCCTTGAGACTCAGACACCTCAAGAGCTTTCTTTAGCCTTCCTACATAAGTTCGAATTCTTACACGGGTGCCATGCTTCTGTCAGTTCAGCACGTGCAGAGCCATACCTCTAATGAACCTCTTTTTCAAAGCCTTCTAGAGACAAAAAGAGGGAAGAGATGTCAGTAAGTTGGAGCATGCCTTTACATCCCTTTCTGTGTTAAGTCTCTCTTTTTGATGTGGTGGGGACCTAAGTTCTCACGTGGAGAGAATGTATCTTTGCTCTGTCTCCCTATGACCATAGACACAGCCACCCAAAGACTTTCGAAGCCCATGAGTGAGAGTAGGTGAGGTGGCCTGTGGATGTTTTACTCCTGCTCTTCCACCCTGTAAGATAGATCAACTCCCTTGGTGCTGGCCTTTGTGCTTATAGGCATGATGGTGGTCTTGGTGCCTTCCTGACACTGTGGTGGGATAGGGTCTCTCCATGGCAGGGTCTCTGCTCTTGCTGTGCTGATGAGAGAGCAACGTTCCAAAACAGAGTCTATTTCTGAATGGTGATGAGGTGTGCAGGAGGGGAAGCACCTGGTGCTGCAGGACACTCCTAAGAATATTATTTATAGATACATACTTATAAGCACATTATTTATAGATACATACTTTATAAGCACATTATTTATAGATACACACTGTATAAAACCACAATATGTACACTATAGGTGCACACTGTAAATGTATATTCACTATATAACTCAATAATATTTCAACAAAAATGAAATTTAGAATCAAGCAGTTAAAAACCTAGAAGTTAGATGTTGTAGAGGTAATGCTGAAGCAGATATCTGGCTTTCCCCCATATATGGCAATGATGCTGTCTGTATTGTAGATGGGGAGAATCAGGTGTCGGGGAATCTCTCTGTAGCCAACAGCAGAGAAGCTCTGACAAAAGATTTACATTCCAGTCTTCTCCTGGCCTTCAGCACCTGAAACAGGTTTCTTGGAAAGTAATTTTCCACTTATAGGCAATTAGTTATTCTGAAATGGCAAGTACCATGCACATCACCTCCCCTTCACCGCTCTGCTCCCATTAAAGATTTAACATTTACTCCCTGTTCATGAGGCCAGAAAGAAGATAGGTAATTCAAGGGCCGTTGTTAGAGTTGGTATCTTAGAAATGTTTTTAATTTCCTTTCTTGGGCAGCAACAGTATTTCCCAAAGTTTGGGGTTCAGACAACAGAGATGTCTAACTTTGTTTGGAATGCCAGCTGCATATGAAGTACTTGTGTGGGAGTGGCAGACAGGATGTGAGCCCTATGTTATGGCATGCCTTTCTGGAAGGCAAAGGATGCCTATTTTACCTCCCATGCCCTTCAGTTTTGCAGTTGATTTGGATATAGCTGGGTATCTAAAACATCCCTTTTTAGGTAGCTAAATCCCAGTTATGGTGATGGGGATTAGGTATTGGTCTTAAATGCCAGTTGCAGCTGACAGGTCATGGAATGGACCATTTGGCTTTGTGACAAGACTGAGCATCCACAGATCGGATGGTTCAGTTTACTTGAACAGTATTAGTTTAAAAGATCCTTTGTTGTCCTGGACAGCACATTAGTTGCACCAAGCAAGGCTCATGTATTTATTATCTCATGGCTCAGTACAAATGGAAGTGTAAAGGATAATTGCTGAGTAAGAGAGACTGAGTTAACAGAAGACATCTCTCAGCCTGGGATGGAGTTATGCTTAGAAACCTGCATATCCCTTATTTGCCACAGGGTGGAAACAATCTCAGGAACTCATCTCGGTAATATAGCTACAACAGTTCAAATGTAATAGTTAAATACCCTATGCATGCAGATGCAGCTGAATGCTTGGAACAGCTCTGAACTGAGAACATGATACAGTTTTCAGTAGCTAGCTGAATGCTTCTTTACACCAAGAGGCTCTTCAGGTGCTGTTCCAATCTAGTATTTAAACAAAATACTAGTGTTATAAAATTCCATGTAAAGACTTTTTCTTAATAAATTAGATAACTATAGAGAGTCAGTGTAATAATGAAAGGAAGAAGAGATCCACAAATGCATTTAGGCACCTAATGCCTCTAGGCATTTGTCTCCCATTAGATTTTGAATGGGCAAATTAGGACAAAAACTGCGCTTCTGAGTTCAGGCCAGAGGTTTTCTCTAATTTGGGAAGATTTTCCAATGATTGAAGACAGATACATCTCTAAAGATAGTCTTTTGATAGTAGAGAGGGGAGACAGCATAACACACATCCCTTTTTTTTCCCCTCTACAGACTTGAGTAACATATTTGAAGAGATGCTTTGAATGTTACTGTTCCTCCCAAATTAGGGGCTAGCCAAGTTCTTTCGACTCGAGGCAGCGGTATGTGTTGCAGTGCTGGTCTGCTGCTGGCAAGCCAAGCAATCGATCTCTACAGTCTTATTTTTCCCACTTGCTGGAAAACAGATTTCTGTTCCCTAGAGATGCCAGTCCAACAACTTTACAACCTCTTAATACGCAGATTAGAATGAGAGAATGTTTAGGTTTTGACACAAATTGACCAAAACCCATGAAATCTTGCCTGATGCACTCCTACCCCAACTCAACCATAGCTGCTTGTGGGTACTACTTCTCTTCCTTTTACATGACATAGGAGTAAAGGACTTTTAATCCGGGAATCATGTTCAGTTTGTATTTTAAAGCAGCTGACATTTCCAGTACAACATCAGAGGGGCTTGGTATAAATGGGAACTTTCTCTGAGAAAACAGCAGATTAGTAACAAATGAGCTAATCTGGAGTCTTTACAAGAAAACCTGTAGCTTCAGAAAACTTCAGAAAGCTCTGGTTTTAGGCCTTGTCTGCTTTGGGGACACCTTGAAGTATTTTTCCCCCAGTGCTAACACCAGTCCCAGCCTTGCGGCGTCAGCAGTACGGGGAGCCCTTCAAGCCAAAAAATATCGTGCACTATGTGAAACATTAAAGCTTCTCAGCGATTTTGAAGCCTGACAATGAAGTACTGAGGTAAACTTTCATAGGTGTTTTGTACTCCCTATATGAAAAATGTATGAAAGAAAAGAAAAAAAACAAAGCTTTGCTAAGATTTATTAGCTTGTCACTATGAATTGCAGTAGACACGGTTGTTCTTTGATGGACTGAGAAAATCACTCCAGAGTAAAGTTAGATGCTCCCAATGAAAATCAGTTCAGGTAACTCCATTTTAGCCCGTTTTGAAGATTTTTCTTAAAAATGAAAAGAATAACAAACAAAGAAATCTAAGCAGGCAACAGAAAGACCAGAGGGAGGACTGAAAGAAGTATGATATTCTCCATGTAAAGAAAGGACTCGGCAATCAATGAAGACAACTTTTATAAAACTTTTCCAAACACAGGACAAAGCAAGGAAAGCCTGTGCAAGGCAGCAGCCAAGGTAAAGACACCAAATGTGAGGCAAATCAGTATGTCAATTGTCACAGTTGGACTTTTTTAGCTACTGTGAAAGGACACCACAAAACCTGAGCTGTGTTTATTGCTGGTTTAAAATAGGGACCTTGCAGAGGCTAGGGAAACATGCCAGTTGCTACAGAAATGGAAGTGTTCAAGCTGTGTTAAGTAGGATGAAAGCACAAAATTTTATTTGCTATGAAGGTGATTGCAGAAGTCGTGAAAACAGATAAAAAGTAAAAACTCTAAGGGGTAAAGCTGTTGGTGTGTATTAAGCAGGAATGGGTACTGGTGGATTATAGATAGAAGTCACTATGAAGAGTTGAGAGTTGATTTCAGGCTAGTATAGATTTCTGGAGGACTCACCACTTTTGAGGTTGCAATTGGCCTCAAAAAAACAATGGCTGTCCTGTGTAGGAGATAGTGGTGGAAATATCTCTTGTTCTTTGGCCTTTTCATGTTGCCTGATGCTGAGCGAAACAACTGCATTTTGCAATATTGAGGACCTTAGTTATACTGCTTTTGTTTCCTCCCTATGATATCCTGGTCTGTAAGAGCTGACAGGTGCTTGACTGGGGAGATGCTGTCTTGACTGAAGTAGTAAATCAGTTCTGCAGCATCCAGACTGCTGGCACCCAAATAGGAAAGGTATGAGTGAGTGTTGGTGATTAGGGTTAACGAAATATTTCACAGTGGATACCTTAGCCCTGAGAGCAGTCCACGGCCAGAGGTACCATTTCTGCTTCATTATGCACATGAACAAACTTCTTGAGTGAATAGCCCTGCCCACCTTTTGACAGTTGCTTTACTGGCAGGCAAATGGTAATGTATCGTGCTTCCTTAACACAGGAAAGAACATTGTCCTGGTTTCAGCTAGGAAAGAGTTAATTTTCTTTCTAGTGATTGCTGTGAAAGGAATGTCAATAATGCATACAGTTTTGGTTCTTGCTAATCAATGTTTGTGCTTTTCAAGGACAGTTTTCAGCTTCCAGTAGATGTTGAGAAGGAGCACAGTGTTGTTGTTATTTTCCTTTTCTGTTATTTTTCTACTAAACTGTCTTTATCTCAACCCAAGATGGTTTTTTTCCTTTCCCTTTCACCTCCTTTTCTCCCTCTTCTCTCTGCCCTTCTCAGGGAAGGGAGAGAACTGCATGAGCAGCTGCATGGTCCTAGCTGCTGACAGGGGTTAAACTACAACAGCATCATAGAGTTGTGCAGGAGTTATGCATTTGATTTCAGTTAAGAAAACTGACTGTCCACTCTCGCTGGGATTATGTGCTGTGTTTCTTAATCCAGGGACCAGATCTTCTTCAGACAGCTAGATCTCATGAAACAGTATTATTTATATAGCCATAATTAAAGGTAATGGTTCACAAAGTTGTTCAATCAACTCAAAACTTCCACAGGAAGGTGCCTCAAAGAAGCGACAATCATAAGATATTTTCAGGCTTCAACAGTTGTGCTTTAAATGAGCCCTTTCTTGTACCTACAGGAAGTCTGAAGATGTGCAGCACATCACCATTAAAAAAAAGTGAATTGACTTCTTGTGGAAGTAAAATAAGCCCTATGTTACAGCAGCCTTTGAATCTCCAGTAAGATGACTCATCCATTCTTTGCTTTAAAAGATGTACATCATGGCCAACAAAAAAAAAAACCCTTGAAACTTTTGTCATCTGAAGCATACTTTTCAATGAAAAATCATAACAAGAACAAGAGGAAGTACCATGGTTAGGAGATCACACCTTTGTCATGTTTAATCAAGAACCAAAAGCAAGGTAGTGATCCTTTTGTCTTCCACCCAAGCCAGAACTTCCTATCTTCAGTATAATACACAGAAATAAAGCTGTTTCTTTCAGGTTTCAAAACAACAGAGGTCTTTGGTATATTATTAAAATTAAATAATCACTGGCCTCAAAATTTCTCCTAATGAGAGAGTAATGACTGTGAGGATAAAGCTCATTATTAATCACTAAAAAGAGTTTGAAGGAATGGCTAGTAGGGAGACCAAACAGCAACTTCAGAGACCTGAGTCAACTTCTAGTTTGACATTTTCTGGTCTATGGCTATGTCTGCATTGACAACTATTGTAGTGCAAGGGAGACCGTAGAGCAAAACAGTTGATGCTGAGGACTAAGTCACAACTCTGTAATTATGTTGGATATTTTTTTGGTCTATATTTGTACTTTGATCCCCTGTTTTGATTCTAGTCAGATCCCATGGACTGACTGCCCGTTAGCAGTTGGATGGCATTACCTTCACTCCTGGAGCACGCTTTACCATTTAGTCTCACCCAAAAGAAATGCAGCTCATGCACTCTATGACTCCATGAACTGAGTCAAAGCCCAGTAATGCAAGTGGACACACTGAATTCTGCAGAGTGGGGCTACTTCTTTCCCCTTCATAGAGGCACTCCTACACAGCTCAGCTCTTCCCTCAGCTGAAACAAGCACAGTAATGAGCAATGATGGTACGAAGAGAATGTGTTAGTTCAGTCTGGAAGAGCCTGTGTCATCACTTCAAGCAGTGGCAGGTGTGCAGGTCCTTGTCCCCAGCCTGCTGCCTTAGGCAGTTGCCTCCTTATCCTATTCTTCAAGCCAAGAATGCCCATATAATTGACTTCTTTTATAACTCAGAGTGAATAATTGTCATTCTTAACTCAGTACTGCTATGGCTGAACTGACAGTAAATGTAATAATCCATATCATTTATAGCATTCCATATAATTTTATGCGTTTTCTTGTCTTCCTTGCAATTATAAAAACAGCCTTGCAGTGATTATTGTGTCAGATCCAAAGGGCAAAAACATCCTTTCATAGCTGAGACAATTCCCTTTAATCTGTTTCATTAGAGGCTCCAGTCATTTTCACCGTTAAGCAGCTTCTTGTGGTTTTAAGCGTTTGAATTTAGTTGTGTTGGTTCCCCAAACTCCAAATTTTCTAAACCCTTACAGATCAGATATTGAGTGTCTGGGTTTTGTTTAATATTCATTTGCATCAAAACTTTCGTTCAAATATTTCGTCAGCATTCTAGTTACCTTTTAAGCTTAAATTTCTCACAATGAAAGCTTGCTGACAGTGTTTTTTGGTGTGACTGAAGCATAAGTCAGTCCAATTGAAAGTGCAGTTGTATTTAAAAAGCAATGTCTTGCAAAATGCAGTTCAGAGAAGTTTCATAAATATCCTGTTTAGTAATCTAAATAATTTGTTTGGAGATGGGTCTGTAATTTACAGTAGAAAGGAGAATGAGGTATATATTGTGTTGTTTTATAACTATGTAGTTTCTACAGGAGATCTTCAAAGTTGATCTTGTTTGTGAGATAGGGAATGAATGCCTTTATCTCTTGAAGTCTCTTACAAACATCTGTTTTATGGTTTTATTGAACAAATAAATTTGTGATGCCAGGCCTGAAGAGGTGCATTGTAAAGGACTGAGGAGGGAATTTTCTTCGGTCCTTCTGAAATAACCACCACACTATAAATTAGTCTCTACTTCTTTCTCTTTCATTGATCTATGAAACAAAGCAAAGGAAAAAAAAATAGTTACTTTTTTGAACTTTTCTACCTATAACTGGAATTTTAGAATATGGTACTTTACTAAAATCCTGTTGTCTATTTTGAACCTGGCTCCTACTAGCTTCAGTTGATGGCCACTAGTTCATTGAATGATGCAGAATATAGTAATGCCATTCATTATTTTATACACCTTTACACATATGTGTTCACATTTCAGGACCTCAGATAGAAAGACTGAGGGCTGAGGGCTGGAAGGAAATCCTTCTTGTCTAATAAAAACTCTTTGTTCAGGCTTAATGTCCCTTGACTGACTCACTGTGAAAAGGAATTTTTTTGCCCAAAGATTTATAATTTTTCCAGATGTGGGTGTTTTTTCATTTAGATTTTTAAGTGAGAATTGCAATGGGCCTATTCCTAGTATAAAGGATGCACCTGACAAATTCTGAAATACAGCTCCACTGCCAAAGTACTGGTAGGAGGGAGTTATTTTTTAATGTGGAAAAACCCCTATATTTCTCTAGTCTTGAAAATGTCTGAAATTTAATTGGAAAAAGTAGAAGTACAGAAAACCACAAATGAAAAATTGGAAATGAAGATTTTAAAGTTCAAATCACAAGTATGCCAAAATTGTAAGACAATTAAGAACTGCACCTCAAAAAAGGACTATAATAACCATAATGATAAACAAGGCTGCCAGCCTCTCCTCTTACTCTACTGTATTGGTTGCTTGAAAAATACCAGACTGAAACTGCAAAATTACTGTAGAAAATCATTAGCTTTGTTCATATTTACCAGGCCTATTCTTCATGATTAATCAGCATAAAACACTTGCCAGCTAATTGTTTTAAAATGAGTTACTCCACCATTCCCCTGCCAGATACAGAATTGAAGAAATGATGAAGGGTGGTGATCACCATGAATGCATTTCCCAAATGACACAGAGCCTGATAAGGTGACTTATGTTTAACTGGTCTCAGCTCCTGCTGTGTGTGCTACAGTTCACCCCGAGTTCATCAAAATCTCTTTTTGAGTGGGAACATACTTTTTTCTGTGGGGAAGTGTGCTGGAAGGTAAGCAGACAAATGCAAAAGTATAGAATTTGGATGAAGATTGCCTGTGTCCCAGCAAAGGCTGTGACCGAGTGGATGATTTCACTGTACTTCATCCCCGGGAGAGAGAGCTCATGGCGCCGGTGTGCAGAAACATTGCATTGGCTTTGCTATGCAAGCAGCAGGTCGTTTGTTTGTGGGCAGGAGCTGGGGGTGGCATGTTTCTGGTTCCCGTGCCCTGGAAAATGACACAATCTTGTACAGAGAAGAGGATGTCTCCCAGTCTGTCTCTGCAGAAACGGAGAAATATATATCTGATCTTTAACTATATTAAATTTAATTTAAACTTTAGAAATTCATAGAAGCAGACAATGATGCTTCTCATATCTTCTTGTCCATAATGATTCCCACAACAGGCCAACCATTTTCTTTGCTAATAAAGTAGTCTGAGTTTTGTGCACATAGGCAGGAAAAAGTATGAAGGACTGGAAATAAAAAAGACAGGAATGAAGCAAGCGGTACTGGAGGTAAAACAGAAGTAAGAAATGATAGTATAATGAGAGAAGAAGAGGAATGACAGAAAGGCAAGCAAAAAGAGACAAGGAATATAGTGAAATAATACTGAAAGTACATTTTTATTATTGTATACGTATTCTTGTATAAACATTTATAAATGTCAAAATATTTTTTGTGTACAACACCACACTGAGTATTAAGAGTGAAGAAAATAAATGGCAAGATCCCCCAAAAGGAAAAATAACTTTGGGAAGATTAAAAATTGAGAGAATTTGTAAGCAATATTACAAAAAAAAATGTTTACAAATGTCAAAGCTGAGTGCAAAGTGTAACATTTCATTAAAGACCCTGAATGACAGGTCTTGTGTTTTGGTGGCTTTCAGAGACCTCAAAACAGTTCTAAATTTTGTGAGGCAAGACTTTGGGAGTGCTCATCTTGGTGGAACTAGTGATAGAGTTGGAGAAAGCAAAAGAGCTCTTGGACATTAAAACACTTCTACAGGTGCTTCTAAAAAAATAAAATCAGTAATTAATTTCAGTCAAATATAAATTGCAAAGAAGCAAAAATGGAAAAGCTTAAGTTCTTATTTGTGTCTGTACTTGAATTGATTTGACGGGGAACACTGAAGGGCTCCTCCTCAGAACCAGAAAGGGCAACAAAATGCTGGGGCTGCCTAATCCTTGCCAAAGTATGCAGCCTGCCTACCCTCAGCCAGCTTTAGTAAGAGCATCAGTAGCCTCAGCGTCTTCCCAGGACAGCCTTGCAGGTACCACCACAGCGGCTGGGAGCCAGGGGTTGCATCCACATGTGTTTTTGTGCAAGTCGCAATAGCACCAGAGAGCCTGGAAACCCAGGGGCTTGCCAGTTCAGTGGGGACATGCCAGTGGAAGTGTCAAGGCACTCATTAAACAAAGGATCTGGGTTTTGCTCTAAAGAGTGCTTCAAGGGTAGCACCAGCAGCAAAATCAGTCTAGGTGGATTTCCTTTGCCGTTCCTGGCATTGTGGCTCCAGACATCCCAGGCTGAAAGCTTTTGCTTCCTTTTTTGTCATGCAGCGCATTCGCATCAAATGCAAATTTTCCCAAATGCGTAGTTGGGAGAAATTTGCCATGCTATTGCACATCTACTTCCTCTCCTTTCAAAAAGTTCTGCATATGGGAAGCCTGTGCTTTTTCCCCACTTCTCCCTCAGTTTGTGAACTCATCCAGCTGAAACAATAGGATTTCATTCTGTCTCTCTTTTTTTTTTTTTGTTTTTATTTTGTTACAGAGGCAGAAAATAGTGCTGTCCAAAGGTGAGTCTGTCCTGACATTCTTGCCTGACTTTGACTCTAAGGACCTCCAAGCTTCTTGCAGCTGCTTCTTGCAGCTTCACATGAGCGTACTTTAATTACTTAGACTAGCTTCAGATGGAAACAGCAAGTCTTTTTTGTTGGCAAATTGTTTGAAGAGGCAAAACGTTCAACCACAGATGTGAAACCCCCATCTCGAAACGTATAGTCAGACAGATAACGTGGACTGAAACAACCTCTTTTTCAAGCTGTCCATTCAAGCGCTCTGTTTGTCACTGTGTGAGCAGTGTTGTGTTCCCACCCTGACCTGTGGCACCAGCCTGAGGAGCTGCTCCTCCTGCACGCAGGGCACTCACCTTTGCTGATTCTTCCAAACCACATCCTTTCTGTGCTGTTTTTTCCTTCTTATCCTTGTCTTGTGTTGCACCTCACTGCTTTCTCAGTCAGCCCCACACCCCCCTCCCTTCATTTGTCCAGGATGTTTTGATTTATAACTACAGTTTGAGGACTCTGCTTTTCACTCTGCTCTCTTCTGTGCAGTTGGAAACATAACGCAGAGGAAGGAGTGCAATACCTCTTTTGGAGATCCCCAAATTGCCACTTTTCTTTTATTCCTTAATTTGTCCATCTTGTGCAGCTTCAGCAGAAAGTCTGTTCATCTATTTAATTTCTAAGACTTCCACTCTATTTTATAAATCACGTATCATGAGAAGGATGCCTTGTATATGTCTCATACCAGTCCACATCCGTTGGATAATCGTCAGGTCTTCTGAGAGGCTTACACATTGTGGGATAATAATATAAATGATAGTCTTCCAGTGCAATGTACTTTTTCTAAATAATCTCTTCTATCCTAGGCCCTCTTCTGCATTTTCCATCAGTTTTAGGACTGACTGTTACAGCAGCCAAAAAAGAAAGAATATTTTTATTTACCATATGTAATCTTACATTCAAGCACTAGATTTTTATTTTTTTTAAATGGGGCAAAAGTATCAGCTTTCATTGATGAAATAAATGAAAATTCTCTAGTAGTAAATATCCACAGTGATGTTTTCTAGAAGCTGGAGAGTACACTCTGTAAAGGACTATTTGATGTGTGCAACATTTTTTTATGCATTTCCCAGGAGATTTGACAGCTAGCATCTGTCTGTTACAGATATGATGCTCTTAAAGGTAGCCTGCAACTGGTGCTTAACAATCTTCTGCCACTCCAATAATATTCAATCTTTTTAATGAACTGCCATGTTAATTGGTTGAACCTTCAGCTGGAATAGCATTTGTGCAATATACCATTACTTTATACCAAATGAAAAATTAGCTTTTTGGCTTATCAACATTTCATCATCAAATTCAAAAATTCCCTGAACCTCTGCTTATGAGGCTTCATTTGAATCTCATGGTGAACAAGCCACTTACGGCGCTGGGATCAGAAACAGGCAGAGCCTTATGTTTCTCGCCAGGGCTCATGTTACCCTGGAAGTTTAAGTGTTGGTTGCTTCACGTCTAATGCTGATTTGGCTTTGGTATTAGCAAGTCCTCATCAGCTCCATTTGACTATGTGGTTACTCAGCCTCTGTGACAGGGATTATGAGGCTGGTCAGCTTCCACACAGTATGAACATCCCGTTCCTGGATTACTATTTATTATAGTCTATATATATCTATATAGATAGATATATAGATATTATATATATATAGATATTATATAGATAAATATCTATATATATATATAGATATTTATTTCTATGCTGGGATGCTGCCCAGGTGTGCAGTAACAGCTCCTTTTTTTCTTTTTAAAGTCTCCCTGGCAAATTTTTGAGGCGCTCAATTTAAGGAGTAAATGCAACACTCGCAGAAGGAATACTTTTTATATGTTACTTCTCTAACACTGTGTCTGTTACCTGACTGTCTGATGCCTCATTTTCCAACACTTTATAATTGGTTTGACTAATACAGAGGGGCAAATTTTTAAAAATAAGATTTTAAACCATGCTGTCCTCTCTAGACAACAAACATATTTTTTCCTCCCCCAAATGTTAATTCCCGAGTTCTACAGGAGAAATTATGCAAGGGAGTCTTGCCAGTAAAAAGAATTAAAAATAATAGTGCTGGCTTATTGTGGAACCATGAGATATTTGCTGCAGCCTGTTAAAAAACGTGAGTCACATTTGCCTTCTCACATTCACAGTGCAAAGGGATGTTCAGAGAGGAAAACCCTCTCAGGGTGGTACCATTCTGTGCTTATAGCAATGTTCTTCTCCGCCTCTTGTAATCAGAGCTGAACCAAAAGATTCACCTGGCTTCCTAGAAATTCATTCATTGTTGAACTGAATCTGTGAAATCCTTATTCACGGGCTTCAGGTTCTTCTAAACCCATTTCTGTCACCTACCAGCCTGTGACATATCATGGTGCAGTAAGGAACTGGCAGGAGGTGAAATAAAAGCTTAGTCCACTGACTTGCTTGTTGTTCCTTCTAAATAAGGAAAATAATTCTTCAGGCTTCACTGGAATCTTTGATCTTTCTAGAACGATAGAGTTGAAAAACAGTGGGGTCTTGCTGAATTTCAGCTATAACAGTATTTTCTGAAAAAAATCATCTATAAATCTTTCATGGTCCTATACAATTTTCTGTTTTGATCTCATCTCTACATCTGATGGCTGCCTCTGAGGAAAAAAAAAAACAAAACCAAAACCACAAAAAACCTCACCACCATTAAAATATAATTATATTCAAATCACCAGATTCCTGCAGACAGATTCTCTGTGCTATATAAGTATTCAGTCACCATTCCTTTTTCCCACAGAAAGAGGTAGGTCGATGTATTTTGATTGCATCTTTCTTTTATTAACAGGTACCCATTTATCTCCTCCACTTCAAAATTTAGCGATAATTTTCAGCTTCTGTTCCTGGTGTTCCTGGTACCCTATTTATTTTGATCAAAATCTCAGAAAAGTCACAAGAGCTTATTAGGCAAAGCTCTAACTCAATAATGCCCTTTTCAGTTTTCAGTTTTCCAGACTTGGGTCTGGAAACAATCACTCACTAGCACATCCCTCTTCACCAGAAGTTTTTCCTTATTTTTACATGTCCTAATAATACGAATGACAAGGGACACATGAACATTCAAGAGGCTTCCAAGCAATGTTATTTTAATCTGATTAAATGCATATTTAAGCACCAACTTACAGCTGTTCCATATGTAATTATACTTTCTTCTATCAGATGTTCCAATATTAAGGCTCAGGTTCATTAGCCAAAGCAGTAAAGTGTATTATAACAGTTTAAAACAGCAGTGAACACTGAAGTCTTATGGCTACCCATATTACCCAGACAAAATAGAGCCCCTTCTGTCCAGGCATTCAGATGGTAGATTTAGTGAGCACCCAGCCAGGCAATTATCTGTGCTAATGCACATGAATCTGCATCAAGGTCTGCAGATCATCAACAGAAATACTTTAGGCAAAAACAAATATCTACAGCAGCTTGGGGTAGGAGGATCTCGGAGGCAGGCACTGGAGAGACAGCCTGTGGAGTGCTGGAAGCCCATTCATTCACACCGAACTATAATTTCTGGGCCAGATAATAGCTGCTTACCAAATTGCTACTACCTCACAGCACCAGTAGTTGCTTTATCACCACTTAAATCCCAGTAAATCCCACTTAGTAACATATGAGTGCTTCTTTTAGTACGTAATAATAACCTGCAGCTAGACAAGAACAAGACAAGAACAAGGCCTTCAGCATCTGGATATGTGGGCAGCAGAGCGAGCCCCTTCACACAGTGATGGTTTTCTGGAGACATTGACGGTCATCTTGCCTTTGTGTGATGAAGTAGCCCAATGACAAGGTGCCAGTTGCTGACTGACGACTGTCACAGATTATGTCCACTCCCCCATGTTTGTGTGTAGCCCCTGGCATCTCCTCATCCAGATCATCAGCTGTCTTTTCACCACACAGCTTTTGCAGCATTTCTCATATGATTTTCAAATCAGCTATGTTTCATCCACAGCTAAAGGAAGGAGCATGCAGAGAGCAAGGTACCTTAGTTTATGGACTTGATTTACCTCTCTCCAGAGGGTTGGCAAAGACAGACAAGTTTGTACAACCACCCACAGCCTACACATACCCTGCTGAGTTAGTTTATCAGACCACATATTCTTTTGTATTTAAATGCCATGAAGACAATATGATCAATGTTTAGTTGAAGAATGTCCTTTCAGTGCAACGCAACTGTGTTTAGAGCAGCATTCAGTTCAGTCTGAAATAGACCATACATTTTAAATAGCAAAGAAAGCTACAATATCTGGAGAAGGCAAGAAAAAGAAAAAAAGCTAGTATTTCCTAAATGTTCTGCTCAATAAAGATAAAGACCCACTACTGTGATATGAAAAAAAAAACCCTAAAGTGACTATAATGCTGTCACCAAGCATTATGTAAAAACACCCTAAATTGTAGCAATCCCAAAGATGTAAAGAACGTAGAGGTCCTCTAACGTGTCCTGTGACTCTCATCTTCCACAAGTTTATTACAAAATGAAAATGAATACTCAGTCATTGTCACATGACTCCTGGGACTGAAGTCTCCAAAGCAGTGTGGATTTTTGATAAAACTGGGAAAACTGTCAGTATGCTGGGCAAAAGAATCAGGCTCCAACGTGAAGGTGGTGGTGGACCATTATGTCTCCCATGACTGGTTGCTCAAGGAAAAGAGCAAGACATTTTACTACAAGAAAGGAAATCTGAAATTCTTCTTCATCGAGCCCCAGATTTCTGCCAACAGAGGCACCTACTAACCCCCCCCAGCACCTCTGTGGGTCACTGAACATGTCAGTCTGCCTGAATTCAGCCGTCAGACAGGTTTCTCCTTATTCAGCTTCTGGCATTTTCTTCTTGCAGCTTCTGTCATCCACAAAATAATAATATAAACCTACACTGCTCTGGTCAGAGTTTCTTTTCCTCTTTCTGTTAAATAAGAAATGAAGGTGGGAGCTATATGGCTCCAACAGAGTTATTAAAACCAAGACTAGAGAGAGAAGCAACATCAATCTTAAAAGAAGTTTTGGGAGAGAAGGAGAATAGATGACTACAACAACTATCTGATGATAATAGACTTGTGGAGTCTGTGCATAGCTGAAAGCTGTAGGTGCTTTTTAAGAATATCTGCAGCCATTCTTTAGCAGGAAGCATACACATAACAATAATAGCAGCCCACATTAGCCCCATCAACCAGCCTGGCTAACACCTGGTGTCAGAAGAGAGATGATTAGTTTTATCTTGTTCTTCAGAGGTGCAGTGGTCTCTGATGGTAGCTGTTCCAAAGCAAAGCACAGAGGACAACTGCTAGTTTTAGAACTGTGATAAAATATTCCCAAGTTTTCTGCCAACAGGCAAATCAAAATCCAAAAGTATATTCAGCCTGGAACAGAAGGCAGATGTCCCCCACAAACATGATAGCTATATTTCTAATATTAATATATATTTTTAGTATTTTAAACATGCTCTGATTGCTCGGTATTTGCAAAAATATGAAATTAAAATCTTCATTGTGTGTTCACAAAAGGGAACATTTAAACAACACCTGTGCTTTTGCTGCTTAACTTTTATTTAAGTGGTTGATTCAAACATTTCTAACCTTTCATTTTCATAGTGTTATATGCCATGAACTTTTTCCGTGCTTGGGCACTGACATTAGATAATTTTTCATGGTGCTTGAGTCTATCAAACAGCATAGCATTATATCAACTTTCTCTGTAAACTTATGAAGAAAACAAATAAAAGTAAATATTTTAATATCTAAATGACATTTTACATACATCTTTGTGTTTTATAGCTCAGAGTAATAATTACTTAAGTGGATCTTGGAAAAATTTATAAAGAAATTAATTACTATTTTTAATAAAATCAATGTCTGAAACTTGTCTCCACAGAGATGATGACAATATAATATGTCTCCTAGTTGGTGGGAGACAATAAAAAGATAATTTAATTGAAGTTGAACCACAGATTTATACAGCAGAAGTCATTTCAGAAGAAATTAGACCTAGCAGGAACTTTTCAGGGGAAAACATTCATTTAATCAGAAAATATCACTTCATGAAAACCAGGACTTATAATGAGAAAAAAAATAATCCACATAATTTTCACATCAATATTTTTACAGAGCTTCGTCTTCCTGACATATCTGTATTGTATTTCAAGACAAGATATTGTATTTAAATGTAAACTAATTACACCTTATTCGTATTTAATTGTAATGGAAATCTTAAAAATAAAAATTCAAACAATGCTTTGAAATTGCCTGAAAAATTTCTTTTTGATATAATTCCTGTTTCATTTAATTTGGTTAATGATAAATAGATAAAAGATAAAAGTTATATCCAATGAATTAGCATAAGCATTCAGAGAACACTTTCCAAAGAATAATGAATTTAATGTTATACTAAAAATGATGATTACATAGGGTAATTGGAGTGAAATGCTAATTGCTTTTTTCTTTGTAAGTAAAGCGTACTTTTATGATAACCATTTCTTATTCTCAAAGGAAGATAACTGTGTGAAGTATAAAATAAAAATGTCCATTTAAAAGTAGTTGTTCTTTGGTGAGAATCTGAGACAACTGCACACAAAATGATTTACTGGGTCAAGATGAAATTGAAGAAAATGAGGGTATGCCTTATATAATCTTTTTATAATCTTCAGTAAACATCATAAAGTCATCCCAGTAATCTACTTACTCCTTAGCATCTCTGATTTGATTTTCCTCTGAGGCAAGGGTCTGGGCAGTGAGGACCAAATTGCAGATGCACAGTTCTGTTGAGCTGAAGAAACTCTTCCTTTCCCAAGAAACCTATTTAACTCATAATGATTTGTTCCCCTAATCCCAAGGAGAAAATAAAACAGGCTTCTCTATAATGTCTTTGGTGGGTGGTGTGGAAGGTATGCCTATTTATCATTTTATCTGAAGATCTAGTTGAATAGGGTAAGAGATATTACTGAAACATTTCTCAAAGGGTTTCCAAAATGCTTTAATATCATGTTAGATCCTCCCTTATTTACTGTCAGTGTAAAAGGCAGCAGAAGAGAAAAAAAAGGCAGTGTTTTCTTTTAGAGGAGGCCTCACTTAAGTGTCTAGAGGGACATACGGGTTAGAAACCAGCTCTTATTTATCTTGAAAAAAGTTGAATATTCAGCAGCACAGTCTTTGATCCACCATATTATGTTTGATCCTGTTCTTACAGGATCCTGTTCATCAGAGGAAACTTTGAAACAAGTCAATTGAGAAGGGTTAAAAGAGGAAGGCCTTCAGTTTCCAGTTGGGCAAACAAAAAAAAAAAAATCATCCATGGTACCATGGATATGTGTGTGTCTCTGTATCTGTGCATATGTATGTGTATATCTACACACACAGAACAGACACCTTTAAAATCTGCCCATACACTTTCCTCCAACTCAAAGGCAGTAAAAAATCACATACCATACCACACTTCTTAGAATAATAAGTGTGTACCACAGCTTTTCAGAAAATGAGGTAAAAGCAAATAAATTGCAGAATGGGACTTGGAAGTGTTCTCTTAATTTCCAGCTTTATAGTACGCAACTAGGTGAACTATGTAAAAAGCTTACTGGTGTACACTGTGGTTTACTTCCAGATAATCTCCCCCTGTCTCTAATTCTTCATTTGTATCTATATTATATCCCAAGCCTCAATCTCTCTCTCTTATCTGAAGATTCTTCCTGTACTTCGCAAGGAAATGACTTCCAGCAATTAGCTGCATGAGTCGGTTCACTCTCTGGCACAGTACTGCACTTCTAAAAATTCTAAGCTCCTGGTCTTTACCAGCTCTGGACTACATGCAATCATCTGTTTGTCGTACAGAAGGGAAATGCAAAGCTTTTAGCATCTTAGCTACATTTTTCTTCAAAAAAGAAGAAAAATAATACTATTAGTATAATCCATGTCCTACCATTTCAACTGGCCTCCACTGAATTAAAACACTTGCTCTGGCTGCTTTTATCCCTGTCATTTTTTTTTTTCTCATTTGCTGCGTCCTTGAGTTACTCTTATGTCTATGACGTATCGGGCTAAATAAAGTGCTCTGTGCAAAAATAATTAGATTTCCATGTAGCAAGTGTTGCTGCCATTTACAGTGCAAAATAATAAAGAATAATATGGACAGAAATTTTGTATTGAAGCGGAATCTAGTTTTACCACGGTAAATTCATTTTTCATATTTCATGATTAGTCAAGAATAAAAGAGATAGAAAAATGTCTGGATCACACAACTGCATCACTTACAATAACTGAAAACCCCCTCCCCTTTCCCATTCATATACAGCAATGGGAAACAATGAGAGGCTCAGCTCTTGGCTGAACTCTTGGAAATATCATCATAGCCATAAGAACTGTTAAAATTGAGTTTCATGATCACGTTGGATTCAGTCTGGATAATAAATGATCTGCCTCATGAATATAGAGGAACTCCTATGCCCATCACACATATCATTTCTCTTAATTCAAAAGCTGTCACTGTACAAGAACTCACTGTGATTTTTGCATTTTATCTGCTTAAAAATACAGGCTGAAAGCCTTTCCTGAAGTAATTTCTAGCTCAATGCTAGCTGAGTAATTATCAAAATAAGACTATTGACAGTATTGATGTGGGCAAGGGGAGTCCTTGCCTGATAAAGGAAAACAGCAGATGACAGTAACTGTCCTTTCTTGTAGATAAAGATGTTTCAGCAGATAAATAGCATTTAGAGTTCTGAATACACTTTTGGCAGCTTCACTCATCAGAGATCATTGAACAAATCAAGATGTTACTGAAGAAAGGGATCATCATTTTTGTTGATTCATAATTCATGAAAGGATGGAAAAGGAAGAGCAAAAGGTCAAGTTTATCAATAAAGACAAGTTGCTAGAAGAATTTCAGAGAGATGTATGTGTTTCAATGCATACATAACTGATCTAGAAGGATGTAGATACTGAGAGGGCAAAATTTACTGTTTTATTGAAAAATATTGCAACTGAATCTGTCTTTGAAGGGGTGAAGGCCATGCTGAGTGAGCAGACAATAAAGTGGTAGAAACTCTGTGCAGTCCACTAGGAAATACTGTAAATGGGAAAAAGCAGTCCGAACTAAACATAACAATAATGACATTAAAATAACTCTCTACCTGGTCAGGGCAAATAGTTCTGTGAGAATGTCAAGAGAGCCCTCAGTTATTGCTAAAAACCCCAGCAAATAAAGTAATATGAATGATTAGAGGGGGACTAGAGAACAAAATCATTGTCTCAATTTAAGTGCCTATGGTTCAACTGAATATTCTTCATATTTTCTATCTGAAAGAGCCTATGGCAAAGTAGGGAAGCCATGCTGGAGGATAGCAAGAAAATGGTTTCTAAACTTCCAAGGAGACTATTTTTATTAAGAACTCTTCAACCTGGTAAAGGACCCCACAGCTCAAGCTAGAAATTACAGGAGTCTTTAATGCAAGAGATGACTTGGAGGAGGTGATGGGAATGCTTCTGGCCTGTTTCTTAAAGTACAAGAAGTTATGGGTACCACAGCAGGTTTACAGGGAAGCGTAGGAAACACTGCTACATATAGCCTACATAGCTCTTGACAATATATATTTTATTTTTTTTCACTTTCGGTTGTTTTGGTAGATCTATATATAAAGAGATCCGAAGAAAACTAAGGCCATTTCATGGAGCATATGTCTACTCTGTCTATACGTCAGTGTCGTGATCCGGATACAGCTTGAGAGCAGAAAGTGCTGCTCCATGCTGGACTTCAGTCTTAGACTTTCTACAGACGTCTGCTCTGCTGTGGCCAAGGACAAGATACAGTCTATGACTGACTTCTTGTGTGGGGCAGTGGCTTTTCTACTTCTGTACACGCTCATCAAAGGCAGCATAAAATTAAAATCATGTTTTAAAATTATATTATAGTAGCTTACTATTGCTATGCTGTATGATTTAACTCTAGTTAGGACACAGAATATTAGGTGCAAAAGGACACATCTCAGACTGATAGAGCTGCCCATTAGTGTCAGCAAGAACAGAAATGGTATTTCACACTGCAAAACAGAGAGCTCCAGAAAAGCTTTCTTAGCTTTACTGCAAATACTTCATACCCCCATGGAAAAGCTTGAGGAAATTACAACACAGAAACCCACTAAGATTTGTTCATAAAATTTGAGAAATAGCCTACTGTAACACAAGCAAGATAAGAAGCATTTGTGCTTTAAAAGGTTTTAATATGAAAGATACACATTGAATGAGGCTTTTAGATTTTTTTTCTTTCACCCTTCTATCCTCACTCTGGCATGTCTGAGTTTATAAAAATACATATTTTTTATTGGACTCATGGCATCTGCTGAGAGCTCCTTTCTCTGGCAGTAGTAAACAGCTAACAGGTAAGCTCAGAAGTGATGGATTAGAGAAATAAAAGACATTTCCAGTATCACAACTATTAATGACAAAACATATTGCTAACAGTAAAACACTTCCGTAAAATCAAGTGCTTTTTAACTTGGGGCCACCTTATGCCTCAAAGGACATTCAAGTAAGCATATTTGGATTAAAGGGATACTGAACATGCTCTGCTAATGTTTGCTTTAAGGAGCCTGTGGGAGCAGTTCCAGTAGGCAGGAAGATTGTTCCAAATACCAGCTGAGGACAAATGGAAGTCTGGACTTTTGGAAGACAGCGCATGAAAAGGGTGAATGGCACTCAGAGCGGTCTCTGGGGATGCCTTTAGACAAAACATACGTAGTTTCCTCCAAGATAGACAATTCTTTCAAAAATTCTTTCAAAACCAGTAAAAAGTTCAAAACAAGCACTGAAGTGTCCCTGACAAAGCTTTAGATGTGAGTGGCACATCCCCTTTCTTCAGAACTTTAGAAGAAAGAATCTTAGAAGAAAGACTGTGCGAATATTTCAAAGAAGCTTCGTAACCTCTTAGGCTGCAGGTAGCAGCCTGTGTCCGCTTAAGATATTGGTATTGCAGAACAAGGCAAATGACAGTTTGGTGCCAGTTATTTTCTTATGTGAGCAACTGTATCAGGGTTGTATTTCTCTTCTACACCCTGTCTCAAGTTCCTGCAGCAGTAACCCATGCTTGCTATGTGCTCATCATGGGAATGTGTGGCCCAAGGTACCAAATGCATATATTTCTTATTAAGAGTTGCCTTTATTTCATTACAACTTCATTTTATGTTCCATTACCCAACAAAACGGAGCTGCGATATTATAGGATGTGTCTTAAGCACCAATTTTTGCTAGATATAAAGTCTCAGATCTAGAAAGGAAAAGTTCACTCTCTATCAGCACATAAGTTAACACTTAGGAAATTGAGATTGCAACTCTGTTCTCTGACCCGCACTGTCCTTATCTTAGCACAGAATTTTCTTCTGGACAAGTTCTTGCAGGAACCACCAGGATAGCTACACAGAGAGTTTGTAAAGAAAATACAATAAAAATATATACTGCAAGGTGGCTCGGAGGTTTGGGCTCACTAACTAGGAAACTGCACAACTGCACAGGGTTAGCTGATGAGAATGGAAAATTTTAGACTTACTGCTTGTTAGGGCAAGTATGTTAATAGGCGATGGAACAAGTCAGGTAGAGAAGGTGTTTAGAAGCCAGAAAAACATAGACTTTAAAATATCCTGTCAACAGTAGTTCAAAAAAATAGAGGAATTACTTTTCCCATAATACAGGGAATGAATTTGAACTGGTCCATTGAAAGTCAGTCTGCTCTGTGTTTAGGACTCAACCAGTCTGCTAAATCACATTTTAGATACAACTCTTCATGTGTCATTCAGTTGTCACTAATAATTTGGCCAGCATGAAACATTTTGATCATACTGCAGGAGGGAGATTGAAAACTAATTGAAGTGGAAAAACATATTCCTTCCACTGGGGAAATAAGGGAGGAAAGAAATATTAGTTTTTGTGCTGTCATTCTCTGAGCCTCCAATTTTAATAAAACAGATGCTTTATAAACAATCAGATTTGAAATGTAGCTCAAAGATTAGACTTTTGCCGTTTTCTCCAAAAAAATTAAGGATAACAGCAATGTTAAATTAGCTACATCCCGAATCTTTAACATAAACAGGAAATATATTATATTATGCAAACTGGTAAAGTAGAAATAAAATAAATTACAGAAGTACAAACTGATACTTATCACGTAGAAAAAATAATTTCTGAGAGGCAGTTGCTAATATCCTATGAAAATCACTGTTCATGCTTAATACTGACAGAGATTCAGATTTATATATGCACAAGTAACAGCTGCAATTTTCTATGAGATGCCTGGGGTCTTCTGTGTTATTCTTGAAGTACTTGGGACTTCTGATGAACAAAGGGTCAAGGTTTGAGCCCAGTGTGCTGCACACATGCTTTGAGGTGTGCCATGCTAGCAAGCAGATGCCACCAGTTCCCAAGGGAGCTGGGATTGGTGTGGGAGGCAGAAGCAAGTAAAAGCTGGTTCAGAAGTACTGCCACAGGAGAAAAAGTCTTTCAGGTTTTAGACAACATTGAGGGAAATTTTGGGCTGAAGTACGTTGCTCCATAACTTCACAGACATTGGAGGTTGGGGTAGGATAAAATTGGTCTACAGTGTGAAGTCCTGAACCCCACTAAAATCAATGCCTTTTGTTACTGATGAGAGCATGTATTACACTCAAAATCTTGGTTAGGGCAAGGTAGAAATACACATTATATATATACATAAAGCCAAGAATTTACTGTTAGTATAGTGGAAACCTTCAGAATCTAGTCATTATTACTCCAGATCTGAACATTACAAAAAAAGAAATAATAGTATACAGTTAGAATTTTTATACACACAATTCTTAGCTTCCACCCCTTTTTCTGGTGTTTATGACTGCCCTTCCCCTGCTCATCTGAGTCCTAACATTTGTGGTTTCAGTCTAGTGACAGTGGCGAGGTGTCGCAGCAACTTGCCAGCACCTGGAGTCCTTTTCTGGGAGGAATGTAATGTTCATTTTGCTGGTTTCTTTTTTCTCATTCTAGGATACTCTTGGAGTAATTTCTGTTTCTGCTATCATACTTTTAAGCCTTTTTTCTTTCTTGTTTGATCTACAGCTCTACATTATGCTTGAATGGTCTATAAATGATGCCTTTTACGTATGCTAGATGCCATTTCTTTATTCTCTTTGTGACATTTAAAACCAGTTTTGTCCGGTTCTGTGGCTTTCTTAACTGACTATGGGTGAGATGTTTTAGTCATGGGATTTCCAGTATCAAGTGGATGCTCCATCTTTTACCACCTCGTGACTGCCCTCCTCCTGTAGCTTCACTACTCAACAGCCCTACTCTTGTACCAGGCCTGTGTTTCTCTACACTACATCATTACGTCAGAGTTAGAAATATCTCATTCTATGTAGAAAAACTGTAGTTGCTGCTACCTATGTAAACCTATGGTTGTGCCATAACAAAGATTGTCATGGAATTGTCAGAGTTGGAAGGGACCTCTAGATATCACCTAGTCCAACTGCCCTGCTAAAGCATGATAAAAATAAAATAAATTAGCCATAAAGATCAGGTCAGTTACGGAAATTATTGTCACAGCTGAAGCAAGTAAGACAAAGCTGCAGCAGGTCAAGAAAATTTTGGACTGAGTATGCCTGTCAAGCCTCAGTCCTGAGACTTGGCAAATTCATTACAAAACTTGTGACCCATTACTAGCAATGGCAATATTGTATTACAGATGATTATGTTCTAAGCAGACTGAGATTTTCATTTGTGTGCAACTTTATTAGGCACTGGTATTTGTTATGGTATTTATTGTATGGTTAAATTAGCTACAGAAACTACTGCATAGAAAAGAGGTTTTGCATACAAATTAAATGGCTATTTGGGAACTGCAATAGCTCTGCAAAATGCAACAAGCAGCAGACTTTGTACAGTTTTAGTGCAGAGGGGAGAAAGAAATGCAAGGGTCTATTTCAGTGCCATCATTTGCAGGTGATCGGTGAGTGAGCCTAAATTCTGCAGTTGTGAGCCTTGATCATGAAGCCTTTCTCCCAAACCTTCAGCATCACCGAGGCCCTGGTTAACACTGCACAGCGCATCAGGTCTCTGGGCAGGAGGAGTCCATCTTGGTACAAAATCAGTCAAATTCATTTACTCTGTCAGGGCTCAGACCACTTCTTGCTTAAGTTAACAGAAAGCCTTTTATTAACTTTAGTTGCATCTGGATAGTTCCCACATCGACACTTGGAGAGATTTGGCAGTAATATTTACTAATCCATTTTGCGCTAGCACAATGAAAAATAATGAACAGTTATTTGTTCTCCACAGTCGTAAAACTAAATCACATAATAAGCAGATCTGAAAGGATTTCCAGTCATAACTAATGTGTGGAACAAACCTGAAAATGTTTTTAAACCTTGAAAATAAAAATATTACTGAAAGAAGACTTATAAGGCTGTAAAATCTTAAGATGCTAGCATAGAATTAGGAAAATAATACTTTAATATTAATAAACAATAAAGAATTCTAAAAAAATCATAAAGGACCATACCGCCACCGGCTTTACATCTTTATTGCTCAGTTAACATTAAGGAAGTAATACAGCTCATGAGATGCTCTAAAAGTATAAGTTCCAAAGAAAAATCATGCATAAATAATCTATATTTCTCCCTGATTCTTTCTGTTCCTAAGGAGTCCGAAAATCCATTTATATCATAGTGATTTTTCGAAGGCTTATTTTGATTTCATACAATGAACTTACTGTTCATCTTGACGAATTGCTCTTTGTTCAATGGATCAGAATTCTTATGCGACTGTAAATCATAATTAAAATGTGTTGCTGTAAACAGAAGCAGTCCAACTGGGTGTTCCTGTTCTCTTCTTACTCCTTCAGGCATGCAGCAAATTCAAAGTCATCTTTAATTCCCTTTCATTGCTTCATTGGCATTGAGATGCTGGTATTATTACGTGAGTTGTCTCCCAGCATGTTATCTATTCCCTGGTGGATGAAAGCTTGATGAGGTGAGAAGGAACACAAACCTCATTCCTGCTATCTGAGTAGCACTGACATAAATGATAAATGTTGCTTGTAGGATTAATATTATCAAAGTACAAAAATATCCAAACAGAGCTACACCTACACATAAGAACGTACCATCTTTACATTGGCTTCTGCCAGAATAAATATGTGACTGAAGCCATGGAATTTAAAAATTTGCCTGTTGAGGTGGGAGCAGAAAAAAAAATGGAGTTTCTGGTCTGCTGGGATATGTGGCTGCACTGCATCTCTCAGACATCACCTAGAAATCTTTGAATTGCAGCAGGTCCCAAGACACACTACCAGGCTTCCCAGTTGCTGTAGTTCTTTTGAACCTTATTAAGAAAAGGGTTGAGGTACTTTTGGAGAAATTTTTTTCTCTTGAAGTTCTCTCTGCAATGGCAGATAGGACCAAGGGGCTAGGATAGTGGATTCAAGTGAGCCTGGGACGCGGAAGACACAGAAAGGTTCAGCACAGCAGACAGGGAAACTCTGAACTGTTACACACAGCAGCATAGCTCCAGATTATAGTACACACTGCCTGCTTCTGGCAGAAAGGAGAATGAGGTTGACCAGAAGCAAGATGATTATTTGTTTTTTTGGAAAAATACTGACGTTCAGTTCTGAAAGAGACAACGAGAAGTAGATGTCCTGCAGCATGAATGGTCAGCAATGGTATGAAACCGAAACTCTGTTATGAGAAGCTTCCACCTCAGCATTTATCATAAACTAAGGAAAGCACTGCCTTTATAGTCTTAAAAACTAAACAGAGAAAATGTAATGTGATCTTTTTGCTCTTTGTCACTGGCATTTGACCATTTGCTCTGAGAACAGAAGGACTATTGAGACACCTCTGTATACCAGCCTCCATCATCTGTTTAATAAAGATTTAAGCTGTAGTCTAAAATTTTATTCTGTCTCAAGAAAATATTTCTCATCCCTAGCCACTCACTTTAAAAAAAAAAATTTACCTGAAATACAAGAAAAAAGATGTTTTAAGGCATTTTAAGACTTCTTTTCCTGAAAGTTTCAAATTGGTTGTAAACCAGTCTAATCAAAGTCTGTTCTATCAGGAAAAGGAGTCCTCTTGACTTAACTGCTTTGCAGCTAGGCTTTAAGACTCAGAACAAGCAGTGCGTAGTCCATTACTTGTCAAGAAATAGAAGCTTCAAAGTGCTCTCCTGTAAATTGAATTAATTTGGCCCTTTGTAATGCCGCACTTTTAGTGCAAGGAATGGAACATGTGATTGGGATTGTTTTAAATGCCATAAACCATTCTGTTTGATAGTAAGTCATAGAATCATAGAATCATAATCATAGGATCATAGAATCATAATCATAGGATCATAGAATGGGTTGAAAAGGACGTTAAAGATCAAGTTTCTCCTAACTTGTTTCCAAACAAGAAAGGCTGTAGAAGTTAAATCCCAGGTTACTCCCACCAGTGAAAAAGTCTTGAATTTCTAATAAGAAAATATCTTGCTGGAAAAGAATAGGAAGTTACATTGTCAGACTGGCACTTTTAAATCCTACCCTTTGGGACTCAACTGGGTTCTGGCAGGAATAGGAAAAAATCTCATTTTCTTCCGTATGCAAGTGGTCTGTGGTAATTCTCTTGTGGTTTTTTTTCTGTATCTTTCTCAAGTAACAGAGATTGTTGGAATTAACTGGCCAGGGCTTTGATGTGAATCAGCCTCTCCTATAGCAGTTTCTAAAGAAAGTCTAAAGACCTTTAACTGTAAAAATCCAAATATTGTTACATGAAAAACAGAACAATTTTCAAATAGCAAAAACTCAAGGCAAGAAACATAAAATGGAAAGTAATAATAAAGTTATTAAACTTTATGCATCTCTCTCAGCCCCCAGGGCATGTCCTTTCTTCTAGGGAGTTACACAGCAGCTTCCACACGGCAGAAAACTACTACCTACAGAATTTCTTTAACCCTGTCACCCTTCCCAGTCCCTGAGACTGAGCCAACATGGACACATCAAAAAGCTCCAGGGAACTCACCTGAGCACCAGGAGTCTGTCATTTGCAGAGCCAAACTGCTGGAGCAGTCACTGATTGTGTTCCAGGTCAGCCAAAGCCATCCATGATAAGCCCCAGGTGTGGCTCCAGAGCCAGCACAGCTGAAGAGCATTCCCAAAAGATACACTGGACTCAGCCACCCTTTTTCAGAGGGTCAGAGAGTCTGATAGGGCAGGCAGGGACTGCAGTGCAAGAGAATGGCATCCCAAATATTAACATAGGTTCTCTCTTAAATCTCTGCAGAGCCTCTTAGCCTTGGCCACCCTGCAGGAGCTGGTGAATATCAACTCCGCGTTTCCCCTCCTGATTAGCCTCCAGGGTAATCTCTTTCTCCAGTCTGGGTGCTTCTAGCTCAGTCAGTCTTTTTAAAATTGATCTGAAAATGTAGTGGACGTAAATCAAATAAGCAATTGCTGTTTCTTTACATATATACATGTATTTTTTAATATATATTAAAAAATTGTATTTTTATATATAGAATATATAGAATATGTATGTATATTTATATCTATATAAAATCAAGGTGAGTAGTGAGTAGGCTGGGTCAGCTTTGCAACTCAGAGAATCCTTGCAGCACATGGCTCACTTACCTAGGCTAGGCTAACAGCGGGTGCTGGCTTTGTATAAATAGCTTTGTATAAATAAGGACATTTTCTCCCAGTCTTCGTAGACATTGTATGAGGAAACACAGAAGGAAGAAGAATTGCTGTGTCAGGCATGATTTGTCAGCTGGGATCATCTCACTGTAAATTTTCCAGCCATGAAGAAGCCTAAGGCACTGATTATGCTTTGGTCTGTCTTTGCTTCTACCTACAGCAATTTGAGAACTGAAACATCTGGCTTAAATCATTCTTTAGATATTGTGAAGTACTCGTGTGAAGCTTATTGATCTGCAGTATATAGATCAGACTGGATGATATGATGTTCCCATTTGTCTCTTTCTTCAGCAAGACTAGAAAAATATGACATTTTCAGAAAGGTAAGTTTGAAGCTCAGATGAAATCCCTTTGTGATGTAACTCTTCAAGGAGGTTTCTGGGCCAACCTACAGTTACGTCTCATATGATTATCATAAAACGAGCATCTACTTCCAGTGAATATTCAGTTAGGGGAGAGCACACAACAAAAGAAAAGGCCAACATACCTCACTTGTCAAGTCAGAGCTACCCACTGTGAAAGCTAAATAACACTTTTTCAGGACTCTGGATTTCCGAATAAGTAAAAAGAGAAAGAAAAAGAAAAAATAGAGAAAGCCTATAATAAAGAATTCAGTATAAAGGACAGAATCTTAACAAGATTTCTGAGCATATGTACATGCATTTTATATTAATTTTTCTTTTTCCTTTTCCTCTTTTCTGAATCTGCTCTGACATTTAATGAACATAAAAGAATTTTAATTAAAAAGGAACTTTTAGAAAAAATGAAAGGGTCTTTTAACAAAAAGTTAAAAGTGGGAAATTGTGCTGCGACTGTCGCAGAGCACAAGTGTACACTGAATTTTAAAGAGGAATTATGTAGGCATAAAGACAAAACAAGATGAAATGCTGACAGAACTGTCTAAAAACAACTCTCTTTAAAGGTCAATGTATCCATTATTCAGGGAAACAAATATTAACCCAATTTTTAAGTGGTGTCACTTTTTTCTTTTACTTCTACATTTGTTTCAGGTTAATGATTGTCTAATGCCTGAATGAAGTACAACCTTTTTTCTTGTCTTCAGACTAGGTTTGTGTCTGATGACACAAAACTGGGAGGGGTGGCTGACACACCAGAAGGCTGTGATGCCATACAGCGAGACCTGGACAGGCTGGAGAGTTGGGCAGAGAGGAACCTGATGAAATTCAACAAGGGCAAGTGTA
>JAOXNO010000024.1:55470131-55483027 GCA_028565335.1 Limnodromus scolopaceus | reverse complement strand
CACTGTAAAGAAGTTTTTTCTCATATTTGAGTGGAACCTCCTATGTTCCAACTTATGCCCATTGCCCCTCGTCCTCTTACTGGCAACCACTGAAAAGAGTCTGGCTCCCTCCTCCTTCAAACCACCCTTTAGATACTTATAGGCATATTAGATACTTATTAGAACACAAAACATAACATAACATAAAAAACAGGATTAGTATAAAAAACAAATCCTAGATCTCTCAGATTTCTCAGAAAAAAGATAAATATTCATATTTATTGATGATAACTCTTGTGAGAGCAGAACACTCATCTTTTTTTTTTTTTCTCTGAAAAGACCCCTTGAAAATTTCATGTGTAACTTTGGTGTCAAATGCCTCCTCACTTTTGAACTTTTCCTTCTGCATTATATCTTCCTGGCTTTCTCAATGCTGTCTGCCATTTGTAATATCAAACATTCAATTTACAAAGGTATTTCCTAACTATATAAAAATAATGAAAGAATCATCTTGGAAATCTCTATCGTATGTTTCTCAAGACCATTCAAAGCTCTGTTCATTAATTTGAACAGCTTTGCTTTTTGGAGCTGACCTCTGTACATGCAAAGTTACACACGTCCTTTCAAAATACTACAAGTGCATGTGAACCTTAGGATGCAAAACTGTCCAAATGAGCAAAACCAGCCTTGAAAGAAAATAGGAAACTCTCATGGGATATTTTAAGACCCATATCTATGTGCACATATAATATGGTCCTATACAATACTTTGCCTTTAAAAGAGAGCGTTGTCTTCTTTATTTCAGCTCATTTTTATTCTATATCAGATAGGAAATACTGTCTGATTCAACGATGTTTTAGAGATGATGTTCAGCAACAGCTATCCTGTCAGTTGGATTCAATTAAAAACTAATTGCTGATATTGCAGTGGAAAACATATGCAGAAAAGTTATAAAAGAAAAAGGGAGTTATACTGCACCATTTTAAAAAAAATACCATACATTTTTGAAGCCTTTAAAATATTTCCTAGTCACTATTACAGAATCCAAATATTGGCATATTATGATTGGTAGATATCGTAAAACTATCTACAAAATTGAGAATCTTTTTTATAAAATGAACTGAAATATATATTAATTTTAGCAACTAAGAAAACTAAAGCTATCCTTAATCCATAGAAGAAAATGCAGCGTCTTCACAAAGATTCAATCAGTATTTTCTGGAAAAAGGAAGACTTGTGATTACTAGATTGCTGGAAGTCCAACTGCCAATGAAGCACAGCGTCTTTACTCATATTACGAAAGGCAGTCATAAAAGGCAATGCCAAATATTTATGTTCACTATCTTCTTAACAAATCTCTTACTATGTTTTCTACTGTTGAAGCTCAAATGGTAGACACCTATAGAGACCAAAAATAAAACCAAAATATTTTTGTGAAGATTAGAACCTAAATAAACTTGAGGCTTAAAGCTTTCTAAAGTAAGAGATTCAGCTTTAACTCTATATGTGTGCATACTAGACCTATATAAAGACAGAAAGAGAATAAATTCTTTAAGAGAGTTTATAGAGACATTTGATAATTGACACTATATGTCTGTGTTTGCATTGGCTTCTGTGTAATTTTAAATGCACAGTTTGCATGCCTTCTCATTCAATATTCAGGAGCTACTACGCAAAAGAAGACCTACCAAAAATTCAGTGGAGGTCACTTTGGTGACTGTCTACCTCTTCATCCATATTCTGTGTAAATTAAACAGACAAGCTAACGCAGTACAAAGGTCAGCCAACTGAATTTTCTTTGCCAGAGGAAAGACCTAGAGAAGACGGGGATCTTGGCGTAAACTCGAGTGACAAGCAATACTGCTATCTAGTGGCAAGATTTTAGTCCTACGCTGTACGAGGTCACGGTGACCTGCTAAAACTCTCCACAGAGTCGCCCCCCATTTGATTCTCTAAGTCAACGTCGTCATCATCTCCCAAAAAAGCACACGAGGGAACTGTTCTCTTCCGCTGCCACATTATGTCTCCTCTTCAGTCTAGCTTTTTGGCTTTGACCATGAAAGTATTCGCTAGCGAATGCTAGCGTCCAGTACAATTTATGTGTCACTTTGGGTATATCTAACCTCCTCCATTTCATCAGCTAGAATATAGATGTAACAATTTTTACAAACAAAGTACTGTATGTAAGGTATGCTTAATTAATGTCTTAAAATTACTTTGAGGTCCACAGATGGTAAATGATATAACGAAATGAAGTATAAATTTGTGACAGTAATTTTTGGGATAATAGTTCCTCAAATCCCATGAAAGCTTTTGACTGATGCTTTAAATTAAAAAGAAATGCGTAGGTAGATTTGTTTTTCCCCAGTTTCCATCTCCTCCCACATGTTCTTTCCTTCTAAAAGCACAGTAGGTTTTTTTAAAACTCTAATGTGTGAAAGACATGAGATGTGCTACTCCTGTCTATCTGTAGCTGTCCTAAATTTTTTGAGAGCAATTATATTATAGTACAGTTCTTGTACATGTAATTCATGGCTCACATTTGGAAAAAGAAGAGGCAAATTAAAACAAAATAACCTTTGAAATATTTACCTACAGTCTTGGAAAATAGCTTTTTTTCTTTTACATGTTTACATTTCAGGAAAAGACACACATTTGAGAGACAGTATTTTCTGGCTAAAATAATTCTGTTTCTTCCCAAAGTTTGTCTCAGAATTATGAACAAACCTCTAGCTAATTGAAAGATAGGTTTATTATTAGCGAGTAGCAATGGAAATTAAAATACTATGAGTTTCAAACACTGAATATCCATACATGAGTTTTAAAGTCTTCGGGAAAATTGCAAAACCAGTAGAGGAAAGGAGCAGCAGAACAGGTAGAGAAGATAAATCTCCATAGCTGGCAGAAGACGTATGCCTAAACATTGCTAGATGATCTGAGAGCTAAACATCTGCGACAGATGCAGTCTCAGTTGCACTGAGAGAGGTTGTTTTTATTTAAAAAAAAAACCAACAAGGACACCAAAACCCCAAAACAAACCAACCAACCAAACCCAACCAAACACCACCACCCAAAAAACCCCAACCCCTGCCTCCCCACCAAAACAGCATAACTTCTAAAATTCACCACACAGCAAGGAAAGATAATGTTATGCGCGACAATCAGAAAGCCATTCCTGCCCCTGTGCACACCATGAGATCACTGATGCAATCACTATCTTTTCTTCTCTGGTCAATGTGTGGCCCTATTTTCAAAAGGTGTTTATATGACTTCCATGGCTTCCTGAGGACCTCATGATCTTCAGTGTTGTTTTTTCTGCTATCCACCTGGAAGAGATGCCCGGTGCCCTGGAATGAGCAGAGGTCTTGCCCTGGAGTAGTGTCACGGGACATGTATCTAGTGCCAGAAGCACTCTTGCACTCCTGAGTTCTTCATTTAGACATAGCCAGGAGGCCTACAGTGAAAAAAATGTCCTCGTTGGAAATGCTTTTACTTTTTCATGCAGTATAGCAACATAGAACAACAGTTCACAGCTACTAATCAAAACTGCAGTCTCTTAGGGGGCTTAGATTTGGCCAAATGCAGGCAAATTTCCATTCTGTCTGCACAAGTCATATAATTACAGAGGTTTTTCTGCCTAATTTCAGCTCCTGCCCCTAAGGGTGGGCTTTTCAAAAAGGGGGGGGGCAGGGGGAAAGAGGAAAAAAGAATGAAGAAAAGAAAAATAAGAAAGTATCAAAAGTATCAGCAGAGATTTTAAGATGGAGGCACATTTTTTTCCCATCTTTCTTCTTGGAAATGCCTGAAGAATATTGGTTGAAATTACGGTCATCAGCACTATTTTACGATAATCACCAACTCATGCTGAGGCAGTCTTCTGGCATAGAATATTTCAGCCCAAATGGTTCAATTTTAGAAAAGACCTATCCCATTGAAAACAGGATCTTGGTGAGTAATGAGAATAGGCAGTGCTAGCAGCCCTGCCAATAATATGATTAAGAGTATTACAACTAAAAGAACTTTAGAAAAGCGGATTCACTTTACTGAGGTAAATTACATAAACTTGCAATTCTGTTGATATATTGCAATGGTACCTTGTAATGTTTCTCAGACCATGTTTTAGTTGCCTCCTCCAACAAAAAGGGATCAAGCAAGCATTTGGGTTGAAATAGCTTTAAAATAGCTACCCTTTTGAGGAAAATGCCGGAGCCAGGAAGAACAGATCAAGGATAAAAATTGCTCTACTGCCTTAATTTAAAGTGGTTCCATTTCTTTTCAGGTTTACTGCCTGCTATTGGACATTTGACATGACTCAGATAATTTCTTCCTTCCACTCAGACTTTTTGTAGCACCATTTCTAATTATACCATGAATTTTATAAAGAAATCCATAATTTGCTTTTTTTTTATTATAAAAAGTAAGATTTGAAAAGAAAAGTTTAAGAAGATGAGAAAAAGCTTATTCCCAAAATGTGAAGACTTTGACAGCATATTTGTTATAATACTTATTTCCACAAAATGTGGTGCTATCGGAATGCAAAACCGTCTTGACTGTTGAAAAAATGACGTGAGGGGTAACGATGAACACCTGATTTTCCTAGTCTGCTTTGCTACCAGGCATCTTGTGCTACCTCTGAGTCTGATCTAGAGGAGGAAATAATATTTTAAAATTAGGAAAACAACCTTTTGACATCCTCAGAGTACTGGTAAAAAATATAAAGGACTTAGCAGACATAACCCCAGGGTTTTATAAAGACTCTCTTCTTGCATTCCTGAGTGCCTTATAGCCAAATGTGGTCAGTCTTTCTGCAGCTCAGGATCAGAAGAGTGGAAATTATTTGCTAATTTGAATTATTCACTGTTTAACAGAGAAATGCAAGTCAGTAACTCCCTGCACCCTTCCCTGTGGCAGACTCACAGTGGCTTCTCTGTCGTTTCACACCACCACATCCCAGCGCTGCCATCTCATATTTTATGAAGTAGCATCTGACTGGCAGTCCAGGATTCCTTATCTCTCTTTCATCATTGGCAGCCCTGCATAATTGTGACTGAAATCGGTGGAAAAACTCCTGCTGACTTCAACCGGGTCAGCATTCATCCTGGTTAAAACATCTAAACTTGCTTCAGAGCACAAAGGAGCTGAAGAGCTGGTGGCAGATGGTGGGGACGGGCCTGTCTAATCCCAGCTCGGTGCAGTTATTGGGAATACTGCATAATGTAAAGGTTTCAGCATAATTTAAGGAGGAATTCAAATGAAGCTTGTTCAGGAAGATTACTATCATTGTTATTTCTCATGCCAGTGGACATCTTGCTATCTATGGAACATCTGTGCATGACTTTTGCCCAAAAATATTAGCTTATTTATGAGCAAACACATACCCTAACACTTCTCAGTAGTGAATGCAAAATCAGGGCTAGAGCTCCAAGGGCTTCCTTCTGCTTTTTCTGTACAGTAAATTTCTTGACTGCTGGAGTTACATTGCTATAAAAACAGTACAGGTATAAATCTCACAGGCTGAGTTCAGGAAGGGTTTGTTACCTGCTTGAGAGCTGTAAGAAAAGGCCATCTTCCAAGAGACGTCCTCTTTCCCTTTGCTGATGTATTTTAGCAGCCATCCTCATCAGAGGTCTGCTCCTGGGCAACAGGAAAAATCCAGGTAGCCATGACATTTCAACAGATGAGAGGGAAAGGGTTCAGGAGACTGTAAAAAGCTTTTTCTTTTTTGGCCAGGAAGAGTCCTTCCTTCCTGGGTCTGGCTGGAGAAGTCTCCAGTCCAAGGTCTCCAGTGTGGTGTGTTCTGTGCACCTTAAAGATGTCCATAGCAGTTTCCTACATAAAAGAGGACTTTCCAAGGCACTCAGATGAGAACATGCTGTCTTCTGGAGCCCCCTCTGAGCAGGCACACTGCCTGGGGAGATCCCACTGATGAAGGAGGCCTGGTTTGTGGCTGGCAAAGCTGACACAAGCAGTGACCAGGGCTGCTCACTATTGGAGATGGAGGTAAGAGAAGGAGAGAAGGCTTGGGAGCTCTCATAGCTCCTGAGACATTTTTAAGGACTGAGTTCAAGCCATTCTGAGCTACTCCAGTGCCATTGCATCCATGCTGCCTGAAAAAGAGAGTATGAATTTCATGCAGGCCATATCCTCTGTTTAAATGTTCTTGCTGGCAAAGGCAACTGGGGAATTTCAGACAAGCCTAGATGAAGAGCATGTAGGCAGTGTGGGAGCCTGGGACCGACCACAAGCTCTTTCCTCAGGTAACACAGCGCCCCTGGCACTCCCTGGGAGACCACTGCAGCCATAGTCATTTAGATAAGCTTTCACTCATTTTAAGGATATTATTACAGAGTCCATGTGATTGTCAAAAAATATTTAAAAGTAGTAGTTCCTAGGCTCTACCTGAAGTATTGAGCACAGAATTAGCAAAACCAGACATTCAGACAATAGGGAAATGTATGAAAGTTTCCATTTTGTCATTTACCAGTTGAAGATTAGTAAGATGAGTAGCAAATTTTGCACTTCTCCCTGTTATTTACTGATGTTCATGACCGTTAGGTGAAGCAATAGCACATCTGCTGAAAAAAGGGAAATGTTCAATTGCTGTGGACTTCTTAAGCAATACTGTATGGGTTACATTTAGTCAACTGGCTTATACTTGACTTATCATTATGGTTAAACATTTTATACAGAATGAATTGTAAAGGTCATTAAGCCTAGCCAGATTTTAATGGTAATGAGGGCAACAACCTTGTATTATCAAATCATCATAATTCCGTGTGTATGATCAGATAATTTTTTTTCTAGTTTGTGATAACAGTATTGTGTAAGCACTAGTAAAGACGCTGATTCTGCTTACTCTTACTTTCTCTTCATGTAGAGGAGATGTAGAGATTTCCAGTGCCTTCAGGGCAAAATATGTTATGAGATTGAGACTGTGACTGTTACCAAGGAAGGAAATGACATTTCATTGATCTACATACTAAATGCAACATGCATTATTCACACTTCTTTAGAAAAGTAAACATAAAACTTCTGACTTCTGGAATAAAATTTTCTTGGAGATAACTTTTGGATTATGATAGCAGTTTGTCGTACAGACACTGTTCATCATTTCGGTAGTTCATTTTGACCGGACTTTCTGAATTACAGAAAAAGACATGAAGAGGCCAACTTAGTGAGTGGTAAGAACTTAGTTAACAAACTTGGAAAACAAACCGACAAATTCATCTAAGATGTGCAGCTCCAGAATAAAAGCTCACAGGAAAACAGTGAAATTTTATGTCTAAAAGTTTGTGCTAAAAGAAAGAAATAAATGACTTGGGTGTAAGAGCTTCATTCAAATATGTTGCATTGCAACAATATACATAAACCACATAAAATTACACCAGATTTTATTAGAAATATATGTATTTGGTAAGGGAGAGCATTTTTTTTTTTTTTTTCTGGAGAAAGAAAAAGAATTTTGTACTTAAGAGCAACTTGAGACTTTCTTCACTTTTCCCAAATATCTGATGGTTTGAAAGTATTTTATCTTTATAAAGGAACACGTGGCATTTGAATCAATTGCCCATGCTGTGCATCTGGCACCTTTTGCATCCTCTGGGATATCCCAGCTGCCATCCAACATGTAACACACTCTGCCTTTAACTCCTGTTACAAACTTTTCCCCTCCTTTCCAAGGACGGATCTGATGCCCAGGTGTGACATGACGCAACTGTGTAACCTGGGCTTCGACTGCTGCAGAAGAGTTGTAGAAAGCTAAAAGCTAGAGAGGATAGGACCATTGAGATGGGAGCACTCACAGCTCAAGCAGCCAGATGCACCCACCCACTGAGCACTGAAAGGGAGTAAACAAGAGGAACCAAGGAAAGCCTGAACTCTATTTACCTGAATATATTCTTAGCAAAATTAATAAGAAAAACCATAAGGAAGTCATCTCCAAATCTCAGTCTGTAAGCTGTAATGAATTCTGTGATGACTAGACCACAAGAGAACCAAATCTACTGTTTAAGACAAAAATATGAGCTTGGGAAATGTAGCAGGAAACTTTAATAAAAGTGATTTCAGGGATAGGGAGGCTACAGTTCTCTGGAGCATGGACACGAGGGCCTGGCTCATACCTCAGAAACCCACACATATTCTTCACAGCAGTTCATTTATTTATGAAAATAGTGCATAGTGTAATAAATCCAAAGAGGCTTTCCTATATATAGCTCCTCACAGATTTCGCTTAGGTAAAGCCAGTGCCAGACACGGGATATTTTTTACATTTAACCTTTATGGCAGAAAATTTTAAGGCATTGCCCCCGGTTTGCACATTATAGCAGAGGCAGTCAGAATCAGGCAAGAATTTACAAAAGCAAATGTAACATATAGCACACGTAAATAATCAATGTGAATGACAAACTGGAGAAGACAGTCTTATTGCTGCCTACTAGAGTGGTTTCAGAGTTTCGTAAGCCCAGTTTACTGTCTCAGGGTCACAAGTTCTGCACAGTGCTTGGTGGAGACTCTTGAGGGAATAGCCTGCTGCATGTATGAGCAGTGACTTGGAGTTTTCATTGAGATTTGGGCTTTCCTTAAATTGAAAATTTAAGAGACAGATATAAAAGGTAAGAAATAATAATAATAAAAAAAGACTAATATAATAGCTTTTGGATAGCTAAAAAGACGCAAGTATTTCTATAAAAAGAACATAACTCCATATTTGAAGACATATTGTAATATAATTACCCTTCAGAATAGAACAGCTACTTTAAAATTCTGAAATTTGCATCATATACAGTTGCCAGTGTTGTCAGCACAATAAAACTGCTCTGACAACACTTTTTGTATTAGTAAAAAATCCTATGGAAAAAAAAATACGTTAACCTAGGAATCTTAATAAGTTCATTTTTATTAGAAATCACACTATATTTTCTTTATCCTGTTCAAATTTCTCAGTGTTTTTTGCATCCATAACTGTCAACATTATTATAAACTTGCCTGAATACTGTAGTCAGTAGAGGAACTTTCTTCTGTTTAGTTGGATTTCTACTGGTGTTGTTATGAATCATCAACAATGGTCCTTCAACCTAATTATTTGGAGCAATTTTCTATGTTTTCTTAACTGAGAACAGCTGCTTGTGTTTCTCTTCCACAGATTTCACTACCGTTTTTTATTTGGTGATGAGAAAAGGACCAATCTACCAAATGTCATATTTGATAAGGATGCTACTGTTTCTGTTGCTGAAAAGCTTTTATTTTGTCACGCTCTAATCTAGTTGAAAATTCCTTCTGCCTTTGCACGTGATCTATGAGCTAAGTAAGCCTCACAGACATCCAAGCCTTCAAAGAGATCTAGACAACTTACTGGGATTGTTATACAGGATCAGGCTCCATCTTGGACACAACAGCAGCGCATATATCAGTTTTATCTCAATTTCTATTAGTTTAAACTTTTTGTGGGGGTCATCTGTGAAGCCACGTCACCTCGTCATCTGCTCTGCCTCCCAGCATTTTTATAGAACTTAGTCCTTGTAACCTGATTTGTTTACTTTAAGTTCAAGTGCTGCTCCAGTTTCAGCATTCTTTTGTGACTTTCTAATTACCAACAAGATCCAAAATCCTCACTGCCCTTTCTGCATATTCTGAATTTGCCTTTAGCAAGCCCAAAAGCTTCTTTCTTTTTCAAGTCTGGTTCCTTCATTAAGCACTACTGCCTTCCTTTCCTCTTAGTTTTCAGTTACACAGATAAAGAGTTTGATTAGTAATCTAAGTAAATGACCAGGCAAAAATTCACAGCAGAAGTGTGTGATTTTGGGGTCTCTCTTTTAGCATCTAAGTATCTATACTTGTGGGAAGCTAATAATAAGAGAAAATTTGTATTCGTGTTCTTCCCCCCCTCCCCTTTCTTTTCTTCGTCCACTGAAAGAAGGTAACCAGTTCTGTAGGGTTTCTGGTACACTTTGATGGAGTACTAATGGAAGTAAATAGGAAGAAATGATGTTTGGGGCTTTCAAAGCAGGAACCCCTCTTTTCAGAATTCCAGGTTGGGCAAAGAGATGAAAAAGATTCCCTCACCAAAGATACTAGTGTAATTAAATAGAACTGAGGTGGAGGAGCTGCTGTCACCAGCTGCAGTCTCAGAAAACTTGAACAGTTGTTGCATAACTGTTTCTGAGATCAAGGCTTTGGAAACATGTCACAAGCCATATGAAAAATCTATTACCGCTCTCTTAGGATCATATATCAGATTACTAAAAAATCCTTTATTTATGTCATCAGCCTGTCCATGACTCAAAAATCTATCTGTATCCACTGTTGCGAAGAGAAACCTTAACTCCAGCCTCAGCGTAGTTTCAGCATTTCAGAGCACCAGCAGAGGAGCATAGCAGAGTACCTCATCAGGCTGAAGTATGGGCGTATTTTGTGAAGCACAATGTAGTCATCTGCAATAGATATTCTGGTCACAAACTGCTAGGGAAACTTGGGCACCAAAGCAAATAGTAAAACGTTCAGATGCTGCCTGTTTCAAGGCTACTTAACATAAAAAAAAAGAAAAAAGGAACACTTCAGGAACAGAGTTCAAAACTAAACCAGAAATCCCCAAGCCAACTTTTTCCACACCCGCCTTGGCATCATATCAAATTTGTATGTGTCCATCTTGTCAAATATTAATCTGCCAAAGAATTCTATTTGACCAACTTTGAATAAATACTCCCCCTTGGAGGTCTTGCAGCTTTTTTTTGATAATTCCTTCCTGATCCTAAACTGTGTTATCAGAATGACTTCGAGTGCCTAATCAGAGACATCAGTCAAGCACCTTCAAGCACTGTGCCACCTCAAAGTATGGGTACCCCTCACTTAATAGCCAGCTGCAGTCAATTGCCAGTGCTTCAAAAGAAAAGATGCATGTGAAGAGGAAGAGGAGAATTTACAAGTCAAATTATGGCCCTGACTCTTACAGCTGATCAGCTGAAGCCCTGAAGAATGAGATCTGATTATAATCACAGTCCTAATGCAAAGCTGGAAGTGTTATGAGGGCATGCTGAGGGCAATGAAATCTATCCTGCTCTATTTGGGCTCAGTGGATGAAAAAGGAAACAGAATGACTCAGTGCCCATATGTTTTTGGATCCAGGCAGAAGAATGCCTCCCCAACGTGAGGTTAAAGAATAACTCTCTGAACAAAATGTGACCTTCCTTTAAAGTTCTGATTTTACAATACACATATTTCTGCAGATGGAAAAAGAGATGGGGATTCAGTGTTTATTAAATGAGTATTTCTGTTGCTTTTTTTCCTTTACTTGGGGATGGGGACAGAGTGACTGATGGAGGGGAAGAGGTATATTCAGAAAATATGTTATGTACTTGAGTTTGAAGTTTGAAATCCTTGATATTTCAAAACAGACTTGTCTGTTCAATTCTGTTCAATTCAATTCTGACTTTTATTGTTTCCTTAACACTGTTGCTTCTTGTCTGTGACTCTGCTCCTGACCTATTCTTTTGTTAGTTCTATTTAGATGCATGTCTCCAACTGGTAGAGGAAAGAGGAAGATTTTCCTCTAGGTAATTATTAATTAGGCAATTATTATTTATGTTAGTGTAGTAAACTAGAGACACCGGGTCTGGATCAGCACCAGGAATTGTTAACATTATATTGAGGCATATAAATTAGCCCTGCTCCAGAAAGTTTGTAGCCCAGTCATGAGACAAGAAACAGGCAACAGCAGACGGATAACTGAGACAGTTAGATTATTGCTCATGCAGTTCACTGTGCAGAGAGAACTGTTTATCTGTTGTCAAGAGCTTTTTAGGCATCCTGGCAGAAGGTGTTTTTCATGTGTTTCAAGGCTATTTGCTATTGGAATTAATGAGTGTTCAGAACTATGTCTAATGGGAGCCAGATATAAGCAGAATGCAGTTTCCCCTTTTTTTCTTTTAAATGTACTTTTTCAGAAAAAAATGTTCTTCTTTTACTCCTCTCCTTTGAGTACATTTGTGCCAATATTTATAATAATGGGAGATTATGCGTTTTTTGAAAATGTCAACCAGAGATATGTATGTTCTTCCTACTATTAATCTCACCAATCACATTCATCTTTTGTCAGCCTTTGGCCAGTCTGTTGTTCAAAATGTGCCAGGTGGATTTTAATGCCGACTGACAGTCATCTTTTGAAATGATTTAGCCAAGAAATGATTTAGCCAAGCCCAATGATATGTTGGGACATATCCCAACACAGAGTCAAAATAGTGATCAGTTCCTGTGAGCCTTCAAAATCCTTCACCAGCCATGACTTGTCTGTTTATGCTTCATATTTGTACTTCAGGGGACATTCTCCCAAAAGGGTGCTTAACTACATGAAAAAGAGCCCATTGCCTCTTGCTCTTTCACTGGAAACTACTGAGAAGACTGTCTCCCTTATCTTCATTCCCTCCTATTGAATATTTATACACATTGAGCAGATCTCCCTGCTCTTCTCCAGGCTAGCAATTCCACTGTCTCATCTTTTCCTCATAGAAGATGCTCCAGTCCCTTCATCATATCCGTGGCCTTTTGTTGGACTCTCTCCAGTATGCCCATGTCTATTTATACTGTGGAGCCTAGAGTTGGACACAGCACTCCAGGTGTCGTGTCACCAGGGCTGAAATGTTTCTATAAATTCATTAATAACGAAAGGAGGATTAGGGAAAATCTCCCTCCTTTATTGGATGCAGAAGGAAACATAGTCAACAAGGACGAGGAAAAGGCTGAGGTGCTCAATCCCTACTTTGCCTCAGTCTTTAGCAGTGAAACTAGCTGTTCCCTGGACACCCAGCCTCATGAACTAGGAGACAGGGAGGGGAAGCAGAATGATGCTTCAAGGATTGGAGCATCTCCCTTATGAAGAAAGGCTGAGAGAGCTGGGACTCTTTAGCCTGGAGAAGAGAAGGCTG
>JAOXNO010000024.1:55437997-55469948 GCA_028565335.1 Limnodromus scolopaceus | reverse complement strand
GTAGAGCAGGGTAGATGGTTGGACTCGATGATCCCAAGGGTCTTTTCCAACTGAAATGATTCTATGATTCTATGATTTTATGAATAAAGTCATTCCAATACAGACTAGTCTTTTTTTCTATACAATAACTACTACTACATTCAAAGTGCTCTAAGGATTGTCTTTATTTAAAAAAAAAAAATTCTTATTACTATTTATTGAAAATAATAAATTAATTCTATGGCGAGGCCTGGCTAAGGTCTGTCTATACAACAATTACACCGTACTTTCAAAATAGTGACACCCATTTTTCACAGGGTGTTCTGAGAAGAATAAATGTATATATTGATTGTTTGGGTTCCATCAGTCCACCCACAGCAGCCATAATTCCTATGTTTATTTTTTTAATGAAATTGAAGGGAATGATCCACCTAAGTTTTGCAATATAAATTACTAGCAGGCATTAACAGTTAGTCTGACATTTCCTTCAGGTGATGAGGCCATTGATTTGAAGTTAAAAGGATACCTATGCAGAAGTTCTAGATGTCCTGCTGCAAAGCTTAACCCCATTGCCCACAGAAAGCTAGCATTAAGGCAGGAACAATCAATAACTCAGTTGGACAAATAACCACATTCATAAAGCCCGTTTTCACTGCTGTGCTCGGGGACGTCAGGCAACGTATCTGTGGCCTTCTACAAAAGCCCTAGCAAATACCAATAATAGCTGGAGTTGTCGTAAGAATTGGTGAATCACTGACAGAGAGAAGATGTTGTTCACTTATGTTCCCACTCCCAATGCCAAGGCAACCTAAAAAAAAGAGTACACATAAAAAGCTGTGCATTCTTTCCTCTAACCAATGGATTTTTATTCAGCTTTTCCTTTTTGCAAGTTTCATGCTGATGTTGCAGATATGGTTCTGACTGTAGCTTTGGCCTGTCTATGCTACCGGGTAGGAAAGGTACAGAGTGGGTTCTGCTGCCCTATTTATCATCATCTGCTTGCAAAATTCTGAAAATTTTTGAAAATCGTTTGTCAGTCCCTTTGCTATCAGTAAATGTGAGGGTTTGATACCTTAAGCTGTTAAATCTTTATGCACTTTATGGTCTTTGCCTGCCCTTGTTGAGTTGGTTGAGGAAGTGCAGTTGGTCTGCTACATTAATTTTTAGAAATATTGATTTTAAACACACAGGCATAAAGGTTAGTAGAGATTGCTGTGTGCTCATGATGCTTCAGTGAAGAAATTCTTTTTAACATATGCTGAAAGGGTTGAAAAGTTGAAATGCTGTAGAGCTGAAAATAAGGTTTTGAATTTACTGGGCCACTGTAACTACCAAATAAGACTTAAGCTTGAGAACAAGCTTGGAACAAGCTTGAGGAGACCCTTTTTCCTTTTCTTTTGTCTTGTTTTTCATACTGAAAGTTGTCTGGAGCATAAAAAGGTCTCTTAATCCAAATCATGTACGAAGCATTGGACCACAATCAGTGCAGCACAGTGTTTGAGAGTGGTTTCCTTTCAGAACAGTGCAGTACAGGGCCTATGAGTTATTCCTTCTTGATTTACTTTTCAAATCTCTGAATGCAGAGATTTGCTGTGGTGTAACATTGATTTAACAGAGGTCATTTCTACTTAGTGGGAAGAAATGAAAGATACATTTTCAATATCCAGTACTAAAATCGATTCAAATAATTCCACCACTACACCCGAGTTATAAAAAAAAAAAAAAAGAAAAAAAAAAGGCATAAATTATTTTTGGAGACTCAGTAAAAAGAATGGTGCTTTGGTTTGCTGCCATTGCAGAAAGGAGCACAATGCCATTAATCTGAAGTTTTTACAGAATAACAGAGTGTTGCTGTATCAAATATATTGCTTCATATTAAAATAGTACACTAAATTTCAAATAGCTGTTTGAAAGAGAATTAAGATTGCAAAATGTAAGATGTCAAATGATAAATAACACCTGTAAAATGTTTAGTTCAGCCCTTCATGCATATCTCAGATAAGTAGTTCGGTAACAGCAGGATGATAAACTGACTTTCTGTGGAAAGACACTGAGCACTCCTGCAGATGAGCTGTGTGTCTTTAGGAAACCTGTTTCTTGTGACATCCTCACCTACAGTGCTACTGTTAGCAGGGAAGCATTTAGGAAATTAAACACATTTTGTAAAGAGATTAATTATGATCTCAGGATTAAATAATTCAGTACTGTCCTAGATTATGGGCCTTTTATAGCTGTGCAGCTATCATACAATTGCAGACTTTGGAACCAGAGGAGTTTTTGGCAACTCCTCACAAGTCCATGCCTTTTTGATTCTCTAAGAATATGTTATTTCATACTTTGATGTTGACAGTGAAATGGTTTATATTTTGCAAAAATTATTTTGTTAAAGAAATCTGACTAAATCAAGGTTCAATTTAAGGTGAGATGGGAACTTCCTAAACATCATTAAGTTTTAAGTGTCATAAGATGTCATAATTGGTAGCTTTCAAATTTTTCATTGATACTGTAACTGATTATCTTTCCAGAAAATAAAGATAATACCAAAACTCCTCCTCCTTGAGTTGAAGTATGAAGGGTTCTTTTTGGTTCTTCTGTTTTCATGGTCAGCCTATTTTAAAGAAAAAAATATATAGAGGGAGAAAAAAAATATGAACAAAATAAGAGTTTGAAATTGTTGTAGTAAATAAGACATAGGAACATAAGCTGATGAATGAGAATAAAGCAGAACAATGAAAAGATACTCAGTCACTCACAGCCTGAAGCCCTGAATATGCAAACTTGAACAAAGTGAAGCCTAATTCATAACTCTGATAATGTATAAATTATTAAATACCACCATTTCTATTATTGCTGCATTAGAGTCAATATTATGACAACATAAAAAGTGAAAAATGCCGTTTTTCCAAGATATAATCAACTAAGCCTGAAAAAGCATAGAGCCATTTCAGACTTGCTTCCTAATGTCTTGAAAGTTATACAAATGCACTAGTCTTCTAGCTACTTTTAAGGCAGAGAAGAAAAAGAAGAAAAAAAAAAGAACATTTAAATTTATTTATGTTTATTTCCTGTTACTTTTGCCTTTTGTATGCCAGGGCACATTCAACACATAAATAAAGTCTGTTAATGTGGTGGTGCAGCGTAGTTCTTGAATTCTTAATTTGAAAGATAGCTGGAGACAAGACTATTTTTTAAAACTCCTGTAAAGAAAAGAGCTAAAAAGAAGAGTCTTCCACTGGACATGTTTCTATATTTCCAGCCGAGCCAGCTGGCAGCCATGAGGTTTCCAAATTTGTCTGAACACTTCCCTCCAGGTGTGACCATCCCATTGGTTCCTTTATGATTAGTATTTCTAATAAAAGTCATATGTAAAGTCCATCAGGGAGACATGTAATTAGAGGATGGGGTCATCTATGCATGAAAGGCAACAGACAGTTCTCGAATTGCAGTGTAAGTGAGAGTGGTGATTATGTGTTCACACAGGTGCTGGCTGTGGTCATCTCAGGCAACTGGAGGTAAATCTTTGGAACAATTTCTCCAAGACTGCTTGTTTATTTGTAAGTGCAAGAAAGGAGTAAGTTATATGCACACACAAAATATATGAGGAAACATACACCTGAAAGTCATTCACAGCAGGTGAAGCTGTATGCTTCCCTCTTCGATCATGTTTCACCCAATCATTACAAGCTTCTCAACAGCCACCGTCTAGCTCCTCATTAATGAAAAATCAAGTTTCTCAGTACTCTTTGCCTTGTTCATCATGGTTGTTTTTTTTGACCTGGCTCTTACACATGCAACACTCCGCACCTATCAGATTTGATTCTCTTTAATAGTATATCTTTAAAGTGATAAGCATACCTATGAGCACTCTTTAAACACGCCCTTAAGCCTTTTACAGTGTTAAAAACTTAACATTTGGGCAGAAGACTTGAAGCAATGTTTGAATGAAGGAACTGATTTCTTTCTTCAGACAAAAATTTGAATTTTTTTCTTCCAATGTAATGAAAGAAAGAATGAAAGCCTAATTGTGGTATCAGTAAAAATGAAATTCAAAAAAAAAAAGGGGTCAAATAAGGAAGAAATCTGTAACATTTCAAATGCTCTGAAAGAGTATTTAAGCTTACTTGTGGGAACTCTGTATGAGTCTAAAGATATCTCTAGTCTTCTTACATTAATTACTTTTTATTTTATTAGCTAATGAAAATATTTCTAGATATTCCTATTGCAGTCAAAAAAGGTTCATCCAGTAAATACTTCATGGGAACATGTCAACTCCTATGAAAAGTGTCAATGGAAACCAGACAAAAAGAGGCTTTGTATTTCTACTCCAAAATTACATTTTTATTACTTTGTCTTATACTCTTAAATACAGTATTCTGAGCACCGCTCAGCATGAAGTTTCCTTTTCACCAACACAGTGGTTAAAGTAGGAAAATAAAGTAATACAAGCCATGTAGAGACTTATCAAGTTAAGCACAGGCTACTGTCAGAGCCTGGTGTTGCCACCTTCCCTTATTTATTACCAGCCAGTGGCTCTGATTTGCAAACTAAGAACTTCAGACTGTCTCATGTACTGGAGAACAAAAATGTGCTACTACCAGCAATTGCTGTACTCTTTAAAAACTTTATGGCTGTGTGAAAGCCTTTAAGGCTTTCACAAGATCTCTCGAGGTAAGCATGTAGGTGTCATGTCTGTTAAAGGAGAGGTTCAAGAAATAGCATTTCACTTTCATTATGTTGAGGATTAGCCACTAGCACATTGTTTCCCTTGACTTAATGTACTGATTTAGGCTGGGATAAATTTCTTTACAGTAGCTGGTCTATTAGTGTTAACCCATAATACAGGAATTGCATTGCTTAGGCTTAGTATCGCTAATGTTTCAGGGCAAGATCCAGTCAATAACATTAGCGATAAAGAAAATTCAGACTTGCCCAGGAATATTAAAACCCGTGCAACCAAAAGCAGATGCTTTCATGGACCAGTGTGCATATGCTGGAAGAGCTAAAGCGACTTCACTTCTCCATCTCCCTTTGTAAAGTAAAAGTCCAGATAGAATGTCCTCTCTAGCATTGCATCAGAGCATCACTCAGATCTATCATCTCCCATCTATGATTTGGTGTTTTCCAACACTGCTGCTGTCTCCATCACTATAAAGCAAAGCAACAAAGATCCTGAAAACCTGCAGTAAATACAGCTCTTGTGGCACTTGAGAGAAGTAGAATTGCAAAAATTTTATTCAGATCTCAAATACAGAATTAAATTTAGTCTAACCACACAGTCACAGTTCCTTTTTAGTTGTCAGCATTAAATTGTTACCAGTAAAATAATAGTAATCAGCATCATCTCATGGACATTTCAATGGTGATCCCTTGGCAAGTCATTTCCATATTAGCAGGTATCTCGCAAAACTTGAAGCTGGCATTTAAGCACAACTTAGCCTCTTGTATCAGATATACAAAATTATCGCTGCTGCTATTCAGGTTTTGAAATTAATATACCAGAGGAATAGTCTCCACTACCCAGGGATAGCAATATTTTTCCACGATGCTTGGAAACCAGTGCAGTTACTTCTGTACGTACTACTGTAGGTTTAACATCTTGGTGCACGTGCACTGCTCACTCCCCATTAAATAACCTTTACATCAATCTCAGTTACGCAGCCCACAGATCTGCCTGCCTTGTAATGTGCAGAGTCCTTTAAAGTCCTGGGATTTTTGTGGGAGCTTTTGTGGTTGGTTAATTTTTCTGGGTTTGGAGGTGTTTTTTTTTTTTGATTTGGCTGGTTTTGTTGGTTGTTTGGGTGTGGTTTTTTTAAAATGTTAATATAGATAGCAGAGCTTCTCACATGACAAACAGTTGATGTTTTATTAACAGCAGAGTGCTTGAGAGTTAGAAAAGGATCATTTAGCAAAGTGTAGCTGTGGCAGTAGCCACTGCTCTATTTATCATCATCCAGTCAAATGAGGGATTTAATTTAAAGCAACTTCAACCACATACTCTGTTGAGATGCTGGTGAAGAAAAATCATACTATTCTAAAATTTTCCTACTACCATTTGGGTGATTTAAGCTACAAGGTCCACACAAATTCTGGTTTAGAGCAATTTCATATTGAACTATAGCCCCTAATCTTTTAACTAAAGAACCTCCTAAGTATTTTAAAATGTTACTGTCCTTCCATAAAAATCTATTGTGCTTTCTTGCCAATGGGTTGAGAAGGTCATGGAAATTCCTAGTTTTCTTCAGAGTAATGGCTACCTCTAATAAAATAATGTGTTTTCATTTTTTTCTAGCCAAGTTGTGCTCAATCATCAAATGCATAGGAATTAATCATACTTTTTGTGATTACACACACATACATGTAATGCCAACGTCAAAACTAGATTCAGTCCTTGATATTCTATCTTTAAATGTGTTTCTTACCATTTCAGAATGAAACAGAAAGGCACCCATTAGGAGTGTAAATTCTTAGAGGATGCTCAGAAGCACATATATCTACCACCCATCCATGAAAATAGTTAGACATGTACTTTCAAATGCATGGAAAACAAACTGATTTTAGCTCATCTGAGCCTCAGTGAGGGTATACACCATCATAAGAATGTGGATCATCATATACTATTTGCTATTTATTTCAAATAAACCACTACCAGATAAAATAAAACATAGAGGCAGGACAGAAGAGTTATAATAAATTAAAGCCAAAGATGAGGGTTAGTATTTATAGGAAAAAGGAAAAGGGAATTTCCAAGACAGTATGCAGATTCACAACAATATACAGATTTTAAAAACAAATATGCAGCTTTGGTGTAAAATCTGCTCTCAGAAGAAATTCTGGGTCCCAGACAAAAAATTAAATCTGTTGTTCTTCTGCTCTGCAGTGTAGCATAGTTCATAGAGGTTAATACACGTAAATTTTCCAGATACACAAGCTCAGTAAAACCACACTCAGATGTTGAAAATTCAGTATAGCAATTTCCTGGGTTTTCCTATTAATTTATTTTTACATAATCCATCCTCAACTAATGTAACTTATTTATTTAGCTATTAATTTAGCTTTAGATTTAGCTATTAGCTGGAAAGAACTACCCTGCAAACTTCTTAGCTTAGGTTGTGAGGTTTTTTTTCTTTTTTTCTTCGGTTAATGTCAAATTTTGTAATCTGATAGAATAAATCTGTCAACCTTCTTAATTGATATGAGGGAAAATAAGAAAAGCAGAAAAATAAGTATGTGTACACACTGAGAAAATGTACCTAAATTGCAAACATTCAGACCTATTTATACTATTCTGAACTGCCAAGACTTCTGTGCAAGAAGTTCGTTTTTGTTCATTAGCCCCAAAGCTGAAATGGAAGCATACAATTTCTCTCAGTTTAGAATAGATTTTATTTGGTGATGATGCAAAGCTGTGGTATGGAAAGAAGCCAATATTGTACAGCTGCTGAAATGAAGATGAAACATTTCACGTGTGAATCACACAAAAAATCCTTGCTGTTGGGAGAGTTTCATGCTCACTTTTAGCATCAAATTAAATTCAGTTCCACAGAGCATATAAAAAGTTTTCCAACCACTCCTAGCATCTCTATTGAAAGTCATAGGTGCCACAAACAATTATTGTGATAATCTATATTTGAAAAGAGACCTTGTCAAATGAATTTCACTTCAAAACTTTTAATTGTTTTTTATTACTTTCTTTATAAAAGTAATAGGTCGAATGTAAATCACTTTGAAAGATTTTCCCATTTTGTAAACAGCCGTATGACTCATTCTGCCAATAAAACAGTGGTAAATGGGAAAGTTTGACTTTCATTATTTCTATTCAAGTAATTAAGCAATTCCACACAGTTAAATGTGGCAAACACTTGGAAAAAAATTATAGACAGTCACAACAGCATATAATAATTTTAGAAGTCTGTAACGTTGTAATTTCCTTAAACTCAGGATAGCATACACCTGTAAATAATCAAAAAATATGTAGTAGATCAAAGACTTTTTGAAGACCACTAAGTTAAATAGAAATTTTACATCTGATTTCAAAAGGTTTGATATCACTCTATGACTTATTTTTTTCTTCCCTTTCATGAATATATGCTATATGTCATAACTCAGCTTGAACTATATCTATATCTACCTGTTTGTGTTACGGATATATCTAAATGTGAACCAATAAACACACATTACAGATATACTCTTTTCTAACTGTTTTCAGGCCGCAATTTCAAACCATGGACCTGATTTAACCAATGTCCACAGGACTATGTAAATTTATGAGTAAAGCTTTCCTATAGGTAATATGGTTGCTTAGAAAAATTTCTCTGCTCAGTGAAGAACTCATGAGAACTGAATGAGCAATGTTCACTTTACATCCTCACCATCATCTCTGCCTATCAGCTGCTTCCAACTTCTTCTGTGAGTATAGATCATCAAGAGAGTAATGTAGAATATATTAAACTGATAGGCATGTTAAGCAATTCTACTTTAAATTCTTCACCAAATTTAACTTCTTCTCTACTGAGAGCATGAAATAAATGGTTAGATTTGCGAATTCAGAACAGGAAAATTATTTTTAAACTATTTGTAAAGTTAAAATTTACTTTAAGCAAAAATAGCAGTCTCACTAAATTACTTCAGTCATTAATAGCCCTATGAATAAATGTTAAAAGCAAGTCCAACATTTTAAATATGATCAAAATGTAAATAAATAATAATGTAACAGGCTGCCCAGAGAAGTGGTTGAGTGACCATCCTTGGAAGTATTTTAAAGGCCTGTAGATGTGGTGCTTAGGGCACAGTTTAGTGGTGGAGTTGGCAGTGTTATGTTAACAGTTGGACTTGATCATCTTAAAGGTCTTTTCCAACCTAAATGATTCATGATTCTATGATTCTATGATTCTAATATCTTCCAAAAGAGACACGAGGCAAAAATCCCCAGATGTTACATGTAAGACTTTCATATACAATATAACATGAGAAATCAGATCAAATTATAAAACTCAAAATTTTTTATTATATTAAATGTATTTTGATCATTTGCATCCAGATAACTTGTCAAGTGCAACAACTCGACGGCTTTAGTATTAACTCGTTTGTTCCTTTTTCCTCCCATCATCCAGATCTACACACGTCTACTCCGACTCTACATTTGATCAAATGACTTTCCAGCTTCCTGGATATCTTTCGTATACATAGAACTTGCACTCTTTCCTGTAGCATTTTTTTTTTTCCCTTTCACATCTAGATTGCCTATACAGCCCTTAATTGTAGCACACTCCAAAGCAACACAAGCTCACACAGGTATTTTGGAACAATGACCTCAAACAAGCAGTAAGTTTTATATCTCACTGACATAAGCACGCTCATCCTCTTCCTACTCACCTTAGGCTTTGGTTTACTGCCAAGCACGGAGACTAGTGGGTTAATGAGTCAGATACTTACACTGAGAGTGTATTGGGATGCCCTGGGAGAGAACATTAGGATTTTTTTTGGCAAGTTAGTGGAAGAATAGGATTCCATTAGGGACAGATTTATGAGGTGATCAGGGACTGGGCAGAGATTATAAAATTTGTACCTGAGACACAGGACAGGAAAAGACGTCAGAGGAAACTTTTATTTATTTTAAATCAATTCACATCGATTTTAGGTTGCAAACAAATGAAGAAACTAAAACTTGGTAAGCAAAACTAAACTGTATTGAAAGCAAAATGCTTGGTTTAAAAAGAAGCTGTTACGTGACCTTTCAAAACATCAGAATATTTCAGTATTCCAAAATACAATATTCTTCTAGACCTAAACAGCATATTGAGGAGATACAGAGCATTGAAGTTCTCTTGAGGAATTAATCCAAGTTCTAAATGTCTCATACATTTTTACAGTCCAAAAGAATCCGTCAAATATTAAATGCAAAGTATAATCCGTGCAGAACAGAGCTTTGATTTACCTACTGTCTGTACATAGTGCCCTGAAGAGAAAATAACAAAGTATAAATGTGCATAATGGAATGCTAAAGCTTACTGCCAGTCCTTGTACACATCCTGATCACTGATGTCAGTGCAGAGATGCTCTCAGAGCTCAGGGGGCTTCCAAGCAGCAGTTTCTTCTTCCATATCAGAGCAACAAAAAGAAAAGGCAGCTGGTTTTAGAAGTTCAGTATTACCAATTTTGTACCTGGCCATTTTTCTTCAGGGCGCCTAAATTTCTCATGTACTTTCCTAGCACTTTTGAAAGAGTTTACCATATGAAGATGCACTGTGAAATTCTTCTGGGGGTTAAGCAAGCCTCCAGTCTCAGCTCTTCATTCACTTAGTTTTGATTTCAGCCATGTATGGTCAGTTCTCTGAGCAACTATGAATACATTCACCGTTAGCCATCAAGCTCTGCATTAGGTATTAAATAAATAAAAAAAAGTCCAGAATAAAAAAAATTACAAAAAATTATATTTTGCTTTAATAGGCAAAATTATTGTAAATAATCTTAATGCTTTTGAATAATCTCTCTATATTCATGTATGGGCTAAGAAAAAAATCAATGTACATTCTGAAATTATGTTTTTGGAATAATTTGAACAGAATACTATTTCTAATGTGGTAATTTCCAGTGTCTAGGCTTATCAGTCTTATATAGTTCACAAACAGTCTATAAGATCTGTGGTGAGGATTGGAAAGCTGATCTGTATCAGAATTAGCAAGTGAATCCATACGTTGTGAAGTTTGGCAAGCTGGGTTTATAACAAAAAAAATAATAGGATGAAGGGGGAAGGTGGGAGAGGCAGATTCAGCATTATAGGGAAAAAATGGAGTAGAAAAGAACAGAGAACAGAATAGAGTGGATTGAAATAGGCCAGAGATAGAAGCAGATCAATATTTTCAATGTGCTGCTGCAAGAGAGTTGAAAAAAGTCTGTTTCTATTGGTAAGCACATGTTGAAGTGTTTTCCTAAGGAGAGATTGTCCTGTCACTAGTTAGTAAAAATGCAGAATAATTCCACTCATGTTATGAGAAGTTCATTATGATATTCACTGTAAAATAAGAATTTTTTTGCACAGCAGAATGTTCTATTATTAACAATATTTTTTGTAAAGGCATCGGGAGACAGACAGTTATGTATCTGCACAACTGTAAGCCATAAAAAGTGAGTAGTGGTATTCGAAGAAGAAAGCTTGACATTTATCTTCTCTGAAAAATAAAAAGATTGAAAGCAAATAGGGCTTTTTTTGACAGCAATGAAACCCCTTCCTGATTAGCTGGAGAAAAGAATTAAATATCATTAAAAGGTCACAAGAACTTGCATGGTCTGAGAACTAGGGGGAGCACAGATCTGATAAAGACCCTTGGAGAAAAATATTTTACAATTAAATGTGTTAACAGATGACATTCTCCTTGGAAAACTGGTACTGACACAGATAAAGAAGCAAAAATTGCCTTTCATTTTATCTTGAAAAAATCTTGGTATAGAAAAAGAAAAAAAATCTATCATGAACCCTCAAATACTTTTAAAGTAATGTAAATAGTTGCTATGGATATAAAATCAGCCTTCATTTTGTTACAAAAAGTGACTTTCGCAAATAATAAATCAACACTTCATAAAACCTCCATCCCCATGCAGTGCATTAGCTGTCTACAAATTGAAGAAGATTTATATGTTAAGCTGTCTAATGATAATTTCATGGGGTTTGCACTACATAAGCTTTCTCTGTATAAGTATAAGCCCAAGAACTTAATATTTTGATTGTAGATGTAAAGATGTTTTGACACTTAATTCTCTACAATTTATCTGAGGTTCATCTAATAAAATAATAAAAAAAGAATTTTTATTTTTTCAGATATTCCCAGTATTTTTTGGTTTATTGAAGAAGTCGTCTTTCAGAGCCAGGGGAAATATTTTTCTTTTTTGGATTTAGGAGGCAGAAAAATTAACTATAAGGACTGTCAGTTGCTGGAAATTTAAAACCTTTAAATTAAATGCTGCGAACACAAAGAGGAAGTTAAAAGTAACTTGATTCAGACTGGTAGAGCTATTTTATTGAAATAAATGTATTAAGTCAGAATTTATAACAGTGTTAGATCAAAAGTTTATCAAAAGCCTGAAATATAACTTTTTAAAGATTTTTACGAATGGATGTCTGAAGAAAATGTGAAGCATGAAGAAACTTTTATAAGTCTGTAATGAGTTAGAAATCCAGTTTTCCCCATGGCAAGAGTTTTAAGGTTTTGAACTCAAGACATTCTGAAATATTTTTCTTTTGTTTTTCTTTAATGAAAAGTCCCAACGGGTCTCCATAAATACCAGAGCATGTCTCCATTAAAACAAAAAGCAAAGAAGCACAAGCTCAGAAAAACAGATGATCTAATTACTATATTCTTCACTGTCCATAAATTAGCCTAGCTGCATTTTGAACCTGAAAATATTCTCTCTTTCCATAAACTCTTGTGGTAACAAGCTTCAGATTTTCGTGACCTGTTGTGTAAAATTATATTTTCTTTTACCTGTTTTGGAATGATCATCTATTGGTTTTCACCAATTGTCCCCAAGTTCCAGAACTGGAAGAACTGTGAGTACCAGTTCCATTGTTACCTTATACAATGCCTTCATGGGTCTGTAAATCTCTTATCATGTATCTCTTCAGGGTTTTCCTCTCCAAACCAAAGAGCCTCAGGCTCTCCCATCATGAGGTACGTGCTTGTGCTCTATTCCCTTCACGATTCTAATTGAGCTTCCCTGCAGCTTCTCTAACTCCAAAATATGTTCCCCGAGATGCATAGACGAGAATTGCTCATGACACCAAGATGTTGATGCATGAAAATTTGATACAGCAGCAAAAAGGCATCCTCCTTCTAGTTTTCAGTACCCTTCCTGATGATGGGCAGCATTGTTGGCTTTTTTGATTCTGCTGCATGTTGACCTATTGATTTCTAAAAAATGTCAATGGATCAAAGACCTATTTCCTGAGTTGTAATTTCCAGTTCCAAGTGAAGCATTACACAAGGATTATTTATGCTATTTTTCCTTAGATATATTGCTTTTGATTTATCTATACTGAAACTGTTTTTTCACCTTTTGCCCACTTAGTTTTCTGAGGTTCTTCTGAATTTCTTATCCAACAGTGCAGCAACCAGCCTCCAAGTAGAGTTTAGCATCATCTGAAAAAGGTGACCTTTCATTGTGCTCTCCTTTCTCTAGGTAATTCAAGAGGAAGCTGAACAACTCACCCTTCCCCAAGCATCCATCCCTGGTGGATCCTTAGCAGACAACAGAGCCTAACTTAATAAACAGGGTAAAAATGGCTAAGGAAGGAAAAATAAAGAATATGCTAAGATGTGACTTTGGAGAAGGAGGAAAGATCTTTTATCAGGCTTTTTATTCTTCAGTTCAGTGCAATCAAAGCCATAAGGTGTCTGTCAGTTGGTATGGATGTAATTTTAGAAGGAACCATGATGAATAGGTTTCCACGGCTACACTGTTTTTTTACTGGAAAACACCTCTGGAAAGAGTGACAAAAAAGGTTCTGAACAGCGAATCAATACAAGTCTGTTTCCTCATTTGCTTACTCATTAAAAAAAAAAGTCAGAAAGAAAAAGGGAAATTTAGATTTTCAGTAATGAAAGTTTTCTAAAACAAACTCATTTTAATTTTTATCACCCCTCTCCCTTTGAAGCCTTAACTGACTGAACAAACCTGTCTGGCTGCTTTTGTCTCCCAAATATGTGCTGCAAGTTTGCTTCTACAGAAGAGTCCGAAATTATTCTGAAATTGTATCTGCTTAATTTGAAAGAGGATTTACAGTTTTATGTGTTAATGTACATTTCTGATTGTTATTTCATTTCTTTGTATTATATTCAGCCAGTCACATTTTCTGCTAGCTGACATGCTCTTGATCCCAGTAAATAAACTCTTGGTTTTATTCATCCACTGCTGCTGAAAACTCCCCATCAGTCGTAAAACTGATCATGACTTGAAAATGCTAATCACTAGTGGTTTTAAACTGATGTCTCCACAGACTAACCCCATTTTGATAAATCATTTTTTACAGAAATGACTGACTTTTATGAAGTGCTTTGCTTTTGCATAACGTTGATAATATATCAATTAATTTGAATGACTCTTGCTATCTAGGTAGGAAAATATTATCTCTTTTTTTCAGATTGAGAAACTGAGAAGTTGAAGAGGTTTCCTAAAGCCATAGGGTAAGATAAGGACAGAGCTGGCACTTCTGTTTTCTAATGCTTGTCTTCTAGTCTAGAATTTTAAATGTCAAATGTCCTGTGTAGTTAACACACTTAATAGTTAGGATAATGGTAGATATGAGTTTTTGAGAAAATATAAAATAAATACAAAATTCATGAAAATTTATATCAATCAGTTACTATGTCTGACATTTTGAGCAGATATTCAAAGTGTGGGAGAAGGAGAAGGGTCGTTTTCATCTTGTCAGCATAGAGTCAAGTGGCCTTTTTCCATTGTCTGCAGACTTAGATCCTCTACAAAGTTCACCTCTGAGGGAAATTTTCTTCCTGACTTTCCTCTTCTCCTTCATATTCATTCAGTCTGTGAACAATATATCAACTATGCTACCAAAAATGTGTATGCACTGAACTGAGACACGGTGGAACCATGATACTCCATCTTTGCTGTTAGCCTGACCATAAAATCTAACAATTCCACGGATACTACTTTCCTTACATTTTTACCCTTTGCAGATAATTTATTTCATCTGGGGTTTTTCTTATGGAAAGACTATGTTTTCTTGTCTTGCATATGAGATTATATTGTCAGCGTATATATTATTGGTTTGCTGTGGTGTTTATGCTAAGTCCACTTCAGAGCCACTTTATTCATTTTAATTGTCTCCTTCAGGAAGAAATTTGCTTCCTTGAAAGTCCTTAAAAGAAAGAAAAAAATCACCTGTTTAGTTTTTCATCTATGGGCTAGCCCATGTCAGCAATCTATTATGCTGGTAGTCTCCTTTTCTGAGAAAACTGGGAGCTATAGGAAGTTGAGCTCAAGTTTTCTGTCCCATAATTGATATCGGTATAAAAAAATGCCAGGATAACTAACATAATGGAAGTTCTTCTATGCCAAGTAACTAACTTGATGTAAAAACTTACCATCTGATGTAATTTTTAGATTATTTTTCTAGTGAACTGCAGGCTGTCTTGGAGAAGCAAATTTTGTCTGAGTGTATATTCCATTAAATGCTTCCCTTTGAACATAAGAAATCACTTTCCTACTCTGTGGACGGTGAAACACTAGCACAAGTTGCCCAGAGAGGTTGTGGAGTCTCCATCCTTGGAGATATTAAAAATCTGACTGGACACAGATTTTGTGCAACCTCCTGTAGATGACTGGGCTTTGTGTAGCACGATCGGATTAGGTGATCTCCAGAAGGGCCTTCTCACCTCAGCTACTCTGTGATGTTGTGAACTACAGATGCTCTGCAAATGCTCTGCTTCCTGCCAGTAGAGGTCAAGAGAATAGCAGGTTGCCTCGGGAGCACCTCTCTAGCCAGTCTTGGTGTTGACCATGTTGGAGGGAATCATTGCTTCAAAGCATCTAGCTTTGTTCAAGAATAAACCACCTATCCAAACAGAGAAAAGTTAGACTAAAAGGGATGTAAAGAAAAAAAATATTAGATTAACTCTCTATCTACTTTACCGTTTCATACTGCAAAAATTCTTAGTGAAAAAATTTTTCCCATTAATTCTTATATTTTTCCCTTTTTCTAGGAGACAGCATTCTTGTCCTTTAGACAGGCTTAATGGAAGAGATCCACAGACCAGAGACAGAAAACAGGTGGCAAAATAAATTGCATGACTAATAAAAGAGAACAACCTTTGTCTCCTAAGTTCTTGTTTTGTCTTCTTATCTCTCTTTTTCAGGCTTTGCATAGTACAAAGCCCATACTGAATTCTGGCTAAGTCATAGTAGAATGGCAGAGATAAGAGACAGTTGACTGTGGGGTTATCCAAAGTTGAAGGATGCTTCTATATAACAGGATGTGTTACTTTCAGGAATAGTAAGCTTATGTTATTCAAACTTAGTGTTCTATAACATTTCCAATGTTTTGGAAATCTGCTGAGCAGATGGAGGTTCACCCTCCATGGCTTACAGCTAATGCAGAATAGAAAGAAAAATGAGGCAGGAAGCAAAACATCAGGAAATGCAGAAGCAGAAGAGACAGAGAAAGCCCATACCTTTTTGCCTGCTAAGATCAGAACTTTATGCTAGTGGGAAATCACTCTCACATTTGAAATCTACCCTGTGGTCATGCACTTTACTCTGCTCCTCCCAATCAGCTTTTACCGTCATCCCTATAACTCAGGTGAACAAAAAATGTAAAATATGCTATCTGCACAGACAGGAAACACTTGTTCTGTCTACATAGAACAGACAGATGCTGCTGCCATGTTTTATGCTTTAAAAGAAAAAGATTCTGTCCCATTTATCTCTCTGTGTAGGGGCCCAAGGACATCAATCCAGGTGACTTTATTAACTCGCCCTCATCTGGTCTAATTCTCCATAATAGGCTATTTAGATTCCTCAAACTCTCCAAGGCACAGTGGGATTTAACATGGCAATAAAAAAGGGTAAGTACAAAGAGACAGAAGCAGCAGTGTGAAGCTGCTCTCACTTCTACTAGTATTTTCTTCAGCTAATCTTACTGGCCTTGAGTATATTTGCAGTTGTAGCTGACAGGACTTGAGACTGAAATTGAGAAGACAGGTGATTCTAGCTAGGCGTGATGTGGGAGAATAGAAAAGAGAGTGAAAATGTAATTAATGTCCCATAAGTAGTAGGAGGAACAGAGGGGCAAGAGAAGGAAAACAGGTGCAATCTTGCATCCTCTCTGTAATAGACAGAGAGACATTCTTCTTCAGAATCATGCTGGGACTATTAGACCATCAGAAAATTTTATTTCCACTGAAAATAAAACCAAACAAGAAACAACTTTTAGTCAGTACCTTTAGCCTATATCCAGCTAAGTTATATTTCAGATAAAACAAGTCAGATGTAAACTTCCCATTTAATCATGGGTGTTTGAAGAATGATTAACTTGTAACTTGTAATTACCCTGGTAGACACTAAACCAGCTTAGCAGCTAACACTACAACATTAACTTTTCTGAGCCAACCATTTTCTAAACCAGACAGAAGGACACAAGAAAATGCAGATAGTATCAAGCATTAAAAATGCAGCAAAATAACACTTCAAGTCTTTATTCTCAGGTTTTTCTGAGGTGCTCCTCTTTAACACATACAAATACAAGTTGTTGACAGAAGTGTTCTCTGCTGAGTTAATAGCATTCTTCTCAAGGTAATGAATACTTTGTCCTCTACATTCAACTTTATCTTTGTCTAATATAACTCTTATGCCTCATTTCCACTTCTGTAAGTTTTTCAGAAGTACATTACCAGAGAACAGCTAGTATAAATACTATTTTCATACAATTGGATTAATAATTTTCCTTATAATTCAGTGACCAAATCCTTTCTCCTGTGAACAGCCTTGACAGTTCTTTTTCTAAGCTCTCGGATACAGTCCTGAGGCTGCTTGATTGCTTGATTGTTTGTGACTTCCAGTTCAGTTAGTGCAAGGCTTTTCTGAAACATTTTGTTAGTTAGAAACTTTCTTGCTAGTTTCTTTCAGGACCTAATGTTTTTTTTTCCATCAACCTTGTCTCTCACATCTTGTCTTCCTCCAGAGTCATCAGGACTTCACAGGTGCAGTAACCTGCAATATACCTACTTGGTTGTTGGTATTATATTGATTATTGCTAGATGATTGTTTGTTGCTATTATTGCTTGCTTCTATGGTATTGATTGATACTGTATTTTTGATTGCTGATAGTAATTTTTAATCTTTTTATATATTTTTTTGCTTTATTAATCATAGGGGTACTTGCTAGCGGTGATTTGTGTGGTGTTTGTGACAAACTGTAATAAAGTAGAGAAATTCAGAGGTTAAAAGCCTCCATGTCTTTGTGTATTACAGAATTCTATGAACCTACTCTTCATAGGGTGCTTTACACATCTGCAGTCTTGGGTAATGATTTAGGTTGTGACAGCTATCTATATGGCTATCAACGTCATATGTCCATACATTTTATATTACTTTTTTTTTTCTGTTTTATGTCTTTTTCCACTCTTGGTAAAAATAGGAAAGGATGTTTTGATAGAAACTCACAAATCTAAATGGTGAAGCTATATCAGTGAAACTGATGTTTAAACTGCAAATTTGAATTTTGCAGGCTAAGGCTTTGATTCAAACCATTATAGGCAAGTTGTGCATTTCAGAGCCAGAATTGGATAAGCCACTCCATTCTATTCTCTTGTTTGCTCTTGCAAACAGATGTCTGATTTGGGATTATCCTGTTTCTATCCAGTAATTAAGTATAATTATGTGGGAAAAGGAGTGATTCTAAAATATATATCTGCAAACCTGCGTTTTGAATGGACCTGCATGACATTTAAAATATAGCTCCTCTGACACCTGTGTTCTCCAAACACAGCACAATATTGTAGTGCACACTATTTTGTTCAGTGCAATAGACCTCAGGGTGCCTGTAAGGAGTGCTGTATTCTTCTGTGCAGTCACATTCATCTTTGAAGCAGATTTTTAGCTGGGGGTTCAAAAATTTATAATTTCATTGCATAGAGAAACCGGCTTCCAAGCTGCAGGGCTAAAATCATGTAATTACAAAGTCATAATTCTTCATGTGGATTCTTTGTCTAACTTTAGTTATTCCACTTCAGAAATTTTGTCAGCAGAAATATTTTGTCCTTATAGCTGTGCCACAGGGACAAAATTACTTCTACAGTATATTTCTCTGTATAGAAAATTACCTAGGGTTTTTTTGAGTAATAATGCAAGCTTTCCATATGAACTTAGGTAAGTGTCTGTTTCATTATCCTACACAGAAATGAGGAGAAACAGCCTATCTAAACTGTAGCATAATTAAGAAAACATCTTATATTTGATGTTTATAAAGTTTATGTTTTGCTGCTATAGTAGAAATATGAAGATAAAATGACAGTAATTGCGCGTTATGATGAAACAGGAAATCCACATACAACTGAAAACCAAACTAAAGAGCTTTTTCTATTCCCTTGATGATCCTTTTGAGATTGCAATAAAGTAGCAATGGGCAAAAGTGAAACCTTCAGAACTAGGTTCTTTGTAGCTTCTGTGAACACTTCTGCCCTTCAAGGAATCTAAGAAGAAAAAAACTCTCATGAGATTTTTCTGTGCTATAAAAAAATGTGAAATAACCTTGAAGCACCTCTTCCCATTGTGTATAATTAAATCCATTTCAAGAAGGAAATCATAAGTTTGGTTTTGCTCTGTAGGAACATTTTTTTAATATTTCCAAACTTTAACATTTGTTTTGCAGATAAAAAAGACAGTTTCTTCTGGTTGAGGATAAAATTACAACATGCTTACAAATTAGCTGAATCACCTTACAGATTCTGAATATTATCCTATATATAATAAATACTATAAATGTACATATGATAAATGAAATTAATTCTGATTAAAAATGTGGCAGCAGAAAAACACCACCTGAGACGTCAATAGTAGTAGCATACTCATTCATGTTTGTATAACATTTCAACAAGCTATTTTTTGTTGCTGTGAGCTGTGTGACATACTAATAAAAATGTCTCTACAGTTCAGTCCAGTGCTGTGAACATCTTCAGAGTGGAATCAACTTGTGATCAAAGTTTTCAAACACACATCATTTAAATATCAGACATTTAAATCTGTAAAGTAGTAATTTAAATAGAGGAAATAATTCAAACTCAATTTCAAACTAATATATTGGCCACAGCTACAATATAAGAGTCTATTAATTTCATTATATTTGGCAAATGATTTTAGAAGAGCATTAGACGTTCCAATATATGGTAAGAAAAAGTATTTGTTTATGCACTTTTTCTGTCTTGAAGCACAGTTTTGATGTTGACACAAAGAAATCGGTGCACAAGCAAGTGGACACTCAGATGTGGACAAAGAAGATTGTGCGGAGATCTTTACAAGCTAAACTACCCAAAGTGTTAATTACCTACAATAAAGGAAGATCAATTAAAGAACATTAAAGCAATGGACATGTAACTAAACACATCTAAGTTGAAGCTGTTCAATGTCATTGGAAGGTTGTGCTCTAAATTTTTTCAAAAGGCCGTGTAAATTAAAGGAGATTCTTGAAGACTGGGAAAAGACAGACATCAGATCCATTTTCAAAGAGTAATTAGAAACTACAGGCTGGTCAGTTTCCTGCTAGTCCCTGGAAAGATTTTGGAGCAACTCCTCATGGAAACCATATCCGAGCACATAAAAGAAAGTTTTTGGGAACAAGCAGTAGGGTGTAGAAATGAAAAATTCTGCCTGACCAATCTTGTTGCTTTGTAATGACACGAGTAGGGATAAAATGATGGTGTTTACCTTGACTTGCACAATGTTTTTGGCACTGTTCCCTATTTAGCAAATCTGTGTATGGATACAAAACTGGGAGGAATGGTAGATTTGCTAGAGGGTAGGACTGCCAGTCAGAAGGACTTCTGGAGAAGGCTGGAGAAACTGGTTGACAGAAACTTCATGAAGTTCACAGAACACAAATACAGACTCCTGCATCTGTCACAGAATGCCATGAATTAGTACAAGATGAGGACAGATTGGCTAGAAAGCAACTCTGTGGAAGAGGACACGGGGGACAAGAAGTTGAACATGAGACAGCAATGAGGCCTTGCTGCAATGTCAATTCACTTCATATTCTCTTGTATTAACCAGCAGATCCAGCTCTCCTTTATTTAGCCCTTGTGAAATTGTGCCCAGAGTCCTGTGTCCAGTTTTGGGCACCCCAGAGCAAATTCAGGAGAGCCAAGGTAAGTAAGGGGCTGAAACACATGGCAGGAGTACGGGGAAGGTGAGGAATCTGCTGGGCTTTTTTAGCTGAAAGAAGAAAAGATGGAAGAACAGTGCTATTGCTGTCTACAACAGCTGAATCATTGACTGTAGAGAAGACTTTTCTTGGAAGTGAACAGTCACAAGCCAAGAGGCAATGGACATAAATTGCAGCACAAGAAGTTCTGGTTGGGCATTAGTAAGAGAATGAAGAACTGTTTTTTTAGAGAGGTTGTGGAATATCCAACTTCATGTGAACCTGAGCAACCAAGCAACCTGATCTAACTTTGAAATTTATTTTAACTTCAAAGCTGGCCTTGCCTTGACTTGGTGATTGGGCTTGATGATTCCCAGAGATTCATTCCCACATAAATTATTCTATTATTGCATGATAAATTTTGGAGTTAGATTTTGAGACATAGTTCATAGAGGTATGCAGCTTGAGACACAGGGAACTTGAAACAGAGGGAATACTAAACAGCCAAGCAGCACTTACTGGTGTTAAACAAGAGAGTGTGTGGAATATTAGAATATTTCTGAAGAATTTGTCTGCTGTCATTACTGATAAAAAAGTGAATCAGTATTAGAATGGTTTGTGGTTGGAACTATGGTTAGCAATAAAGTGGTTTCCTCCTTTGCTTTGGTGCTGAAAAGTTTGTGATAGTTATAGATCTATGTTTTTCCATGCTAAAATAGAGATTTATCTACATGCCATTGTTTAACTCTGAACATTGTATTTGTATTCTGTTGACATGATTTATAAATGTTTGATTATAGCTGTAGCTGGCTGATGAAAAGAAGTATTTCCTGAACATCATGTCATCACTTCACCTTTGTGTTTTGTGGTAAGAAATAGGTTCAACCTTTTTACATTGCTTGCGAGTAAACACTATCAGATGTTTGTCCCTGAGGGGCTCATTATCTCAAATGATAGATTTAGCCATTAAGAGACAGTGCACTCAAAAGGGTTTTGAGAAGGCAAGGTAAGGTAAAAAGCTACCTTGTGTAATGAGCAATCTTGCAGAATATGAAAAATATAATTTTCAGACCTATGTGCGTGAATATTTGTGGGTCATCTACGAACTACAAGGACAGTAAAGAGAAAGAAAAAAACAATTCGTTTCCACCTGTTCTTATGTATCAACTTTTTCTATGCTGTTTATCATCACAGTATCTAAAGCATATTGATATGTCAGAGGCAGAGGTTGCTAATATAATGATAACTGGCCTATCACGGAACAGCCGCACTCCCAGCTAAGGTGAGAAACTAATGAAAAGAACCTCAGAGCATGACAGGTGACTTTTTTGAAATATCTGAGGAAAGCTCTTCAGTGGAGCTATGAAGACTGATCTTTACCTGATGTATGTCTACTTAATCTGTGTTACTGGAACAACAAAAAACATTCACGGAATTATAGACATGTACTGCAAAAAGGGAAGGTATGTAGAAGGAAAATTTGTTTAGGGAGAGTAGTGTCATTGATATTCCATCCCCTCTTGTTCCAAGAGGATGTCTGTCCAATGGTAAACTCAGGGCTGCTGTTCTACCCTCCTAAAATAAATATATGTGAAAATATTGCCATTTATCTGTCTGTGTAAGTGACCTTAGTTACTTTAACTGAGTTCTCTGTATGAAATTAAATCCATTTAGGACGTAAACAAAACATTTATGTGTATTTTCCATATTTCTTTATGTTTCTTGAGGGAACATCTGTTTTAGAAACCTAAATCTGTTTGCTGAGTAACTTGATAAAAGAGAAGCCGTGAGGACATTTCTCGGCAATATTATACATACAGTTTAATTTGTCAATATTGGAGAAATACCATAATGTTATTCTATTTGATGTTACTGCTACTGCATAATATTTATATTCTGTGTTATGAAACATTCTGCCAGTTACCAAGGAATTAAAGAAAAGGAATGAAACAGCCTACTGCACTGTGCTGACTGCAGGAAATGATACCTAGATTGGACAGTGAGCTATCCTAAATTCTCAGAAAGAAGTTTTCTAAAGAATTTATTGATATTATAGCTGCCTTACCTGGAATATATGTTTCTTCTAGGATAATGTGAATGACACAGACATATGTTCTTATGATTAACATCATAAGAAGAGATTGAGAGATGATATATCTGAAATGATGATAAAACTTTTCCTTTCCTGTCATATTTAAGATTATACTGTCTGCAATGGAAATGGAGTAAGCATTATAGAATTATTTTGAACCCTACTCTATAGAACCCAGCCTAAGCAATCAGTTGAAAGTATTTCAACCCTTTTGATAGACACATTTGGATAAGTGAGACATAATCAAGTAACACTGCTATCAAAGTAGTCTGAGGCATCTCTTCTGGTGCCATACACTTTCTGGTTACTATGGAGATAGGTCAGGGAAACAGGTCAGACTTTTACAGAGACATTTTTGGTTTTCCCCTGGTTGTGTGTATAGATGACTATGGACAGCAAACAATTTGTAAAAACCAGTATACCCTTTTCCTGCCACTGTTGCCTGTTTTACTTTCAGTGTAGCTCCACTTCACTTTGTTTCCATGTTTCTCTTTGTCACTTAGCAAAGCTGTGTTGCTAAATAGTGCAAGGTTTTATGACTCACTATGTGCACAATCAATATATTTCTCTATGACTGGACGTCTCTCCATCATTTTAGTCAAGGGAAAGAAGACCTGCTATCAAAATGAATGTCTGAGTTGACAGCGGGGAGGGAAATATTGTGTATGCACGTTAGAATGAGCAGTGTGAGGGAGGCGGAATTACTGCAAGCTCGAGAGTTGGCAAGAAAAGTTATTGATGCAAAAATGCAATAAATGTGGAAGAAAGGAAACAAGAAGGAAAATTTGGAGAGGGAGGGAATGGAAATTTGGCAAAGAAACGGTGCAACTAGGTGGTTGGACTGATGTAAGTAACATTTTAGAAACAACATCAAATTGCAAAAGAACCAAGAGATTTTGGCTAATGGAATGAAAATTTACCTACCAGCATGCAGGCCCTTGGAAATGACAATATTCCAACAACAAATTAAAATAATGTCCATAAATATAACTTAGGGGACTGCTTGTTGTAGATTAAACATAGGCAGTCTGAGATTGCTGGGATCTGGAAAGAGTCGGGAACTTTTTATGTGAATGTAGAGGAGAAAATCTCTTCCACTACAGTAAAGTACACATGATGTGAAAGATGCTGATTACTTTATTCAATGTGACACAGAAAGATACTAGGATGCTATCGATAAGAGGATGATACAAGACCAACACAGATTGATTTAAAAGGAACCAGTGCTCTTCTTCAAAGTCAAAGTGCAGAATTTATAGCTTAGGAAAGCTGTCTGCATAACAATAGCTTTCACTCTGAGATTCAACACCTCTGAAGAGAAACTGTCAAGAATTAAGCTGATAATAACTTACTTGTACTATTTTGTTCAAGTAGAAAAGTAATGCTAACTCTGACTAACATAATATTTTGTGTGGAGGCATCTCTCAATCTTTTTCAACACATTAAGTTTTACAAGTCCTTAGACAAGTATATTCAGTCTCCTTCAAAGAATAAGTTGAAAGAACCTTTATTAGTTAATCAGACTAGAGTAGAGTCAAAAGTAGACTGTTACCAGGTATGGCAGAAAAACTAGAAAGCAAGGACAACTTTATTGACAGAAGATGCTTCTGCAGTTTTTCTTTTACCGTCTAAAAGTATAAGTCTTTGAAAATCCACGTTCTTCTTAATAGGCATTTGAATGACCAGTATGACAATGACAAGGGTTAATGCCCTGCAGGCACATCCAGCCCTTACTGTCTCTGCCTGGCCACCTGTGGCTCCCCCATGGCCCAGGACCCCAAATCAGCCCCTGCCCCAATGATGCCACAGTCTCCAGCTCCCCACAGCCCTGCCTGGCCATGGGCCCCAGTGATCCAGACTGTTGTGTGGGCCCCACATCCTAGCCTGGCCTCCGCCCATCCCCATGGAGGCATCCAATGGCCAGGCTGGGTCTGTCTTGGTGCCCCTGGCTGCCTGCTCCTGTCTAGGGGTAGGACAGGCACTGGCTGTCAGACACTACCTAGCCAGCCCCATGAAGAGCCCTTGGGGAGCCGCTGGCCTTGGCGGTGTCTTGGCAGTTGGTTCTGGCAGGCCAAGTAGTCATGAATTTTACTCCTTCTCAAAGAAAGACAGAAAGGGTAAAAACCTGTCCACAGAGGATATTCAGAGATCTGATAGGAAATGATGCTCTGAGAACCACATCCCTATGTTGTGTATTGTTTGAGTGATTTTAAGAGGAACTTTGATCACAATTTTGTTTATGTTAGGAAAACATAAACATAAATGAGAAAAAAACATAAAATGAGAAGTGTGGTGATTTTGTAACAGATTTTATCCTAACACCTTAAGAAATAGTGACTGAATAGAAAGCTGGTGCTTGCAAGAAAGTTTCTTTATCCTGTGAAGGTCTTGAAAACCCCAGGCATTTTGAAGCCACTCTTTGATAATACTGTTTCAGGCATGGTCTTATGCTTCTGATTTCTCCTCTTTCTGTAGAGGGAGGAGATCACCCTGGTCTCCATTCAGTCTATACCATGCTGCTTCTTTGAGTCTCTTCCTTATCCTTCTTTGGTTGTCTGAGCAAGACCAAGACTAGAAATGCAATACAGGAAAGAAATACTGCAGGAGTACTTGGTTAGTGAAGAAGTATATTCCACTACCCATCCTGTGATTGCAGTTTAGAGTGTCTAGTGTTGCTGTGTGTGCAAGATCTTAAAAGATATGATCATTATTAGGATCTAGGGTTTTCCTCTCACTGTAGTGGCCATCCATCATGGAAGGAGCATCTATGTTAGAAAATGTAGAATTAACTGCATTATTCTGGTCTGAAATACCAGAAATATGAGGTCTGGCGTACCTATTTCTAAACTAAACTGGCTCTCTTCAAATTCTAGATAAAGATTCACACAATTATCTCATTTAAGGACATGGGAAATCAGTGTATGTGAGGATCTGAGTATCAGTACTTTAGATTTTCTGACCTTATCACTCATAAAAATATATCTATCTATGAAAGGTGATATTTCAATCATAAATCAGCTGACTAAACAGATGTCTAGAGCCATCTGAGCAACAGCTGAGATATGTTTAAATTACATTGGACATGTACATTTTAAAACTTTACTGTAGTTGATAGGTTTTATATTAATGTAGTTAAAAAGGGTAAATATGGGTAAGTGTAGTAAAATATCAGTTAATACTTCCTTGAAATATTAAGACTCAGTTCTCTTTCCATCAGAAGGAAATACATTTTGCTCAGTACATGCTTACCCTAAATGACTTCTGACTTAGAGAGCTTTCTTCGAGAGCTAAGTAGAAAATAAAACTTTCATGTCATGGAAGAAAATTTCCAAATTTCCTTTTGTTTTGCTATCAAATAAAGTGATAAAATATACAACAAAATTAAAATTCTGAGTAAATGGATTGACTTTCTGATAATCTAATAATTTACATCTAATAATTTACATCTAATAATTTACTTTTAAAATGTCATTAAATTTAAACACACAATATCTGTTTATGCATTAATTCTTTGAAAAATTTCCATTGCCAAAATAGCATCAGGTGAAGTGCGCAGTGGTTGATAGCTATTTTGCTATAGTACAATAATGAGACTCCCTTGGAAGCTGTCCATTTTAGCAATCTCTAGGACTGATCCCGCCACCCACTACTTAAGAGCATTTTTAGCTCAGTGCAATGAAAAGCTTCTCAGAGATAGGTACAGCATTCAAACTCTTTCCGACATTGAACTAAACTTTAAAGTAGAAATAGCATTTTGATGTTTCTAATGATTTTAAAATGCAACTCTTAAGCTAGTCCACCCATGAATGATAACCACAAGTTTGGTACTACAGGATAGTAGCAATAGAATGAAAGCCATCTCTTCTTCAAAAAATTAATTTATGAAATAAGCATTAAAAAACATTTTCCTTTTGAAGATAGCTTATTCAGCCATAGAGCTTTAGAATTAAAAATTAATAATGCATAAAATTACTTATCCATGCACTAGACTAAGAAAAAATCAAATCATAGCACAAATTCACCTAAGCACTTTTTATATTTAATTTCAGTTCCTCAGCAGAAATGAGAAGAAAATGTTTGGGGAATGTGTTTTTTCATTTTAATTCCACTTATAATAGAGAACAATTGAAGAACTGGGTTCAATTACCTCAGGCCTGTGTTTACAGGCAGTTTACTGTGCAGAGTATTACACTATCAACGAGTTTAAGGATATCAGAATGTGGTTCAGAGAACAGGAAAAAATATATTAGTCTGTACAGTTTATTAAAAACCAAATAAAGCCAAAAGCAAACAAATCCCAAAGAGACGCAGTCTTGGGTTCCCAAAAGCTTATATTTTTTTTTTTCAAATTCATTTTACTTCACCAGACAGAAGATATTACTTCTTCCTGTAAACCTTGTGCCATTTGCTGTGTGACAAGGATACCTCAGTTACCAAACGCAGGATCACTGAACTTATGAGCTTGAAACATACTGTGTGTATTCACGTGCGTGAACATCAGGGAAGCTCTTTGCTTTCACACAGGTGACTGTAGTGTGTCACCGACACAGACACCGTCTTCCATATATAGGCTCACACATACAGGAAAATTTGGTTTCCATTCTTACTCGTTTCTATGGTTTGCCATGCAGCTCGCTGCCCAGAATCTCTCTGGCCTAACAAAGGCACTGTAGTGCAGAAATTTCAGATTTCTTCCTATGGCTGCAGGAGCTACTGTAGGATGAGAACTGGTGAACTGAATGCAGCCCTACTGGATTTACTTTTGTCTGAGAAAGGATATAGTGAAGGACTTTCTTAAAGTCATTGTTATCCTGACTGTTTCAGCTCTGGTCAGCTAGAGATCCTGAACCAGAGAGAGACAAGGTCACACTGGTGGGATCGCTTTATCTCAACAGCAAGGGAGCCAGCAGTGTGTGAAAATCTTTTGGATGTTAAATAACGTGAACAGGATCATCTGTTATGGATTAGTTACGTACATTTAATTCCTGTTGGATGAAGCTGCAGAAGCCTACAGTTTTATGCAAGAACATGTCTATTGCCCCATGAATCCTTTCAACTCCCAGTTCCTGCCAGTCAGTGACAAATTAATTTGAATGGGAAAGTCCGTAATGGGCAAAGTCATGATCAAGATCTCCAAAGCCATATTCCAAACATGCTTTTAAAACGTGTTCCACACTCTTTTGGAAAATAAAAATTGAATGGATCAATAAACTCATACAATATTTCATTCTCCAGTGGTTCCCGAAATGTTTAAATACAAATGACAGTGTACATATTTCCACACAGTAAAAACCCAGTTGCTGCATTCTGGGCTTTATAAACCTTAAGTTAAGGCTAAGAATTCCTCCCATCCTTTAAAAATACACGGATAAATTAAAAGACAAAAAGTCTGTTAAAGCTACGCCAGGCGTATTGAGTATAGCCCAAGAAAAAGAGGCTGAAATGGATAATGAAATGGAAGGGGCATGTTGCAGAAGTGCTTTGCTTCACAGACAGCTATCCATGAAGATGAAGAATCCCTCTTTTGAAGGAGGAACTTTCATTTCTAGTCAAATTCATTTGGCTTCAACTTCCAACTATTGGTTCCTTGCCAGAATAAACTGCCTTTCAGGACTTTATAATTTCTCCCTGTGAAGAAATAAATAAACTGTAATTGTGTCTCATTAATCTTCTCTTTGATAATCTAAATTATACCAAACTCATTAATTCTTTCTGTAATCAATTTTAAGTTATTTCTTCTTTTCTTCTTTTCAATGTCCTTTTAAAAAAATGTGGGCATCCATGATGAAGGCACCATTGCAGAATTTTTTACATGTTTTTAATCAAAACTTTCCTGTTTGTATGGAAAAGAATCACATTATTCTTTTTGCATCTAACGCTTAGTAAATGGCTTGTCTTTTATAATCCCTGACTCTTCATCAGAGTCATCATTTTGCAGTTTCTCTTTTCTTTCACTGTTCTGATTTATGCTGCTCATTCCTAAACGCATAACTTTGTATTTCGTGGAACTAAACCAGTTACAGTTTTTTGAGTGGGCACAGCTTATGAAGAATTGTCAGTGTAACTGACTCATCGTAATCACGTTTCCTGTTCTGGTAATTTCATGTCACTAATAATGATATTTCTGCAGCAATTTAATATAAATTATTCTCTTCATCCTGCTATGATAATTGATCTTTATAACTCAAGAACACAAGCCTTCCATTTTGCTCTTTGTGCCTTCTAGATTCATCTTCAATTTCTTTTCATGTCCTCATTTCTGCTCTTAACTCCTTTACAGAGGGGAACTGGAACAGCAGAAAAATCAACTACTGGAAAAACAGAGGAAGAACAATGTTTAATGAAAACAAAATTAAGACAGTGCTCACCCTGGAAAAAAGGGTGGGTCTTGGAGTTGAAGGCCAGGCATTCTAATTCTAGTTGAGCTTATTATAACAGCAGATATTACCAAAAGGAAGGTTAAAATGAGAAGGACAGTTCTGCTGAAGCTACGAAAAGAAAGAGCTGGAGATGGAAGACTAGCAAATGCTATTTGATAGTTCAGGGATTTACTGAGAGGATTTATCCCTCCACTTCATAAAACAGCTCAATGATATGTTTGCTCTAGTCATCAGTGTGGTCAGCCATGCTGATATACAGCCATTAAATCTTATCGGAGAGGCATTTGGCATGGTTAGTTAGTGTGGTAAGTTCTGATTACACTCACATTACAACTGCTGCACTCTGTTTGCAGGCATCTATGCCCTTTCTGTGGCCTCATCACACAAAATAAATCACATGTAATGGAGAAAAAGGTAAGAGGGTACTGAAGTACTAGTGGGACCAATTTGTTTTCCAACTTCTTCCTTTTTCTTCCTCTTTTCATTCTTTTCAAGTGTTCAGCTCACTGTGAAGGAATTCTTTTTTCAGAGATCTCATTACTTTGTATTCAGTGTTGACAGTTTTTTAAATTGAAAACAGACCCTGATCCTGAACAAATGCAAGAGCTTTAGATCACCAACTGCATCATATAAGTGGTCCAAAAAGTATTTAATAATTTAAATATATAATGAAATAAGCATATAAAGAAGAGGAAGAAGGTTGAAACCTCCTACACTTTCCCTTTATTTGCATTTTATGGAAGCCCAAACAGAGAAAACAGAGAAAGCATGATTCTCTTCTGTTCTGCTCGCTGACAGGGAGACACTCAACTGGAGACTTCAACATCAAATTGTAGCAGAAAAGAACCACAACTTCTGTCAATGTTTTATTGGATTGGCTTCCAATACATGGGTGGAATAAAACAGATATCTTATTTTAACATCTTGGCCAGTGATAAAGTCTCAGAATTACCTGACAAACACAGAGGAGTTCATGCTTTAGGGAGTGATATCTACGCAGTAAGATGGTAGGCTCAGTCAACCACATGAACTACCTGTTTCTCCAAAGCTAAGGCATGTGCTTTTCAGTGAGCCACGGAAGCTGAGGTCCAGAATGATGGTATCAAACATCAAAAAGTGCCCTGAGTTGTCTCCTAGAGCAAACCTTAGCAATGCCTCTTCAGCATGTTTTAAGAGTGGAGTGAAGAAGACAATAGTCATGCCAATGGAACACATATTCGTTTTTCGCTCCTCTGACTTTTAATAACTCAGGGAGGAGGGAGAACATAAAATATATACAGATGGTATATTTTCACACTGTTGGACCTGTTGAATTCTAATTTTTGACCGTTTACTCTCCTGATAACATTGATTCAGACACAACAAATGGAGCCATAGATTCAGATACGCTGTCTTCTGACCTGCCTGTGTTCCTGAATTCAAATAACTGAAGCAGTACGGAAAATATTTCCTCGATTATATTCTCTCCAGTTACAGGAAGAAAACAATAACTAGGGAGCAGCAACAAGCCTTTGTCTCTCATACAACTACAACACTGACAGCAAGACAGCAGTTTTCAGGAACATGTCAGGTCAGACGAAAGCAGAGTAATGCCCATGTTCCTAAAATGTAATCTTTGCAGCAAGTCCTATACTCCAGCAATCAGAGCACTTAATAAAATAACATCCAATTTAAAGTATGTAAAATGTGGGGAAAAAAGGCTGAACTTTCAATGTGAGACCCGATATGTAGCAAAAATCTTTAGGGCTAATTACTCAATCCATAGATATAGGGAGATCTTGTTAATTTATTATAAGTAATAAGGTTATCTGGATTCATCTGCTGTCAGTCTTTCAGTTTTCCAGAAGCTGTGTTTCTTGCCTTTGATGGCTCTTCAGATATGTTGTCTTCTATTTTTCTTTTTCTGCAGAAGATAAGACAGTTGAAGCTCTTACATCAAGCAGGTAGAGATAACTTCATCTACAAGTCAGAGGAGTTTTGAAGTAGGGGACACAACAGGAAGAGGAGGTCAAGCATTTCAAGTGACTCTTCTGAAAAAATGAGGTGGTGGCTGTTGAAGAGTTATTAAATGAGTGACTGAATCAGAGGAGTTAAAACATACTTTGTGGATGGCAATAATCATGCATACACACACAAAACCACAAAAGTACTTATAGGCAAGATGGACTGCATCCTTGGAAAGCCTAGGGATATTGTCTGATATGCTGGAAAAGGGGGTCTGCAACTCAGAAAGACCTTAATAAGTTTTAGAATTGATCTGACAGGAACTTTATGAAGTTCAACAAAGGCCAGTGCAAAACTGGGCACCTGGGACAGAATAATCCCCTGTAGCAGAACAGGTTGGGCACTGGGAAATGGAAAACAGCTTTGCAGAAAACGACCTGAAGATACCGATGAACAGCAAGTTAAGGGTGACTCAGAAGTGTATTCTTGCAATGCAGAAAATTAACTTCATATTGGGCTGTATTAAAAAGACTGTAGACAGCAAGTCAAGGGAAGCAATTAGTCTGTTCCATTCAGCATTTGTACAACCCTGATGGGTTGCACCCGCGAATGCTGAGAGAGCTGGCAGATGTTATTGCTGGGCCACTCTCTATCATCTTTGAAAGGTCCTGGAGAACAGGAGAGGTG
>JAOXNO010000024.1:55424298-55437897 GCA_028565335.1 Limnodromus scolopaceus | reverse complement strand
ATTGGGCTGTATTAAAAAGACTGTAGACAGCAAGTCAAGGGAAGCAATTAGTCTGTTCCATTCAGCATTTGTACAACTGCACTTGGAGCCTTGTGTCCAGTTTTGGCCTTCCTAGTACTAGAGCAATTCCAATGGAGGGCCAGCAAGGTGGGGGGCACATGATGTACAAGATGACGCAGAGACAACTGTGATTCTTCACTTTTAAGAAAAAAAAGTCTGAGTGGATCTTGTTACAGTTTTCTAATACTTATTGGGTGACAGACAAGCCAGAGACAGACCTTTTGGACATGAACAGTGAAAGTACAGAGGCAATGGACAGATGCAACAATGGAAATTCCATGTATATTTTTTCACATCTTGAAGATGTTCCTAACTTTTCAATTGGCTCTCCTTTGGGTAAAATGGCCCCCAGACTTCCAAATTATTCTGCTCTACCTGCTTTTCTACCACATTTATTCCATAATCCTCTTCTGTTAAAAATAAGCATTTGATATTCTGGATGTTATTCCTGGTGCCACAATAAAGAAAACCATGTAATGTTTCTACCCTTCCTCATAGATACATGAAGAGCTGTATCTTTTTTTGACATCAAATAACCCCTGATTAACGGCATTGAAAAATTTTCAAAACATAATATAGCAAATGAAAGTTACCCAAAGTACATGGCTAGAAGAAGGATCCTCTGAAATATGGAAGTTGGTACATCAGAGGGTGAATAGTTCCTAGAATAGGCAACTATTGATTTGTTTCTGAAAACTACAACAAAAGAAAGGTTCCTAAAAAAGGAACTGCCAAATGGTTTCTTGGAAAATAGAACCAGAATATGACAATAATTTGTATAGCACACAATCAGAGCTGTGAATCAAAGAGAGTAGGAATAGTGTATAGAAAGCTGTACCTCTGCCCATCCAATAGTTCAGCCAACTCTGGAACTCTAAATGTGTGCCTCAAATGACCTTTGTTCACAGGTAAAAGTCTCATAACTGAAGTTTTGAGTTCTGCTCAGGAAAATGTGAACCAGAACTTCATACCAGAGCCCTGGCATCCCTATAGAGGTATGTGAATGTAAAATACAGGTAGTGCTCAAGACATGAGTGAAAATATCTCTTGATTGTCTTCAGTCATGTGAAAATCAAACAGACCAATAGCTACTGTCACTCTTCTCATAGGCAATAAATTAAATACCTGGAAAGTATCTTCCATTTCCACCTTTATTTCCCCCTTCCAAACCTTAGAATCATCAGAGGCAAAGAATAAACCATTGATGAAATTATATTCAGCAGGAGGATGTATCCAGAAAATTCTCCACCTGAATTCTCACCACCTGACAGAGATTTACTTCAGAGATAGAATAGGGATGAAAAATTAATTATTAACAGAAAAATATTTTGTGCTCTCTGAATGGGCTTAAGACTTAGGAAACATGAAGTCTGAACACAAATTCACGATGTTTGATACTTTCAAGGTATTGACTTCAGTCATTCAGTGATATATCTGTACAGGCATAATCAGGGTGTTTATGTTTACAGCCAGAATGAAGCAATTTACTAACAGGAAGAAACTTCAAAATACCATGAAAGATTAGCCAATCCATGTTGCAAGATAGAGTAATTTGGTTCTCTGTAGTGTTATGACTGTAAAAGGAAGGGGACTAACAGATTGTACCAAAAGTCTCTTAAATTATTTTTCTAATTACAATGGCAAAATTGGTGTGATTTTCTTTGCTTCCTCTCCTCTTCCCCCCACCCTCCAAAAAAACCCAAAACAACAATAGTGGGACAAAATCACTTAATCTCAACACAGGCAAGCTCTCACCCTAGCTCTTGTGACTTGTGACACAGGCAGCTTGGGAGGGGGTCCTTTACAACTCCCCCTCTTATCTCACAGACCATTTTCCTTTGAAACGACCTGAACCACTTTCCTTCTCAGCTCTGTCCAGCTATCACTCTGGGCTCAGCCAGATTGCGGGACTCTCCAGAAGGGAAGGCAGCAGGTCAGAGCAGCAGGAAACATTGCAACACCTGTGGCTATTAGTCTACACTCTCTTCCAAGCTCATGGTGCAGCCAGCTGTGTTGGAGGTGGTATAAGAGGGAGCTCTGCCAACCTGCCATCTTCTGCTGCTGGGCCAGGTTTCAGCAGCCTGGGGACTGAAGGGGTGCATGGCTGTCCCTGCTAATGCCATATTTTTTTCCCATCTATCCTGTCCTCAAGCCGAGCTTCTATCAACCCACGCTGTGCTGATTATCACTCCTAAATCACAAATCGCCAGGAACCCATTTCACCATTAACTCTATGCATTATTAGGCTCATTTCAGACCATCTGCCTTCTCAGTATACTGGGAGCTGGCAGCAAAGTTGCCAGTGTGGTAAGTAAATTCAAACTGATTTGAATTTTATTGTCTCTGAGCAAACACATTGCTGAGAGGAATTAACTGGAATCAACCTGGCAGAACAACGTCTTCCTGTCTCATTGTACATCCTGGTCTATATCTGCAACCTGCACATGCTAACCTTAATCAACTGCTGGGAGAACATGCCTAAAATACAGGAGATGCTATGTCTGCTTAGACCTATTTGTTTTCTGTGCTCTCTGGACTCTAATGATTTGGAAGAATTCTGGTAGCAGACCTCCTTCCTGTTGCTTTTGAAATGAAGCAAATCAATACAGGGTTTAGCTGCTTTACATTCCAATGGGACCGGGATTTACCACAAAATTCTAAAAGTGCAATTGACTAGTTCAAATTTTATTAGCCTTGCAAAAATAACAACAAAATTCCATGCCTTCTCAGAAAAGAGGCTAGGTTTTGTTATGAAATTTAGAAAAGATGCTAGTTTTCTGTTCAAATATATTAACATCCCCCAGCACCCCAAATCATATTCATAAGCATTCCGATAAGATCAACCAAAATCATTTATACATTGTTATAGATCATTTTTAAATATTTCTGTAGGTATGTATACATTTTAATTACTTGTTTAACTCAATGACAAATTTCTTTATAAATTAAGAAGTATAAAGATGTTTTTCAAAATTCAATCAGAAAATAAGCCTACTCCAAGAAAACAATCAGTGTGAAAATTTTGTCATCAGCTTTTATTTTCAACACCTCAAAGAGTTTATTTCCCTACTGTCCTGGTTTCAGCAGGGATAGGGTTAATTTTCACAAGATGCTGGGAGGGGACACAGCCAGGATGGCTGACCCAAACTAGTCCAAGGGCTATTCAATACCATGTGACCTATAGTTCAGTATGTAGCTGAGGGAGCTGGCCTAGGAAGGGGCAGCAATTGCTGCTCACGAGGGGGCTGGGATTTTTCCAGGTTCTGATCGGTGAGCAGTTGTACATTAATGGTGTTTGTGTATTCCTTTATCAGTATTATTGTTGTTCTCCCCTTTCCTTTGCTGTTCTGTTAAACTGTCTCTATCTCAACCCATGAGTTCTGCTTTTTTCTTCCAATTCTTCCCCTGTCCTGCCACGGGATAGCGAGGTGTGAGCAAATGGCCGTGTGGTTCTTCACTGCCAGCTGGGGCTGAACCATGACACCTACCTATTTAGCACGGTAAAAAGTAAGCCATCCTCTTCCAGTTAGGGATAAATACTGTGGTGCAATCTTAAAGATGCCATTCTGGTAACAGTCCTCCTCAAAGTCAAGACATAATGACTGTAGGTATTGTTTTAATGACATAAGACACTCTGCTATTAATACAACTGTCAGATGTTTACAGAACGTCTCATTTTATAAATTCATTTTTTAATCAGCTATTTAATAGGTAGTTTGTGAGAATCACACAGAGGAAAAAATATCACTTTTCAAGAAACAAATATTTGCAGATGAAGAGACTTCAGCTTGTCTTTTATAGCTGACGGTCTGTTAGATCTTTGTAGCAAAATTGTAGACACCGTCAACATTTTTTTGGGTGGTGGGTTTGGTCTTTTTTCAGGAAGAGTGACTAAATGATTAGTAACAAAGTAAGAACAATATTTGAGCAGAAAGGTGTTTTTTTTAAGGTAATGACATGTCTTATTGTTAAAACATTTTTGTAAGCATTTTCAGCTATTTATTTAATTTTATTTTAAAGTTTTCTGACTAATTTTTCCTTCAGCTTTTTTGGTTTTTCTAGTTAGAAATGAAGGTTGGTTGCCATTAATTCATGTTTTCAATTCTAAAGGTCTTCTGCACTGCGGTTGTTACAGTCCGTCAGTCTGCCCCTCTGGATGAGCACACAATTATAACTAGACATTGACACTGATAAACCAAGTAACTATTATCAAACCAATCAGAAATCCAATTGCCAATTAGCATTAATAAATGTCAACAGATGAAATTTTGGTACATAATCTGAGATGCCATGTTTTTTAAAGGTAGCCCTTCATGTTTAGCAAGTTCATCATACAGAAAGTTAAGCAAGTCCAGAGAAATCTGTCAAGGAGGAAAGAAACAGGTTTTAAGAAGTCATATTATATAGCACAGAGTGACTGTTATTCTAATGGACACCTGGAAGAATGTGTGAGAGACAGAGGGAATTTTCTAAGACGTGTTTCCACAGAGTAAATCTTAGAATCTATAAAAAAAATCCAATTAGAAAAGAAACCTAATTAGCTTTATTTAAAATAAAAGAGTAGAGCGTCTCCATGTAATTTTGTGAATAATTAAATTCAGGGCCTAATTATGTTATTTCTTTGCAGTTCCAGTTGCATCCCTCATTAATGTCTAGATTATGGCTAGCTATTAATTGAACAGTAATGAGATGAAAGGCCTCCAGAAGTCCCCTCCACTAATTCAAGCAGTCATCTCAGTGTTGTTTTTCCCTGTGAAGTGCCTGTGCTTTGCAAAGACTCTGTCCCTCCGTGAGTTCTTGCAGCCTTGAAGAGCTAACTGCAGCCCTAAATTATTTAGACCATTAATTTTCTCTCAGTCTGTTAAAAGTCAAGGAGCGATAAACCGTACCCCAGTATAGGGCTGCAGTGCCAGCTGACTAGCCAAAATTCTGCAATCAGAACCAGAAATCTGGCCCATCACTGAAATCATGGGTCTCTTATACAAACAGCTGTGTTGTGATAGTCTTATTTGCCTCAGTCTGTCCCATTTGCATACACATGTAGGATAGTGAATAAATCAATATTTAAGAGTTGCCGGGGGGGTACTCTAGAACACAAAAGTTATCATAGAATCACAGAATGATTTGGATTAGAAGAGACCTTTAAACAACATCTAATTGCAACCCCCGTGCTGTGGGCAAGGACGTCTTTCACCAGATCATGTTGCTCAAAACTCCATCCAACCTGACTTTGAACACTTCCAGGGACGGGGCATCCACAACTTTCCTGTGGAACCTGTTCTAGTGCCTCACGACCCCCATAGTCAAAAACTTCTTTTTTTAGAAGAAATTGTCTAACTGAAATTCAAGTAGACTGCTTCAAGTGAGAAAAAGCAGATTTTGTTTTAGGACTACTCTAAAATTATGCTGATGTCCACATTTGTTATCACACCTGAACTCTAACTAGTCGTTACATTTTTAGAATTTCATGGTATAACCCAAACACACCTAAAACATTCACCTTATGAATTGCCAAAGAACTGGACAAAACAAGTTCAAACAACCCAAAACCTTGTGTTTTTTATTAAAACAAATATGCATAGGATAATTGTTCTATGCATCTGTTAAGAATTTCCTTATTAAATATGGTTCCTTCTAATTGCTTAATGCCACATTGAATCTGCTTAGGACCAGTTACAACAGAGGTTTACAACCTCAGCTTTAGTAATATTTCTCAAGCACTTGGGCTATGTTTATTCCAGCAAACTCAAATTTGTGGAGGAACATTCCTGGGTTCCCAAACGCAATTTCCCATATTCTAGGAAGCGTCTGGAATCTAACAGAAAGCCTTAAATACAGTATGCTTCTTGGTGGATGTCTCTGGAGATGTACAGAAGAGAGCATGCCTGAAAAACATACCTTCACGCTGCCCTCTGTGCATGGAGATATTTTTTTATAAATCAATGATAAATTTGGTGCAGAAATTTCTTTCTTTTGCCAGCTCCCACTCTACAGGACTGTGCAAGGATAATAAAGATTATAGAGTTATATCCCTCCTGCCTTTTCTTCTCTGTCTTTCTCAGCAGTCTCTCCATTGGTAGTGGAGAAGAGCAAATAATGGTTTATAAAATGTTTGATCTTACAGCAAAAGAGGCAAAAATCTTTTGCAAGTTCTTGAAAGCCAAAGCACAGTCTGACATGACATAAATTTACCAGGGGTTTCATGTGTTTTAAAACAGGCTAACATCCCCTGATTTCTCAGTGACACATTCCACAATTCTATCTATCTCCTTAAAAAATGTTATTTCTACTTAAAAAACAAACAAACGAACCAAACTTTTTTTTGCTTAAACCTTTCCCATTTAGAAATTCTACCTTTCTTGATTATAAGGAAGTGCACCTGTCCTTTGAATCCTTCATATCGTGCATTTGGCTGTCAGGGTGGAAGACTCATTGACACTGAAATTCATTCCAGACTAGAGCCAGAGCCTATCCAGGCCAGAGTCAGATGTATTAAACCAAAAGTATAAGAAATCCTTATGTAATCAAGACCGGATTTGCTATTGCTCTGGAAATACTATTTTTTTTCTCTTTTTTCTTTTTCTTTTTAAAGGAAAATTTAGTGGGGATGCAAATGGTCCTTGGAGAATTTTTTTCTGGGCCTGGGTCAGAGCACACATGAAACCAGAGGCTGTGCCAAGAGTTCTCACTCGTCTGAGCAAGCTGGCTGTTATGGAAAGTTTGTCCTGGTTGGGTTCCTGACGTTTTCAGTGGAGCTTGTGAATTACACTTCTTGTGCAAGGGCCTTTTTCTTCCTATGACAAATGTATTAGCATGATGTTTATCTAATTTTTGGACACATGCTGAGAAAAATTATCTGATATTCTGGAAATAGCCCTGAAAAAGGAACAAATATAATTGCACTAAAGGATGAAAATTGATTGAAGTACAGAAGCTGGAAAAAAGGACACTAATATGTCATACCGCTTGAATATTTGTCCCTGTGACACCAGTGACATATAAGTAGTTTTCTGAATAGTGAGGCCTGAATTTCTTTAATTGGAAGACTGAAAACCAAAATGATGTAACAAAAATGAAACAACACAGTGAAATAATTCTTTTCATCTAAATTTTTGTTTTCACATTGTTCATACATGGGTTCACACATTATAAATAATCATATTTTATTATATAAATTATGCATTTCTTACATTTTAACTATTGTCACTTGATAACAATCCAGCTAAAATATCTTCACCCCAAAATTAATTTATTGGTTCTATATATGAAAAGATTCTGCAAGGAACTGTATGAAAGCTGGTATTTCTGTTATAGTACATGTTGAACAGCAACACCACCTACACTGAAATTTCCTATTGCTAACCCTGACTGTCACATATCAAGACAGTGAAATCTGTGCTTACAAGCTTGAGAAATCAAGTGTTAAATTAGGTAGCCATTCTACCGCTTCTCAGAAGAAGCTGATTTGTTACTTAATTCTTAGCCAAACAAATGATAGCAGTTCAAGAATCCACAGAATGTACCAGAAATCTTTAAAAGGATGCAAAAAAGTCCAAATATTATAAATTCTTTATATCCCATATATATGTGTAAAGAAATATATGGAAAATAAGGTAATTGAAACGGAATAAAGTAATTGAAATACTAATTAAATGGAGAAAATATAAGGTTTATATGCATAATTTGTAGAACGTAAGTACAGATTCATATATTTTATGCATCAAGATTGACCTAAGCATTTAGATTAGAAGGAGCAAATCTGCCAGAATACAAATACAAATACAAAATGAAAATGCTTCCCTGTGAGTATATATCAAGGGTAATTCTAGTCCTCACTAGTGCTGAGACTGCTTTTTTCACTTTCTTAGTACAGTGGAAGTTTTGTATGAGTTCTTTCAAGGGAGATGATATATTTCATAAATTAGGGAAGAACTGACAAAATTTACAGAGATGTTTCAGTTGTCTCAGTTTTTCATCTAATTTTGTTTTTCTATAAGCTTTATTTCAATACTTACAATGAAGGATATGTTTCCTAATTCAGTATGAAATACAGTGTTTAATATTACTCAGTGGAAATTCTGCTGAAGGACCCCAAATTAAGGTTACTTTTATGCATAAAAAAGTTTATTTTTTCAGTCTTAAAAAACCCCAACAACCCACACCTTCTCCCCCTTTCCCCCAAATATTTCTTCATTTATTTTAAGGAATTTCTGAAAAAGTAGCATAAAAATCAACATAATTTAATTTATGGCTACTGAGAGTTTTTAGCTGAGAGTCTTCATTGGCAAGGGCTCTAGCCATGCTGCTCAAATCACAGAAATGAAAGGCAGAGATTGCAAGACTGAGGAACTGCTCACTGTAGGAGAAGACCAGGTTAGAGACCATTTAAGGAACCTGAAGGTACACAAGTGTGTGGGACCTAATGAGATTCATTTGTGGGTCCTGAGGGAAATGGTGGATGAAGTTGCCAAGCCACTATCCATCATATTTGACTTGTGGCAGTCTGGTGAAGTTCCCGCTGACTGGAAAAGGGGAAACACAACCCCCGTTTTCAAAAAGGTAAAAATAGAAGACCCAGGGAACTACAGGCTACTCAGTCCCATGTCTGTGCTCAGCAACGTCTTGGAGCAGATCCTCCTGGAAACTGTGCTAAGGCACATGAGAAACGAGGAGGTGATTGGGGACAAACAACATGGGTTCACTGAGGGCAAATCGTGTCTGACAAATTTGGTGGCCTCCTACAACAGCATTACAGTGTTGGTGGTAAGGGAAGAGCAACTGACATAATCTACCTGGACTAGTGCAAGGCACTTGACACTGTTCCACATGACATCCTTGTCTCTATATTGGAGAGACATGGATTTGACAGGTGGACCACTTGGTAGGTAAGGAATTGGCTGGATGGTCATGCTCAAACAGTTGTGGTCAATGGCTCAATATCCAAGTGGAGACCAGTGACAAGTGATGGTCCTCAAGAGTTGGTACGCGGACCAGTGCTGTTTAAAACACTTGTCAGCAATATGGACAGTGAGATTGAGTGCATCCTCAATAAGCTTGTAGATGACACCAAGCTGTGTGGAGTGGTCATGGAGTGGTCCCTCCCATGCTGGAGGGAAGGGATGCCGTCCAGAAAGATCTGGACAGGCTTGAGAGGTGGGCCCGTGCAAACCTCATGAAGTTCTAGTCTAGTGCAGGGAGGTGGGAACAAGATGATTTTTAAGGTCTCTTCCAACTCTAACCATTCTATGACTCTGTGATGAACTGTTTATAACAGAAAATTCAAGTCAATTTCTGGCTATTTCGCCAGCCTTTCTTGTCCATATTGTGCAATTGGTAAATGCAGAACCTCAGAGTGTGTTGGCCACAGAAAGAAGTCAGACTTACTATGTGTTCAGCTCTGAAAATATTGGACCATACCTTTTCCACATTCTTCTTGCATAGAGTCTTAGCAGAGTGACACTGCAGACAAAACAGTGGGAAAAAAAAATATGTGGGAGGCAAGCAGTACATGATAATAAACAGTGCTGGCAAAAATAAACCTAGTAGACATTTGTTAGACACATGATTTAACACTACATCATATTCTAATAGAAATGATACCACGCAAAATGTAAGTAGTAAATATTAAGTTCATATATCAAACATGGAGAAATATTCATCTGCTGCAGAATATCTAACAGGATTTCAGATAGATTGTCTAAAAGACTTGTAAAATAAATTGAAAGAAGACATATGTAAGATTGCAGATTATGTGGCTTGATGGAACATCAAGGACAAGTAAAATGTCCATAAATATGTAATAAGTATTAGTAATCACATAAATTCAATGTGAAACAGCAAAAAGCAAGGGGCTGTATCTGAGAATGGAAAATATATAGCTTGTATGTACAAGATAGGAAACTCTATCCTCGACTGGAACAACTCCAAAAATTATTTAGGAGTCCTGAGAGATTAATAACTGAATATAAGGTCTTATTGAGATTCAATAATTGAGAGAAATAATATAATCCTTGGATACATAGGAAAATTCTATTTATCATTGTGTCTATCACTCATTATATCATTATTAGAAGTTTGTGCTCTTTCCGGTGTGGACACTTAAAGAAACATGGTGAGTAATATCTGTGGATTCGTAAAAGAGTTCTGAATATTGCCAAAATGCTCAGAAGATTGCCTGATGAGAAATTTTAAAGTCAATCTGTTCTTTAAGAGAGTAGCTGGCTAGGGTTTATATGCATCCACATACAAGAATTTTAAGGAGGACAGCAGTTGCTTAGATCCAGCAGATGAGCACTACCAAATAAAAAGGGAGAAGATTTGGAAAAGTGATATATATGAGTGTTTGTGTTTGTCTGTTTATGAATTACATTCCTTTTTACAGCCTGTCTGTGCATTAAAACATGTATCTTTTTGAAAAATTTTATAGCTCCTCAAAAAACCCCAAAACATGACAAAAATGAAAAAAAAAAAAAATAGCCCACAGCCCTATAGATTTTTGTAGGAATGTTCAGGTGAGGTTCATGAGCAGTACAGAAGTTTAAGTGTGTGTTCACAGTAGCTTTGTGTCTCCTTAAAAATTAATGAGTTAACCTATTATAATCTAATTGGTATAGAGAAGCAGTTAGATGGTGCTGGTGCTCCAAACTGTGGTAAGTATCTACGTCTCAGGAACACATACTTCAACAACATTCACTTCATTGTAACTCCTCGTCTTCACCGCTCATTTTTTTTGTGCATATTTAGGAAATGAAGGTATCTATTAACATTCTTACGTGACACAAAGTAAGCTTTTGTTTGAATCTAAATTTTTTTTTTGTTTATTTGTTTTGAACTTGAAACAATAGGCTTATAAAAAAGGTAGACATATTATTTGTGGTAGGAATAGTACAATTAGCTAAAGTTCATTTACCTATCAAAAAGAATCAATAAGTTAGGCAAAATATAAACAAGACAGAAAACCATACAAATACTCTCAGATCCACAAAATTTTATGATGTTATGAAGATTTTCTTTTTGTATTCCAGGTAAAAACATTAAACCTTGGTATCTAATATGTGTTAAAAAAACAACAAAACAAAACAACAAAAACCCAATCATTCTGAAATCTTTTTTGGCCAGTTCTCACTTTTTCTTGACAACCTGTGCTTTCCTTATGGGTACATAGCTTTTCGTTTGATTCAAGTGGAACATTACTTAAAAAACCACCCACTCCATTTGTCAGGTAATTTAGAAGACTTCTGTGAGAACTGGAAGATATAAAAATGTACTTTGTTAGTGCAGTAAGTTTCCTAGTTACATTCTTCTCATGAAATTCAGTGAAATGATCACATCCTGATTTTTCAAAACAGCTTAAGATTAACTGAATGTTGATAGATTTACTCACACATTTTCTTAGAAAATAGGAAGTTTAGGGCTTTTTGTTTTCAGTAAAGCTCTAGTCTTCTTCAGTTCCTCGTATTCAAAGAGTCATCACAAAAGCAAGTTTCAAGTTTTCAAAATATCTCAAAAATAATTTACACCTCCAGGAAAAAAATTCACTTTGCTTAGGACCTAATTTTAATTTCATTTTTTTCAGTACATTTCAAAGTAAAGTTATTGCCTTCTGTACAATTTCAGTCTAATTTCAGTTCATGTGAGATGGTGAGACAACTACATTGAAAGCAATTTTAACAACCCTAATTTTTCTAGACTAAATTGCCGAGGGTAAGTGCTGGTTAAGCCTTATTGCATTAAGGAATTCGGTCATTTTATAATCTTAAAGGCATGTTCTTTTGTTCCTGAGACACAGATGAAAAGATGAAAGTGTGCTTTCAGGCTTCTACATCTACATGACCGTATAGCCTTCCTGATTAATCATCAAACTAATTTTACTACTGAGACACATTTGCATTTGTCTTTTCTGCTGTCAACAACACAACATGGGCATGCCTTAACTAGTGAAGAGCAAATAAACCTGGGCAGCAGAAGCCATCCAACTACCATAGTAAATCCAGACTAATTTAGCCTGATTTTGGAGCTATGCAGTCTTCATTCCAGAGTTTGAGATCTATTACTAAATTGTTTTCTGTACTCAGATAATTTCCAACATGGTTTGGTTATCTCTGTTTTGTAATGCAGTGATCAGCATGACCACATTAAGAAGAAAATGCTAATTGAAAAAGGCAATGGTTACTATTTTAAGAAGGATTCTGTTTCATGCACATGTTTCTGAGTGAATGCAATGATTTTAGACATCTCATTATCAGTAGTTTGTGCAGAGCATGCTCTCTCATTAATCTGAAACATGGCTGCTGGTTTATTGAAAAGTCACCAAGTGTCTGAAACCAACTGGAAGGGATGTGTTTTGAGGGTATGTAGACTTAATGAAGCACCAATTCGTTTATACAATACTTCTTGTCCCATTAAACAGCAACTGTAGGGTCATTAAATGATCATAAAGACTCATTTATGAATGTCATAAAAATCCAAGGTGTAGCAATCTTAAAAATACTAAAAGCATAATCCTGTCTCTGTGGTGCTCAAAAGCTATTGGCCCATTTGAAATGCTGTTATACTTTAAGCTTGGGTTTTGATGCAAATTGAGACAAGCTAAAATGTGAAGATCAGTACTTCTTTGACCACAGAAATGTTTTTCAAGGCACCCAGCATCAAGCTGAAGCTTGATGTTCCCTGGTGATAAGCGGAGTGAAAGAAAATACACATAGTTTTTAATATGATTTCTATGCTGAAACGTCACAGAATGATTTATTATCAAATATGTGTTTGTTCTGCATTTTAAAAAAAATAAATCATATCTAATATATGAACAGACAAAAAGGCTGACAAGACCAAGAATTTTATCTGCGTCACAGAGGGTAAATGAAAATTTTATAGAGATTTGTGGCATATCCAAATATTTCTCTATTCAGGATATGTCTTGATTAGGATTAGCAGAACTGATTTTTATGTTAGCCCTTATGGCTAAGGTGTTGGGAGCTAAGGCAATTAAGAGCCTCTCCTTATCGAAACAGAAAAGAATATGCAGTACTTCTGGTAATTTGAGAGGTTAACAAAAGTAGAAACAGAAACAAACTTCTGCTTTCTAGCAGCAAGTAGGTAGCAATGTGTCAACTATTTACCCAGAACGAGATTTAGATATACATGATACAGATTATTTACATGACCATAGAATCATAGAATTGTCTAGGTTGGAAGGGACCTTTAAGTTCATCTAGTTCAACCATCAACCTAACTTGATAAAAAACCATCACTAAACCATGTCACTAAGCATTATGTCAACACATCTTTTAAGTACCTTCAGGGATGGTGTCTCAACCACTTCCCTGGGCAGCCCACTCCAATGCTTAATAACCCTTTCAGTGTAAAAATTTTTCCTAATATCCAATCTGAATCTCCCCTGGCGCAATTTGAGGCCATTTGCTCTTGTCCTATCGTCTGTGACTTGGGAGAAGAGACCGACCCCCGCCTCTCTACACCCTCCTTTCATGTAGTTGTAGAGAGTGATAAGGTCTCCCCTCAGCCTCCTTTTCTCCAGGCTGA
>JAOXNO010000024.1:55394217-55410107 GCA_028565335.1 Limnodromus scolopaceus | reverse complement strand
GAGAAGAGACCAGCACCAACCTCTCTACAGTGTCCTTTCAAGAAGTTGTAGAGAGTGATGAGGTCTCCCCTCAGCCTTCTCTTCCTCAAACTAAACAGTCCCAGCTCCCTCAATCATTCTTTGTATGATTCATTCTCCAGGCCCTTCACCAGTTTCGTTGCCCTCCTCTGCACCCGCTCCAGCACCTCGATATCTCTCTTGCATTGAGGTGCCCAGAACTGGACACAATACTCTAGATGTGGCTTCACCAGTGTTGAGTACAGGGGGACAATCACCTCCCTTCTTCTGCTGGTAAAAGCAGAAGGTTATACTAAAAATCTTCACATGAAAATCTGCAAGGTTGTGTGACCAACTTTTTACTTCTCAACCTATCTGGACAAAATAGATTAGTTTTTTTTATACATACACTGAAGATCAGAGGACTTAACCCACCATAAAGAGAGCAAATGAGGAAAGGATAGCAAATGTTGAAATCCAAAAACGAGACGCGGGCTTTGTCAGAATCAGTCAGCCACATTTTCTGCATTATGTGGTAGGGAGGAAGAATACCACTAGGTAGATTTGATGTGTGAAAATTGCAAAGAGAATAATGGAAATTTAAAATGGTTATTACGCTGTCAGAAGAGTACATGTAGGAGGAAGAGGGGAGGAACTGCAGAGTGAAACACCTGATAGAAACCGAGATCAGAGAGGGAAACCAGACTAGCAAATATTAGGGGATATAGCCTGCTAAGATTTCTAAGCCTTGAAATTTCTACTTGCAATAAAGGAAGGAAAGATTCTGTGTGTCTTTTGGAGGCTTGGACTTAAGAGAAGTACTCCTGACTATGGACACAGAAAGCAGGACTCCTTGCATCCTTGATCTAGCTTTTAGAGAGAAAAGAGGATTCTAGGGCTGAATTCCTAAAACAAGATTTTTATGTCTTGCTAAAGGTAAGCTTTGTCTGTGTAGGATTGGAGGGAAAGCCATTTGAAAAGAACCAATTTAGTAACAAATAATCCAAATAAAATGACGAATAGTCACTGAAATAAGCCTGATCCCAAGATCCTCTGGTGAATCTAGAAACTTGAGAGTGCCACCTCTGGACACCACTGGAGTAGATGGTGTCACTAACTGTTATTTTCAGTAATTTAAAATATTCCTATATAATCATAATGGTTCCAAGCTTTTGGGGATAGGAATTTTCTCTGTTGGTGCTCTGCAGGTGTAAGGCAGTGACATTTCTGTGGTGAAAACCAGTTCTGGCACTTTATTTACCTGGTATTTATGTGAATACAAAATAAACCAATTTTGATGGCCTGCCATGAAGAGGAATCACTTTCTTCATAGAAGAAAGGCAAACAAAAATGTGTACTTGCCTTAAAGGCTCATTGGAGAGCTTCAGCGCAGAGCTGTTCTTCCAGAAACAAGCTAATGGCTTACACCAAGAATGCCAGCACGGACGTGGGGCTGGGGGTGGTGGGGACCATTCTCCCAAAGTATGCTCTGTCAAAGCCTTGCCGTGTTTAGTTTGGTGAAACCTGTTTTCTCAGGCAGGTACTTAATATGAAGCTCCTACTTCTGCACGAGCATGTCAGAAATGGGTTTAGACTCCTGCCCTCCATGGCTCAGAACAGCCTGAGACGACAACCTGCACGTCGGGGCAGAGAGAGCGAGGACTGGAAGCTGCCTTTCCTGCGGCACAGAGCTCTCTAGACACAAAGAAGTACACGGTGTGCACTTTGCCAAAAGTGCGTGCTTTGATCTGGAGAGAGACATTTTGACACAGTCTGCTTTTGAGAACGCGCTGCAAAGGGCTTTGTTTCATTCCAGAGCAGAATGACAAAAGACTTCAGCACATTGAAAAGCGTCAGGAAATGAGCTTTTCAACCTCTAGTCAAGCTTTCCTCACCCCACTTTGGCCTGCTCCATTCAGATTAAATTATTTTGAACACGTACTTCCAGGTGAACAGAAAAATATAACAAATACTTCACAATATATGGTGTCTTGTTCAGCATCATTATATTGTAGTGCTTCCTGTTTTCACTGTTAATTTTAAGTTTTTTATGTCTTTGTGGTATGACTTAAATTAAAATACAATATTAGAATTAAAAGCCACATTACCTCTGGTGACAGCATCTAAGTTTTCCTTATATTTTTATTCCTTTTCTGATCTACCCAAATATTTTCTCAAAGCATTGAAAAGGATCCTTTCTTCATCACTCACAATAATGAGTTATTAACCTGACCTAATTACAGAATTTGGCATGTGCCAGCCAACATATATTATTAATATTTACTTGTGTACTTTCCTGTTTATTATTTGTACACCTTACGCCCTTTGCTTTCCAGGAGTTCTTATCTTATTTCTTAGCTAACAGTAGTTTACCTTTCCTATATATTCCTCATAAAAGCTTGTTTTTTGCTGTACTGAATAAACAATCGTTTGTTACTGGCTTCATTTTCATCAAATTTTATAGAGAAAAGCAGCCAAACGATTCCTTAACAAACAGTTCTTTATCATAAAACTCAATTTGTAGTGATAGACACCTGGTATATGAACCTGAATGACAATAAAGATAAAAAACCAAAGGTTCCTGAAGAAAGAATGCTAACCCTTTACCTTTCCATATACCAATATGTGTTCTTTTCATCACAAAATAGGTTTAAACACATTTATTTTGTTTTACCGTCCTTGTTATTGAATTCTAAGTGAAGACACTCATTTATATTTTCAAAGGGATTTATATCATTAGTGTCACTCATTTCATTTGGGAAAGTGTTCTCATCTACTTTAAAAGTGACATTTGTGTGACATTTAAAGTTACTGAGTCAATAGAACAGTTTGTTGTTTTTTCCCTTTCCTCAGAATGGAATTTTGTAAAACACTTACCTGGAAAAAATATAAAATAGAAGAAAGAAAAAGTAGACTTTGTCCAGTTCATTTGCAAAAATCCTGCAATTTTTGCTATTAGAAACTTTAGGTTGGTTCTGTTTTCATAACAACTTCAGCTCATATGACTTAGATCCAAATTCAACCCTGACATGACAGGGTATTGTTGTTACACTAACACCAACAAATTTGAACAACAACGCTTTAAAGCACTTTTAGTTTGATCTGCTCAGGTTAGCTGATGTGATACCCAACACACTTTTTAACCAGACTGAGATAGAAAATGTTTGCTAACTGCTAGGTAGGAAGCAAGTGGCAGAAAACTTCGACAGAGACTCCTAAAAGGTCAGATTTTAGTATTTATGACTGTCTCTGACATTAAATTCTAGCCAGCTGCCTTCTGGGTGCTCAAGCCCACACTTCCAGAAGGTCCCTCCTTCTGCTTAACAGCGGAGGCATTTAACCTGCACAACTTAACCTGTTAAGTTGTTTGAATACTTACACTCAGCTCTTTGCACACACTCAAGGCACTGACAGTTCCAGCACCGGGGAGGCCCTGCTTAATAAGGAAGAGCCACCCATTACCTTTCATCTGCGATGGTAGCCATGCTGCGGTGCTCGCAGCACACCAGACCAGGTGAAACCTCATGGGGCAGGACTCTCCTTCCTGCCCTACTCTCTGTTAGACCTATGACAATGGAGGTCTACCTCATCCCATCTCCTGGGAAGGACTAAAAGCTGTAGCTCCTGCTTCCTCAGGAACATTGTAACCACAGGGTATCCTGGGGTGTGGGGATCTTCTGCGGCTTTTCTTTTTGCTGAAAAATTTTAATCTGTTCAGAAAATACAAAGTTTCAGCCCATTGGTCATGGCATTCTCTGGAGGGGAGAGGACACTTCAGGACTTGCTCTAGTTAAAAAGGTCAGGAAATATAACACCAAGAATGAAGCTGTCTTAGTCTTCTTCAGTGAGAAAGAACAAAGCAAAAATGTACAGAACACTAAATTAGGATGTCATTGCACAGAAAGTGAAAATCATGTCAGTGTCACTTGGCATGTCAGCTTCTGAAATGACTTGTTAATAAACTGTTCTTCTAACCACAAACTTCACACCGAGCTACAGCTTAGGAGAGAAGACTTTCTTATTTGTTTTTTTCATACCTCTAGTGTTCTTCTGGTTGAGTTTTATCAGTCTGAAATGCTAGTATTTTCTAGACTGTTTCTCTTAAGTTCTTGTGGAAGAAATGCTCTCTCTTCTTTTCTGTTATATTGTTGCTGCCAAAAATGTAAGTCTGTTGAAAAAACACAATTGTAATTCAGAAGGATGAGGAACAGCATGCTTGCTTTCCTTTTCCACTTCTACTAAATGCCAGGGAACATCAAGCAGTGGATAGGAGGGGATGCTACTTATGCAACTTGGTTTTCTTGCATTTAACTGGATGCTGCTTTTGACATGTCTCCAGGGGCTACTTTCAGTTATTTTAGATTTTAATGTACTTTCAAATGTAGGATATTTATAAAGTTTATTACCTTTATAAATGTGTCACAGTGTCTACAGGTGGATTGCCAGGAAAAACGATCTGTCTTGCTGTTGGATTCCCATTAGAAAATAGATATGTATATGTAAAATAAGTTGTGTTATGAATACCATCATTGAGATTATGGCACATATGGAAGACAAGCAGAACTCTGCATATATAATATCTATGAATCTCTGAGATTATTAAAAACAGAAGTAATAAATAAAGTACCCTCGAAGTTAGTATCAAGCCACTTACTTTCCTCTCAGTCATGATCATCTGAGTATCTACAACAACCATCTTCATTCCCTACCATCTCTAGTTCGGGCACAGGTCTTCTTACTTGTTTGAAGTAATAAAGCAGTAGATGTATGGCAGTAATTATAATCTAAAAAGTGGGCACGATGAAAAGCAAGGGAGCTAGATGAAAGACCATGGGAAAAACTGAGGTTAGAAACTGTGGTTTCCAGAACCTTGTTACTGGCCACAGTAATTGTCTGTATGCCAACTAAGAAAGACTTTAATTTTCCAAAAAATTACCTGTACCCACTCTGTCATATATATATATACACATACACATTTCACATATACATATTTCTCTGGAGTAAGACACGCAAGTTTATTTAAACAGAAAAGAAACTGGAAAGTCCATTGGGTAACAAGATTATTAAGTATCTTTTTTTCCTTTAAAATACTTTATTCTTGTTTCCTACAATTTGACATTTGTAAAAGGCAGAGTAGTTAAAAAAACACATCTACTTTCAATTCCACCGTATTTTCAAGCTGCAAACTAGCAATTAGGGACAAAGAGCTGTAGACCGCAGGCAGGACTAAATGATTTATTCATTGACAGGCAATGTTCTTGTTAAGAGGCATTTCAAGAAAACACAAATATCTTCAGAAACTATGATCTTCTCCTTTTTCTTTTTACTTCCCCTAGATGTGGATAAAAATGAGTGACAGAGAAGGTGGCAGGACTGGATAGGTTGGCAGTGCAGCTGAAATCTTTGTCAAATTCTGGCCTAAGTGGGACTGACAAGAACAAGATGAGTACCAAAACCTGATTCTACCTCCAGAGACAAAGCAGCAGCCTTTGTTGGATAATAAATCTTTCAAACCTTATCAAAACAATAATAGGCTTTGCCACTGAGGATCGTCATTGTTAGAAGATGCCAGATTGTATACTAAGCAAAAAAAAAAGGTTTTAATGCCATTAGTATCCTATAAATAATGGGCAATGGAAATTTAGGAGTTATTTGGGATTTAGGAACAGCTATTTGCAGCTTTCTCCAGCTGTAACCTGATAGGTATATCTAAATCCAGGGTAGACGTAACATCTTTCCATATAACTGATTTCTGAAGGACAAAAAACATCTGTAGAGAAGATCAAGTTATGATCCAAATTAAATGAATACTTATTTTGCCTGAGTTTTGCATAAAGAAATTGCAATAGAGAAAAGAAGACTGGCTTGCAGGGTTGGGTAATGAGAAATTAGTGTACTTTCATGGGAGATAGAAGCAGAACAGAGCCCTAGAATTTATCTTAACTAAATAATCTCTACCTCAAAATATTAGTCAAAACTTTTAATAGCATCTCTCCAACAGGGCATGGGACTATGTGACCATAACTACCCAAAGGTGATTTTAAACATTGCTTATAGTTAGTGATTTAGACTCCTAATCTCAAATTTGAACCCTTAATTTCAGCAAAACCTGTTATTTACAGTCTTCTTATTTTTATATATAAGTAGCTGGTTTATTTATAACAACCTTTTGGATACTAAAAACTATTATGTTTCCTGTCCTGCACTAACCATGTCTTTTGACTTTCCTTCTTAGGTCACACACAGATATCTCCTCTAGGCAGTTTATGGTATTTACCACCATGACGTCTTCCTTGCAATTAGTGACAATGAGAAATACGAAAGAACTGAGGAAGGGGGAAACTCTAAGCTCAGGAAGGGATAACTAAAGGGACGAGAGGGAGCCCATGGACCTTGTCCCAGAAGCCAAAAGTCATCTTTAAACCTATTAACAAAGACAGGTCACTTAACTCTGGAGCATCTTGATGAATGCCAGCAAAAAAGACCAGACTCAGGCTACTACCTATACGTGTAGCTCAGTCTAGAAAAGGGAGTATGAAGCATAATCAACAGACTGGACTGCAATCCGATATTTGAAGAGCTGGTTGACTTTGGCAGCTAGAGTTAAAAAATTATGCAAAATGTAAGAGTACAAAGGATATGGTCATGGCTGTAAGGACTAGTAACATTGTAAGCTCAGGTCTTGCCTGCTGGAATTAGAGGACAAGAATGGTCTGGATGACTTGAACAGCCATGAAAAGGAAATGTGACCGTGGGATGTCTCACTGCAATATGTTTAGGAGGAGCTGGGAAACATTAATGTCATTGTGTATAGAGACCGCAACTCTGCACCTGCTTCGGTTCGCATTGAACGCCAGCACAGTCCCTGTGGGCAGGCGGTTGCCTCAGGTATATCAGTCGAGTACAGGCCTATTCATTCTTATTTCAATACGCTTTAGTTCCCCTGTGTATCTTATGCACCAATGTTAAGCAGTCATCTTACTTCCCTAACACATTTCCCTTTATAAATTCCAGTTTTTCACTCTTAAGAGTTCCAGGCAGACATTTTAATTCATTTCTCCAGCTGTCAGAAGGACTCTCCTCCCTAACAGCAGGGGACCAGTCAGGAATGAATAGCTACTTACCTCTGTTGGGAATATCATCTTCAGTCAAGATTCACTATATAAAAGAATGTTCTATGACCGAAAGTGTCGGGAACGTATCTCAGGTCTAGGATTGTCTCTTTGTCCCGTCTCTACAGAACAACTGAATTGCCTTTACCTCTCAGGAGATCTGTAGGAGTTAATTGGGAAGCAGATTCTAATATGTCCATTAACGTCCTGGTTATAAAGGTAAATAGCATTCTTTGTTTCCTTGGTTGCTTGATTTGAAATCATAAAAAAAGTATTAGAGTTTCACTCTGCAAATTTAGTCTTTTTACATAAAATGTAGAATGGGTTTATGCAGTAATGATAAAGTAATTAAAAAATATGGAAATAACTTTATTACAAACTCAGTTTCTCTAAGTCAGATGAAAAAAATAATAATACACAAACTAGACGTATTTGGGCCCTCCAGGGTAAACATTCTGCAAAAATAATTGCTCTCTTTCATCTGCAGCTAAAACTGAGACAAGCAGTAATGTCCATAGTAATTATCAGCGGGTTAGTCATCCACAAACACCTCTGGCAATCCGAGCTGAAGTTCCTAAGAAACAGTTTGAATCTCCCTTGGCTCCCTCCTTCTAGCTGAGGAAGCAGCTGCTCCAATTGCTCAAACATCTCTGGAGATGCACTGATAAGTGAATAGGAGCTACTGCAGCTTCCAATACTAGAAAGACGATGGGGACAACTTGATCTTCCCCAAGGAAGAACCTGGCAACTATGTTTATTCACTCACAGTCACTACTTCAGAGCAATTCAGCACAGGGTCCCTTCCTGCCTCTGCCTGGAATCACAGGGCCCTTCCCAGCCATGTCCCTGCTGGGCTCCCACAAGATACTACTTGACCTGTGCTGAGCTGAGTTTGAGCTCAGTGACCCTTTAAACAATGTACAAAGTGACCCCTTAAATAAAGTTCATGCTCTAGAGTATTGTGTCTTCTTGTTTAGAGTTAAAAGTGATTCTTTGTGACAGATTAATAAAACATTTATACTAAATTGATTACACCGATCTCAGTGCCAAACCCCTACCTCATAAAGCAGCCAAGATTATTCACGTATAAAGTGCTTCCAGCTTCAGCTGCAGAACACCAGAAGGCTTGGTATACAAAACAAAGGATGAGAAGACTCATAAATTGCAGGAAGATAAACCTCTGGGAAATCATTCTTATTTAAACAATGTATCCTTTTTTTTTCTTTTCTTTTAGCCATGATAAATCCTATATACAAAAAAAGAGAACTATTTAAATATTTGAACTGATATGAATTTTTAATTTGTTGCAATGATTAAAGCTTAAACACCTGATAGAACTGACCAAACCTTTACTAATGGGTTTTATGGTAGAATCAAAACTTTAAACAGGGACTGTTTGTTTCATAACAGTTAATGGAAACAAATAAAAAATTTTTATTTTTCATTTTATTGTTTTACATCCTCACATAAATACTACACATTTACATATGAAGTGCCATACTCTGGAAGATCCATATGAAGAATTTTTAGAAAAGCTATTGCACAGGAAATGTTGGCACTTCACTTTGTTTTGAAATGCTTCACAAAATAAAACTTTCACAAGCTCATCAGCTAACACTAGTTCTAGCTGCAAGGAAAAACCATCACATCACTTTTTAAACTACTGGTTAACCATTTATGGAAATGTTTGTTTCAAATACTCAATAAATGGTTTTTACACAAATTACATGTATGTAGACCTGTGTGCCTGTATGAAACCTCTTCATTCAACTAAAGCATGATGTTGAAGATAGTGGCACTTGTCACTTGGGACAGGACTGTCTTCAGGAAAATGAGTTATATTGGCTGGAAACCTTGAAACCAACAGATCCTAAGACTGAGCCCACTTGAGTAGTAAGCCAACTAACTCTGTTAGAATTGAACACCTGAGCCCACTTTTGCAAGGGCTATGTTTTAAATCCCTGGGACACAACTGGAATTTTCTGAGCCCAGAATCATAAATCTCCAATATCTACTTGTCATGTATCCAGCTTTAGAGGTTATAAAGTTCATCCTAGGTCGCTGGATCTGTCTGCAAACATCCACATTTTACAGTGAAAGACTGGAATGACAAGAGCAAGAAACAGTCCTTCCCTGGGGACCTGCATCTCCACTGTTCCTGCTCACATATACTTGCTTTTCTAGGGGCAGAGAAGGTGGCCTTCACTTTATACAGTAAATTAAAGATATTTCTTCTATTGCATTGGAAACAAGATACGTGGTCTGAGTCTTACAATAAAGCACAGCCCAGCAAAAAACACTGAAAAAAAAAAGTTTTGAAATTCCTGATATGGGAAAAAAAAAAAAGAAGCAACCCCTCCTCCTCCCAGTCGTTTTCTTCATGAGAGGAACACATCAAAAGAGCTTAGCTTTGTACTATTCTACAAAGTACAGAAATCTCTTGTGTCTCAGTAGACGCTCAGCAACAAGGTCAGTGTGGTTAGAGAAAACTGTCTCCTGAAGAGAAGGTGTGGCCTCCTGCGTGTAGGCACCAGGAGCACGTGCCATCTGCAGATGTCCTCAGACCTCCTGGGCACCTCTGGGCTCTGAGCTACCCTGGGCTCTCCTGACAAGGCACAAACGTAACCCCTCTGTGCTTCCACTCTGCTACTACCTATGTAAACATCTCACATGAGAGCAGAGCTGTGCCTCGAGCAAGCAATACGCTTGGTCTTTTCTGATTTTGCATTTTGCCTAAAATAACCCTTTTTTCTTTTCCTGTCAGAACAATTTTCTAAGCCTTCTCATTTCTTATCCCTTAAGGTAGTCCAGAGGAGGTATGGAGAAACAATTTTTCTTTTGGGAAACTAATTTTTGACTGTTTGTGAAAAAAATGTTGGCTAAAGCTGAATGTGGAATAAACAAGGGGAACCAGCTCATTCCCTGGTTTTAAAGGGAGTTTATTCTCCAAGCAGAAAAGGAAAATTAAACTTGTAGCAATGCTTTAGTGACAGAAACAGATTGAAATCCGCATTTAATTCTGGGTTGTACTACCAACTTACTCCGTGAACCTGGACAAATCAGTACCCTTTTCTCCCCTTTTTCCTAAATTATAACACCAAGCTACTCCCAGTTAATTATACTGCCAAGTTACTCCAGCTCATTATCGGTGTTACTTAGTCAACCTGTAGTGAAATAGAAGCATAATTTATCCCTTACCATGTACCTGTCTTGACCCTGCTCAGCACTGGGACCCCAGCAATAATTACTATCTATTAGTTTCTTGAGATATTAATTTAGAGTCCATTTCTGGAAAAAGTCTCAAAAGGCGTCCCTGATGACCACAGAAACAGCTCTTATGTTTCCTAGAATTCAAAGACCTTCATTTGAGATAATAAACCTGGACCTTAATCTAAGTTTAATTACATTAGATACCAAAACTTCATCCAATTTGTTTTCATATTTCTTTTTCATTGCATGCAGAAAACGCTAAGGCTGCGTAGAACATCCGTATGTTTTCCCCTAAGAACTGTTTAGATTATTAAAGTTTCATTGGAGAAAGAAAAGTCAATCTCTTCTCAGTCATTCACATGAACACAAGTATTTTGTAAAATGATTCCTCAAGATGAAAGAACAGGTGACTGAATTATTTTCAGCAGTATTGTCAACATTCCACCCTTGGCATTAAGCAGCTGTGAATAAACATTAAAATAATCTCAGAAGGTTTTTTACATACAAAATCAGTAAACATATGTATTACACATCTACAGGAAAAGTGGGTTGTTTCTCAGTCTTGAAAGAATAAGCTCAGTCATCTTTCTTTTTAAAGATAATGAATATCAAAATAGTGCAGACTTTTTTCTTTTTTTCCCAGTAATTTTTCAAAAGGACACCAAGTCTTGTGCAATGTTAAGTGAACCAATGGTCTGAAACTAGCTGCTAGATCAGGTCATGGCATTAAATAAATGAGAAAAAATTTGAGTAAAACCTCCAAAGTTATCTTACAAGAAAAAAAAGTACAGGGTGGTTTTGGCTTTGTTTTTTTTTTTAATTTCTTCTAATTCATCTTTGATGAGAAAATGCGCTTGACTTTCTTTTTTCAGGAGTGAGGTTTAGGTCACAGCAGAATGTTGCACAGCCTTTAGCCCATGTAGCTAACCTATGATCTATCTCTATAAAAAATTTACAGGAAAATGCTGTATAGTTAATGGATTTTTCATACTTGTCAGCCATGTAAATCAGAATTCTTGAATCCTTTCTCTGCCTCTCCTAAAAGTCCTTCTCTCTTCCACACCATATAGCTCAATAGTAGAGTCTCTTATAACAATGCCAATGGTTTTTTTTACAAACAGATATTAACACCATACAAATAGCTGAAAATAAATGTATGGATTCTCAAAGTTTCCTCCTGTATCTACAGTCAAAAGATGCTGTCAAGAAATAGCATGGGCATCATAATTTCTTTTCTGTACTCATGATATTTTCTTAAGATTCTGAAACTAGTATCACTAGTAAATGCTCTTTATTAGCATTTGAGCACTCACCACACCCTACTGTGTAAGAATAATTTGAATGCTCTATGGTTTTTGCTTGACTTGATGCATGTGTGCCTCTCAGACACCCGTCGAACATCGTTGTATACACTGTGATAAATCAAATAAACAGCAATCAGATCCCCAAATCCTTGTTGGTTCAGATTCTAAGTAACTTTTCACAATATGTGTAAGAATTCATATTTCCACCAAGACGTAAAGAAACCTGAAATATATCAAGAATTATATCCATTAAACTCTCATGATCTGCTGCTGCTGCAAATGAGAGCACAGTATCATTAAAGTGCCTCTGTTACAGACTCTATGTATTTTGTCTGGTTTTATTAATATTATTCTTGTTTGTATTACTGATTGCCATAGGAAAAATAATTTTGGAGGGAATGAAGAGGGTGTAATTTAATATATTTTAAAATTTCAATAAAAATAGCTCATTGATTTTCCTTTGGTGCTGGTTGTCAGTGGAGATCCATCTGTTCATTATTATATGAGAATATGGCATTTTACTTTCTTCTCTTAGCTGCCAGGGAATGAAGAACAAAGAAACTGCTGTAGCATTGTGTGCTGCCTCCCTAGTGCTGTCCTGTGAAATCAGCTATTTCAAAAATCAATTGTTAGTTAATGCTTTTCTCCTTTTTTGACATTACTCTACCTAGCACTATTAAGACGTGTTCTGGAAATCCTGAAGGGCTTGGAGCTGCATGGCGTGGCAGATTTTTAACTTCCAATTGCTTCTTTTATGTTCCCACAGTGTCTTTCTTTTATTGCTATGGAATAGTTACCTCCTTACAATCCAGGCACCTCTACAATACCTGAAATCTATACCTCAACATGCAGATGGGAAGAGGGCAATTAGGTTTCATCGCGCAATTGGTGCTGTAAGGCCAGCGCTTGGGGTATAGCACATATTGTATTTATTTTCTGAGTTAAAACAACAGGGCATTTCAAAAGCAAATGAATGCTAAGTAAAGCGTCTGGCCCATAGGCTGCAGAGAAGAGGCAAATCCTCACCAACCTGCCATGACACTGATATTCTAGTCTCTCCCAGTGGGACTGTGTTAGCATGATAAGGTTTTCTTTGTCCATGTCAATGCAACTAACAGAAGATCACTCTTTGCATCCTGATGTTTCGAAGCTAGATTCCTCCCAGAAGCAACCTTCCAATAGAAGCAATGAAGGTGTTGCCTTACTTGAGATAAAAAATATAACAGCAAGCAACAGCAATTAAAAAACCAACAGCAACAACAACAACAAAAACCAACCCAAAAAACCCCCAAAAATCCAATCTTCCCCCTCTGGAAAGATTCTAAATGAGACTATAATATAAATTGATTCTTTGAATTGGATACATTTTCTTTAAAATCCCAGTAAAAGGTATATATTCTTGTCCTTCTACAGTAATATATTCTTCACTGCATCCTGCTCTCCAACAGGATATGTGCCCACTGACATTTTTGAGACTCCACCATCACAATCCTGAAACATGGCCCCAAAGATACAGTTCACTCTCTCACATGTATTAAAACAGCCATCTGCCACATTTTACCCTCTACAAGACTTTGCCACTATCTGCTTTGACTAGGAGCGACATTTTTCTATCCCATAATCTCACAACCCTTGTACCAGGAAGCTGAATTTGCCATTGATCAGCTTTCGTGCTTGTAAAGCATACGAGCTAAATTTGCCTTATTCTTTTCACTAGGACAAAATTTATGTCATCCTCTGTCACTGGTGTTCTGGGAGGTGAGTAACCACTTTACTACATTAATCTACATCATCCCTTTGAGACTTGTTTCACGAAGGCTAAAAACAAAGAAACCTTTGTAGGTTGGTGATGTTGTTTGAGTTTGGTTACTCTAAAACCCTTACGTAGAACAAATAAAATTGACTCCCTAGTTTTCGGCTTGGTAAATGACAATGGAGTGTCTGGGGTGTTGGTTGGGAAGTGCTGCCTTTTTTCTGGTGAGCTCCAAACGCAGGTAGAGGCTAGGATTGCCTGAATAAACACCTTGTGTAAGCAAAGAAGAATTTGAAGCTCTGTCAGGGAAAGAGCAGTTGATTAGGAAAATTTAGATTTACAGAGCTACACTATTTTGCTGAGGAATAGCAGATACAAAGAAGCTTTTAGTGAACAAAAGTGAAAAAAACCTATGTGACAGATTAAAAAGGAGTAAAGGAAGCTGCTGAGTTGCCACTCTCAATGGGTCAAGCACTATGCCCTGTGAAAACCCCTGGAGTGCAAACACCTGTACTCACAATTTTAAACAACCCATGCTGAAGAACTGGGAAAAAGCATACCTGTATCATACGTGCTTGAGAAACTAATGAGTTTAGAAAGATCCCAACTCTGAGATGCCTTGTGCTAAGCTTTGTGCCTGTCAGACATAAGCATAAAACGTGTAAGCTGAAACATTTTATGGAGAACTGTATTAAAAAAATCAGGAAAGACAAAGGGACTCACAAGGCATCAATGAACTCTCCACCTTTGCCAAGCATTGGTGTGAATGCTTGCTTACCAAATTCTGTTCTTTATCTTTCCTAGTTAGGAAATTCAAAGTTTGTCACCATTTTGTTTTCTACAATCTGAAACATGTAAACAGCCTGTGTACAAGAATTCTTAGATTAAACCTGTTAAACCGTAACAAATGGTGTGTCATTGTATATGGCAGGATCATGCATTTGTTTGTAGACAGAGTGGAAAAATTATTGCTAAGTGTTTTGCAGCACTATACCATAAAACACAAGGATGGAGGCTAGGGAAGACAGCAGTCTACTCAGCTACATTGTAAGTCTCTCAGATTTACGTGGATGTAAATGAAATAAGAATCGGTGCTTGGTGTCCTGGGCTCAAGAAGTTGGATTTAAAGAAATGTCATGGGCTAAATGGAATTACCTAAAGGCACTCAGTTCTATACCTTTGATAATTCAAGCAGCTGTTCAAGAAACTAGAAAAGCCTGTGAATACTGCACTTCATATACATCTGTCTTCCACTCAGCTGTCACAGCTGCCTGTCTGATGAAAGGCACACTTGGAGCTCTCTTGCATTTTTCACTCATATTACTAAAGCAAAAATTCTACACTAAATGGAATATTTCTTTGTAAGAATCACTGTCCCAGTCAATCATGTCTCAAAGATGTGCCTGCCAGATTTTCTCCATCCAGTGCTTGCAGCACTTTTATGTAACTTGCTGTCATACACAAAAGGATTCTTTTCTTTTGATAAACCATCTTCAGGTACTTTAGCTAAATTAATGTGTACTGTCTAGATTATTGCTCATTAACTTCCTGTGTGTCTTAATTTAGTATCATCAAGCTTAAAATCTCTTTCTGAATATTACGCTGAAATGAAAAATGGCAAAAAATAGTGATTCCGGGACAAGGCACTCCGACAGCTTAATGACCAGAGTGAGTGACTAAGGAACACCTCTCCCTGTCCCCCTGGTCTCAGGCAGTCCCAAAAACCCATCATATGTTTCAGTCACAAATTTGTTTGATAATTGTTTTAGTATTTCTGAACCACAGTTTTCAACAAAGTGTAAGGAAAAAAAGATTCTAACGGGATTTATAATTAATGGGTTGAAACCCAATGCTTGTATAGTTCTTTTGTGAAAGGTTTGAGTCCCTCACTGTGGGACTTTTCCCTTTTCGTGTGTATGTTTGTGTGTCCACATGTGCACCTGACCTTGGGCTTTAGAAGACTTTGCCATTGTTTTGAAGAAGTGGTTTTGCTGTTCTTCCAAAAATTGATTAGTGATCTCTGCTGTAACTTTACCACAGTTTATGGTCCTTATTTAATTGCTTACAAGTTGTCAATTTCTTACAAACAGTCCTTTCCAATAAGTAGAATAAACCTTCTATTATTGAAGCAATTAACCAAACTATAATTATCTCAGCGTTTCTTCCCCCACTATTTCAAATTCTGAAATTATTTTCAGCCAGCATCTCCTGCTTCAAAATTAAAACCATTAAGCGTGGCTTATTGTGTTACACCTTTTTGACAACAGTATTATATATTTTTATAGGCTTCAAGGATGTCACCTTAACTGAAGGAATTAATGAAATTGTCAGTTAAAATACTAGAATCTAAATGTTTTGAATACACAAACACATGCTTCAAAATCATAGAATCATAGAATGGTTTGGGCTGGAAGGGACCTTAAAGATCATCTAGTTTCAACCCCCCTGCCATGGGCAGGGACACCTCCCATTAGAGCAGGTTGCTCAAAGCCCCATCCAGCCTGGCCTTGAACA
>JAOXNO010000024.1:55364500-55393805 GCA_028565335.1 Limnodromus scolopaceus | reverse complement strand
GCATGAGCCCACCTCTCCAGCCTGTCCAGGTCCCTCTGGATGGCATCCCTTCCCTCCAGCGTGTCGACTGCACCACCAAGTTTGGTGTCATCGTTAAACTTGCTGAGGGTGCACTCTACCCCACTGTCCATGTCTCCGACAAAGATGTTGAACAGCACTGGATGTACCTACCTTACCAGACGTTGGTTTATAACATGCAGAAATACAGTATAGTTGAAATTGTCCATTGAGTGAAGTGACTAGAAGTAACTCATGGCAGTTGGTTTCCCAATACCATCCTCCAACATGAAATTAAGCACTTCAGAATAGCAGCTTCAGCCAGGAGAGAAATGGGAATAGCAGGTATTTACTTTGCAGTGTCACTTTCCAATAAGAAAGTTACAGCCAAAGTACAGAGATAGATGTTGGAAGAAAGGATTTGTTGTCACCCCCACTTCAACAAAACTAAGACAGAGTAAATGTCTCAGTCATATTATACCAGAAGTCTGCTGAAAGCCTTGAAGTAAAAAGCAGATCTCCTGAGCCCCGCTTTGGTTCTGGCAGCATTACTGAACAGTGAGAAGCATTTCAGAAATATCACATAGAAAGCTGGGTCTTGGAGCCATTTTGTCATCAAGACTATTCCTGAGAATTTTGGATTTGTGTCAGTTGTTGGAGTTTGACTGTTCTTAAAATGTTTGTCTCATAAAGAACTTGCTTCTTATTTCTGAATCACCTCAGCTGGGAGTCTTTTTTCTGTCATATCAAGGAGCACATATAGTTTCATCAACAATAGCTCTATTTATCCTTAACTTTTGTTTTCCCCAGCCATTCCCTTGGTAATGGATTTGTGGTGATTCAATACTTTATAATTGTTCTCTTTGTAAATCCATCAGCTGGTCGTTCTGTGTTCTTGAATTTCTTCCCAAGTACATATTTGGCAGCAGACTACACTCGCAGTTTCAGACACTCGCTGTCTCAGTTCTTTTTTGTCAAGTCTGTCAGTCCAGTTTGTTTATTCATTTGGCTTTACCATTGCTTTTCCTCAGATACCAGTTATGGTCATGCTCCATCCTTTTATAAACTAAATAATTTAATTTTCTTCACAAACCTGGCAGACCGTCAGCTTGTCTTCCTGTTCATCTGGAGTGTGAAATTTGGTTTCCTCTTTTTTATAACTGTCCTTCAGTTTTGCTCCTCCTGCTTCAGCTGTGTATCTCCTTTCCTACAGCAGTTGTTCGATCTCCATTTGAATGTTATCATCTGGAATAGAAATTGTACTGGATGAAATGTTTTTCAGCTAAACATTGAGTTTTCTTTTCAAATTTTAAATCAGAAAAATAATTCCTGACTTTCACCAATTTTTTAGGAACCAGATCCTGCTGTCCAAGAAGCAACTTGCACCACGGCTCTGGGTACCTCAAGATTATACACGAAGGGCATGCTCTTTACTTGTTCTTGAGTTTCATCAGAAAAATATCAGTTAGGACTTTGTATTCAGTTCAGCTGAATGCCGCTGAAACATAGAAAAGTCTGGTTTCCTTACTAAATGTTGGAGACCCTGGGACTTTTACGGTCGGGGCTGTCCTGCAGTTCTTTCCCATGTTGAGTGTTACTACGGCTTTCAGGCATGAAAACTAGTTAGGTCTCCAAATTGACACTTCCCTTTTTTGTGACTTCACATCAAATCTGTTTGATGATCTTAAAGGTCTTTTAAAGACTTAAAGACTTGATGATCTTAGAGGTCTTTTCTAGCCAAACGATTCTACGATTCTATGTCTGCAGCAGAGAAGCCGTACAGATGTGATGTGTTTAACACAGTGTAATTTAGGCAGCTGTAGGGCCGTAGCTGGGAGAACTAGCCCAGGTGAGCTGCATGACAGGCTAAGTGTAATGCTGTCCTTTAATGGTCTCTCCAGAGTCAGTGTACAGCTGTGCGCTGGGTGTACAGGCGTACACTGTCCAGGGTCTGTGTGCAACGGGGCCAGAGGCTGGTGCTCCCAGAAGTTCACAAGTCTCATCTCTGTTTTCCCAGATGGCTGAGTGGGCACTCAGCCTGGAGCACCCGACGAGTCCACAGAGAAAGCTCTGGTAGAGGCCCTGGCTCAGCTGTTAGAAAGCCAGTGAAAATATCCCTGCCATGGGCATGCTTTTGTGTAATTGCCTCTTCCGAGACTTTTACAACTTCTGAAACATCTGTTACTGGGTATGGCTGGCAATGAGAAGCAGTATTAGATGAGTGGTTACTCTGATCCAATGTGGCAAGGTTTATGTTCATGTCGCTATTAAACTTGTCACGTTCCAGCAAATCAGTGGACATGTGCAGCATGATACATGCGCATTATGTAAGAATTTTACAGTGCTGAGCTGCTACAGAGCTGACTAGATTTTTATGGAATGAAGGACAAAACGCAAATCACTCCCAACAATCTGGCAAAGATGTTTTTGTAGAGAGAGAAGGCGAAATTACCATTAATTCTCAAGTTCAGTTCTTGAAAATGGCACTGCTTTGAGGCACTCCACAGTAACGGGGCACAGATAACCTTCAAGATAACATCTAATTCCTCATTGAATGGATCTGGCTCAATTCTGATCTCAGGTACAATGTGTTAAAAATTTTGAATTCAAGGAAATTATTTCTGATTTGTGCTGTGATAAAGGAGTTTTGATAGAGTTCAGGAAAACTACCAGTTTCCAAACGCATGTTTTCAAGTTGCAGGTGTGCCTGCCCTTCTCAGCCCCCTGCTAGAAACAGCCCTTCTCACCAAATGGACACCTATGTGGTGTTAAACTGGATGGTACTAATCTGCTCACAGTAAATTCTTTGCATGCCTAATTCTTCATTGCTGATCTGGCTCATTTTGATGTATCTTAGGGGGTGTTTCCCATGAGTCAACCTAGTGGTGGGTCTGAGAGGAGAACAACTACCAGTCAAGGAGGGAAAAGTGACTCCTTTAGCAAGCACAGCTATTACCAAGTTAGGACACAGGATTATAATTTTAGCCTAGTTGCTTCTTTAAATGTTTATGATGATGATGGTTTGGCTGTGGCAGTCTCAAAGGACCTGACCTGTTCACTCAGCCTGTGCCCCTGTGTGAAAATGAGTCTGCTCACCAGTTGCTGAGCTGCAGCCACGCATCTGCCAGGAGAGTTGGCACCTTTCTAACTACCCGCAGCAGTGCAGTGCAAGAGTTATGAAAAAAAAAAAGAGTTATGAAAAAAAAAAGTGTATCTAGTGCCTCATTTCTTCAAGTTGCACTGGAAATTTAATTACCCAGATAGAAACGGTACTCAGGAGGTTAAATTAACCCTGCCTCAGACAATCAATACACTGCAAACAACTGAACTGAAAATCTATTTGTTAAGAGTTATGTATAAAATGAAGAGTAGATCAGAAATTCTGGGTGGGTTTCACACAAACCGATATCATATAGGGAGGCTGAATGAAAGGAGCAAAGCTTTGAGATAAAATCAATACTAATATCTACTCCAAGATAAGACCTTTGTTTTTAACCTCACTGTGGAACTTTTCAAAGGGTGTGTTTGCTGCCTCAGGTCACCAAAGCAGAACATTTGATGGAGAAAAGCAGCACCCATGCTAGTTTTTTACTGTGGAGGGCTTGTACTGCATTTATGTCTCATATAGATATTGCACAGCAACGAGCACAACTTCATAAACTCAGAGTCCCTTTAGAGACAGCCAGTTGCTCATGGTAAGCTCAGAAACACTGGGTCTCTCATTTCTTCAGATCTTCTCTCATTTTCATAACTTTACAGCCTCCTGGTAACATTTTCAAAAGCAGATCATGTCTCTGGGTATTGCCTTTGACAGCTGTCAAAAAATTTGACAAAATACCTACTTCAGGTCTTGCTTACTGTGCAGGCAGCGCTGCGCAGATCCCAGCAAGCAAACAGCGCTGGGTGCTACGCAGCTTCCTGGGTCAGCCCCTCAGCATCTGATCCGTCCTCTGTGGCTGAGGCTCTCTTACTAGAGCTAACGAGCTCGACAGTTTAGAGCTTGTGTATGTCAGAATAAAGTGCAGTTACTTGGCTGTGATTGAGTCTAGACTGATTGGCAGGCTTCAAGTTTGAAGGTAATGTGAGCTTGGAGATCTTTTAGAACAAATTTCTGAGTTCGCTTGTTACTTTTCTCCTGAATCTCAATATACCTTGTTTTTCTGCTTAGATTTCTAATGTGTGTATTTGTGTAATTTTGTAATATATAATTGTGTGAAACTCTCTCTCTTTGGTTATCTTCCCACCACAAAAAAGGTCATGTACCCCAGGAATCTGAAAAAAGCTGCAAAAGATGATCCTTAAAACCTCATATCCTGGAAATTAAATGTTTTGCCCTGTTACCCACGACAGTGTCTGGAGAAGCACAGACGCACATATCTCTGCGTTCTCCTTCCTATCATCACTCTCAAGAATGGTTTTGTTTCAATTAGTGAAATATATTCTTTAAAGGTGAAAGGATATCAGACTTGTAACTTTCTAAGTTCCACGATCTGGGACACAAATCTGGAAACACAATCAGAATTTTTAGAGAGAAATTACCATTTACCATTACCAGTTTTACAGAGAATTACCATTGCACAGGTAAAATGTATGATTTACAGGTGGCAGTGTTGGAATCCTGTAGCCAGTGTTAGTGTTATGGAGCAATTGCACTCCGTTAGTCTGAATGCAAGAAACCACAGACAGGGAGTGTTTCTGAAATCTCGCCACCCACACATGGAATAATACCTGCTGTCCCATATGTATGAAAGGGACAGATGCATTGCTGCTAATAGCACACCTTCTAGCTAGAGAGTACTCACTGAGTAATGTTCAGACAGCAAAAGGAGTTACATAGCGCCAAAAGAAGAAGTGCCATTGATTTCTTTAGGTTTGGGGTTTTTTTAATCCTCTCCCTCTTTGTGCCACATTCTTGCAGACACTGTGCACTGGTTTTGCTTTTAATAAGGGAAAAAAAATAATAATGTGACTTGCTTCTTTGTAAATGAGCAAACAGCGATGCAATCCAAAGAGAGAAAACTAACTTACCATAATCACTATCTCTCATCTTTGAGTATTATGATCTGCATTTCCCCAGGCAATATGTTTCATTACATATTTGTAACCCACCTATATACATGCAAACTGAATGTACATCCGAGATGCATCTTCTACTGCCACAAAACAGCTGTGTGTTAGTCCAATTCCCACTGCAGCGCTGGAAGGCAAAAAACTAAGAGTAAAACCAAAGTGATAAATCAGAATAAGAGTGGGAAAAAATTAAAGAGGGGAAAAAAATATCCTTCTTTGCTTAGTTTCTGTGGAGAAAAATAATCTCCTCAATCAGAATGTAATCTCTTCGCAACACTGCTATGCTTATGTATCAAGTCGCTGAAAATGACCCACTCACACGACAGTAATAATATTAACGTTTAACTCCTTTATATAGTAGTGAATATGCAGTGTCAGCAGCACAGAGTTTAGCTTCTGGAGAAGGAGATCTCTTCATCAGTTCTCTGCATCTCCCAAAGACAAGGGTAATCTCCTTACTGGTTCAGGTTTTAGTCACCTACTAGGGAAGAAGTAGCAACGAGAAACACCTGGCTTCTGTATCCCTCGAGTAGAGTTCCTTGTCCATATGCTGTTAAAAAAATAAACATTAAAATTTAGAGGTATCTTCCTGACATAAATAGGGACAAGAATACAGACTAATTTTCAGCAAGGTAGCTCGGATATGTAAAACCTGCCTGGATTCTCTGTCCAAAATCATAGGTGGACCTTCCCTGGGAGAGAGGGCTCTCTGGAAAGATGCTTCTCCTGTTGCTCCCTACGTGGCCACGGCAGTGGGTGAAAGATTTCACAGGACGGCTGAGGGGGGAAAGGCAACTGCAGACCATCTAGTCTACCTCCCCTACTCAGATATGGGTCTACTAAAACAGGGCTCATGACCATGTCCAGTCAGGTTTTGAAAAAGTCCAATACCTTTGAACCCCTCTGTTGATACACATCCCTGCTGAAGAAGTTTTCTCTGAGTCTAAAAATAAACTTCTGACAGAATTTCAGATACTCAAAACTTCGGGTTTGTTAGTCCCTATGTGACTGTCAGCTTAAATTTTGTATGAATACCTTTACCCTAAGGCTCAAAACAACTGCCATAAAATTAATTATAAGAGTGGGATGTAGTTATTTTTTAATATATCTAAGATTTTTCATGATATCAATTCTAGTTCTGATCTCAGTCACTTAGATAAAACAACATCCTGTGAGATAAGCTCTGGTTTGTAAAAATGACAGCTGCTGTGAGTCTATAATGAGGAGTCTGGCACTGAGCTGGAGTTGTCTGTATTTGTTATGTGTAAGAAGTGGGTTTCCATCTCATTAAAACCAATGGGAATCTTTAGAGAGACATCCAGCAGTGGGCTCAGATCAGAGGCTTCAGAAAAGTGACATTTGATTAAGCTAGAAATGTCAAGCTATTAAAACTTGGAAGAAACTGCATTAAGGAGGTGAGAGGGGCTACCGGTCCAGTTTCTGTATAGGGCTGGCTGGGCAGCTATAAACTTGGATTAAAACTCAGAATTCTGTACATATTAGTTTTAGAGTTAATGGTGGAAAGTGTGGCATATGGTGGCATGCAGGACTTGGTGACAGAATGCAAAGGTGAGGGTCTGTGTTTGGTTTTAAGAGTATGCATGTCTGTGCTTTGACTTTAGTAATTGGACCGACATCACGGCGCTCTGAAACTGAAGCTTTGAGGTAGGTGTAAGAGGTAACGTCGGAAATAGATCTAACAGGCAGAGGGATACAATGTGATAAACCATATAAAAGCTGAAAGAGAGGGGGCTTGTCTTTTTGTACTTGAAATAATTACCTCATCGTTTCAACGCTGAGTTTTTACAGTTCTCCTTTTTATAATATGACATATGTTGAAAAATTGGGCACGATACCCTACAAATGTCAGAAAAGATAATATGATAGGCTAGCTTTTAGGATTGTAAAAAGGCTAAAGACTTGCTTTAAACTATGAATTACATCCAGTGTCAAATTAAAGATATGCTGTTCTCCACTCATAAATTGCATTTTAAAAATGCAGTTTTTAAATTTAAAATAAAATAAAATTTATATAATAAAATAAAATAAATTTATTTTTCAACATAAAACTTTTTAAAACTAATTTAAATTAATTGTATTTATTTATATAAAAATATATAGATATATATATTTATATATAAAATAACTAAAATTAATTAAAATTAATGAAAAAAATTAAAAATTTAAACATAAATTTTTTTAAAATCTCCTCCACTGGAGAAACTTGGATTGAATATATCTGTCAATCCAACACAAAACTGAGAATTTTCAGCACTTAAAATGTGCAGTTCATCTTTCCCTGGCAAACTGTGTCAGAGAAGAGAGAGTTGTCTCACAGCTCCCCAAATCCTTCTGTAACACATATATTGTTAGAGGAACTCTCTACTGGAAATAACCTGAATCCACACAAAGAACAACTGAAACAGAAAGACATGCCTCTTACCTACAGAGACCCGGAAGCTGCATGTTCCCTTGAAAACTAAATCCTAAAACATTGTTTAGAATAATGAGTATAATCTGAAGGATTATGTTCCCCCACCCCTTCCCTAGAAGTGTTCGAGACCAGGCTGGATGGGGCTTTGAGCAACCTGGTCTACTGGGAGGTGCCTCTGCCCAGGGCAGGGGGGTTGGAACTCAATGATCTCTAAGGTCCCTTCCAACCCAAACCATTCTATGATTCTATGACTCTATGTGCTATAAATACAAATTTATATATTAATAAAGAAATTATTTATACATTATTTATATAAATACAAGGAAATATAAGGGTTGTTAAGGAAAAGAGAGCTAGAAGAGACCTTAGTAACTAACTCCTTTGGCCTCAGTGGGATGAAGCACATTCACATCCTCCCTCACACATAGTGGCAAAACTTGCCCATAAAGACTGCTAATGACCAGAATCACAGACCTTTCTGTATGATTTGTATTATTAATTAACCTTCTTTGTAGTTAAAATATTTTCCCTACTATATAAACTGAACCTCTGTTACTTCAAGTTAATTGCATTTCATCTTGTGTTCTAAGGACCTACCCAACAGTTGTCTACCAGAGTGGAGAATTAGTGTGGTATTTCCACCTCAGCAGCTCCTTTCTAATTACATAAAGCAGTTCTTGTCTTTTTTTTTAATGAGACCTATGACCATTTTTATTGCTTTCTCATTGATTCCTTCCTTTTTCTTTTAAGTAGGGAGTGCACCACGCTGATTAAAACTGGCCCAAGTTCAATGTTTGAGGCCACACCGTTCCTGGCACAGTAGAATAACCACAATTTATGCCTTAGATATTCCCTTAGTGCTTTATGCATTCTAGAAGGACACTTTTTCTGCATAAGCATTTCATTACTGATGCATATTCAGTTCATATACTACTATTATAGCTCCAGATGCAGTATTTCTGCTTATTCCTTAATTATACATTTTGCATAACAGCATTTAGTTTCCCCAGGCCTGGCATTTTCACCGTACCTTTTATCCACTGAATACTAATGATTGCAGGATAATTCTTTAGTTTCTTAAACTCAGATCAAATTAGGAATTTAGTGTCACCTCAAAGTTTAGTGTTACCCAGGAATTCGATTAACTGTTTAAAATATCAGTTAGACTCTTGCACAGGACCCCATTTGAAATGCCCTAAAAAATCTTGGAGCTCTGCCCAATGAATGATTTTTCCAGCAGCATCAACTTTATGATGATTTCATGTAGATTGTTTTTCCCTAGGTCTCTTAAAATACTAAAATTAATTTATACAGAGTCTGAAGTTTTCCCTTCCATGCAGTAGGGCAGCTCTTCCACCACAGGAAGAAGTTAGTCATGTTGCTATGATTTACCCTGACAATTTTCCACACTGATTGCTTCTTATTGCTTCACAGTCTTTATGGTTTATACCAGCAGCTAATTCATTTCTTCCATGACCTTTCTGCTCTAATGTCCTCACTCAGGACAAGCTCTGCATTTCCCTTCTGCGATGCCCTGGGGGCTCATTATGCCTTCTGAAATTACCAGTTCCTAGGGAATTGTTTTGGCCAATGCTAGGGTAAGCAAGGGCCTGTCATCATGAGCACACGTCCTCCCAAACTGCCTGTTTGCGGTCACTGTGGTGACACAGAAACCAAAAAGGGATATTGAACACTTTCACTGTGGTCCCTTTGGTGGCACAAAGGGTAATGGGATGTTTAAGTTCCAAAGTGAATAAAGCCGTGCAGAAGCAGGTAACCATGGCAACAAGAAAACAGAAGCACAAATTACCGCATCGGCAAACACTATATAACCAGGGTTCCTGGCATTGTTTGACCTGACACTAGGTTTAGTACAAAAGTTTCTCCCCTGTGAAATCATAGTTTGAAATCTACACGGAGGCATGCCTGTACCAGTTTATTAGTAGAGCATTGTAAATACCACTCTGAAATCTGCTTTCAGACATCTCCACTCAGCTCCTATTTTATCTTTTGTCTGTTTAAGATTTGCTAGCCTCTGCTTATGGTTTTCTTACTTTTCAGTTGAAACTTTCCAGCTAAGGCTTCTGCCTCCCTCATCTTGCTGGCTCATCCTCATAAAGATTCCCTCTCTCCCTAGGTGACAACAAGTGCTTCTGCATTCAAAAGGAGCTATGACTTCTACTGCTTTAGAAAAAAACCAAAATCACCAAACAACCAAATTCCTCAAAATAAACTTCTTAGCTGCAGGCTTACATTTTTCTTTTATTCTTAATTGTGCTCCAGATTGCTGGAGGCAGATAAGAAGGAGGGAAAAAAATGCCTCAGCCAAGGTATTCTCTAGTAATTGTCCCTGGAGAAAAGTCTGACTGTGCTTTACAATAAATCAGTCTAAAGAAATAAATGAATACAACAGCAATTGTTTGTAGCAGGAATAATTTGTCCTTCCAACACCTTCAAACAGTGAAAAAAAATGGTCATTCAATCTTCCTTTAAAAACAGAAGAGCAAATAACTAGAGTCAGTCCAAGGCACGTAATCATCCCAACTGGATCATGCGTCCCACTAAAATTTGCTCTGATTTTTCATTAAAAAAAGGCCTCTGAAACTTAGTGAAGGAAGACAGTTTAACATCAAACATACCAAAAGAAAATAATCATAGAATAGAATCATAGAATCACAGAACCATTTAGGTTGGAAAAGACCCTTGAGATCATCAAGTGCAACCATCAACCCTACTCTACAAAGTTCTCCCCTACACCATATCCCCCAACACCACATCTAAACGACTCTTAAACACAGCCAGGGATGGTGACTCAACCACCTCCCTGGGCAGCCTATTCCAGTGTCTGACCACTCTTATTGTGAAGAATTTTTTCCTAATGTTCAGTCTAAACCTACCCTACTGGAACTTGAGCTTAATATACAGTTATTTCCTGATTTTTAGGGTTCTGTTTTGAAATTAGCCAGTCTGACAACACTTGTAGTCATAGTGAGGCCATTGAAAAGCTCCCATAATTCTAGGACAATGAGAAGGGGCAAAAATTACTCCTTATCATGGTCAGTTCTTCTGGATGTCCTTTGTGTTGAAATATGCTCTATAAATTGCTGCGCTTATGATACTAAGTATTTGGTATGCTTGGACATATATCAAAACCTCCTATGATTTCAGATCCCACTTGTGAGCAAGGTTCACCAGCAGCAAGACTGGATATGTTCAATGATGATTTTTCTGTGCATGCAGATCATGATAGGATAAGGGCCAATATAATAAATATATGTCGCTTTTAATGCAAACTACCTCTTGCTCTGAATTTATCTAAGCAGAGAAGACCAGGATTCGTCAGCAGTAGGTCTCACACCCTACATGAACAGAAAATCGATTCTCTTTTTACCTCAAACCAGGGCATGAGTGCAACAAAACACTGGTAGAGTCCATTAGAAATAAGAAGAGCTGCATTTATAGCAGCTTTTATCTCAGGAGCCTTTGCAACATGACCCCAAATCTGAATCACCGGTCCTACAGCCTCCTGAGAAACAACACACCCTTAAAGCAGGCTAAGCACACTTGTGGATTATATACTTCTTAGGAAGGTTTTTTTTTTCGTACAGAATGAGATTATTATCATTAATTAGAAGAACCTTGGTTAGTTTTAAAATAGGCATTTTTATAGCCATCCCTTAGATGGCTACAAGATACAAATGCAGAAAAGGAATTCTCCTTCCATTACTTGTGGGAGAATAGATTTGCTATGCAGACTCCCATCCCAGCTATTGAATTTGCTGCTTCTTGCTAACAAAGAAAAATTGAAAAAACAATATTTTTTCCATATGTTCCCTTGGTTATTTCACCATCTGTGTGGCAGCTGCAGCAGTAAGAAACTTTATGTAAAAATGTATCTTACTGCAATGCATCTTTTTCAAGAAAATTTTCTTAAAGCCTCAGTGTTTGATTAGAATTGCAGTGATCAAGCACAGAATTTAAACTCAGGTAGATTATTAAAAGTCACAAATCAAGAGCACATGCATTAATGTCATCTAGCATCTTTGACTGTAGCACCAAAATGACATTATTCTACAGGATATTAAACATCAACACACTTGAAAGTCAAAAGGTCAAGCTTTATATGCCTTTTGAACCAACATAAATTATGTATTATAGGTCTTTAGCACTAGAAAAGTTCTAAATCTTTAGTATGTCTAATCAATACAGACAAATATTGGTTTAAACTCTATGTGTGAAGAGGCATAACATGATAATTTACAGTAATCCATAATTTGTCAAAACAGATCTTCCAAAGAGATTCAAATGTGAAGTACTTTTGCTTGTAATCTTTGCTGAATTGCCTCAGGAAAGCTTCTGTGAAGAATGATTATATATTCTTTAGTTTAAATTTCTGGAGCAACTTTTCAGCTGTAATACTTGAATTTTACTTTAAATTAAACCAATGACTTCCAAATAAAATCTAACAGATTAGTAATTCTTTGAAGAGCAGGCAACTATTACCTTGGCCTAGGAAAATTTTACAGCCCTACTGCTTCATGGCTGGGAGATGTGAACATGTTTTCTTATCTGCTGAGAAGTCCAAAAGAAAAAAATTGATATCCTATCTGACATAAGGACGTAAGAAATTGTCTACTCTGTGTCTGTCTTACTGTAAGCATCACAAGTGACAGCCTCCAAATATTTCCAGCAGAAAGTTTTCAACTCCCTGATGAGAAGATACTATTTTTCTTCTGGTTAGAATGCCCCAGTGGCAGATGTGACCACAAGAACACCAGGAGGTTTAGAGTTGGAGGTCAGGAAAGATACTCAAAAGCATAAGAAAAAAAATGGCCATAAAAACTAATGGCCTAACTTCAACAGTCCAAACCCCTTTTAAGGTGTCAGTACATGACTATTTATTTTTACTTCTGTACCTATCACCTTGAGGAAAGTAAAGGTCCATGGAAGGCAGTGAAACACATCAATGACATCACTGCGTACATGATTATGCATGTAATGAACAGTGTAGATGGGACCATCCTTTTTTAACCATTGTGATACACATAAGGAGTACCCTTGTAATTGTTCTCTGAGCAGTTATAGGTTCCTTTCCTGAGACTGTGCAAGACATAACTCAAAGGTTGAGAAAGATGGAAGAAAAACCTAACAAACATGTTATAACTTTATTTTCTGGCCAGTAATGCCAGTAATAATCAGCAAATCTCCTACTAATTATTACCTCCACCCATTGCTTTGATTGGTCAATAGAAAGGAGTCTTTTCTTTATATTTTAAACCATGAATAATATTTTTAAAAAAAATATTTGTTTATGTTATCATGTTCTATACCATTTTGGAGGGAATATTCTGTATTTTCTCATTTCCCAATTTGAAAGAGCAAAAAAGCAGTTTGTGCTTATCAAAAAGGACAGTCTCACTTCCTACCCGACTCTGTCAGCAATTTAAATAAGAATTGCTTATCACTAACTCTTTCTTACTGACCACAAGAGAAACATACCGCCTGTGCTCTAGTAGTTTGAGTGGGAATGTGTTCAACAAAAGGATCTCAGTGTCTCATCAAGAGCAACGAAATTTGCAATAGCAATTCGACAGACTTTATTAGAAAGATTTGCTTCAATGATTTGCTTACAACCATAGCAAAGGCTCTAAAGGGAAAAGGAATACAAGACAAAGGAATTGTTGAAGAATTGAAATGAGTGGTAATTACAGTTGCAATGAACAACATTTTGTATAAATGTTACTTCAGTAGAATTTTAAAGTCCCAGATTGATTCTAATTTTCTTAAAGCTGTTAGGTCGTGAAACCTGAATTCACAAGTCAAGGACTAAGTTCTATTTAGATCTACTGGAGTTTATTTGCATCAGCATCAGTCAGATTGTTCCTTTAAAGAAAAAAATTCCACCTCAAGATGCTGAAGATGACCAGAGTCTTTGAATGAATATCAGGTGCAAAATTTTAGACAGTCACACAGGAAAACTTTGAGCTATAAGACTGAAGGGGAAAACCCTGTTAAAAACTGAAAGTTCTGCTTGGGTTTTGTTCTTTGGCCTAATGCTTTCACTCATGAACAGCTAAGGCCATTTGAAATTTAAACCCCATCTTGACATTCCTTACCCCAGTTTAAATAACTGCAGATTGTTGTAAGTTAATTACCACACTACACTGTATCTGAGCTTTGTGAGTGAGTCAGTGCAGAAATAACTAAAAATGAACATGCTATTTATTAAAACATCCCCAAAATGTTTCAAATATGACCTTTGTGGGAAGTTTATAACTTCATCATTTTTTTTACCATTGTCCACTATCAAGGGAAGTGCAGCTTGTGCCACCTCAATCTGCCATAATTTCTTGATCTTTCTGTTAAAACAGATGTTTAATTCAATGCTATAAAATTTAATGAAAATAATTTTAAGACACTGAAAGGTCACGTACTCCAACTTTATGGTTGCACTTCCTACATTTATCTGTGGAATCATAATTTGTCTACTTTATGCAAGATAGCACTGTTTTGAGACCATATTTGCTTGTTGCAGGCCCTCTGGCTTATTCAGTGTAGTTTGGATACCTTTTCATTGTTTCCCTTTGTTAATTGTGAAGCCCTACTGTTTATTTACTGCATACTACATAAATATTGCTGTGAATATAGAATTATTAATTTATTCATTGGCTTTTCTTTGAGGATCACCCATGCGCCACTTGTGCCCTTCAAAAATGAGTTTAACCTTTCTGGGATATGATTGTTATATTATAACATTCCCATCTTCCAGTGGGGAAACTATAGCAAAATGACACTAATATCACAAGTGCACATTAACTTAGAATGACCAATTTGAGATACTGCAGGACTGGCTTTTCAGGCAACTTAACATTTAATTTTGTACGCTCCAATTACAGACCTCACTGACTGTATCTGTAGGCTTCCAGATATTCTGCAAATTAGCAACATACCAGTGACCTGTCAAGGCTACCATTCAACAGTGTCATTTATATTACTTGTTCAATATCACAATCAGATTTGTGTGGCAGAAACAAGCACGGAAACCAGTTTGCAGCACAGTATTTAGCTGTCAAAATTAAGACATATCTGATAAGTCTCTATCTCATTGACAACTGCCCTTCCATTTTCTGCATCAGTCAAGGCACAGGTTTACTAGAGTGTAATGGCTTTGCCTATAAAGTGCTGGTAAATTCTCTAAGGACTGGCTGCATGCATCCTTGGGAAATGGCATTCTAGCTTCTTCTAACTCTTGAAAGTCTGACTTTGCATGTGTTACTATTAAAAATGTAGGAAATAGCAGATAAAAATGCATTAAACTTTAGTAGACAGAAATTCCAACACAAAACAACTTTGTCTTTCACAACATTTATTAAAAAGTTTATGATCAGGCCTCAGTTGACATAATAACTGCTAACAAATAACAGACTGCAATTTCTATGAAACACCACTTATAGAAGACACCGCCAACTTTTGCCTATAGTTTTTCGTCTATTTACTGACAACAAAGTAGTACTGAGACTCAAAACCAGAGATCAGTTGCAATGAGGGATTTCCTGGTCTCCTCCAGCCTGTCCCTCTCCCATTTATGAGCTCGTGGTCTGTCTGGCAGACAGAGAAGGAAACTTTTAGCTCTTAGGGTGGCACAGTAAAATGGCTGCATGAATTCTTTTTAAACAAGGAACAATTTATTCCTTCTTTTCTACCCCCAAAATCTTTATTCTGAAAGACATTGCTTTGCTTCTAGTTTTCCATAACCATCAGCTTAGACCAGGAACAAAAATAAAGAAAAAAATTGAAATCTCTATAAGGAGACAAAATTATTTGTAGAGTTAGGTATTTTTCTTTGTCAATCTTGTCAGGAAAAAAAAAGGAAGGTTTAGCAACAGAAAGCTCTTAATGCTGATGATTTTTTATGTTTGAAATAAAAATAAGAATCAACATATTGTGTTTAGGATTTCTTAAACAAAATCCATTCAGACCAAAATAATTAAATTGATAAAATTTATTAGATTTACTTAAAAAGTAGCTTTTTCTCAATTTAATTAGGACTGATGAAGACCTGGTCATGTGCTGTGCCTGATTTAAAGAAAAGTTTGAAATAAAGGGAAGCTTAAAATAAAGAACGGAAGTGATTAAAAAAGCCAGGGTTTCTGTGGTCCTTCAGATGGCCTTTTGGCAGTGAGGTGTCTCACTTTTTCTGTGTTCTGCTTCCTGAACCTACTTTTAAAATCTGTCCGCTCTCCCAAAATGAGTATTTCAGTGTAAAAAAAAAAAAAAATGAAAAGAAATGTTCTGCTACTTCTTTGAAAACATTAAAGACCTGAACTTGAGGCCAAAAATTTTTATTTCACCCAGGATGAATACTTTTCAACTACAATTTTTCCAACAGTTGCTGTACATTAAGGTACTGTACAGCTATAGTTAAGAGCACCTGAAAACAGCATTTTAGCATGGACATTAATGGACAATTTGTCCCTTACATGTCAACACCCAGGCTGCCCACAGAGTCCAGAAATATAAAAGGTTGATGAAGTCCCATCTTCAGGTCACTGAAGGACACAATTCCTCATCCTTGATCTTACTGAGTGGCAACATAACCACCACAAGCAAGCCCCCATTGAGCGTTTATAAGGCAATGGGTTCTCTGATGGCTGTGCATTCTGTCCGAGAATGACAGAAGCAGAATGAAAACAACACTTTGCCTACTTGTTGTGTTCATATCTCAGAGTCTATATTATAGTCACACACACACTTTATGACTGCACTAGGGCATTTCTTTAGATCAGAATTTGCCTCTCCCATTCTCAAGTAACATTACCCGCGGGGCCAAAGCTGTGCCTCCTGAAAATGAGCAATGTAACATAAAATCTGAGGATATCTTACATTGGAAGGTAGCCTGGTCCAGTCCCCTGTCCAAAGCATGACTGGTGTACAAAGTTGGACTCACCTCAGTTTCTTCTGCTTCTGCTAAAGTGTTTGGCTCCAGCTGCCTAAGCACAAAAGCTTCAGCATTGGCCTCAGTTTAAAAGGCTGTGAGCTCTCTCTAATAAAGCAGTCTTTCAGGCCAGTACAAACAACCAAAACAGGTGTTTCAAACTGAAACAAATGTATATATGATTTGCTGGTTCTCCAGACATACAAGAAAGACAAACAGAACCACTTCCACCAGCATAGATCCATATCCTGAATTCCAGTATGCTTTGGAAATTCTCAAGAGCTTTATGAGCAACAGTGATTCTGACAGCATAAGACTCATTTATTCATGTTATGAATGAAATGCCATGCAGTAATATGTTTGCTTTTTTTCAAAAAAATACTGCATTGTTCATTGGGAGTAAACTATAATGTTGCTTTATGAATTCCTTTTGTGTCTATTCAGTCCTGTATTTAAATTTTATACGTGGGAGTTACAGTAGCTTTATTATTTTTCCCATTAGCTTTATTTTTTAACATAAAGCATGAGCTATCCTACTCCAATTAGTCATATGGGTATCTTTATCACAGAGTAGTTATATTTACAACATGCTGTAAAATATTTTCCCTTGTACAGTAGTTGTCTGTTGCATGCTGCAACATTATATTAACTCAGTCAAGATAATTGATTCTTATTTAAAGAATGCTAAGCATACAATTCACATTATAAAATGAAGTAAAAATATGCAGATAAAAGTAGCGAGCCTTTCTATTTCAACCCACAGTGATTTGCAGAGTTATATTTAGCAAGAGCATTAAAAAGGAAGCGCTATATTTCTGTTGAGCATGGATACCATGGAAAAGTATATTATAGAGTATATGCAGCAGGCAGCTTTCACTAACTGCCATCTCCTTCCTTTTCCACAACCTCTCACATTTTTTTTCCATCCATGAGCTTCATTAATACTTCCATCTCATCAAAATTTATATATTTGTTTTTCAAGTTATAGACCAGGTTCAGGGACTCAGGTCTGTAAGCAAGTGACTGTTTACCTGAGACAAGGCAGCAGTTCTCCCACCTCATCTGGAAGTACTTGGTACATTGACAGAGATACTCAATGGGAACTCCACTGTAAGCAGGTGCAGAGGCAGCTTAACCCCTAATTGAGCTCCATGCTTTGGCTCCCCACATGGCAATTTCCCTAAATCCTGCTAGATGGGAGCTCCACAATTTGATCTCTTGCTCCTGTGGCAAAACAGGAGAACACCTTAGATCTAAACTTTCACGTTCTTATAGTTCATTTGTTTCTTTAAAATACTTAAGCCCTGCTATACATTTAAGGCAGAAATATTTCAGTGTTATTGTATCCTATGCCTAAGTAATATTACTTCCTATGTCTCTTGTGTTTCCCCTTAACCATTAGGAAAATGTCTCATATTGTCTCTCAGAAAAGACCAATGATAGATACTACCTGCAGTTAAAATGAAATATTTGATGCACCAAAACACTGCAAACATATTTGAAAAGAGCTTAGGCTTTGATTTCTTCTGTACACTATTTTGTTAGATTATTGACTTTGGTTCTTTCTTTTATTCTTCATCTCTTTTTCCAAGTTATTATTGCCTTCCTGGTCACAATAACAGCTTTGTGTGAAGCTAAGAAAAAAACCCTGAAAATCTATTAGCACAAAAAATATTGATTTTTGGGTCTGATCAGTTCCACTCATAAGCCACAGCCTGCTGGCTGTGCACACCTGCTCTCCTGAATGCTGTGAATTCAATGTATTTTTTCTCTATGGAAGTAAAACCACCAATACAGACCCTTCAGCAGATCTCAGTTCACACGATTTTTACTTGTAATACAGCTATCCCATGCATTGTCTTGTTAATATTAATGCCTCTGTGTGCTGACAGGTGATATAAATGACTTGTTAATGGAAAAGTTGGTCATCAGATGACTTTTCAATTTAAAATTCTCACACAAGTTAAATGAGACAACAGCTGTTGTGAAATACATGAAACAGGATTAAATCTGCAGCTGAATATTGCTAAAAGTTCTGGTGATCTCAATTTCAAAAAGTTATAGTGGAAAGAGAAATGTACAGAAAAGCTCAATAAGGATAATCAGAGGTGTAGAATGGCTTCTCTGCAAGATGAGGCTGAACAGGTTTTTCATCTAAGAAATTAAGTAGTTGAGGGGGCATAAGATAACAGCATATAAATTCAATTCATAGGAAGAAGGAAAACAAGATATTACTATTGACCTCAAATAGCTGATGGTATTCAGATGGTAATCTAAAATGAGAGATTTAAAACAATCAGGAAAAAGTATGTTTTATAATGTGCATAATCACATAGCAGAATTGATTTTCCCAGGTTGTTTTGGATGTTAAAAGTATAAATTGGATCAGAAATGGATTTGACAAGCTCAGGGAAGCCCAAGTCTTGGAAGAAGTGTTTACTAACGTCTGGTAAAGTTTATGACAGCAGCAAGCCTAAAATTCCTCTGGAAGCCTTCAGCAGATTTATGTAGTGGTAAAATAAGATCTAGAGGGTCCACAAATAGAGAATTTGGAAGCTGAAAACTTTTTTTCGGGTATCTTGAATGGTAGAATAGGAGAAAATAAATGTCTGTAGTTGCTAATCCAGAGATAAATCAATTGAATAGAATCAGCAGAGCTGCTAGAGAAGAAATAATTTTGCATGCATAGGGAAGATACATGAACAGGGGTATGATGGAGACACTGATTTATGAACAGAAGAGAGGCCTCCAGCACCTACATTCACATGAACAAAGATGTCCAGCAGAAGCTTCTGCCTGGGCATCCTCTTCTGTCTTTTTGTGCTGCATCAGGTCTCAGGTTTTGAGCATTGGACTGATTTTTCGAAAAGGCAAAAATCTGATTTCTGGAACAAAAATCCTGAGTTGCAGGGACAGTTTCACAAGCGAATGCAAGGTGCATTAGAGCATCTTCTGAACTTCATGAGGGGGCTGGGATGTCTGAGCAGACATAAGCCTCAACTCTTCAGATCTGGCACCATCCAGTTGATGTATGATGTTCTTCACTTACAGATTTTAGTTATTTTTCTAAAAACAGACTGCTGTGAGTATTCTTTGAAATTAACTAAATCAGTGCCAGAACAATTGCAATGATTACTGGGACAAAATCCCAAGTCATCAGCCCCTTTTACTCTTCTGCTTTTTCTCACAGCTTTTTGATACTATTGGCAAGATTATTTCCAGAGAAACTTTAATGATTTATGATTTGGTAACTCATATTTAAAAGCTTATGCTCTCTCAAGCATGGAGATTAAATTTACTTGTTTTCTCAGGGTCTAAGCCTACACAGACTACATTGGTGTGAAAAAATCTTTATTTTTATTAAGTTTATGGTTATCCAGTGGTATGTGTTTAATAATAATATTTTGATTTGTGCTTTTAATTAGAAGACTAGATAAAGAAGGTGTAAAGGGATTAAAGGACTACTTCAAGAGTTACATAAAACATCTTCTTCAGATTTACCAGTTTACAGTAAAATACCGCATTATTGATAAATATTCTGAGTTATTCGACATCCTTCAACTATGAGAGTGTATTTACCATATCCTTTAAGTGAAGCAACACTCTTTAGAAAACAGTGCATTTGAAGAAAACCAGAATATACAGACCAAATTCTGCTTAACAGCTTTTCTGAAATTTAGCTAACTCTTTATTGAAAATTGCCCCCTGCCACAGGAAATCCAGTAAACACCCAGAGAGTTTATACCCATGGAAACTGAAGACTTAGTATTGATTGCAATAGCATTATTCATGTCCCACTTTAAAAGTAGGAATAACTCTTTTTAGGTGATTCCGTACCACTTCTGACTATAATATTTGAAAGCAATAAATTTCCATGATTTTCCTAAGACACATAGATGAGCATGACCACTAAATGTAAAATACTAAAGAAGCAGTTGTATTACCAACATAAACTTCAATAAATATGCAATGAGGGGCCCAAAGTAATTTAATTTATTTTTAGTTATTAATTTTTAAACATCAGCACTACTCTCTTCATTTCCACTTTCAGACATTATCTATAGACATATCTTACCCTTATTACCAGCCACAATGCTTTTTTACAGGTCCTTTGACTTGCTTTTAAGTGCTATAGCTTTTAAGTATTATATCTTTCCACGCCAGATCTTCTGTCTTCATTCTTATTCTTAACTTCCACAAGTTTCACTGCTGCTAACAAGCCACATGAGGTAATTAAAAATAAATAAACGAATAAAAACTCCCACAAGGACACAAGAAACAGCTAACTAGCCATCAAGCTCTAAAATAACTGTAACAACACACTGAACTGGAACCAACTGTATGAGCAAATAAAAAAAAAAAAAAACCAAATAAAAAAAACCTACTCAGGCATGAGGGAAAACTGATTCTTTTATTTACAAAACCAATGTAATAAGCCAGGATTAAGACATAAAGCCTAGGAGAGAGGGAGGAAGGACCAGCATGACTGCTAACCGGGAATCAACTCCACAACGTGATAGTACAGCTGGACCATAACCCTACACTTCAGTAACTTTGCAGCACCAAGTTGAACATCTGTGCAAAGCCACCTCCTCCTAACTTTACTCACAGTGATACTTTAACCTTGAAGTGGGAACTCCATAGAATATACCAGTAATTTCATCTTGGTAGCATGCTGTGATCAACATGGAAACACGCATTATTTTCTTTTTTCGTGGATAATACATTTTAGCTGCCCAGACACTGTTTCATACAGAATGACAAAGCCTAACACATGAAGGGAACTGATGCTACCCTTTCTATGACATTTTGAAAGACAGTGTCATACAGGCGCTGGGGACAATGAGAACCAAAGAAATCATGTGCTTAGAAGTACATGGATATGCCAGATCTTCCCATGGAGCAAAATCAGCTATACTTCAAATATTTTGGGATAGCACTTCACAGGAGTCAATTGCCTTAGGCCTACAGCACTGACACCTGCAGTGAGATACAGAATCAACAAAGCTTCTGCTGAGTTTCTCCAGCTAGATCTATCTGAATTTCAGCTGAGGGAATGCAGTGATACTTGTCACTCACTCAAAGGAATTGAAATTCCATGTAAATACTTGTAAAGTCTTCTTAATATGATCAGTTAGCTGTAAAAGGTCCAAAGCATTATATTTTGTTCAAATGCAGGTTGTGATACTTTCTCATCTCATGCCATGGTATTTCCAAATTATCGTTCTTAAGCAGCAGAAAAGAGGAAGAGACTGAAACGAAATATCTTTTTTTTTAAAGTATAATCCAATTACTATAGATATTTTTTTCTTTCTAGACTTCCTTCTGTCAGTCTTGCAAATATGGACCTTTTTAATGGGAATGTATCTGATACAGTACAAGACCAGATCCAGAATATATAGATGATCTAAATAAGCAGGGAATGTCAAACCTTGTCAACCTTTTTGATATGGGGAATTCCCAATAATCTGCAACATCAGAGGCTTGATTCTTCACTCCCTTATTGTGTAGAAACTCATTATGTAAATAAAGCTATTAATTTCAGTGGGATTTCTCATTACATAAAACAATAAACTGCGCAAATATAGGAATATGGCCTGGCCTTCTGAGAAATCCTAATTTGTCCAGAAATTAAAAGTCACTCAAAAACCCCAAACCAAAACTTAGCTTAAGGTACCCACGTAAGTTTTCAGTACTAGTGAAAGGAAAATTATATCTACTGATGGTTTTGAAAGAAAGTATCCTATTAATCTTTCCACAGGAAGAATTTTCCATTTTCTCTCATTAAATGAAAGCAAAGTTTGAAATTTCTAAACTATGCAAAAAATGGTAATTCAATTCCACAAAGGGAACTTCAGAAATTGGCTTTATTTCAGATTGTAACAAAGCAATAAAAAAATTAAATTCTCTACCTGGAGGGTATTAAGATTAGTGAGTTTCAGAACCCTGTGTCTACACATAATCGCAGCTGTTTTTATCAGCTAAATTTGTGATCTCATGACAAATGATACATGAATAGTTCAACAAATCCTCTAAAACCTTTACAAACTCATGAAGGCTTCCATTAATTATATGGTATTAATTATCCCTAATCTTGAATTCTCTTCTGATTGAATCCAAATCCTTTCAAGACCTTTCAGAGGATCAGTGTATGAATAAATAGTCTGACATTAACAGATCTTCCCATTTACTCTTCTCTTTCAATTAATATTTGCATGACACTAGCTTTTTTTTTTTTTCCCAGAGCTCTCATGTTTTCATGATGCACAGATACATTTCAAAATCAACATTTATGGAAGAGACAACTTTTCCGACTCTTATAGTACCATTAGGTGTGAGTTATCTGCCATTGTACATCTAGAAACATTTAACTTTAATAATTGCTGGTTTAGAGACTCTGTAGTTACTGATGTGCTGACATATCATTAATGCTGTAAAATATCAATGTATCATCTTTACTGTTGAGTATATCATTCTGCTACTTTCCAGGAGAGGACAGAATTTCCAATAGAAAAAATGAATATGTATTTTTGACATGTCCATGTTTTTCAGAACATCAGTGACAAGGTTAAAATTTCAGGTGGTATGTATGAGAAGAAAAAATGTTCTCTTCTAGACTTATATTTTTCCAGTGATACATCTTAACAATTGTCTGTTGCTTTGTTGTACTCACTGCTAGTATTTTTTTTTTATAATTTCTTAGGCCTGTAAGTGAATCAGGAGTTTTTTATTCAAAGGGCATAAGAGTTGCTATAAACAACTAGCCAGTAGTGAGCAGCAGTTTTTATCTATGTTAGTCAATGAAATTAATCTGAATAACCTGTAATATAATTTTTTACTAGATAATTTCACTTTCTCATTGAATATGTGCGTGGCTTAAGTTCTTGGACATCTAAGCCCTGCTGAGATAGAGTACCACTTGAGAGTGTTCTACATCCACTCTTTTATGATGCTGAGGTAGAAACCCCCATATTCTTGGAGAGCACTGGACAAGGATGTTTTTGAACAGCCTGTAACAAAGAAAGAGGCTATGTTTGGCGGATTTGGCAGCCTCTCTGAAGCTTCCTTTCTGCTTTCTTCCAGGAGCTCCACAGTATGACCAGGTTCAACAGAGCCCAGACCAGAGAACAGCCCCATGTCTGCTCCCTGATCTGGCCTCTTTCTAAAGCCGGAGTCAAACCAACCTCAAGTAGTTTGTGAAAACCACTCCAGCACATTCATTAAACAGATGACTTGAACCCCAAATCTGTGAATCTCTCTACAAGGGGCTGAACTAGTTTTTCCTCCTAAGATTTCTGAGAGTTGCTCTTCTTTTCATAACTTATGAAGAATAAATTTATTTCAAAGTGAGATGATTGATAACCACAGCAGGTTAAAAGGCCACCTAAGGAAATGTCCCATATTTATTGGCTGTATAAACTACCCGGCACTACAGACCACAACTTCACAGCTAACAGGCTGTTTTCCATTGCAGAATGAGAAATAATAAACCCTACTCTTTGATCGGATGTTCTCTGAGTCAAACTCTTTAAGCTGAGTTCTTATCTTCCCTCTCCTGGAATAATAAATAATAAATATCATTCACCACTCACTGCTTAGCAAAGATACTGTTTTTAATTTGAAGAGATTCCTTTTTTCTCTTTTTTTAATTTATTTTCTAACTTCCTTGCTGTCCTGTGCAGATGAAAGTTACCATATGAATGCAAATTTCATGCATTTATTCAACCATTTATGCAGCTCCAGCTTTTGATAAATATGATAAGACTCATCTCTAGGACAGAGAGAAGCTGACTGATTCCATTTCAGATGTAATGGTTACTAAGAGCTTAATGCAAAATTCTGCAGGAATAAGCCCTTCAATAAAAAGGAAACACATCACTGCCGTTTCCAATTATGTTTTAACACTAGGCAATGATTCTTTATTGTGGTATATTAAACAAGACCAGATTTTTATAAAATTTCTTTTATTGATACCCAAAAATATGTTTGTTTTTACATCCGTAGTGGGATTTAGTCATAAAGAGGCCTTTATTTCCATGTCATTTAATAACCAGCTATATAGTAATGGTTATTTTTTTTTCATTCAAATGTCATTGCTTTTTTTCACTGAGGTATCTACTGGTCAGTTTTTTTTTTAATTTTAGCATTTTGACATAAAGCATTACATGAACGTTCCTTATATAACAGTTGGATATAGATATAGAGAAATAAATTTCTCTATCCAGTCATATCTGCTTACCAGGGAATTCTTTTACTCCTACTGTTATTCTGTTTTTCAAACATTTTCCTTACATAGCCTGTAAATAAGACAAAAGCATTCTGGTATATGGATGATTATAGGACAGAAAGACGGACTGATCTTGCACTACCTGTGATGTTGCAGAAGTGTAACTGACAATGTGGTACCATTTTATTTTATTTTTAAAGTATTATTGGAGTCTAAGAAAATACCTCATCCACTTTAAAGCAGAAGCACAGCACTGTGGGCAGCAATTCTTTTCATGAGAATGGCCACCAGCTGAAACCTGCATTTCAGTTTCCAAGGAGAAAAACAGGAAAGAAACATCTCCAGATCGATTAGAACTCAGACACCCAAGAGAGCATCTTTTTCTGAAAGCACTTGTGGCTGAATAAGTTGTGAAGTTTCTGTACTGATCAATGGGTGAACCATAGCCTGGGGATTTGCAGAGTGTTGCAGAGTTTCTCCATCTCTGGTTTTAGGACTCCTGGTTTTATATTTTCTGTAGTGCAAGTCTGCTGTGCTTTTGTTTGAGCTACAGATTTTATCCAGAATATCAGAAAAAGTTTGAGCATATGATTCCCACAGGAGCTACAATAAGTACCGTACTGGGTGAGTAGAAATCTCTTTCAAATCAAAGTATTGTTTTACCACACAGGGAGGCAATGCAAATAACAGCAAAAATGCCATTGTATCTTACCAGTTGCCTTCTCATTGCGTAACGTACACTATGCAGAACTAGCTTCTTCAGATACTCTGCAAGTGATATCTCACCTAGGCATGATTTTGTAGGCAATATTTTGGTGGTCACAGAAAGGAGGCTTGCCTCAAGTCACTTTTTAAAAAACTTAAGAGCCTTTTAAATTAACTCTCAGCATAATCATATGGACAACATTTCAGTAACTGCATGAAGATTCAGAAAGTTTTACAAAGAAGCTTTGTTTCTGTTGCAATGTCTACAGCTGAAACTTGGAAGAAGATGCAGCAGTATCTTCTTCATCTGATTTGTACTCTTTGCCCTGGGGAGGTCTTATTCTATCTTCAGTGACTGTGCAATCTCAAGTTCAAAATCCATGAGGTAAAGTCCAAAAACAGACCTTACATTTGTATGAGGATGAAATCACAGCATTATCAGAAACAGGTCGGGTAACTTGGTTGGCCTCAGAAGACAGCTGTCTTTCCTGTATTGAGGAGGAGCTACAGAAGCAAGGAAAATTTATTTCTAGATGCATTCCTCCTTGCATGATATGCTAAAACGCAGGAGGATAGAAGAGAGAACAAGACACAGTGATGTGGTAAAATGAGTACATTGGAGATGACATATGTCAAGAGTACATATGTCATAAGACTTATGCATGCCATATATCAAAACAAGAGACTACAGCCAAATATGTAGTGCATGCAGTCCTTGACCTGAGACTGGGGTCACTGGCTTCCAGTTCTGGACCATGTCTTTCTTTTATGGCATCTTCTACACTGACAGCAGGCCAGTCAACTCTGGAACAACAAAGGAAGGAAGTAATCCTCCGAGCCACCACAGTCTTTTCCCTCTTACCATCATCCTAGTGATTTTGACTGATGAGGATTATTAGCTAACCTTCTTTAATGGGCATGATGTTCCTTATGTCTGTTTCATTGAAGTTATGCCTGTCTATGTATGTTGAAAAACCTACTTCCAATGCTGAATGTTACTGTAATTTCTTCACAGAAAGAATCTTTGCATTCATTAGCATCTTCTCCAAGATAGAATTCCAGAATTTTAATCTAAAACACTAATTAGTGTTAAAACTGTGACAGAGAAAATAAAAAACAACTGCCACCTATTCCTTTTCAGATATTTCTGTTAACATCATCTAAAACTCTATATATTCACCCATAATGCTAAAGCATGCAGTAAACCAAGAACCTATAATTTCAGGTCTCAGAATAGCAGATGTGAGATGTGATTTCTAAGAAAACAAACACTGCTTCCAAGTATTTCCTTGGCCCATCCATACTGAGTAGATACAGGACTTCACTGGGTCTATTGAAGTTAATGGAAGTATTCACTGATCTACTGGCTTGAGAACCTAACTAGGCACAAATGCAGGGGAGAAACATATGAAAAGGAAATAGGAAATATGAGCTCTTTATGATTCTGCCTTCTGTGCCTGCACACACATCACTGTTCAGCCTGAATGCAGTGATCTTCTTTGTCTTTTCTCCCAGTCTTACCTAACAACTTTTTGATGAGCAACACAATTTCCCAGTCTACAGATTCATTATGAATGAGTAAAAATGTTTTCTTACAATCCCTTTAGACCCATCCATGAGCACACCAGTCACCTGTCTTTCCACTGTAACCTTTTAAAAATAAATCATTGCATTCAAGGTGAAGTCAGTTAATCTTACGCCTCAGCTCCCTCGCTGTGAACTGTGAACTGAGCCTCTCTACTTCACAGAGAAGTTTTACAACTAATATGGATTTCCTTTTGCTCTGATTCTCCTGATTCCCTCCCCACAAGTTCTGCACTGACAGTCAGTACCACCAGCAGAAATGTGGGGTGTGCTGTAGCCTACAGTGCATGCCCATAAGAGCACCCCTCTTTTCTGCTTGTGTCATTATTAAAAAGCAAGCAGGAGTTCAAGTTAAGGAGAGCAACCTCTGTATCCTGCCTACCATGAATGACTGCTAAAACACCAATTTGTTACAAGAAACTATTGACACTTGTCCTGTAAGCCATCATACCCCTCCTTCCTCTCACACGCGCCCGTTGTTTTACAGCAACAAGCTATTACATGACTGTGTCTGTGAATTCAGTGTCTTCACGAAACCATGTGGGCTGCTGTATGGCTGATTGTAAAAGAGAAGGGACAGGGATTCTAGAATTATTGAAAATGCTTAGAACAAATCACCGGCTGCATTGCCCAACCTTATAAATGATCCAAATGGCTAATTTTATTTCATAAGGTTTTCCAGGATTTTTCTTTTCAGTCTACATATTTCTAGATTTAAATCTCATTCAAGATATTGTCTCATCCTATTCAAAATGAATTTAAACATGGAAAGTTTCTTCATTTCCAAACCTCTTCACAAGCATGTCCATGAACAGGAGTATCTCATTCATTATTATTACCTTGGCACGTGCAACACAGTGTGATCATAGCAACATCGAACTTGCTGAGTTTAAATTCTCTTTTTCACCTGAGATGTCCTAGAAGCCAATATAAAATAAAATATCTTAGTTATAACAAGGAATATGAGGGACATGTTGTGCAAACTAATCTAAAATCACTTAGAAGTGATTGTGAGGGATGGTTAAGGACCCACCAGAATACCATAACCATGGAAGGTTTCTATTCTTCATCCTGGTTTTGGTATAGCTCTGCATGCACCAAGTATGTACACAGTCATTACTAGCCAGGAAAACAGCTTCTGTGAAAATGAGCCTAAACTGTGATGGTTTAGATGCAAGATTAAGGTGCTTAAAAAAACAGAAAGCAAGCTTGAAAGCTGAATAGCAAGTCCATATGGAGGTCGCTCCCATCCACTTGCATAAGCACAAAGCTGTCACTTAGGATGTTCTGCTATAGCTAAAAAGCATACCTCAGTGAAAATATCTCAGGTTGAGGGTTCACAGCTAGCATAAGTACAAGAATGAATGTCATTGTGAAAGGCTGGATTTCTTTCTTGGTTTTGGTCAGACTGAAAGATTGTCTTTTTACCATAATCTTTTCATTCATTTAATTCTCTATTGATTTCAATTAAATTCTCACCAGGTTTGCACCTCCAGCTGAGGGATTCTTTTTTCCCCTACCCAACCTGTTTTTTTAGACTTTTTAGACTGTTTTTCAAGGTTTCAAATCCAATGAAAACCCAGGAGAGCAATATCAAAAAATTGGATATGTGCTAGGATACATACTACCGATAATCTGTCACTGTGAAATTCCTTTACAGTCTCTTCCTTCACAGATGGGCAACAAAGGATCTAAAAAGCTGATTAATGATTCTCATTAAATACTTTACATTTAAAATTGTTTTGAAAAATTAATTAAAAAAGGTGTCCTTCTATAGGAAGGTGACAGAGGGAAAATAGCAGCTTATGGCTAAGGAACTGCTGCTCTGCAATGAAGATGTATACATGGCTAATTTTTGTCACAGCTCCCTATGAGATCCTGAGCAAGACAACTGCTTGATCCCTCTCCTATCTGTAAATGTATGATAAGGCCTGTCGTGTTTCCCATGGTTTGTTTTAATAAGTTTATTAGTACAGCACTTGTGAATGCCAGGAAAGTCCTGAAAACTGTCGGTTGTTCTCATATTAATGTAAATGCCTCGATTCTAAATAAGCATCAATACTAATAATTACAATAATGCAGAAAATCTTTGCTTATATAATTTATACCTACTTTCAAAAAAGGAGTTTTATGATTTTTGAGAGTTTGCATTGAAAGGGTTATCAGGCATTGGAATGGGCTTCCCCGGGGAAGTGGTTGAGGCACCGTCCCTGGAGATATTCAAAAGATGAGTTGACATGGTGCTCAGGAATATGGCTTAGCGTTGGTGTGTGTGTACAAGTCTTATGAGGAGAGGCTGAGGGAGCTGGGGTTGTTCAGTCTGGGGAAGAGGAGACTGAGGGGAGACCTTCTC
>JAOXNO010000024.1:55284799-55361040 GCA_028565335.1 Limnodromus scolopaceus | reverse complement strand
CCATTCCATTCCATTCCATTCCATTCCATTCTATTCTAATGTTCCAAACACTTCCTGGACAGCTACAACTGTAACTTGTAACAAATAGTGACAACATTTTGGCATATCCAGACCATGATATGGGAAAGACAATAGAAACCTATGTCTTTATTCTTTGTTAAGTCTCCTTTACATATCTTGGAAATTGGCACTTTTTTACACAGACCACTGCCCCCTAGAGACTTTCCAAAAGAACAAACTAACTTTTAAAATGTCCCACCATTTTTTTTCATGCAATAACTTAAACTGTAAATTTCAGAGCTTTCAGGGCTCTCTTGTGTGTCCATGTAGGAAATTAATATTCTTCAAAGCTGGTTGCTAAGAGGAAAAAAGCAGAAAAAAGGCAGTTTCATGTCTGTTGTGAATCACCAGTTACACTAATAGCCTGCTATCTTCAAAAGAAAATCAAGTTGTCAAATATGCATATATACACATGCAATGCATAGAAATTTTGACTTAATATTTTTTCCAATCATAATTTACTTTGAAATGTGATTATTATATGAAGTTAATATATCAAAAAAATTTTGCTAAGGTTCACTTTGTGTGAAGTGCCTTTACATATAAAAGATAAAACATTCAAACATAAAACTAGCTAAATACATCAAAAGAAGCTACAATTATTCCTTCATTTATTTATTTTCTTTGTGCTGTAGCCTCAAATGGTTGATTACAAAGAGTTTACCTCTTCATTTTCATCTTTATTATCTGCCTCTTTTTATATGACTAAGAACTCTGCTTTGTTAAGGTCAGTGTGCTTTGTCCACAATAGTCAGTTCTATTCTCTGCAAGAACTCCCCCTCTTAGGACAGTCTGACCTTTGGTGGCTGAGAACCAAGAGAGAAATTAATTAACTCATATGCTGCATTCACTTTACTAAGATCCTGGTAATAGGATAGGAAAGTATGATATGAAAAGTAAATGCACCACTAGAAGTCCTGTGCAGTTCCTGCTGACTGGAAACGGGGAAAGATAACCCCCATTTTTAAAAAGGGAAAAAAGAAAGACCCAGGGAACTACAGGCCGGTCAGTCTCATTTCTGTGCCTGGCAAGATCATGGAGTAGATACTCCTGGAAACTATACTAAGGCACGTGGAAAATAAGGGGGTGATTGGTGACAGCCAACATGGTTTCACCAAGGGCAAGTCATGCCAGACAAATTTGATGGCCTTCTATGACAGGGTTGCAGTGTTCATGGATAAGGGAAAAGTAACTGATATCATCTACCTGGACTTGTGCAAAGCATTTGACACTGCCCTGCACAACATCCTTGTATCTAAATTGGGGAGTTGCGGATTTGAAAGATGGACCGCTTGATGGATAAGGAATTGGCTGGATGGTCACACTCAAAGAGTTGTTGCTCGATGTACAGCAACAAGTGATGCTCCTCAGGGGTCAGTATTAGGACCAGTGCTGTTCAACATCTTTGTTGGTGACGTGGACAGCGGGATTGAGTGCACCCTCAGCAAGTTTGCCGATTACACCAAGCAGTATGATCGACACACTGGAGGGAAGGGATGCCTTCCAGAGAGACCTGGACAGGCTTGAGAGGTGGGTCCATGTGAACCTCATGACATTCAACAAGGCCAAGTGCAAGGTCCTGCGCATGGGTCACAGCTATCAAAAGCACAGATACAGGCTGGGTGGAGAACAGATTGAGAACAGCCCTGAGGAGAAGGACTTGGGTTGTTGGTGGACAAGAAGCTAAACACGAGCGCAGAAGTGCCTGCATCAAAAGAAGCATGGTCAGCAGGTGGAGGGAGGTGATTCTGTCCCTCAACTCTGCTCTCATGAGACCCCACCTGGAGTACTGCATCCAGCTCTGGGGCACCCAACATAAAAAGGACATGGACTTGTTGAAGCTAGTCCAGAGGAGAGCCACAAAAATGATCAGAGGACTGAAACACCTCTTCTACGAAGACAGGCAGTAAAAGTATCTAGGTTGTTCAGCCTACAGAGGAGAAGGTTCCAGGGAGACATTATAGCAGTTTTCCAGTACCTAAAGGCAGCCTACAGGAAAGTTAGGGAGGAACTCTTTATCAGGGAGTGTAGCAATAGCATGAGGGATGATGGTTTTAAACTGAAAGAGAGTAGATTTAGGTTGGATATTAGGAAGAAATGTTTCACTACAAGGGTGGTGAGTAGTGAAACTGGAACAGGTTGCCCAGAGAAGCTGTGGATGCCTCATCCCTGGAGGTGGTCAAGGCCAGGCTGGATAGGGCTTTGAGCAACCTGGTCTGGTAGAAGGTGTCCCTGTCCATGGCAGAAGGGTTGTAATTAGATGATTTTTAAGGTCCCTTCCAACCTAAACCATTCTATGATTCTACAATTATAGTTCCACTGAACAAAAAATCTACAATTCAAGGCCAAGTGGTATGAGAAAGCAGAAATTCAGATAGCAAACAAAGCAAAAAAAAAGGAATGCCATTAACAATGTCTAAAGAAAGATGTTTTCTTTTTTCATATCTTTATTGTTTAGTGCAAGTTGAAGAAGAAATGTTTTCAAGTAAAAAAGAACTGGATAAAGCTTCTCTGAAGAACTGCATTATATTTGACAAATCTAAGAAACACCCTTCACTTCCCTCTATCCACTGTTATGTAGTTACACAACCAGTGCTCCCTTCTACTAGCACAAGAGGTGCTAGCTGGCTCATATAGCCCTCCTCTAAAAGACTGGGGAAGGATGGCAGGTCTAATGAGATTTTCTGGGAAGTATTTGTCTGCTTCCTGTTGCAGACTTCTTGAGGTCTGAATAAAGTAGTTAAAGCAGTTGGAAAGAAGTCACAGGCTTAAACAGCAGCAGCATTAGGCTGAGGTGTACTTGCTTCCACAGTGCTCTCAGCCAAGGAATAAAATGTTCAGAGAAATAACCAAAGGAAAAGTTTACGTCTGCTAAAGTGGCCAGAGGATGCAAAAGACTCCTAAAAGCCCTGAGTCTGCTGCATGCAGGCAGACATTTTGGGGATAGCCACAAGATTGTTTCTGAAGATCCTTGCTCTGTCACTAGAAGAAAATTTTTCAGGGAGAGTCAATGGCCTTTGAATTGCCAGGGTCATGTCAGCAAGCTGAACTCTGTCCATCTCCCACAGCAGAGATCAGAGACAAAAATGAAAATGTCACTTGGTGGTACACAGTGACAGTGTCTTCTCCTGCCCGCCTCCTTGTCACACCCAGGTTTCTTCTAAATAAATCAAGTTGTCAGAAACGTCAGCATAAACCAAGAATCACTGTGTCTGATTTGTATGAGACTGAGCTGAATGTCTCCTTTAAAGCCATTCAAATCAAGGCTTAGAAGTTTCACAGACCTATGTTTAGTGATCATCCTGACATGCCATAGCTTTTGTGTTATGTTAAAATAAAAGTGAAAATTGCACGGCTATAATGAATATAGAAAATGGTGAATTGCTGGCATAAAGAATGGCCGTGTGAGAGCTGAGGTGGCAGCCATACTCATACCATAGCCTGAACGAAAACTTAATTGAGGAGCAGGGAAAATGCATGCTGTAATTGTTTTTATGCAAGCCCTTCATATTTCAGTCTTTAGATCTCATTTACGTCTGCAAACAAAAACTACACTGTCCTGGTTTAACGTAGAACAAAATCAATTTTCTTTTCAGTAATTTTACTTTTCAGTTAAGTCTCTTCTAACTCACTGTACTCTCTGAATTTAATGGTATGTTTTCCAGGCAGTGCCTGCTTCTAGCAATAATAAGGTCTTATGTTTATAGTTAATACTAAGGAATGGTATGCAGAGATGCTCTTGCTTATACTTATTCCCATAACAACCAAGGTCAGTGAACTTTGTTACGTGCCATGTTGGAGGACCAGAGGTAGAAGAGTCTAGAGGGGTCGCACCTGTGGGGAGGAACTGACCAACAGGGTGTTTATTCCATCCCATCTGCATCACACTCAGTATAAAGCTGAGGGATCATAGTGGTCACCCCTCTCTTCTTCACTTGCCAGCATTCAAGGAGTTCTTCAATGGCCAGCATCCAAGAAGGACTCTGCCTATTACTCTGCCTTTGATCCTGACCCATGCATTCCTGAGCCTGGTTCCCATCTGCTGCTGAGTTCAGTCCAGGTTTTTCCCAGTGCTGGCCAGTGACATAATTGTCATCCTGGGAGCTCAATATTAGTTTTGTATATATTTTTACATATTTCATTATTTTCTTATTAATATTATTATCTTTCCTTTTTAGTGTTAATATTTCATTAAAGCTGAATGGGTTGAATAAAGTTGAATGGGGTGGTGTTTTTTTCAACCCATAAGTCTCTCTCCTTTATTCTCTCTCTCATTTCCCCTTCTGGGAAGGGTGAGAGACACTCTGTCATTTGTTTAGTGGCCACCCTAACCAAAACCGTGACATACACAAATTAGATGATTCTATGGAACACAAGGATCCAGTTAAGTTCTTCCATCTGCTGACACCCCTGTGCCACCGTGTCTTTTGAGTTTAAATTCCAAGAAAAGAATTAAGTACTGAAACATTTAAAAGTTTAATATGGATATTTTTTTCTGATTGTTAGTGTCAGTGAAATGAGATTGAAACAATATAAACTCCAGTCCTGCTGGTTGACTTCTTTTCTCCACCAACTCAACTCTTGTGCAGGAAGTTGCCCTCTGTAAAAGTCACAGCTTATTCAAGGTGTTCTGGATAAGAAGAAGGGAAACTTCAAAGTTTTGGAATCCATCTGACAGTGGTCAGGTTCAGTAAAAATAGCCTTTAAAAGAACTAATGTAACATACTTCTCCTTGGTTCCCCACTTGACTGGAGCAAGATCAATGGACAAACTTTTGTGAGACAGAGCAACACAAAAACTTTGTCTTGAATATGAAAAGATTTTACAACTTCATTTGCATTACATCCTCAAAAAGGACTGTTCTGGTTTTCCATGATGGCCTAGAATGTTGGGTTTTTTTGGTCATCTACATCAACTCCCAAAGCTCAGGAGTACAAATCATAACACTTCACTGGCAAGATAATTCCAGCTATGACAAAATAAGGCAATTTTATTTGACAGAATCATTTTGTATCCCTTGAAGGACTGAACCAAATAGACTTAGCATAAGCAATGCTCTAAAGTAACACTATCCAATTATATGCAAGAGGAAAGAAAACCGAAAAAACAATGCCAGCAGCAAACCCCAAAGCAATTTTGTTTTGGAGTTGATCCACCGTATTTTAATAAGAGTCTTTGCAATTACATAATGACCCTTCACGGTTAGCAGGAAACGTTGTTGGCTTAATTATATAAAATTTAGTTCACCTCTCCAGAACTGCCCACACCTCTTGAGATAAAGACCTGCAGCGTGATAAAGCATGCGTGACAATTACAAATGGCTAAGCAAAGTGCACAGCAGAGCTGGCAGTATTTATCCTGCGAAGAATATATTTTACCAGAGCAGTTCTTAAGCTGCATATGTCAAATGTGTTATTAATGAGCACACAACCCTACACAGAACTGCAAGCTGCAGGACACAGTCCAAGCCAGGCACAGACTTAGGCAAGGAGGAGGGTGGTGACGAAAGGGGCTAGACTGGTCTCCATTCTTCTTTTAGCTCCAGGTTCTCTAGCATCAGCCCTTGTTGCAGCTGTTTTCCAGCTCACTCAGTTCAGATGTTGTGTCTGGCTGATGAATCCATCAAGAGAAAGCAGACACGCAGCAGAAACAGCAGTAGCGCATATGTACCTCACCTAATGCAACCATCCGACACCTCCTCCTGCCGTGTCTCCTGCCCAAGGATGGGGGAGAGGAAGAGCTCACTTCTCTCTCACCCACACCATTTGCCCTGAGCCTGTATTTCACCCAGTGTGAGGTTTTCCTACCTGTCCCCTCTGTTTTCCTTCCTGTACCTGTCTCTGCAGCTTAGCTCCACACCAACTGATGGCTCATGGCTGCAGCTATCACGGTGCTGAGCCAGAGCTAATGAACCCTCCTGAGTGGCCACATGTGTTAGCTCTGGCTCAGTACTGTGGGAGCCATCGCTGGGCAGCCCATCTCAAAGCGCTCTGAGCCTCCTCTGTGGTCCCCAGAGGAGGAGGCTATCTGAGTGGAAGGGCCACACGTACTGGACCTCAAAAGAAGTGAGGTGGATCCTACAGCATTTAAAAATCCAACCAGTTTCAAGAGGGTTCTCACAGAAGCCCAGGAACAGAATAAATGGCTAGTTCCTACCCCATTTTCTCCATTTTCTCCTGCAAAGCCTTTTTACCTGTTCGCCCAGCTGGCAGAGAAGTGTTGTATCATTTTTTCTCCTGAGAATAGATGCTGGTAGTTAAGAAGTGCATGCTGTGAAAGTGTCTCTAGGTAATTTACTTTCAATCACCAATTCAGTGTTTAAATCTTCTTCCAAATGTAGTTATCCAAAACACATCTATTATCCAGTGGCATTTGCCTGCAACCTTTCATCGCCATGATTACTCAATAATCACAAAAAAGAGTCCTGCTGATCAATTTGCCACTAGCCCAAACTTGTTCTTGATTTACAGTCACGAAGTCTAAAGCAATCAATTCTCTTTTACCTAATTTCAATTCTCTTTCCCTTACCTCCCCACTAAGATCTGGAACACTGAGAATCACTGCAGCAACTTCTGAGATTTAAATAGATGTTTCATTGGCTCATAGCCCCCATTACTGCCTTAGGAGCTGCTTTGTCCAATTGCTTTCCATCCTGGTAAAAACAATCCATCCAGTCTTTTGAATTAGAAAGGCATTACTGTATGTCTAATTGTACCTGACAGCTCACACACCAGGTTTGCACTGAATGATGGAGACCTAGGATTGACTATGCAGTAAAATGGTTCAATCCTTACTTTCCAGAAGAACTCTCTGTAGCCATTTTAAAGACTAGAAGCATCTAGTGTTTTAGGAGAAAAGTCTTCTGCCAAGGAATGAATTTTCTCTTCTGTTTAATTCTGTAGTTAGCATTGATTATTCCAAGCTTGTTTATAATAAAGCACAGAAATAAAAGAAATTATTAGGGTTCTTTTCACAAAGTTACAATGTTCTTCAGTTACAATGCTCTTTCCATGTCTGGGGTCTGTGTTTCTTTTTTCAATGGTAAATTTCAGATCTTTCTAGAAACATCTGGATGTGCTATGGAACTGGAAGTCTTTTTCAGACCCTGCTGGATCCATGTGCATGACTCAGCCACATCCCAGCAATACATAAAGGTCAGATCTGGCCTCATGTTATTTTCCATTATCCTTCCACTTGTCATGATAACTTTAAGTGTTTATTAACCAAAATTTTTGGAAGTGTTTTCTTGTGAAGAAATAATGCATCCTACAATATAAAGTCTTATTTCTGCTCTAACAAAGTACAACTTACTATGGTTTCCTCCTAGAATAGACCGCAATGAATTTGGTATTCAAAGTTACAGAGGTTTTAAGCCTGCTCTTGAACTCCCTCAGCAGTGAGTAAAAGAGATAGCTCAAGCTCATTTTTACAGTTTCTCAGTTCTCAAGCTCGATTTCTTACTAATAAAATTTCAGAAACACTTGAAGAAAAGAGTCTCTCTCACCCATTTGGGAAGCTACATATTTTCCTGTTGAATTCACTATTTATTGAAGTAACAGTATGTTCCCAAATTCCTTCCCCCTTGCCCTGAACACATATTTTCTGTCTATTCTCAAGTGTTATTCACCTAAAGGTTCAGAAAGCCTGGATTGCAGATAAGAGAATCCATTCAAGAGTGGCAGGAATCATAACATCTATCTATCCATCCATCTATCTATCTGTGCCTGTAATGTCCTCATAGCTCTGCCTAGGCAATAGAGGAATAAAGCTAATGCACCTGTGGCTTTCCTAAACAATTTACTTGTACTTTAAAATTAAAGGGTTTCCATAGCAACCTTGAGGCATCCAAGAAGGGAGAAGGACAGTACTTTGCAGAAAACATTAAACAATGTAGTACATGAGAACCAAATGCTCAGACCTCTTGGTAAGGGTATGGACATGCATCTTGAGCTTGTAATAGCCCAAAGTGCAGTGCAGAAATATGATTCTCTAAGAGGCCACCGTCACTTCTGGCTCTGACAAATGGAGAGGGAACAGCAGGGCAGCAACACCCCAACAAGGCACAGCCCACAGCAGCCGAGCAAGGAGAGCAGAGCTGGGTTGGTGCGGGTGACACGATTCTGCTGAGAAACCAGACTACTGGGCAAGTCTGCTGGGATGGGGCAGTCCCAGCTCAAGCTAGAGAGTCAGGTCAGTGGGTGAAGGTCAGGGAGGTGCAGGGGTGGACACAGGCGTACCTGTGACGTAGCTCAGGCAAACACCAAGCGAGGAAGCCTGAGTTTCAAATCAGCTCCTGAGCAAAGGCAGAGCAGGCAACCGCTGAGCTTCTCAAGGCCTGACAACTTCGTTATTAAAGCTGGCCCTGAGCCCAGGCAACCAAGCCCTGCAGAGGCGAGGGAATGCCCTCAGGGCCCTGATGGTGGCCGCTTATGCGGGAAGGCTGGGACAGCATATCTGCAGCTACTTAAGTGTTACGAGGGTCAGGGGAGATATTGCAATGTTTTGTATCTTTGGAAGGAATGTGTCGCACTGCCTGATCGCTGGGGACGGGCAGTGCTGATGGCTCGCGAATAGCATAGTGCCATCTGCTTTGGGGAGGCCACGCTTGCTCTCCCATTGCCATTTTCCGCAAGCTGAAAAATGCCATTCGGTCCAGAAGCCTGTGTTTTGTTCCACATGTGGGACAGACAACTGAAAATAACAACTAATAATATAAATAACGGCAGGTGCTTCTAAATGAAACATAATGTCTTTAATAAAATCATTCTAATAAAACCTGTATTTCTCCCTGTAGTGTCTACTAGACTGTGAACTGCTCTAAGTGGAAAAAGACTGAGCCTAAGCTTTTAATTACCCTGAAGGGCAGTTTTGCTCCATGGCATCTTCTAAGAGTCCACCATGATCCCTCTGGAGTCCATATGCTCAAGAGTTTCTTTCTCCACAGAAACCAGTACACTGCAGAGAGGATGTTTCCCTGAGGTGGAACTGAGAACCACTAGTGCATCCAGATCTCACTGTTCTCAGTTCCAAATGAATATGCGAAGTGTAAGTCACTCCTTATTTGAAAAACAGACTGGACAATTTTCCCCTGTTCTTCTACAGGGGTTGGATAAAATTACCTTTAATAGAGCTAGAAATAATTTATTATGTGTGTCAGTAGAGAATAAATATTATTCTGGTGGGGTGCACTTGTATTGATGCAAAATAGCTCACCTCCAAACCAGATTGTTTACTTTCTTAATTATGGCTACAGTATTTTCTCCTTTTAATTCCCCCTTTTTCTTAACAAGAACGAACATTACATGAGCTGCTCATTTAGAAGCAGCACCGAACCAGCTGCTTCAACTTTCTTTTGAGGGTAACTCTTAATTAGTAAGATCAGTAGTCCTTTTCACTCAGTTATTTTTTGTCTACCACCAGAATTCAGAGTTTCTTTTATGTGAGTGGACTACTAACCCGGATGCCAGGTACAGCAAAAGAACAAGGAGTTCTCAGCCAAAAAAACAAAAAAAAAAAAACAAAAAAAGCAACTGTTGTTAAAGTGAACTTTGTTATTGTGCTGTCTTCTTTTTAGCTACTATAATTCAGAACAGGAGAGGTGTCTTTCAGTGGCACTGCTGTTGCATACAGATGCAGGTCGTGTTGCCTGCTGTTTAGGAGAAAGGGAGTGGAGCTCTTTCCTGCTCCTAATTTCTTGCTCTACCTTGAGGTGTGTCACTGAATAATTCACATTATTTTTCCCCTCAAAAGAAAATAATAGTAACTTCTGGAAGCACTTGGGGGTCTTCAGTTGGAAGGTGGTATATAATCACATCAGCTGACTGTAAAATACATTCAAGGGAGAGACCGCTGCCTGCAAATACATAAAATACTGGCAGTCAAACAGAAGCAGCATATACTTTCATACATAATAGCAGTACAGCTCTGCCACATCTGATTTTGTATTTGTTGGTGAAATTTCATGTTCATGTGATCCTTTACATATTTTAAGCAAGGCCTGCTTTTGTGCTTTCCCATTATGATCTGATCTTTTTTGGTAACTTTATTCCCTCTGAACTAAAAAGAAAAAGCCATTTTTGATTTATTTTGCCGAGGGCAAAATAAAAAGCTTATTGTTTTGTTTCTCTCACAGGCCTTATTTTTGTTGCTGTTCATTATCATCAATGTGATCTATTTATTTTCCACAGCTTCAAACAGGTCTCAGAAACTTTTATATTCTGCTTTTGACCTAGTATTATGTTTTTCTCTTCTACGTCCTCCTCAGGGGCCTTACACAATTCCCATACAGCTTAATGGGATTGTGAATTGTACTTCAGAACTAGAAGAACAAAGTGATTAAATATTTGCCTTTCAGATACATAAAGCCAATTTAGACATAGGCATTTTTATATTCACAGTTAAATAAAAACCTTGTGATTAACTCTGCTTTTAATTTAAACACAGTCTGGAAATATTTCCATATAAGATATCATCCATAGCCTGTAAAAGCAGATGGATGCATGGCAGGAGGCACAGATACTGCCCCTGTGCTGGGGAAGAATGGGCTGATCTGTCACCGGGCCAGAACTGCAGAGGAATTCATGGAACAAGGCATGGCCAGAGGGTCAGGGATGTATTACCCAGAGCTGCTGACTTTTGCTGGTATAAGGAAAAGGATGGGCTCATATAGGACAAAAAATTCTCGAGCTGGGGACAGGGTCTAGGAACTGGGAATGAAGCAGGAAAGTCCTGAAGAAATACATGAGGGACAGCTACATCCACTGATGGAAAGGTTAGACACTCAGCAACCGTTGTTGTATTTTGGTGTCCATAACCCAACCCAAGCTTCCAGTAAGAGCAAGCCATAATTAAGCAGCACTAGAAGTCACGTGTGCATGTGGCATACATCTTGTTTCTGCCAAGTAGCAGCCTCTGATCCATCTCAGCCTGCTCCCTCCACTCCAGTACTTCTCCTGTCCCTTGCTTCATGTTCCCTGAAAGCCTCCCTGACTCCTTTCCCCCTTTATGCCTCTGAGTATGTGAAGATACAGATTGTCGGAGAGGCAGTTTGTACCCATGAAAACATGTTTATGGGCTGTCTGCTGTACTTCCAGCCACAGAGGGATCTCATCTTTCCCCCACTCCCCCTGCAAATATGGAAAGACTAAAAAACCTACATTTATGTGGCCAGAGCAGCAGAATAACTGGATGTCTGTTCAGCAGGATGGACTGTCTTGAGTGCAGGAGCCAGAATTACCTGCAGCTGGAAAATGGGAGCACAGAGGCACAGAGAACCAAAAAAATACAGCTGGAAAATGAACTTGCCAGAGAGGGAAAATGTCAGGTGAAGAAAGCATTTTGCCTTTTCATATGAATAAGAGAAAAAAAAGACCTTTTCTGGACTGAGAGTATCAGGAAAAGCACAGGGTGATAGGGGTAGAAAATAAACAGCAGAATGAACTATGGCACAAACATCTTATTTCTGCAGGAAAGAGAAAGAATATTAAGAATATTGAAATCACAGGACCAGCCAGCTAAAGTTCTCATATTCATATGTCTGCCTTGACGTTCTTTGTATACCACAGAATAGTATTTGCTGCAGTTATTTTTCTCTGAATTACTGTAATTGAGAATATCAGGACAATAATTTCCTACTGAATAAAACAAAAGGAGGCATTAGGATAAAATGTCCCTTGACAATGTCCATGTGCTATTAGCACTAGATTCACTGCAAAAAAAGTATAAATTATTCAAGCTGAAAAATACTGTGCAACACTTAAGGTTGTTATGCAAAGCCAGCATGGCACAGAGAAACATGAAAAAATATAATCCTCTGAACACTATATAGCTACATTACACGCATTTTGCACTGCTAGAAAGGGACATTTCCATTAGCTACCACACAATTTGTGGTCCAACAGCCCTAAAAACATGCTGAAGCAACCTCAGGGTTTCTACTCTCCATTTTATGGTGAAAATTTCCTACCACAGGAGCACAAACATCTCTGTATTCCACCTGCTTTTCTTTCTGTGATGTGGGTATCGCTTTTTCTTTAGGCAGGTTACAAGTGGGCTGCGTTGCCCTGAACAATAGGTTTGATGGTAAGTGTTTAGAAATGGGGGTGAACAATGAAAGACCAGGATTACTATTCAGGACACCTGCGTCTTCCTTTTGTGTGCGGCTGATCGGGAAGGACAGTGACAGAAACAGAAATGCATTTAACTTCGAGTGTGTTGGGAAAGATGAGCTTTAAGCAAGCAAAGGGTAATCAGCGTTGCTTGCTATCGGTTAGAAGGCATTAAAAATAAGCCTATACAGGCAGCACAGGGAGGTGGTGTTTGATTGTTATTAATCATTTATCTCAGTCTGAAGAGTGCATGGTGTGGGCTTTCAATAGGAGAAAGTGTCTCAGCTTGTACATTTTCTGTTTTATCTCTTTGATGGTTTATTGTTTTTACCTGGAATATGTATTACAGCATACAAAGACAAGCAGAAACATTATGACTTTCCAAATCACTCTGGTGTGAGTGTCAGACATTCTCCTGTAAAATGGCACTCATCCTCTCTCTCTTCATTCTAAAATGATATTAGTTTCTGCTTCTGACAGTCCACCTGATTTTCAGCCTTAACAGTTGGCTTTTATTCTGGTATGTCTTCTCTCTTGGTCATAGAGATCTGAATAGAAATATCTCTTCTCCGAAGAAATCTTTCAGAATCAAGACAGTAAATATTTTCGTTTGGAATCATAAGGAAGCCATTAACTCTCAAAATTATCATTTTCTGCAAAATACAGAGGATTAACCCCCAGAAGAGAAAGCACTGAACCCCACCTGGGCTGTGGGATAGTTTGAAAGGAAATGCAAATCTTTTACTTCCCAGCCGAGTGTTCCCAGTCTCAGAAACACATGCTATTGTACTGTCCTGCAGCAGTGAAAGCTCTGCCACTTAAGGTCTCATCAGAATTCAACATTCTTTTAAATAGCTTCCCTATCAACAAGTGAACCTTTTCCAGTGGGATGCAAAAAATCACCCGAAAATTCCCTGACTTAATTCAGCCAACAGATTGGTGCTTTTGGGAACGTCTCCTTTCCTGACCTCTTCCTGTGCTGCTATACCACATGAAATCTCTCCAGTGCTGCCGTGCATTGTTTTGAAGTTTTCAGTGTAAGAATTGGACCAAAGCACCTTTTCTAACAGTTCTAACAGAAAAAAACAGAGTTCATTGCCAATATGGTTGGCACCGCTGAGTTTTCTTCTGTTCCCTTCCGCTTTACTTCTGCCAGCTTCTCAGCCATCCTTGCACAAATGGACTCTGGCTTTTTGACCCTTCCTATAACAAAGTGGTCTCTGTTTCTGCCTCTTCCCTCATATTTGCACCATGTCTCCCCAGCCCTCTTGAAAGGCTTCACAAATACTAAAAATAGCTTTGCTATTAGCCAGTCTTTAAATCTCTCCTCTTGTTTGGTCTTTCAAGCTACAAGTGATTTAAGCTTTCCTCCTTGCTTTCTAGACACGTTAGGAACCCATCTTCTCTCTGTCCAGCTGCCAAAGCTTTTTATTTTCCTCTGATGGACGGGTGAATGAGATCTGTATAACTGATAATTTAGAGTAAATTAAGTCCTAGAACACGACAAATCTGTGTGCCAGGAAACATGGTGATGCATTTGAAAACATGGTGATAGGCATTTGGAGTTCCCGCCCTATAGATCCACTGCTAAAACGATCCTTTCTTCGCTCCCATCCCTGGTGTCTCCTGTTGGTGGCAGGAGGGCAGAAATAGCGAAGGAATGCAGGTTTTCAATGGGCACCAGTTGCCTTGGTCCCATTTCAGTTTTAGCTACCCTTCTGAAACACTTGAACCTGGTTCTGGCTTTTTTTTCTGCTTAATGGTGCAAACAAATCAAAATACCGATTAAAAGCAGAGATGACTGAAATATATGGACAAACTATTTGAACAAAAACTATTTGAAAAATTAATTTCTAACACTGAATTAGTAAGCTGACAGAGCTGTAATTATCCCAGTGTCCACTAGTACAAACAGGGCACACTTAGACCAAGAGCTAAACTTGATTATTTTTATTTTCACTATTCTTTCACTTCCAGTTTGCATTTTTCTAGTTACAGCCAGCAGTTTCTTTCTAGATAAGTGAATGCTATTGTTTGGCATCGAGTTAAATAGACCTTAAAGCACGTAGCTACCACACAGAGAAGTATTTCTTCACTACATCTTCTTAACCACTCTCAGCAACTGAAATAAGAAAAACATTTGCAAATGACTGCAGGTCAAGAGGATGAGTATGGCTGGTTTGAGCTGTGCCAATGCACTTTCAGAACTTGCTGAGACTTGTTCATACATATAAGGTCAAATAATTCAAGAAGGCAAATAAACACAGAAGTCAACATGAATGAAAATGAAAATTCCTGCTCCTGCTGCATCCAAATAAATGTATTACAATAAGCCCATTAACATGCCATGCAAACAAATGTAATGGTTCATATTTGCTGTATGCAGGCTTTGACTCTCTGTGACTCGCTTCTTAATTGGCAGAGTCTCTTATCTATCTGATCTTAGGGCACAAAAATGTTATTCAACCTGATTTCACCTTTACCCTACTCTGGTATTTCAGATTTGGCTGACGTGTGGGACAAAGGCAGCAGTCACCTCATCAACAATCTTGGTAGATACTAGCTTAAATGCCTGAAAGCATACATTAAGTGTGTCTTGGTAATTGACTGGTCCTAGGCAAGTCATTTCCAAGAAGCCATTGTGCCAGATAAAGAAAATCAAACCCTTGTGGGACAGAAATGGATGCAAGACAAGGAAGATTCCCTACAGTCCATTGAAAAGCTACTTTTGATCCATGACAGTACTGTTTGATACCTTTCATCATGACAGAATATAGTGATTCCTTAATTCACCAAAGACTTTGGACAAGAAACAAATAACACAGCACACAGAAATTTGGTGAGATGTCTTTAGAGTATTAGCCTGGTATCAGGTTAGGTTTACTTTTTAATTAGTTTTTTTTAATTATTTTTGTTCTTTTTCATTTTTGAACAGTGGCTTCAAACTTTTTCCAGCAAAAAGACACTTGTTACTCTTTGCTATAATTTTTGAACATAATATGTTTTGAAACGTTTCAACTAATGCTCAGGGAAATGTTCTGATGAAGAGGAGAGACTGCAGTCCTGCAGAATCCAGGCTTACAGTGAGCCAAGATGCTACAACTCTGTTTATGATGTACCTGTCTGGTGTCACTGAATAAATACCTACCACAAGTACAAAAGCAAAAGAAGCCACCTACACTGATAACCAGCAATCAATAAAATCACTTTTAAGTTCCTTTTTTTCCTTGAAGGAGGGAAAAAGCATATTATCTGCGATGTGAGGAATTGTAGAGGAATTCCATTCGGTCCTCATTTATTGAAGCAGTGAGGGAAAATTTGAGAGTGGGCAGATGGTCAGTGGCAATAACAGCAGGAACAGCCTCCTCCTTTGTCATGGTTATGCAGCCAGGTTAGAAAGGTTAAAAGGGCAGTCCAATCATCCACCAATGCTTTGAACACCTTGATAAAACCGTTTATATCTAGTGGTATAACAACACTGAAATATCCTTTCAATATCTGTTGTAAGATAAATAGTGGCAGAAGAACTAACTTTATTTTTAATTTCAAAAGCATGAGATGTCTGCATTTGGTTGCACATTTTTTATTTTTTAGTCTGCAAGGAAAAAGACTTCAGGTAGGAGAAAGGACACTTATAGGGACACTTGTACACTGCATGTAGATAGCTATGTAATCTGAAAGGGTCAAAGATTTCCCACCATGAGGCTGATGTAAAAAAACACTCAATGAACACAAATATCAGGATATACTTGTGCAACCTTCCTTGCTTTGTCCTCTTCAACACCCTCCCCACCCCTCCTCATGACTTACATCATACCATTTACACATCCATTTTGGCTTATTTGGGCATCTTCGTGATCAGCTGCAGCTGATGTCTCAAGCCCTGATCCTGGATAGAGTGAGATGATGCTGCAGGGTGGTAATATCAAAAATTTCCAGTTGATGCCTGCAAACTACAGAAAAGCAATTAGAAGGTCCAAGACCACTTCCTACCTAGCTTCGGACTTGGTTTCCCATTTACAAATAAAAATACTTTACTGTTGATGGGATAAAGGAAGGAACATGTTTCTCCCAACAATGCAGAGATTTTTTTCTGTTCTTTTATTTTACTAACACATCACAAGATCTAGAAAAGTTAGAGACAGATAACTTATTTGTTTGCTTCCCTACTATCCTTTTATGTTCCAATATTGTTCTTTGACAACCACTGTTACAAAACATAGGACTTTCATTCCACAGTTTTCAATTCTAAGAAACAATACATAGGCATACATCTATGAGGAAAAATAAAAAAGTCATATAGTAGTATTCAGTTCTGCAACATTTTCAAGGATAAGACGCTAGAAAGAATTGAAACTAAACTCAAATGAAATAAATATTTTAACCCAAGCAAAAACCTTTTCTGCAGCAATATTTCAGTTTTCCAATACCTCAAGATAACATGTAGTTAAGAATGTTAGCGTATTGCTGATTAAGATCTTTAAACTTTCTGTAAACAATAAAGAAGTATTGAACAACATTTTCAATTAAGGAAGAAGAAGACATATTAATACAGAAGTCTTGGAAATGCTATAAAGATAACGTTCTCTGCCACTTATTGAATAATATCTGACCTTGAATCTGATTTTGTTCCTTTGTCCTCTTTGAAAGTCCTCAAGGAGTCAGATTTTGAAAAGATCACCACAGCTGTGACTTTGGCCAATGTATGCGGGAACAACACAATTGCTATAGTTACACACACGCAAGCTTGTACACCCCTCAATTTTTGCAAACACAGACATTAGAAATGTTCAAAACTGCATGCAGGGGAAGTCATAATGCTAAGATTTGCGATTATTTGTGTTCTTGTCCTTGAATAACTGGACAGAAACTCTAGAAAAAAGAAAAACTCTTTTGTCCTTTGCCCACAATTGCAAAATAAACAGTAAAAATCTACTTTGAAAAGTGGTTCAGAAACTAGCTTTTGTGGCATGACATCATCACCAACTCATACAATGACCATGTAAACACAGTTTGTATCTAATGATACTGAAGGAAGTTGTACTGTGCTTGTACATGCAGTAATGGCAAGTGGGCAAAGCTCTTATTTTTTGATAACCATTTTGCCTTGTCATGGGTGTCTGGGTGGAATTTACTTGTTATGATTTTCTTTCTAATTTAGAATTTTGTAGGTTTGAGCTGGATAAGCTTGTTATATAAGGATCTTCACCCAAACACTTCACATATCTTCAATGACTTTGTTTACGAGAATCTTGGGGCTGGAATCAATAGCTGACTGCATATTTGAATAAATGTGCAGATGCAGGCATCTAATTAAATGTAGTGTTTACCAGACATTTTTACAGCCAAATCCTTCTCAGAAAGCTATCAAATGGTAACACAGGCTTTGCTTTGGCACAGAGCGCAGCATTGCTTGGTATTTTTTAAGGCACACCAAATCTGTGAAATGTAATCCTCTCTGTTAAGAACAGAGATTCTCCCAGTGAGAGTGGCTCCTTCCTGCATGCAGAGCCCATGGCTGAGAAACCCAGCTGCCCTTGGACCAATCTGTCCACCTTGCCCCAGCCACATCACGTACCAGGAGGAAAACCTTGTTGCTGATGAGTAAAAAAAGTGTGCTGTTGAGGAGCCAAATGTCTGGTGGAATCAGGTGAGATATCCCTCCCCTTAACTGTAGACAGCAGTGTTTACACAGGAAGGGTGGATGGATGATGTACTCCACAGCCCTATGGCTACCACGCCATGATGGAGATCCTCATGGCTGCTGGCCCTGCCAGAGCGCCCAGGTGTCCTGCCACAGAGGCAAAATCATGGTGATGGGGGGGATGCAGCTGGTCTCATCCTGGCACAGAGCAGGAGATGCCTGGGTTGGAGCATTGGAGCTGCACCTTGGGGTGCTCCACAACACCCTGGGAAGTTGCAGGGAAGAAATCATTCATCTCTGTACTCCTTCTCCTTAGCCTCAGGCCAGAGCTCAGAACAAAGCTGTCAAAGCACCAGTACAGCTGCTTTTGATCATGGGAAATTAGAATTATCCAAAACAATGTTCAGTAGTAGACCTATTGGCTCTGACATCCTGGCAAGCAGAAAGCTGGGTATCTACATGTTGGCCTAAATTCTCCAAACGCTTTCCCTGAATAAAGCTGTTATTTTTCATCTTAGCTAGTTGCATATTATGATGACATGACATGTTTCACAGAAGAGGTGACAGAACTTTTGAGAACAAAGTGATTCAAATTCATGAAGTGCTGGTTTTGTGCAATTAGCAGAATAAATAAATACACTGTGTATTTTGTTCTCCTTCTTTGATGAAAGGCCCTACGTAGGTTTGTTATTCAGTGTTAAATGCAGAGATTATTTTTTTGAGACAAGTCAATAAACCTAAAAAATCTGGAAAGTTGCTAGCCTGTTGAGAATAACAATGTTATCATTGTGATAATATTACAGGCACCTTTCTCGGGCTCCTTCAGTACATGTGTGGCTGATACCCAAGCTAGCCATTACAATTACTTGCCAAAGTAAATGATCATAACAAAAGCAAATAGCTCATCTCCTCCTGTATCGCTTACACTACATTATAGCAGCTTCATTAAATGACCATAATACTGCCTCTAGTAATATCTATGCATATGCAAGATTTTATTTTGAAATAGAAACAGCTCCAGAGTGAAATGGACTCTGATTTTAAAAGGTTGGTAAGTACTTTACTGCAATTAAAATCAAGTGAATCCAGAGCTGTCTCAGATGTGTCATGCCTGAGGTGGTCAGATCCCATGACTGAGGACGTACATTTGTCATTTTGAAAAGGAGATTAAATGAACCTCAGGAACAGCCACTATCAATGTAATCAAAGGGAACTGTACAACTAACTCTGTTCTCTTCTTCTCCCTTTCCTTCCCTTAAACTAAATTGCTGAAGTAATAGTACATTTCTTAAAATGCTTGATTACTCTTTTTCTGTCACCTTCACCTAGGAGGAAAATGTCTTATCTACTTTGTCAGAGCTATTGCTAAAGAATATCTGACGATACATATCTGAAGTTAACACATGATAAAAAAAAGTTGTCTGCATTTCAGTTTCTCTACTGCTGTGCTCACATTGGACTCAAGGGTCAGGTGTGGCAAGCAAATCTGAGTCCATTCCCTACATCTGGTGCAGTTTGTTTGTTGACTTTAGGAAGAACAAAAAGCCTCCAACTTGCCTTTCGCTTCTCAAGGGCTCCTCAATATATGACTGACCAGCCCTTTGAGACATTCTAGTTTAAATTCATTTGCCAGGTTACTGGCATGTAGTGGACCCCGGAGATCTCATCCAGACTTGACCTAGTGAGATACCTCCTGGCTCCTTGCAGGGTTGTACACCCATCATTCCTTTGTGAAAAGGAATGCCTGGTGTGTCCTGATGGTGTGCTGCCTGTGGTACCAGAGGACCTCGGCATGGGACCTTGGAAGTGGTCCTGGATCCCATACAGCCAAATGTGGATAGAGATCCTCCTTTTCTTCCTTGCTTACTCCTCATAATACAGAAATTTAAACAAGCCTCATTTGGATTGCAAAGTGTCCGATCAGAGTTTTCTTCCACCGCAGTGCAAAAATGCTACAACACTATGCCAAGTACTATTTGTATGATAACTCACAGGAAAAAGACCTATGTGATTTCCTCTCCTCAGGAAGAGTCATACAGCCCTTTGAAATTAGCAGCTGTGTGAATTTAGGAAGGCCTTAAATGTCAGTGAAATGCAGGGCTTCCTTGTTGCTCTTGACCTTTTAGCTATCTTCATGCCGTGAAACTTAAATAAAAGACTTCATTAAAAACTACCACAGCTATGACCTGCAGAAAATTGAGTTACTTTGTTTTGTTTGACAAATGGATCTCACAATCAGCAGCAAAAGCAAAAGTAACTCAATGAAATAACGGAATGCATACAGTACCTTAGGATAAAAAAGTTGCTCTGGGAGAAAAGCAAATCAATTGTTCAACCAAGAAATCAGGATGTTCTTCAAAAAGCAATTGTAGCTCCTTCACTAACAGCAGTGAACCATGGAAGAAAGAGACCATTTAGCTACGACTTGTGAAGACATTAGTTCAAAAATTGCATCAATAGATAGATCCCTCCCCTGGGTTTCCATACAGCCAGCTCTCTGTGTTCATCAATTATCAGCAGCTAATTGAGACGTGTATCACTCTGTAGCCTAAAAAAGTTTATAACACTTCCATCAAATCTCTCCCCTGATCTCAGACAACCCCCTGTGACTGAACATGTTGCCTTGGAGAAACTCTGTTTTAGAAAGGATCTAGCACTTATATTAACACAATTGTAATTACATGTTCCTGTTCTATATATTGCCAAGACAGTTACTTTACTTGACTGATGTTATCTACAAATCTGCCAAACTTCCACATTTGTGCCCTTGCAAAGTAAACCAAATGAGTAAGAAAAGAAGCAAATAATAACAATTTTTCAGGTCGCAAGCTCTTTAACGGTGAACTTCTATAGCTTTTCTCTCAGCAAAAGCCTTTGCTCATGTCCCTTGCTACAAATGGAGCCTGGCTGTGCAGTGCAGAAAGCTAAACTAGGAAATGTTAAACTACCTCAGTAAAGGTGAAAATAACGCTTGTTGCAAAGCTTAAAATGAGCAGCTACTCAAAAAGCTGTTCTAGCAGAGTTTGCAGAAGGGGCTGCAGATATGGCAATTTACTTTGCATATTCAAGTTTGTTGAGTAGCATTTTTGTGAAAAGAGAACACTTCACCCCCATTAATGCCTTTTAATGTATACTGGTGTTTAACTGAGGATTTTTGTAATTTCAGAATATATTACTTTGATTACTTTGGTCTCTTCAATAGAGGTTGTTTTTTTTTTAATGTTCTAAGTCCCAACATGAACTAATTAATAACTAGTTTATGAATCTGTTGTTTCTGTATTCACCTTTGGATTAAATGTGCTGTTGTGTTTTCCTTCCTTTCCTGTTCACCTACAATTACCCTCCCTGAACTAGGCCTCAAAACAGTAATCACAACTGAATCTTAGCTTTTGTTTCCCTGGGAAAGACAAGATAAACTCTTTAAAACTACTCTTATTAACAGCTATTCTAGTCTCTCCTTCATTATTGTAGACCTTAGCTGCTTCTGCTGCAGTACTGATTTATTTGTTAACGTGCCTTAGCAGGACAGTATACATTTTCACCCTTTCCTTGCATAACTCGTACTAAGTTCATTTAATACATTACATTTATTTTAGCATGTAATGTACTTTGCCTTTTTCAGGGCCCTCTTGGTGACCCACATTTGACTTACACATCACAGTTCTTCTCATTCTTATTTTCAGCTGCTTAGCTTCCATTTTTCAACAGACATTCTCGTTCATTATGAAGTATAAGGCTTGTAGACTGCTCTACTGAATGCATTTGGTTTTTACTCCAGTATTCATAGCCATCCAATTTTCCTGCATGTGGAATTTTTGATCATCATGTACTGATGGTATCTTCCACATTTATATCAACATAGTTCATTAGTGCCTTTCCGTTTTTAACAGGTTGCAGACAACATTTAGAGATAGTTAGTTCATTTAAGTCAGTTCATTTTTCCTCTCTTCCTGGATTAAACTATTCTCACTCTCCACCTCAAATAATATTTTATATAAAGTGATTCTACTACAAGAAAACTCAGGGAAAGGCATGATCCACCTTCAATGATGGATAGATTGCTCTCCTAAGATATGAGACTAGGATTTACATTCATGTTCAGAATTGGGAATTGGGATCTGCGTCTGTCTTTTTACAGGCTACTGGAACAGAGTCCTTTTCACCTTCTGATCCTATTTGTTTCAGGAAAAGTAATTTTGTTTTGCTTTTTGTAATTTTGTTTTTACATGTAAATTTAAATTTACATGTGTGAAATTAAGGGTTTTGCATAGTGAAGTTCATCTGTTTTCAGTAACTTTGTAAATTCCTCCCAAAATTTGTAGTCCCATACAAATAGATCAAAATGTTCTCAATTAGTTTGTGTGATGAAAGCAAAGACAAGTGCTTCACAATAAATATGTGCCCCTTGTGTCTGTTGAAACAAGTATATGGAAACTATCCACTGAGAATGCAAAGTAAAATCTGGGAAATTCAGACACTAAAAGGATTATTCCTAAACAATGACTTGCAAGCTGATCAATTTACTTACTACAAAGGCCAGAAACTTGCATTCTAACTACAATGCATCTATTTTCAGTCATCTGGGCATTACCCTAAGGCATACTGGATCGACATTACAGTCCATTTCTTTTACTTTAAGATCATCAGACAGGAGGTCCAAGAGATTATTTTTAAAAATGATCTCTTGGTAGTGTTTCATGATATCCTCTCCTTTAAACTCATTAGTTGGAGCAAACAGCAGTACTACCTTCTGCTAGAGGAACAGGAATCTCCTGATAAAGGCCAGTGATGGAGGGAGGCAGATTATCTTTCAAATGGCTGCCACTGTTTCATTAGTGTGCCTAAAGCCATGAAGCTGCATTAGACTAATAGCTGTGCTGAGCGAGGACCTGACAGCAAGCTGATCAGACTGATGTGCTCTGCTCTGTGGAAAGCCTAAGATGGCACTGGCTGTAAAAAGACATTTTAGCATCAATTAGTACATTTGTGAAGGGCAATCCACACACTTACAGCTTTCAGGCAGGGGTTTGTTTTTTTTTATTGGTTGTTTTTTTATTTTATTTTATTTTTAAAAATGTATTAGAATTGGGAGATAAAGATGCACAAAAGACAGACATTGAAAATCTTGTTGCCAAAACAGGTAGCTTGAGAAAAATCTCAACAGCAGGAAAGTTTGAACAAAAGGGATAGAAAGATTGCTTTTCATCAGATCTGGGGAAATGTTTTTGGAATATTTTTTTTCCCAATATTTTAAATCATTGAATTAATGGCTTTCTGTCCCTTATACAGTAGCTGACTTACTGCTAGTTTGGAACTGGGAGCACAGAACATCATCAATCCTTTGCAATCTGTCGTTCCCTAACCACTGGGGGTACTTCACATGCCATCAAAGGAGAGGTAACATTTAATCTAATCTTTAGCTGTTTGAATCTCTGGGGTTGCATTTTATCATAACCTCTTATGTTTGAATTGGTTCTCTTCATTTCTCTTCAGGTATAGTTTATCTGTATCTCTCTAATTCTTGGCTGTGGTATGCTCTAAAATATCTACTTACTTTGCAATACTTACTGCAGAGGTTGTGCAGAGTTCAGCGTTGTGGGAGAAATAATTATGTTCAGTATATATTTGCATTAATGAGATTGAGCTGCTTTGTCATACTCTTGTGTTTAGAGAAAGAAGGAAAATAAGGAAATTATCTGGACATTTATAGATAATTTGCTATCAGAGGACATACTGGGCTCCCTCAATAAAGAGTTTGCTAAAAAAAATGCTGAGCAGAAACTGTGAATTTCATGTTTCTCAGTATTGTCCCAGGGAACTATGTCTTGTTATCTTACACATTTATATAAAAGAGCATCAGATGCTTAAGATATGTTTGAGGGGTAAGGGTTTGAAATACCATTTGAGGTGCTGTGGAAATGTATGTGTGGGTAATCTGAAACCCTCATGAATAATGCCTGGCTGCATCACTGAGTTAATTGTGCCAGCAATCAAGTATTTGCCAGTTGGCGATGAAATGCATCCCTTCCCCAAATGCGCTGTATGTCCCAACCCAAGCAAAACAAGTCAGACCTCTCAACTCTAGAATATTGCCAATTCAGCATGAGGATGTTCAGTTATTCTGTCTTTGCAGAATAAAAGAACATGGTAAGAGAAAGAAAATGAGTTGAGAAGGAAATTTCAAATAGAGATTAGCTGCACTTTCCGTCTGTGATTAATTCTGCATTCCAAATAAAAAGAAGGCATTATGTGGAAATTTATAAAAGTACAATGGGTTTTCTCTTCTCTTGCAAGGTGTGCAGCACTGCTAGCAAAAGGACCAGAAATAGTTCTCTGCATAATTTTCTGTGCTCTGGCCGCAGAATAAAATTGTGAAGAGCCATCAACCAAGCACAGAGCACAAGACACCGTTCAGTATATGACACATATGCAATACGCTGCGGTGATTCCCTACTTCATGGAAAACACAAAGAGGAAACACTCATTGCAATGCTCTTATCCTCCCAAAGCTTAGCAACCTCACTTCTACAGACTATAAGGAATTTGAAAATAATTTAAAATCAGTTTTGTTCTCCCATTCCAAATTCAAGATTAGTATTCAAGGAGAACCAAACAAAGCCATGGGTACTTATCATAGCCTCTTCTCTTGGGTATCAAGAATCTCCTGGTCTTAAAGGGTCAGTCTGGGAGATAAAAAGTTTGGATATTCAATGTATTGTCACGCCATTGTAAATAATCACAAGCTTTTCCAAGGATTTAGCTCCAGCCATTTGTGAACGCCACAATATGTATCTTCTCTGGTGGAAGTCGGCAGTAGCTTATCACTGACTTCTGAATATCTCATGAATGTGAGATCAGTTCTAACTCAGTAAACACCACACAATTTGATCAGTTCACATTGTATATATTTCTGTATTTTATTTTATAGAATGTATTTCTTCTGAATGTGGTCATTGTGGTCTACCCTTAGGTCACCATTGCAGACCATTTGGAGACCATTTTCTCCATGCTTGACAACTGAGGAAGTTTTAAAAAGATACTGAATTCCTAATATCAAAGTTAAATACATGTTATCTACCTTTAAATCCATATTCAAACCTAGGTTTTTATCATCTGTTGTAATATCTATCTTAATTAGTTGGTTCCGAGGCCTAATAACTGCACAGAGACCCCTCAAAAACTTTACTATATTCCTCACTAGCTTTTTGTGTCAATTTTTAATGTGAAAGCTTTATGGTTTTTACTTTGCTTACAGTTTTTTATTTATTTTTTACTAGAAGAGTAGACCTTTCATATTTTCATGCATTTTTACAATCTTGTCAAATTAACTCAGGTCATAGAGACTCTGTTCCGATTCAAATGTCTTTTGCTACAAACATAGCTCCACAACAAAATCTTTTCAGTGCTGAGTACTTGGATATTTTTATCACAGACTTCTCATATGTGATGGTTCCTCCTTATACATCATGGCGTTCAAACCTCTTTGGGTGTTTTCTTACTCATCTCATGGTCTGTCTTGAACAGCTGTTAAGGGTCTGCTGTCGTTACATGAATATGCAAAGAAAAAGATCATTATTCATACTGAAGCTGAAGGTGAAAAATATACAGAAATCCATTGGTCTTCATGTTCAATGGTCTTAAATCTTATAAAACACCTTGAGGACAGCTGGTAGAATACCAGCTTGGTGGCATTTATACTGTCTAGAAAAAGACTATGAAGAAAAATATTTCAGAGTCAATTATGATTTACTTGAGTTACTTGAGTCTAACTTAAAAAAAAAGCAAACTTTCATAAATTATCTTGGCCAAGACTGTCCCTACTTTTTAATCTACCAAAGTCTCTCCTATAACTCCCAGAGGCTGAAAAGTCTCCATTGTCATTGCTTTCCTTGGACACTACAGGCACTGTCTTTCTCTGGAATCCAAGACATGCTTGGTCAGAGTCAAGACTGAGCAATCCAAAATCAGGTTTGGGAAGAGGAAGATGGAAAGATACCCTTTTCAGGAGTAATGAATCAGAAGAGAAAAACACAGTCTAAGTTGTATTCTTGATTCTTCTTACCATTTCTTCAGCCAGTTCAATAGGGTCTACAGTCTCAGTGGAGGAGGGTGAAGTAAGGCACCTCCCCAGTACTGTCAAAGAACTGAATTAGCATGAGAATGCAACTTAAAAAATAAAACTAGTGTAGAGGTTTGAAATGCAGAGCCTTTACAAGGGCATTTGTAGGTCCTTTGCGATATGTTTAAGAAGAGACTTTTACTACATTGGGGCAATACAATTGTGTTGCTGTGTTTTCCTTTTTTTTTTTTTTTATATCACACAATCACAGAATCGCCTAGGTTGGAAGGGACCTTTAAGATCATCTAGTCCAACCATAAAAAAATAAAAAAAAACCCAAACAACCACACACACCAGCACTAAACCATATTCCCGAGCACCATGTCAATTTGTCTTTTGAATATCTCCAGGGATGGCGCCTCAACCGCTTCCCTGGGCATCCCATTCCAATGCCTGATAACCCTTTCAGTGAAGAAATTTTTCCTAATATCCAACCTGAACCTCCCCTGGCGCAACTTGAGGCCATTTCCTCTTATCCTATTGTCTGTAACTTGAGAGAAGAGACCTACCCCACCTCTCTACACACTCCTTTCAGGTAGTTGTAGAAAGCAATAAGGTCTCCCCTCAGCTTCCTCTTCTCCAGACTGAACAATGCTAGCTCTCCCAGCCTCTCCTCATAAGTCCTCCTCATGTCAGTCCTCAAAAAACAAGCACTGGATACTGATGACAGGCAGCAGAGAACAGATTATTTTTGCCAGTTACATTTCCATAAAAGATGAAGGAGGCGTGGATAAAGAGGGGCATAGTGATGCCCAAGAGCAACGGTGTCTTCTTCAGGAATATGTGACACTGCATAAGAGCAGTCATGGAGGCTGAGACAAGAAAACAGATAACAAATTGTGTCACTAGTGGGAAGTCCCTAGATTCACTTTTTGTGCCTAACCCAGTTTTGATGCCTGTATCTTAATGAATTGAGCTTTCAACCACCATGGTCAACAGATTCACAAACTCACCAAGGGCCTGTGTCAGGCCTGATAAATATATGGTATTCTCATTTAAATAACTTTAAAAAAAATGTTCTTAATTTATTGCCATCGGTTGTTGGCTTTCTTTTTTTTTTTTTTTTGACTTCTCTTGTTGATGGGAAGCTCAGCAGTTCCAAACACCAGGCGTCAAATTTTCAGTCTTTTTTCTTCTTAGCACCCATAAGACTTCCTATGATAACAAAATTTCCTGTTAACATATATACACATCCATATGTATAAACATTTGCAAGATCAATGTCTAAATATGAACAGAAAGGACGTAGTTCAATTTTCTAGCTACTGATTTCTAGTGCTTTTCAGAAACCCTGGGATACCATGCCTGGGCTGAAGTGTTGCTGTATAAGAGCCTAGTTTTCCTGTGGTCATATCTGGCAGCTCTCTGAAGACATCTTGAGTATCCAAAGATGCCTCAGATGGCACTTCACACATATTTTCATACCTTTGTGTCACACCCAAGTTGACTAGCTCTAGATACTTCTGGTTTAAAAATGTGGCAATCATTTTTATGCAAGGGAAAGTACGAAGTTGAGTTCTGGGCCAAAGGAGAAACGTGTTTTCCTCATACATTCACAGTGTTCAAATCATAGAAATTTGAGCTCATTTTTCACAAGTGTCTGATTTATCTCCATTAACTAATAACTGTCTTGTTTCACCACTGATGAATTCCAATTCTAGTTCAGTGCATTCATCCATGGAATATCCAAAACATGGGTTTGTTTTGTTTTGTTTGATTAAACAAACAAGCAAAACAAAACAAAAAGTTGTTTTAGAAATAAACCTATCACAGAAAAATATTTTTATCTTCATTCACATTTTTAAAGCTTCATTAGGGGTATCACCTTTCAATCTTCTGCCCAATTCTGCTGTATTATCACCACAGTTACTCACGCTCTGGCAGGAGTTAGATTAGTGTGCCTTCACATCCTTTCAGATTACCCTTAAACATCTGCAGTTGCAGCCTTTGTGCCTTGATGGTTCATACCAGTTCATGCCTAACAATCTTTAATGCCTTGAGCCTCAAAGCTTACCACGCTGATAAATAATGCATTTCTTTTCATTTCATATTTTGGGTGCTGTAGTTGATCACAAACGTCTTTGAAATAGAATTGGTCCTCTCTCCCTCTCCATAGCATAATTTCTATTGAAGAGACAAGTGAGATGATGTAAGGCTTCAGAGAACAGAAGAAAAAAGAGGATGCATATTCCTCTAGACAGGGGAGCAATAGCAAAACAGAAACTGTCCAAATAAGACTTCAGTTATGCAATGAGCTTCCTGAAGTTGGACTCTCTTCAGTCTCAGCTACATGATCTTGCCTTGGACACTGTTCATTTCTGGGTGTAGGGATGTGTCCTAATGTTAGATCCTAAGCAAGTGATGTCCTTCGTAGGTGACACATTTGAGCACACGCATCAGAAGATTTTGAACTCCAAGAAAATGGGAAAGACATTTTCTAAAACCTTTGAATTTGATATGATACAACTGCAAAAGTTGTATCCATTGCCTGGTAACACAAAAAACCTTTCTGTAAAGAACAGAAATAGAACTGTAGCTAGTTGATTTGGTTCCAGACTTAGCATTCAGAGCTTGTAAACATTTAGGCATATCTTAATGAAGGTGCTGATAACTCCATGTTTTAGAGTAACTTTGCATCAAATAATTGTACATCTGAAATATAATACTGTGCTCATCCAGACTATACAGTTAATCATAATAACAGCACATGAAACACTAAAAGTGAGCCAGCCTGAAGATACATCCTTATTCTGATTGTGATAGGAAAGAGAGCACCAATTCACCTCCATCTCCCCCCTCTTTCCGTGTAAGCAAGAATCATTATTGTTACTGGAGATGCAGTCCCTCTTTAAATTTACTTATTGTTTGGTTTTCTGAAGGAAAGGGAGGAAAGAAAGAAAGACTAGCTACCTTCACAGCTTTGCACAACCACCATTACTATTCCTTCATTTTGTTTTCATATCAAGATTATGACAACTCATGCTCTCTGCTTGACCCTAATATCACTTGACATTCTCCTTATCTTTCTTCTAGTACTTCACAGGAAGCATAGAGAGCTACATCCTAAAAAAAGGTGTGGGATGTCTTTGTTCAAGGTACTGGATTTTTCAAGTAGGGAAGACTAATGAGTTTCTCCACTCATCTTGTTATGCACCAAAAAATAGTATGTGAAAGAAGCTTAAACAACCTCTGGTACAGTGAGTCAGTGAGTATAAAGTTTCTTGGAATCACTCCATACAAAGGATATAACTTTCTAGAATGAAAAGCATGACTGCTGGCTTTTGAATGGTTATTTCAGAAAATTATGTCCTGTATCTGTCAAGCAGGCATCAAAAATATACCTGAAAGAGAATACCATACTTGTAGGTCAGGAGTTCAGCTCTTGCTTCCACAGGAAGTGACAAAGCCCCAGGTCCAAAAGGCTACTTGTACATGTAAGTTGAGTTTAGACCAAACCTTAACACTAAATTTGAATTTCAGTGCTTACAAGTCTCATACATCTGGTATCCCTACTCTGTGGCACCATCGCATCCTGCATCTGTCTACTCACAAAAAAGAGTCCCCCAGTAAAAGGGGGCGTCAGGATGAAACAGGGTGATTGAACATGCAGCGTGAGATTTTATTTCATCCACGACTGTTTCTGTGAACAACTGTATGAAAGTGATGGTGACATTGGTTTCAAAAGGATTATCAGCGTGATTATACTGACTAAAGAATTAATTAATCACTGACATTTGTCAAAAAAAAAGTCATTGAAATTCTATTACTTCATTATTAGCATAATGAAGAGATTGCGTTTGCCCTCTCCGGCAATCAATCAAGCAGCTGGGAAGCACTCCAGTGTCAAGGAACTAAACTTAAAACCAGAAGGTTTTTGATTTTGAAAACAGATTATTTTGCTTGTTTGATGGGTGCCAGACACTATTTCTTAACAGTTGGGTATTTATTTGTGTCTTTCAGATGATAACGGGTAAAAGTCAAAAGATCACAGATGGCAAAGCAAATGGCTTACCTACAGTAAGGGGGCAATTTGAACAAGAGATATGTAAGGTAAAACTAGTAATTTCCTTCACGTCTTTTTATTAGTAGATCTCAGAGTTGTTTATTACAGAGATCAGTATCATTATCCCTGTTTATCAGTGGCAAAAGTGACAACAGAAGTGAAATGAGGTTCCCCTAGATAAGTGACAAAGCCAAGACCTAAAGTCAGCGCTCTTGAGTTCACTGCTTTGTGGTCTGAGTAAACCATGTTTGTTAAACTGGCATTGACTTTTATGCCATTTTCAAAATTAAGGCATGAATTTGTCCCTCACTCATTACTGAAGCAAAAAGTAATGGCTTACAGCATAGAATAACATAAGCACAGAAACTCGTATCTCATGAACTTGTTACCAGACTACTGGCAAATCAGCAGGGTAATTTCCTTGCTGTCTGGATGTAGGCACAGTTGCCATCCATTGCTCCCTCTCTACTTGAATCATAACCTCTCATGTACTTAAGGCAAAAGCAGTCAGAAAGCTGCAGCTCAAGGTCAGGAGTTGCTTCATCTGCTGAATGGCAAAAAGCCCAGATGAGCCTGTTGAGCAGCATTCCCTGAATATCCAATTGAAACTGTTTTCCAAATATCAAGGTTTCAGCAGGACCTTATAATTTTTCACATAGCAGTAGAATATATTTTATCTGATATTCTTCTGTTCCCTCAGATGTGTGAAAAATCAGTGAAAACTTGAACAGAAAATAACAGCTGGAGCTCCTCTACTAGGAGTCTCAGGCTAAGTATGACCAGTCATGTTAGTTACAGGGTTGTTGACTCTTTTTTCAATTTACAGTGACTGTGATGGCCATATAGATTTATAGTTTATATATATTTTTGCTTCAACTGTTATATTGAGGTGTAATTCAGATGGTGGACAGGCTGATGAACCTCAGCTTACCAATAAAGGAGGGTAAAATGGATTAAATTTTAGACCTGGATCTATTTTGCTTAAAATCAAATAATTTGTGACTCAGCATGGCTAAAAAGGAGAAACTTCCAGTTAACTTTTAGGGCATATAGTAACCATCTTCTAGTAGTGGCAGGGTCTACAGGATTCAAACTTAAGCTTCAACATATACATATGTGTGTGTAAGTACATATTCTAGGTAAGATGTGTAATATGCAGAAATAAAAAACACTGCTACATCATTAAGAGGATTTTTTTTGTTTCTTCCTGAGACATACACAGGGTTTTTTTGATTTTTTTAATATTTTTTTTTCCCTTTTGCAAAGTTTTCTGGAGCTTTTTGGATATAGGAAAAATATACATGGTCTTCTGGATGACTGAGCAAAATTCATGTTTTGACTTCTGGTTTTCCCATTTAAAAATGGGGGAAATACTACTGTTCTTGTTTGCAAAGCACGTGCGTGTGTGTGTACATCTGCTAGGGTAGAAAGTATTTCTATCACCGGGATAACCACTTTACTGACTCAGCACTGGGTAACATGGCTGTTCCTGTCTCACATTGGCAGAAGCATATCACACTGTGCTAACGGTACTGCACACATGCATTCACACACCTGCACAAAAATCTGCAGGAGGAGATTGCCACAATTGTTGGTGGTAAAAAGCTGGTTCAAATCCCATAAGATGGTCGTGCAAGTGTTCAGGCAGAAACAGAGGCCAGGCAGCAATCTTGGTGATCTGAAGCTCCATTTTCCAAAGCTTTCCATTATGGAATGCTGCCCAGCCAAACAGGACCCAGGGGTGCTGGTGGACAGCCGGCTTAACATGAGCCAGCAGTGTGCCCAGGTGGCCAAGAAGGCCAACAGCACCCTGGCTTGTATCAGTAATAGCGTGGCCAGCAGGAGTAGGGCAGTGATGGTGCCTCTGTACTTGGCACTGGTGAGGCCTCACCTCGAGTGCTGTGTTCAGTTCCGGGCCCCTCACTACAGGAAGGACATTGAGCTGATGGAGTGTGTCCAGAGGAGAGCCACCAAGCTGGTGAGGGGTCTGGAGAACAAGTCATATGAGGAGAGGCTGAGGGAACTGGGCATGTTTAGTTTGGAGAAGAGGAGGCTGAGGGGAGACCTCATTGCCCTTTACAACTACCTGAAAGGAGGTTGTACAGAGGTGGGTGTTGGCCTCTTCTCCCAAGGGAATAATGACAGGACCAGAGGGAATGGTCTGAAGTTGCGGCAGGGGAGGTTTAGGTTCGATATTAGGAAGAATTACTTTACTGAAAGAATGGTCAGGCACTGGAACAGCCTGCCCAGGGAGGTGGCGGAATCGTCTTCCCTGGAGGTATTTAAGCATAGACATGGCACTTCAGGTCATGCTCTAGTGGCGGAAATTGTGGGGGTATTTTGTGTGTGTATGGTTGGACTTGGTGGTCTCAGAGGTCCTTTCCAACCATTAAAATTATGTGATTCCATCTCGCCTGGTAGCAGACATCTTCAGGCAGCTTCAGTGGATGTCAGAGCTGGCTGTCTCTGATGGCGGACCGCAGCCACCCTGGCTGAGTAACACCCCGAAGTAGGGCCTTGGCCAGCAGTACCAGCATGGTGGCCAGCAGGTATGGCAGCCAGTGTGGCGTGTCCCAGAGGAAGACTCACAGTTTGGAGCAGACTGGAAAATTGTGTCTGTCAGCAGGATGTTTGCTTCTGCAGAGTGATATGCTGGGCACTTATCGGCCCTCGTTTCCTTGCATAGCCTCTCTGCTGATTCCTGCTCATGCTCATTCTGGCTCTTGGTGTGGTATCTGATGCAGGTCGTCCCTTCTTATGGTCTTTTTGTCCTTCCTCTCCTATGAGCACAGGCAGGGCTCAACCCTTGACTGAGTTTCTGAAGTTGTTCTAGTATCGTTTTCACTTCTGCACTTTCAGGAGAAACATAGGTCATTGTAGCCTCACGGTGAAGAGGATTTTCTAATACATTTTACCACTGCACAGTTCCATCAGGAAACAAATCTGCATTGAAAAAGCTGAGGTGAGGAAAGGATGAGGTGGAGGCCAAGTATAAATTAATTATAGTGGTAGAGTAAATATTATTAAAGTGTTTCCTATTTGGTTAAACCTTTCTTTTGAAGTCAAACTTTGCATTTCAATTTCAAGCCACAGAAGATTATTTTTGTAATGTATTCAAAAGCAAATAAGTAAAGAAATAAACTTTGGAGGTCAGGTCAGTCCAACGAAGTCAGGAAGAAATAGCCTTTTTGTACTTCAAAAAGTACTTGTCATGAAAATGGCTCATTTCTCATTTGACAGCTCAAGTTTTAGAGAGCTTATTTTTTACAAAATAAAATGTCATTTCTTAAAAAAATATATATATATTCCAAAACTGAATGAATATAACATTGATAAAAGTGAAAGAGGAAATACAGGCCAAGGTTAACTACCCACTTATTAGAAGGCGAACAAAGTTTATTGTGGGTACACTGTGGGTCACCCGTGGTCGTCATTATCACTGCAATCCTACATCCTTCTTTAACCCCATCTACCCATCCCACTGAATAGTCAGTGATGGTAAGGTCTGTGATACAGATAAATTTGAACTATGAAGACCAATGCTATGTACAGAGGAGATTTTGAATCCGTGCCTGCAGAGACTAAAGTCTCTCCTTGTGACCCACTTCCTCCATACCTACAAACGGTCATTAAAAAAATTGTTTTATATGCTGTTTCAAAAAATATATGTTTATGTACTCTTTTTATTTAGTATTGTTGTTATTGATATTAGGCTTCATACTGCAGTATACCTTTTTTTTAGAAAATCATCGGGAAGACACTGCTGCCATCAGGAATGGGCTTGAGATATGGTTTCCTAGGCACTGCTCTTCACTTTCCGTAGAGTTTGGCTGCCCTAAGCCACCTGTGAAATCCAGCCGTCCCACCACCACCCTGGCTGCAACATTTGGCAGCTTCTCCCATCATGTTTGGTAGTTTCTCATGTCCTGCTCACTTCTCTCAGCCTCTGGACGGAGCCTGCAGCCCCAACATCTCGACTTTGTTGGTGCCTGAGAGACCCATGAGAGATACCATGAGACCTTGCGGTGGCCTGCCTTGCCAACCACCATGCATCCCTGTGCTCACCAGCCACCTGAGGGACTCAGGCATCTGTTAGTTCATCAGTTAAAGTTGTTTTCTGCAAGCACCCCTTCCATGCTTGGCATTGGAAAAATGGTTCTCACACCAACATTCCAATAAATGCAAAAGGAGGATGAGAAAGAGGGATCACGGTTGCAATAAATCTTTCTTCTCCCTATTCACTGTTTATATTGCTTTTGTGCTTAACCCAGGATTTATTCTTCTTTATTCAGAAGTAAGGAAATGTTGTTATCTTCTGGTTTGTATCATCAGTCTCAAAATCATTCCCAGTACCCAGCTTGTAACACTGGAACACCTCTAGTGAAATATTCTTCTGAACGTCAGAAACCTGGGAGCCTTTTCCTTCAAAATCTACACTCACAGCAAAATGTTTAAACACCCAGCTATAAAAGAAGATATCACAAAGAATATTTCTTTTTCTTTTTATTTATGTGGTTATTATTCCCCTTTTGATATTTTTCCCTAAAATGATTCAGCATTATTTTCCCACACCTCATTAAGCTCTTCCTAAAGGTTTATTTTGTTTTGTGAGCAATCACATAGTTGTGAATTCTCGAAGCTGCTTTTCAGAAACCTCTGCTCTTTAGCTTCCCTCAGATTTTCTTTTTGTTTATGGCTTGCGGGTTTATTCACACCTCTTAAATATTCAAAAAAATTAGACCCCATGCCATGCTCTAAAAATTGAGACAGTCATCATTAATTTTGTATCAATGCAGCTTTTTTCTTACCTCTTAAAATCTAAGCTTCTCTCTAGAAAAAATGAAGCATCGACCCCATGATGGAAAGATTTGCCAAAAATGAACAGATACTTTTATATGATTCTTTTCTTTTTGATATGTACTCTTGAAGGATCATTTGTAAAGTCACTGTGTACCTCCAAGGTAGTCTTTACTAAATGAGGCAGACTATTTTAGGGTTTTCAAACTCTATTTTTTGATGTATCAGTGACATTTAGGCTTTGTTCATCCATGTGATATGCTAAGTCTATAATTCAGAAAATTTTCTGCTATTCCAGCAACAAATAGGGACCATTTTACCCATCTCTAACTTCTTACCTTAGCTATCTCTATTTTTCTCCCATGTATAGCACACTCATTGCCAGACAAAGATAAGTTACTTTGACTCTTTTATACTGATGGGGGGAAAAAAGCTTTTAGTTAGGCCAAGAGGTGACGTTTTCCTTCATTCTCTTGTATCAGAGTTAAGTCCTCATCTCTTTCCAAGGTAGACTTCCCCCACCAAGAAATGCTTAAAAATATGCCACCCTGAAGAATTTCATGGCTGTGTGAGCCAGAGAACCAAAGTGGTTCTTATGATTAATACCTCCCATGTGTCTGTAAAATAAACATTAGAAATAAAACATCTCAAAATGTTACATGTGCCAATGCAGGAAGCATGGGTGGAAATACAGAAGTCGTTGACATGTATTTATTATGTATATACCATCTTTTGAGTAATTTTGGGAAAGGTCACACCAGAATCTCGTTTCTGTCTATCATACAACAAAAAGATCTCATTATTTTTGGAAGAAAAATATTCTTAAGAAATGCAACACAACAATGCTCTTAAGTAGTGACGTGCCTTGGCAAAGCTGCACTGACATATTGCAACTGTCGGTAAGGTCTCCATCAGCTCAACACAGACACACCTGGGACGTCTGACTCTGTCACTGAGCTGTAGCCGAGGGCTGGGCTTTGTGTAGTCAGAATGATCTATCTGATTTACCAGTTTGTGGAAAGGCATGAAAGTCCCAAATCTCCATGCTTCTGACTGGCTGCCCCCTTAATAAGATGAAGCTTCTTAAAACAAGAATCATTTCACCTTCCTTTTCTCTGTGAAGAATCCAGCGTATTTTTGGATGTTATAAAAACTATAATATACCAACTACTTAGAGATACTTCTCTTCTCTTTAGTTTCTTACTAAACTTGCAGAGCAATCATGTCTCTGAAGATTAATGTCTGAAATTTAAATTCTTCCCAGGACAGGTCCTGGTGTTGTTAGACATCCCCATTGCAAGTTTCTAGATTATCACCTCTTCAGGCTCTATGCAATTGCTTTATTTGTTTAATTTGTCAAAGGAAGGGGCATTCACACTAATTTCAAGCCAGGAACAAATTGTTCTATAAATGCAATTTCACATTTTCTTTTAACCTTCTGCCTCTTCCTTTCTGTTTCACAACTGTGCCTTTAAAAATAAGAACTGGTCTTCAGATCACAAACTCCCCAATGGTCTTTCACTGAAATCATAAGCCCATTTTCCTGCCAGAAGTCTGCTGCTGAGGCACAAGTTAAATACTGCCTTTTGCTGCATGGATGAAAGACAAGAATACAAACTTGAAACCAGATAGCTCAAAGACAATACAAACACCACTGATCTTTATAAAAGGTAGAAGGAATAAAAAACAAAAATAGACACCTAGTAAAACAATAAAGATATGCAATTCATTTAAACTTGACATATCCCTTAAAGTCATAAGTCTTACAACAAGGCTTTATTTCTCAGTCACCCAGTGAAGAAATATCTGTATAAAAGATGGAGAATATTAACTCTCCAGTCATAGCCAAGTGTCTCTTTTGGTTTGGCAGAGAAATGTTGAGCTAGATAGCATGAACAGGTTCTGTTTTGTAAGTCCTTTTCTCCATGTAACCCTATGTGGATAAATTACCCAGAATAAAAAAAGGTTATTTTATTGCTTCGTAAATATTTATAGAATCCAATGAACATGTTCATTTTCTTTCTTTATAGTATTTTGATCGTTATATATTTATAATTTCTAGTTATCTATTTGTTCTTAAGAATATTTTGATCTTTATAGCCTTTTGCAGAGGGCACGTTGTGGCTACTGTTCAGTTGTTGGGCAGTCTAAACATCAGACTGAAGAAAAGCTGACATTTGTTGAACATCAACAGGAGCTACATCCAGCATTTAAGTTTTCAAGTCCAAAATGTGTTAATGTCAGTTTAGACTTATTTCATGGACTCATTCTTTTTTTGAATAGATCCATTAATACTACATTTTCCTATTCTAATTACAGAAATCTCATTTCTATTCCTATTGAGTTGAACAGTAATTTTCCCGTCAGATTTAATGGTGCAGTACAAGAATACAGTTCCTCATCAGAATTAAGTCCCCTGATTCAACAGCTTTTATAAATTTATGTGGGTCAAGTATGCTAGGCACAGCACATACAAGTTGCTGGAGTCACTTATTTTTTTTCCTAACGATGCTGCATTTTTTTGTGTGTTACTGCTCAAGGTTGTTCTACATTTTAATTGACAAACGCTTTCTGTAACTACTTTGTGGCATCTTTTCAGACTTGAGTTTTTTTAGAAACAAGCAAATATAATCATTGCAATTACAGATAGTTTAAAAAAAAAATCTCCAATACATGAATTTTAGTACTTAACAAATAACCAAGGATCAATTAATTTACTGGATGTCAGTGAACGTATGTTTTAAATGTGTTTAGTATGAAACATATATTCCTTCAAGCACCATATACCTTAGTATTTGTGCTTGGTATATAACACAGAATCACAGAATGGTAGTGGTTGGAAGGGACTTTGGGAGATCAACTAGTCCAACCCCCTGCAAAAGCTGGTACACCCAGAACAGGTTGGACAGGAACACATACAGGTGGGTTTTGAATATCTCCAGAGAAAGAGACTCCACATCCTCTCTGGGCAGCCTGTTCCAGCGCTCTGGCACCCTCAAAGTAAACAAGTTTTTCCTCATGTTGAGATGGAATTTCCTGTGTTCCAGTTTGTGCCCGTTGCCCCTTGTCCTATCGCTGGGCACCACTGAAAACTGTCAAATAAAGTCCACCACTTGCATTATACCACTCTGCTGATAGCTGCATTGATTTTCACAGAATCTCTGAATTGAAATTACATATATTAATTACATATATATATCTCTCAATATTCTCAATATTATTGGTGACCATCCATTATAATAAAATCTTAAGAAAACCTTGTATATCTGTGGGCATTCTTAAAGTCTTCTTTTTAGTCAGAGAGATAAAGTTGTCACATGTCTATTTTCATAGACATTATTACTATGTTCTTTATGAACATGATACTCTAACTTAACAGAAGGCAGAGGAGGAGCAGAAAAGAAAGGAACGCATCATCGAGAAAACATGTATGTATCTAGGGATATCTAAAAGACATAATGGATTGAGCAATTTACTGCAGGAATTCAGTGTTCAATAGCAAAACAGTTGCAAGCCTTATTTTGCTAAAACTCAATTAAAAAACAAACCAACTCAAATTCTAAAAACGCTACAAACTTTTAAAATAGTCCTTGAAAAAGAAAGCAGCTTTCTAGGGAGTATGAAATTATCCATATTAAAGAAGCACAAACACAACAGGTTTTGAAAAATAAACCCTTGATATTTCATGTTGATATCAACGATTAGCAACTGGTAACTGCCATCAATCTGTCATTTTCAACATTCAACAGCCTCTAAGTTTTGCAGTCCATTCAGTAAACATCAGATTTTTATCTGATTTTGTAGAGGATTGGACAAAATTAATTTCTGAATAATATTTCATAGACTAATTTATCCTTGAAAGAACCTGTGGATTTCATCCGGTCCAATTCCCTACTCATATAAGTTATGCTGGCAGAACTCACATGGCTACACGCTGTCTGGAGAGATATTGAACCAAGTACTACTGAGAGCTCCTGTCTCTTTGAACCATTTTCCCTTTCAAGTCGATGTGGTGGGTCACCTTTTCTTGAAGAGACCACGTAGAAAGAACATGGGTCTGAAATAGTTCCCACATGTTAAGAGAATTCCTTGTGTCTGCAAACTCAGAACTTCATGAGCAAATTCCCTTCAAAGTTTTTTGAGTGCACTAGATAGAGAATGAGATTGATTTCATCCCTTGAGCACCAGCTTGGTAGCAAAGCACGAGCTGAACTTCTATTCACACACCTCCTTTTCCTTCTGAGCTAGTTAGTCTGTGCTTGCCCCCTACCTATATATCTGAGTTGCTCTCTGCAGGCTTGTCAATGTTAATGAGGATACTTTGATGGGATCTCATTAGCAACTTTTGCTGTTCGAAGAGCTAGCCCTTGGAAATTGTGGCCATCAAAACAACACAAACCACTCTTTCTCCACTGTCGTGTACTCTTTGTGCATCAGAGTAACTCAAGGGCAATGTGGAAGCAAGTGCTATCACTGGTTTTATCCCTTATAGTCATGCAGATACATTCTTTTTCTTCCACCTTACTATGACCCCTCTTGATTTATGGGGAGCATAATAGTGTAGGGCTTTGACTGAATATGTGCTTGCTGGAGAAATTACTATCTCAAGACCATATTCTCATGCTGTTTATATATATAGAAACCCAAAGTGATTCTATGAATGTAAGCAAGACTGAAATATGCCTCTTCTTTTTGCCTCACTTTCTTCAGTGTATTTCATTTTAAAACTTCTTTATAATAGAAGAAACACTCCATCGTGTCTTTTGCTCAGTTTCTTTTCTAGGCCCCATACCATTGCTTCGATTTCAAGGCAGTAGATGTTTTTTTCTTTTGTTCAGATTATCCAGCTGCTTATCTGTTCCATCAGGTAAGGAGGTACAGGAGCAGCTGCCTGCAGCTGGGCTTTTCTCAGCAATATACATGGAAAACATGCGCCCCAAAACACCGCATCACACTGAGAGATGCCTGCCCAAATGTAAATGAGAGCTAAAAGCACGATGCACTGAATAACAGCTCACAACACCGTTTATCGTTTGCTGGTGTTAACTTGTGCAGTATGTCCTTCTAGAGGAGCATCAGAAACGAACAGGCCTGTTAGACTGATGGATGAAGAACTGCAGTGTTTTAGTGCCTTCTTGTGCTGATGCCTGGAAGTGCAGGTAAGTGGAACCTCTGAAGATTAATTTCATTCTGCTCAGCTATAATAAAGGAACACATTCCTGTCGCATTTTTCAGCTCTTTGCTAACAATGTCCAATAACAACCTAAAATTTCGCAGAGAGAAAGATTTTTTTCTTTAGTGGCAGAAAAGCATTTTAACTCAGTCAGCAGCCACTGTAATAGCTGTGGCTCAAAAAAACCCATCTTTTATATTAAAAATTTCTCTGCTGGCAAAAAGTGTTGCCTGGGAAGATGTGATGCTACAGGAATTGCTGTTAGTCCCTCAGGCCCTACAAGTGTCTCTCTCCGACTTGTGCCCAAAGTCAATCACGCAGCCTGTGAAAAGTCTCCGTGTCTTGTGCCCAGGATACTCAGGTCACTCTGGCAAGCCACCTGTTTTTCAGCTAGGGACACTAGACTGCTTCATGAAGGAGAAATGCAGCGGCTGTGCCTCAGTATGGTGCTGATTTTATTTTGCAATAAAACTGCCCTTTTGCAATAACACTGCCTTTTGGGCAGTGGATGGGAAACAGCAGTGTAAGAAGTCTGTCAAGGAAACAGGCCAATGAATAAATGAATAAAATTCAGGCAAACCTCACGCCCGTATAACCACAAGAAGGGAGAAAGCTGGAAGCGAGTTAGAAGAACTAAGCAAAGGGGAGCTGAACTTAATCTACAACCTCATCACATTGCTCCTGGAAGCAAAGGACAGCACCCAGCACCATTTCCCCTCACTGGGCTCAGGATGCAGCACTTCATCCTCTCCTTCGGGCATAGCCATGTCAATGACTGGCCCAGTTCCCGGCTCCCAGAGCAAGAGCACCATGGGGCACAAAGTCCCTCTAGCTCCATCTTCTTTGTACCTCTCCAGATAAGTGGGAAATGCAGAGAAGCTACATTTTTGCAGACTCATGTTTTCATTGCAATATGAGAGTAATCACTCCATTCCTCAAATCTCTTCCTTCTGGGTCACAATGTCCAGCCAGCTTTCACTCCTGGCTGCATAGAAATGCTCAAATATATGGTCAAAAGGCTTCGGAAACAGAAGGCAAGTTAGATTACCAAATTAATTCTTTTACTAAGCCATTTTGAAATAATCAAGATACGCATCAAGAGTGTTGCTGTTTGAGAGCTGTTTATAGTCTGCAGAAGTACTTTTGTGCCTCTCTTTCTTATTACAGGATTTTCCATTTTCTCCTGAAATATGTTGCAAGGAGAAAGAGTGGTGTTAAGATAAAATACCTTTCTGAGGTATAAGGTTGCCACATACTGCATGAACTATAATGGAAAATACAATGGACTGAAATTATAGAAAAGGAAATATATACTGGGTCTGGAAACATAGATCACATGCACACTCTGTTGATCTATGAAACTTTTCCTCAAAGAAAATCCTAGAGGAAATCCCAGTTCTTGAATCATTTTGAGTGCCACGGGATTTTGAAAAGTAGCCTGCTAACACTGATATGTTGAAGATTGCTGTGACTCAATTATTTCCACATCACAGTCCTAAATTCTCAAGTAAGATGTTCTCCATAGCTGTCAGCCCTGAACACTCAACCTGAGAGCTAAGGTTCAGGCTAGATTATTTCCACTTTACACATTGTCACCAGCAATAGAGATTATCCCATGTGAACTACGTCCACTGAGATACCTATGTTTCCTCTGTGGCTTTGCACAGATGCAGTTGATGGAGTCTTTGAAAATATTTCTTCTGCTCATCCATGAGGCTAAATGGATCCTGCAGCTCATCTTCCCTGCATCCAGCCATCCAGGACTATGAGAAGTTAAAAGCAGGAAACACAGGGTTGATTTTGGTAGTTTTATTTATTTATTTATTTATTTATTTCAGTTAGCCAAGAAAACATTTATCTTTTCATTAAAATCAGTAAAGGGGAAAGAACTGCAGTTCTGTGTGAAGCTCTTTTTAAAGAGCCACCAAAAATGAGTCTAACTTAAATATGCTGAAGTACAGCACAGGAAAGAGTCATCTGTTCACATAGGACAGACAAAAAGACTTAATACACATTACCAGATCTAATTACTACTATTCTGTGAAGTTCTCTACTGGTTTAGGTTGCATTTCAGATGATGTTTTTAAAGAAACTGCACATATTCTATGATTCTATATTCTGTTGAGAATATTCTGTTACTAGTCTTTCATCAGGCCTCCAGCAAGCTAATCAATTAAAGCCTTTTTGGGACAACAACAAGACAATCCATTTGGGTCACTATGTGAAATAAAAATGTCATTACTTTGGAAGTGCCTTTGTCCAAGCGCAGAAATATGCTTCAGGCTGGAGCCAGCTTTCTGTAGGTCAAGACATCAGCTGATGTTAGTTTAGAGCAAGTTATTTTATTTTGCCGTAAAATGGACAGAGGAGATGTCAGTCCTCTCAACAGAATGATTCTCTTCTTGCTCCAAGTAAAGGCCTAGCTACTGACAATGCATTTCAATATTAATATTTAGCATTTTCTTCAGTTTTCTTCATGATACAAGTGGTTGCAAAAGCTGTCCTCAATCAATCACAGGATTAACTAATTTCAATGGAAGAAGTTAATCTATAGTTTTGATTCTCAACACATAGTGAGACTACTTTCAGGTGAATAGCAAGAAGATAAAGCAAGCACTTACAGTTTCAGATGCATACAAGATTATAGAATAATTCAGAAGAGAAATAAAATATCTTCTGTTGTTTAGTATTGACCAAGATCAAACCTAGGAATGTTTGCAGTAGCTTGTGTGTGTATATATATGTTGGACTAGCTATTAACCAGACCTAGGTACAAGTGCTCTATTAAATCTCACGTTCCAACCCAGTAGAGGGCAATAGAAGTATATGATCAAAAGCCTATGTGTTATCTAAAGCCAGACTTTTCCTACAACATCATTTGAATTGCTAATTACCTGGAAAAACCAAGTAATGTTCTCCCTCCCATGTGAAAACAGGTGGGCTATGGAGAGGAAGGGAATACACTGTTCTCCCTGTGCACTTGAGTTAGAACAATAGGCAATAGATGGAAATTAGAGCAAAGTAAATAATTTTTAAGCATAAGAGAAAGTCTTCTAATTGCAGGGACAGTTCAACATCAGAGTAGATTTCCTGGCCGTGGGATCTCTATCACTGGAGGTCTCTAAGAACAAGCTAGGCAGATGTCTGTAAGGAGTGTGTTAAGGAGTGAGTTAGGGACCCCCCTTGGGAACAGCATGGAATAAGCAAGTTCTTGAGATCCCTTCCAGCCATAGTTCCTATGACTGATTACAGGACTAAGTGGTTTCTCAGGTATACCATAAACAGCTGTTAAATGAAAAATAAATCCTCAAAATTAGGGTACAAAAAGCCCTTTTTAAAATAACCTTTACTCCTGGTTTTGGAAGATGAATGTTGTTACTTAATAGCTGTATGAATACTATATTTCAGATGCATCCCTATGCAGGTGAAGAGTAGTACCAGCATCAGAAGTGGCTGCTTATCTATGTGCTGACTTAGATCATCAGGGTTAAATGTAAGTTTATGGTTCCTTGTGGCAATCAGGCAATGATTTCCAATAGAAACAGAAAGGTACAGGACCAAAAGATGTATTAAAATTACTTTCAAGTAAAGATTTTCCTCTGGTCCAATCCTTTTTCTGTAAAGTTAAAATTACAGCTGATTGCCTGATAAAAATTTTCAAAAGAAGGAGAGAACAAAGATAATCTCTTATTATTACTCTTTCTTTCAATAAAACCATTGGGAATATAGCATCCATAATAATGTAGGGGTTATTGGTGATCTCATAAGTTTTTATGTTGGCCAATATACATCTAGAATAAAACTCTACCTTCAGAACTGTTGTACGTCAGTTATTACTGCATATTACAATTCCCTCTGCAGACACAGTTATAAGTCAGATTCCTTCCACAATATGCCCCAAATCTCACTAAATCTCTAAATGATAATGTACATATTTTAAGAAATAATAAATATGGGGTGGAGGGGAAGGAAAAAAAAACCAAAACCAAAACCAATAAAGTTATTCACAATAACCTCCAGTAGCAGATTAATCTGACAAAAACTATACCATGCAGAATGGGTGAATCTTAAAGATCTTCTGGAAGTCTAACAAAAACCATCTAAACCTAGCAAGATGGAATGATAACAAAAATATAAATATCTAATACATATAAAACTGTATATGCTATACTTCAACCATAAAGCAAGTCTACACTCTTACAGCAGAATTAGAAGGAAGAGATGTAAAATGGTTTGCATCTACACTTGGGTATAGTCCATTCTTATATTTTGTGTTCTTTTTGATTGTTGTTCATATTCAGAGGCCACAAGTGCTGGCATACTGGCAAAAAATGAGAAGGAGAACTGAGGTCCAGAGTAAGATAAACTGAACAAGTGGATAGCAGAAAGCAAAGGGAAAACAGAGAAGGAGAAAAAAGCAGGAGATGGAGAGAGCAGGAAAGTATTTGGTCTCCCTTTAATTCACACCATTCTAGAAGATGTTCAAACCCCTGAGGGAAACAGTAAAAAGGATTCATTATAACAGGTATAGCTTGTTAATCTACACTTGGAAGAAAAATTGATTTTTCTTAAAGGGGAAGAAAAAAGTGGTTTACAGAAACATATCTCCATGGAATACAATTTGCTTATGGAAATTACTGCTGCAGGCTATTCTATTGGAAAATTGTGCATGATAGAAAACAATGTTCTGTAAAAAAATATTAGCTCTGCAGCTTATTCTGATATAGATAACACTGTAATGGTTACCTCTATCAGTCTTCATAATGCAAAGTATATAATAATCATCATCTACATTTTTGAAGACGATTCTTCTGTGACAACACATAACACAATTATACACCAAATATATGTGTTTCTCCTATCTGGAGCATTCCTACACCAAGGGAACAGAATACCAGGCTTAGAGGAACCTGGGACAGGAATAATAATGTCTTTGGATTTTTTTCTTTGTTTATGGGGGAGGGGGGCATAGGTGGGTGTTGCAGAAACTGCTGTTCTTTACATATGAAAAGCTGAATTATTTGAATGTTGACCCTTCACTGTTCGGGTCATTCAAGAGAGTTCATCTTCCCTAATTTTAAACATATATATGTAGACACCTAAGTCTGAATCAGATCTGACTCTGACACTAGTCAATGGAAAGAGATAAGCAGAGATGCGCACACGTATGTGTACCAAGACCTGCTCAAGTTGTATGCAGAAAACAAAGCAAGACTGAATCATTTATAGCTGTGTTCTGATCACTCTGGTTGCCAACAGGAACTTAAATTTACTGTTTTTCTTGCAAGGCTACTTACTCTTAGACAATTGTTCCTTGATTTTCACCGTGACTCTAACAGCTTAGTAATCCCAATCAGTATGGGGAAAGGAATATTGTGACAGCTACATTTCATACCTCATCTTAGCTTCTCAAACAACCACTCTAGGCATAGTATTTACTCAATAATCATGTATTAAAGAAACATTTATGCACATGCAATATTCTCCTCACATTTATTCAACAGAAAAACAGCTTTAAAATATAAGGTCATAACTAGAGTTCAGTTATAGGAAAAACAGACATAGAAATGAAGAGCAATATACAACTACACATAACCAGGCAATGGTAACTATGGATAGTCCCTCTCTCAACAACAGTAATTTTCTGCCTGTGCTAATAAGGACTCAACATCTGTTATTAAAAGTGAAAGGAAAAGAATGCACTACCCCAAAGTTGCAGTCTGCGTACAAAAAGACCTCTTACAGAAGAGTTTCTAAAGACTAACTAGGTATTGGTATCTTCGTTTCTTATTTAAGTAAATCCAATAAACCTGACTCTGCTCAGCTATCTAACATGGCTGGTGTTCATGTTAGTTCTCATGCTATTTATGTGTAAACCTTATGATCTAATCTAGCCTCTTGTACTTGAACTTTAGTTAGATCATTTTTTTGGACAGCTTTGTCATTTTCCCAGTTAACGCTAGCCAAATGCTCTAACTCATGCTGTCACGGTCTCATTTTAAAGTTGCTGTTGTTTTCATTTGAGCCCTAACTTTCCTATTTCCTCTGGTACAAGGGAGTATAAACAACAAATCCCGCTCCTATTCCCAGGATCCTCTGGAGTCCCCAGGCTGTGAAGGCACCTGCCTACGGCAGCAACATTCAAGGAGAGGCAAAACAAGGCAAAACAACAGAGTAGTAACAATGATGTGTAAAGGACAAAATGATCCAAGCAATGGCAACTGTCAAAGAGGGCAGAAATACATAAGCTGTTGTGGAGAGGCAGAAAAAAGCCACCTGTGCACACAGGACATACTAGTTTTCCTAGCTCTGGTATTGCCTTGCTTCCTAGTCACTATGTCAGAGGGAGGGAAGGGGAGGGACTCACAAGAACCAAGTGACGATACCTCGTTCTTCCCTGTATTTGATGCCTTTTCATTGAACGAACTCCTTTTTAATAGCATTCTCTCTTAATTAGACCGGTAAAAGTGTCCATGAAATGGGTTTCTATAGCTACCTATTTTTAACACTTTAATTTGGCTGCCATCACCGCGTATCTGGCTCAGAAAAAATGAAGATCAAATTGTTCATCATCATCTGAACAGAGCTCGAGAGGGATAAAGGTCATGTTTTGAAACAGTTAAAGCAATGTGTGCCCTGGTCCAAACCTTCAATTTAAAACCTGAATCAGCTGCTCAAGCCAGTTCTTTAAAGGTCAAAATAATTGTGTAAAGGTACATGCAATAGTGAACTTTTCAGATAATGTCTCTCCAAATGGGTAGTGTGGAATGACAAACAAATGGATGACTTGTCCGTGGCACTATGTCCTAATGCAGGTAGCATCTGAGGCATTCAGTAGCTATGGTACTTTCAGAAGTTTACCCCACTTCTGCCTGATCCTGAATGCCTAAATGGGATCACGGCAACATTTTGTTGCATCTGTGAGCACAACTATCTAAAGATAATGATAATCAAGCCTACTGCCTGTTCCACAGAGCCACGTCCCGCTTGTCAAAGCACTTAGCTAGTCCACTGAAGATATAGTCAATTAATGCTTCTGAAAAGTGGATCCCTGATATTCTAGGCACTTTAGACGACCCTTATTCCACCCACCTTTGAACACAATGTTCAATGCGATTAATTGTTAGAAAAGGGAGAGAGAAGTAGAAAAGAGATAGAGGGAAAATTTTGAATTTCTGCTCCTTCACAATTTGAATGCGGATCTAGCCATAGATCAAAACTAGTGATATCTTAAAAAAAAAAATTAAAAAAAATAAAAAACCTTATTGAGTAGAATAACCATTGTAACCATGCCTCTTTTTGTTTTGGGAGAACCAGAAATACTGTATTGACTGAAATATTTCACTCTTTCTTAAGGATAAAATGCACAGGAAACCTCTTTGTTTTTTAGTTAAGTAACCAAAGTCCGTCAAGGACCACAACCCCAAAATAGGTCCTTTGAAATCTTCTAGGAATTTGATTTTGCTGTATGAAAGACAACAAAGTATGTTGAGAACAGCAGCACCCAAGTACCTTGCACCATCAGGAAGGGGGTTAATGCATGTGCAGAATGAGATTAAAAGTGACTTCAGCTGAGTCTACTTACCACTCCACTCAAAGGATTGGCTTTTAATGCATGTTGAAGATCACTTTTGCTCAGCTTTAGTTATAGCTTTGCTCAGCTTTGTAAGGCACTTAAGCAATTAGAGCTAAATTTTATAAGAAATGTGCTTGCCTTCTTTGGAAATATGCTGCTGTTGGTATTTGCAAGAGCCTCTATGCACTTAACTCCTATTCTCTTCAAAGTCCCGGTGGGTACATATCTGCATATTTTCATACTTAGATAATTATGTGAATCTGCATCATAACTGAATTTTCCTAAGCTGAAGGCAATTGCTTTAAAGAGACAGAATACAAGTACCAAGTGCTCAGTCTGAATCATAAATTATTTTTATTAGTTTTCTAGTCAGGGTCCTCCTACTCTTTTTCTGTTTTCTAACTTAAGATTTAAAAATTCCTAAGCGAGTATTTAGAAAAAATCAGACTAGTACGTTACTCATGATCTTGAAGAAGATTTCATTGTGGATTACCGGGGAAGCTTTGATGCTGTGTGTACATGTTTATATAAGTGACAGTTATACAGAGGTAAATTATAAGTCCCTACAATAGTTTTTCATCTGACTGAAAAGATCTTTGCAAGTTCTGGTCTACACAAATACTGACTCAGGAGCCAAGTAAGCATCTAGTACTTGTTGAATTATTCTAATTTTCATGGTCTAGCATATAAGTCTCTTCTGTGTGACTCAGCAAAAAAACTTTTCCAATATTTAAGAGTAACAAAAGGGGACCACATAAAGAGCAGTTAATGAGCTTGATGTGCCACTGCAGGGTAACCTGGGCTGGATTACAAGATCATCTTCATAATGTTTATATCTAACTGGCTTGCTGAGATGTTCAGAGCATTACAAATGATAAACACTCTATGAAATAGCTTTATTTGACGTATTCTGTTATTTAAACATACTCAGAACTGAACATGACATAGCTTCTAAGGGATACTTTCTAACTGGACAGCTCTTTTCAGTGTTGTTAAAAAGTGATGTACAGTTGATCCTATCTGTCTCAACTTTAGCTAAGAAACTGCAGCTTTAGCCTAAAATATTTTGGTTTTAGATGATGACAAACTAGGCAGCCTTATGTTTCTGTAGCAATTGTTAATGTCTGTGAATATGTTGTGTTACACATTTTCATGTTCAATTCTGCATGAATTTTGTTAAATGCTTGAGTCAATGTCTTAGTTTTGATTTCCTTTTCCAAATAAAATCTGATGTCTTTGCTTTTTAACAGATAAATTTCCATTCATTTCTGTGACTAAATGTTTCAGTTACAGAAATATGCTATCATTTTCATAATTCCTTCACTTCCCTTCTCGTGAGAATTAATTTCAGAAAGCAACTTGAAAGAGATTATTTTCCTCTAAACAATTTTTTTCCAGAATTTATTTATTCCATTTATTTGTGAAATAAACATATTGCAAGAGTTTCTTTGGTTGCCTGATGATAGCAACTAAGTCAATATGAGTCACGTGAGAAAAAAAAATATTTTCTAATTCTCTAATGGCCTGAAATTCTGGAGAGAGATTTTTCCCACTTTGTATATAGTTACATTTATAATAATTTTGGATCAGTCAGCTTTAAAAGTTTTTAAAGAGCTGGCCCAGAACCTTGATAATTATAAATGTTGATTTTTCAGTAAGTCTTAGAAGAAAAGCAAATTCTAAAGATTTGGAAGAAAAACAATGCTGTGCCAGTACTTAGAAAGTGTAAATAGAAATTGTCCACCCAGTGATATGTCTGTCAGTCTGATTTTGTTCCCAAAAATGTAATGGAACTTTTAAAGCTGGACTCAGTGATCAGTTTGATCAATGTGGTTCATCAGAAAAAAAAAAAAAAAGGAAGATTACAAGTTTTGATTATACCGGTAGATGGCAATGTAATATATTTCATTTTCTGGAAGACATTCCATTAAACTGAATTAGACTACAAGATAAATAATGCAAACATTAAGTTCATTAAATTTGATGGACTTACTGGTATCTCTTGAGATATGCCAATATGTAATTATCTCTGGAAGGATGTGTTTCTAAAAATCTTCTGCAGGGACTGGATCTTTGTCTTAATGAAATTAACACCTTTATCTGTGAATTGGTAGGAAACATATAACCACTACTGATAAATTGTGCAAGTGAACTCTATGGTGTAGTGAATCACTACCAAAGAGTGAGCTAGACTGGCTCTGAAAGGAAGCTAAAAATATGCATTTAATGTGGCCAAATCACAATTCATCTATCTGACAACGAAGCAAATAACCCCTACTTGCAGACATGGCAATTCTATAGAAATGATCTGGCGTTTATGAAAGATAATCAAATAAACATGAGCTTTCGGAACAGCAGTGTCACCAGCAGGGCTAACGTGCTGCGTTAGAGTAATTGGGCTCCATAAGCTTACACTCACTGGGAGCACAGCGGTGGGAAACAGATCAGGTGATACTAAGATAACTTATAACAATAAATAATGAGAAAAGGAGTGTGGAATGACAGATAAATTGGACTCATCCCGAAAAAAAAACCCAAAACAAACCAACAACTGAATCACAGCGGGTACGCTGGTAAGCAAAAATCCATCAGTCGTGGACCAGCGAGGGCCCCAACACTGAAGTCTGTGTCACCTCTCAGCCACCTCCTGACCCTTCCAGAGTGTCAGGGAGCGCTCATGCTCCTCTTTGTCCTGCTGGGGTAGGGTGGGGTCCTTGGGGACCTCTCTCCCACCAGGGAGGAACCCACCAGTGTGGCAGCCTGGAGGGTGAGCCAGGGCCAGAGGAACAGCTGTCACAGCTGGCCAGCCAGCCTCTGGCACTGCATGGACAAAAACTGCGTTGTTCTCCCCTTGCTAAACTTTCTCCTTGTTACGCAGATTTGTTCATTTCCAATATAAGTCAAGGGCACTTCATGAAGCTGTGCTTTACGGAAATTGTTTCTGAAACCATTTCAATCGTACTTTTCATGCACAGCCTATAGTACATTATTGGTACCACTTTTTGGTTAATTTCCAAGAAAAGGGGGTAGAACTAGAAATGTTATAAAATCTCTGTATTTAGCAGTGATGTGGTTGCAATATAGGCACTGTGCTCAGCCTCTGGTAGTTGCAGTGCAAGGAGACAATATTGCTACGTTGGTAAACCTTACAGAAGAGGCACAACAATGATTAAAAGACTAGGAAATGAGCTTTTTTTATCAAGGATTAAGAGGACATAGTGTCAGGACACATCATATTATCCCAGAGTAAAATTACCTATAGGCATTTGATAATAATGTCTTATAAATATTTTTGACAATAAACATTTGTAACAGCAGAATAAGGTATAGCAATGCTGGTGACAGGGTAAAGAAGCAGCTAGAGAAATTCACGAATGTGAAAAAAAGAAGGAATCAAAAAATCTCTGGGGATTAGTAGTCTATTATTCATCACTGAAAATGTTCAAATTGAGATCTTTTCTCCATAAAAGACATGTGTTGTGGTTCAAGCTTTATTAGTTACAGGATATACATTAGATTTTCTCTTATGGAAGGTAGCATTATACTGTGGCTTTCTCAACTAATTCAACAAGTTAGAAAGTACATTGTTTTATAGAAGGAAGGATGGAACCAATTAAAATGTGTTTCATCTTCTAATTTATATATTACACATTTGTAGCCTACTTTCTGTCTTCATACCTACAGCTGTATGACAGCACCTAGTGCTTGCACAGTACTTGATAGTGGAAGCGCTGGTATTTGCCCCATTTAGACCCACTAAATGCTCCTCTGAAGGCAGCAGGTGGCTGTTCAGTCTAACCTATTGAATGACTCATTTGGCACAATGGATTGATAGAAGCTGCACTGATAAACCATCCACTTGCGCAACGACCGTCATTATTCTGAAGGCATACAGGCCAATTCGCTAATTTGTATCTTGATAAATGTATAATAAATATATTTTTATTTTAAATATACTTGAGCATTATTCTTATCATTGCAGGTCACACCAGTTTAGAAGGCTAAATCCTATTTTCAGTAGTTCTTTACACTCTAATCTTCAAAGGAATTTAAGTCTCTAACAGCCATTAATATGACAGGGATGTAATGGGGTAATTATCACTAGTTAGTAAAAAAATTACGATACATCACTGTTGAAAATAGGACCTGGCCATCTGAATCACTCAGGCAACATCAAGTATATGGCACCAAGTATATAGAAACTGCGACATTAAATTCTGTTCTGCAGTAGTTTGAATCCAGTGAATTGCACCAGATGCCGAACTGTACAGAGTTGGATTCCTTTGTGAATATGAGTGGGCTGAGGGTTCTTTGCTTAATCACCAGTACAACACCCACTTCTTTCCATTCCACCTTAGGAGGGTGCCAGCCTTTTCAGACTGAGCCAGTCTTCACTTTCTCATTTGTGCATGACACTACAGAATCCTCCATAAAATTGTTATTTCCGCTAAGTTTTATTTTTTGTTTCAAAGGCAAGCATATGATCTCTCTTTGCAAAGGCATTAACATTTCCTGATCAAATCCTTCTCAGCCCAAACCCTGGTAAAAATAAGTGGAAGATTAACCTAAATGAAAAGTTCAAGTGAGTAATTTAGTATTAATAACTCATGTTTTATCATAGGTTATTTCATGAATGATTTATTTTGCTGAAATCATGGCAAAATGCACAATCATACTATAAGGAAAATATAATTAATCACAACAGAAAATACCATATCACTTAGGAACTAAAATCCAACCTTCCTTTCCAATGGAAGATTGATGCAAAAAAGTAATGCCAAATGGCATGTAAAAGAAAAGGAAACTCATCTTGCTAGTATTTTCTGTCAAGAATATTTGCCTAATCAGGAAAAGATTGTAGGTGTCCATATCAGAAAAAATCTATAACACAGGTAACTGGATAATATCAGTCTGAGCTTCCTTTGCTTTGAAAATGCTAAGCCAGGTATACTAGGCAAAGTGAGTGAAATTTTTCCACAGGATTTTTTCAACAGAAAAATCAGATTGAAGACAGTTGCAGCATTTTTGTGCATGAGTATTTGTTTTAGTAAATTTATTTCTAAATAAAAAAGTAGCTTAAAACTTCATAATCTTGATGCCATGGTTCTTTTCTAAGCAGACAATTTAAAGTGTACTACATAAAGGATACCTAATTTATAATTTACTTTTATTTTCATTTTTAATGTTTACTAAAGGTTGAAATGTTAGTAATGAAAGATTTTCTACAGTGTCTTTTAGCTATCTGTCTATAAATTAAATAATTTCATATTGATCTCAAATTCTTTTTTCCCCTGTTCAGATTTAAACCAGAGTCAGAAATTGTTTCTGTTTTTCTTTTTCACCTTTTAAATTCCTCTAGTTTGCAGACTTATTTTTAATAAATAACCTAAAAGCTTTTGTCTAAGAAAATACGGCAAATTTGCCTACTCTCTCTTCCAGAAGTTCTTTCTTTTTCATTAAGTATAAATATGAACTTCTTTCCTCTGTTTACCCAGGTAGATGATTCAATTTAGAATGCATTTACCTGTAGTTATTCCTGTATCTTTAACTAGTATTTCCTGATTACATTAATTTTAATATTTTTCACCATGAATACAATAACAGGGTTTTCAGCATAATAACAACTGTTTACATATGCATTGTCGAATTCTTCAGTAAGTGGCTTTTCATTAATCTATTTTTCAAACTGTAGAAAAGTTTAGAACTATAAAGCTTGTGAACTCTATTTAATAAAACTTTAAGATATGAGTCAGGGCAACACTGCGAAGAAATGTCTGTCTGATGTGATGCAGAACCACATTTTGTACTTATCTGTAAGAAACCAGTGTTCATAATCATCAAATCTTCTCTGAGACAGATATATACTACAATATTCCTATTTCTTCTATCTAGGAATTAAACTCACTTCTAAGTAACCTGTTGGTCTTCTCAGTCTTGCTTCTCAGTAATAATACAACAAAGGCCACACTCTGAAGTCCTTACTCATTAGATTTGCATTTTGAGCATACTTGATAGCGTTGCAGAAAAAAAGTGCCTGAAGCCCATGGAAGAGTTCTCGTCATTGATATCCTCATTACATCTAACATTAGAAGACATATTAGTTAACTGCTAGGAAAATAAAGAAAAGGAACAAATAAAAAAGTGATGTTACCATCGTTTGGATTACTGTAGTTATTTTGAATACTTTCAGAGAGAGAATAACCAATTGAGAGAGAATTGCCAAAAGAGAATCAGCTCCACTGGTGACTTTAAATCTTGTGGGTTTACGCTGTTCCCATCACCTTACAGAGGGTGTTAGATAGCCTTTCACCAGGGGACTCTCTGATAAAACAACTACCCAGGGAACAGAGACTGTTATTCGTGTGAGGTTGTGCATAGCTCCACTGGATAGAGAAACTAGTCACGCTCAGGTAACTTGATAGTGTTTCTGTCCTTGATTCCGCAAACTTCCACACAGATTTTTTTGGAGTCAGAATTCATCGGGAGGGCAATTCGGTCCAGTAATGCTGTTTTGGCATGATGGGATTAATGATTAATGTGGCCTGAGACTGACAGCTCCCTCACTGCAAAGCTTTTGACAGTTCCAAACTTTGTGCATTCTACATCAGCATGGAAGCCTTCAGAAGATTTACAAAAAAGGAGTCATAGTGATGACTCCAGTTACGGTCAAAAAGCTCTCTGTTTTCATGCAAGTTTTCTTCTTTCCCCTGGGAATGGACTAGAGACTGTATGCTGAACTTCAAAGAAGTTTTCTATTGAACGTGTTAACAAAACCAGTATCTATAAAGACATTTTGGTTTCAGTGGAACAGTATTTTATGATAAAAATAAAAAATTCTGAAAGTGTTTTGCCTGTTCACTTGAAGAATTAGGCAATAGTCCAAGGTGCTTTGACAACACAGAGCCCTAGCTATGTCAGGACTGTAATTTGTTAAAACATAGTAACTTTTGTGAAATTTGGCTCCGAGATTACATTTGTAACGACTTCATGGGTACAACAATATCAAATACATCTCTCTTTTTGGATTACCAGCAGTATTCAAGCCTGGCTGTCACACAGTTCATTTTCAAAATGCTCAGAGGTAAAAACCTGAAATGGGATCCCCCAAGCTCTCAGTCTGGAGATACTCTTATTCTCCTGAAAAGATTTTATTACAGTCATTAGACTTGCCATATGTTTCTTCTTCGTCACCTCCTTCCTCACTGCGAATAGCCTTCTCTGGTTGGAAGTGACTGACAAATATGCGTGAGCTGGGTTTGTGGTCCAGGCTGGCAGGTTATTCTCCCACTGCACCTATGAACAAAGCAGCCTCTGCAAGAAGCCCTATAAATTTACTATTTCTGATTATTCTGCTATACTTCGTAGTCCAAGTTGAATTCCCGTGAAGATGAAAGGCGACGAAGGCTTCAGCAGACTCATTTTCAACAGTGTGACATTTCATAAGCACATTAACCCATGCTTCAAGATCTCCACCCTTTGCCTTTTGCTTTGGGCATTGATATTTCGTATGTGTGCTTAACAAATAAAGCACAGGGTTTGCTTGTGTAAAGTGTGTCTGTCTGGCACTCATTTACCTTTGATACTGCCACAACTGAGATCACTTCTGCCTCTTTCAGATTAGAAGGGGCTTCTGGGATCATAAACTCTGACAGGATATGGTTTTTGGAAGATGCTTTCCAGTTAGGTGCTTAAAGTACTGGATGTATTAAGCCTCAAGACATGGTGCTGGGTCTAACTTTTCTCCTTTGCCAGAAGAGCACTAGGGTGAAATACTGAAGTTAGCAATGTGGAGAGGACTTACTGTTATGTTTTTGTTTTACTGCTGGGGTCTTGACCTGAGCAAGTCAGCTGCTGAGTTTATGATGTACAAGTTGTAAGACTTAGTCAGAGATGTCCAAACTCTGGGTCACAGTGTTTTATCTAGTGTGTTTTTGCTCTTGTGTGTTGTTTTTTTCTTAGGGCTTAATAAATAACTTCAAAAGCATGTTTTATAAATGCATTTTACAGATAAAAACTGTTCACGCTGCTGGGTTTGGTTTTTTTGAGGTGGGGGTATTTTTTAATTTTTTCTTTGTTTTAGCTAGTGAACGCCCATTGAGGTTTAGTGGGAATATAAAAGAACAGAACAAGATTATCACCCAAATCGAGGTATTAGGATTTGACCCCTTGTAGTCCCTATCATTCTGCTACCATGCACACAACATTCTGAAAATAATTTAAAAATGAAATGGTGGACCATTTAATATGCAATAAGAAACGTGACTCTATGATGAAAGAGAGAAAGCTAACAGTGCAGAGAATGTAAGCATGACTTAAAGTCTTTGCCAATGCAAAAATATCAGCCAAATCCAGATAAGCTGTACCTCATTTATCCCCATACTAATTTTTTAAGTAATATAAGTGGATGGTCAATCTTCGAGCATATATATATTCAAAATTAACAGATATATTCTTAGATTGTTGAATATATCTGGCAATATACATAAATAAATTTGCAGTAACAATTTGGTAAAATGGTAAAATTAAATTTAAAAGGAAAAAACTTGCAAATGTATTTAGATTGCTTTTGTCAGAACAAGTCAACCTTCCGAGAAGCTTGATCTTTTAGTAAGTGAAAAGTAAATTTGTTCTGAAGTTTCTGCTTTCACAGAAACAAAATGAATGCCTGCTGAAATAAAAATTTTTGTTTCAGATAAACTTTTGTTTCTTTTTCCCATCCTGTGTAATGTCATTACCACAATCTTTTCTTTTGAGTTGGTAAAATCTTAATTGTAAATTGATAATTTTCCGTGCTATTCTGAACAACTATAAAAGAATGTGTGATCAACCTTTGTACTGAATTGATCAGAAATTCATAATATAAATAATTAGATTTTAATTAGTTCTTTCAATAGTCTATTTCTGAAATTCGCTACAGATAATCAGTCACTATACTAATGTAGCCCAGCAATAATTAACATTCAGCTTTCTGGCACTAATCACCGGAACCATGGCTCGCTTCCTAGCATTTAGGGCAGCCCTTGGAAATAATGTGATAAAGCGCTCAAGAGCGTTCAACCAATTAGCACGCTTGGATGCGTGAGCTTTCCAAGCCATCTGATTTTAAAAGTGGGTGCCTCACGCTGTGGAATATTGTCTCTGCTGAATTTCCAAAAGACTGTTCCATCAAATGATGGGGACGGAGAAGAAAGCTGTAACCAGAATGTATTAACCTGAAATGAAATTCTGCTGGTCAGTCAAAGAAAAGGGATGCCATAAAAAAAATAATAATAAAAAGAAATTTTAAAAATGTCTGGAAGAAAAGGGTCTGGTTGTAGTTGCAAATACTTTTTTTCCATTATAAATGCCAGATTTGCATTATGTTAACAAACATGCAATGGGTAGGTTATGATTATGTTACAACTGGTATTAACTTTTTTGAACATTTTGGGGAATCAAGGTTTGGGGTTGGCTTTTTTTAAAATTCTTAATTTATGCAGTAACACAACATTACCTTTGAGCAGTGGATAGAATGATGGCTGCATTATCTAGTTTGCTTTGCTTCTGATTTAAGAAGTCTCTGAATTTAATAACACAGGAAAATGTGTTATTAAAGATTCACATTTAATTGAAAAAAAAAAAATCCCGTAAGTTTCAGGGAAAACTTTCAACATGTTCACAAGATCTAAACACAGTTGAAGATTCTGATGGTTAACACATGCCATTAAATAAATAAATAAAATTACATTTTAAGTTTGTCAGTTAAATTTGCACACAACACTTTTCAAAAAATAGCTATTATTCAAAGTCATGCTGTTAAGCAGAACCTGCAAATGATGACCTGTTTATTCTCAGGCAGATTTTATCTAATGTGACTAAGTACATTTGTTTATTTTTAAATAGCGACTGTGTTGACACAAAATTGATACAGTAAGATACTTCACTATTATACCCAGTTTATATTCTAGTAATAACATAGTACTTACTAGAAAAATCTTGATAAAAATGTAATTTTAGATTTTTTTTTTCTAAAGTACTTGAAAATCGTGTCTATGCCCGAATAGAGGACAATTAGATCTATAGTATATTGTTAGAAAATATTGGGCCATTTTAATCTGGATGATGAAACAAATTCATTTATTTATTATTTCTATTTCACTTCTTAAAAATATGATGTATGCGACTGTGAACAGCTTGGGTTTGTTTTTTACATCAAAAAAGCAAAACTACAAAAATGTCTTGTGAAATACCTTGTGCAATGGAACATTTTATGTGTGTAAAAAATCTTACACACATAACATTGTTCCTATTTTTTTCTAATATTTCCTATTTTTTCCTGCTAATTTCTAAGATTTATGAGACTATTCCATAGTTGCTTTAAGAATTTGGAGATCTTAGGATCAGAAGGGATAGAAATGTGTAAAAGATTAAAGAACGTCAGTGGGTGTGACTTTGCTTTATATTTACATGGTTCCGTGCTGCTAAACTGCAAATCAGTGTCCTGGTTTGAGGTAAAAGAGAGCATCTGTCATTCATTTTAGTAGCCAGCCCAGCCCAAACCATGACACTCAACTAGATATCATGAATTTCTAGATCTGATGGTCACATTCACCTTCCTGCATCCAGAATTCCCTTCCCTTTCCCAGATCCAGATACGATTTCTTGGCTTCATCCTGTATTGGAGGCAGATCTGGGCATCGTTAAGGCCCACCCATACTCACACACCTTCGTTTTCATGCAAAGACCATGTCAGTAAGCACTAGGGACAGGAGCCACTGCAGAACATCTTGAAAATTACGTCCAAACACAGCCTGTACACCTATCCGAGGAGAGATAATTTCTTTCTCTGTGTTGAGAAGAACCGTAAATATGGAGGAAAAGGCAGGAGGAGACCTGATCTCTCTCAGCACATACCAAGTAGAAAGTGTCATGACCTCTCTAATACTACTGTGGTTTAAAAGCCCCAGTATGCTTGCCCCATTTTCAATCAACCGGTAAAATTAGCGTTAGCTGCTCCGACCAGCAGCGTTTCTTTCAGTCTTTCTGCCCCTGAGACAACATCTGAATTTCGGAGACCGTCTATAAGTTGCACAAGCGTCTGTCAGACTGCCCACATCTTACAGGAATCACAGAATATTGTAAACCCTGAACGCCTCTGTTGTACTCTCCGACTGCAGACACAAACCTGAGTACTGGTAGCTCTCGCAACCAGACTGTAGTGGCCGCAACCGAGTTGAATTAGCTTCACAATTTCCTTCAAGAAAAAAAAAAGGTAAAGTAGATTGGGAAGAAATTATTGGAAGGAGCTAGGATGTGAGATGCCTACACAGAGCTGTTTCAATAGGTTTTGCGCTGTCAGGGGTAAGGGGAATGATGGAGAAGGTCACTTTCAGCTCCTAAAATCTTCACTAGCTGCTGTGAAGCACAGTAGAGATTAAAATGCCAAAGAGTTCCCTGAGATGTAGGGGATAAGGAAAATTAGCAGAACATTTCTTCTGTGCGGATATCAAATCTCTCGAGAATATTTCATACAACAAAAGGCAGCCAGCCATGTGGAGAAATATATTTAAAAAAAAAAAAAAAAAAGAACCTCCTACCAAGAATTATAGAACAAATACATCAGGAGATGCATAAAGCTGCAGTTTTCTTCAGTAATTCTAGCTTCCTGAAAGATGCTGCAATTGATCGCCCACCTCTTCATCAAAGAAATCCAAACCAGGATTCCTACCTGGAGGTACTGGCCCAGTCCCCGTGCTTTCACTGTGATCCATGTGGCAAGTCTTTTTTTGCATCTGGTAAGAGCACTGAATGGTTTAAGGCATATATTCTCTTTTCTGAGCCTTTTCTGGGTTCACAGTCAGTCCTGCAGACCAAAGGAGGTAGGTGATATGAGGCTTCCTCAGCTCCTAACATTGTTTTGATTAATTTTTGTCCCTCATGTGCACTTGTGCAAAAAAGAAACACATGGGTCTGCTTTCCCACTTTAATCATCCCAATCAAGGCATCTCTTTGATCAACATCACAAATCACAGTATATCGCATATTCTACAACAAAAAAGCGCAGGGTGTGCTGTAGATTGATATCCAAATGGCACATAAAAGATCTGGAGCACAGATCAAAAAGGAGAGTGTTGGGGTTTGGCTGGCCAGTAGTCTTGTGTTGTACTGTATTACTTCTCTACGTCTTTGGCTAACAAGGCTTCTGAAAACAAGCCAGCTCAATGAGCTCCTATAGGAAAACTCACTTTTTGTTCCTGATCAGTTTTATCTGCTGGCTATTCATAAAGCAATCATGAAAACTTTTTATTGCTTCTGTTTTCTAATTCTATCACAAAATAGCTGAAACGACATGAAAATAGGTATCCACACAAAGAATATCTGAAACCATCATTGTACTTTGGGTCACAGAACCTCATTCTTCAGCCCATTAAGTGTTCATATATATGGCCTCCATGGTCATGCTTCCTCTGGTGAGGCAGGGAAGTTCTGTCAACTCCTTCACATATAGGTAACTTGAATATATAAAGTTTATGATCAACACTGAGCATCTTTTTGTCCTTTTCTCTCTGCAAGTTACACTGCGCCATGCAAGGATCCCACATCAGCTCCCATTCGGCAGTCTTAAGCCCTCATATACCAGTGAGTCTGTTCCTGCCACATGATTGTTAATTAGCAATTAGTCCTTTTATGGCACTTCTGAAAATTAAAGGCATGGCCCTCCTGTTCAGTCCAGTTCCTTCCAAAGTATTTGAAGCTTCCTTTTATGCTGGTCTTGAGTGTTTTTATTTTATTATTATTATTATTGTTATTACAATTATTATTATTATTATTATTATTATTGAGGGTGTGAGTTTAGCTTGTTTGTTTATTTTTCCTTAATATTCCTGTGCTTTCTTTTTCTTTTGCACATTTTAAATTTTACAGACACAGATGGTCCCCTCATATATGTAAAATTAAACATATGAAACAGCCTACTTGCAAAGAATAAAGCATATGCATAACTGTTTGCAGAATCAGGGCTTCAGTGTGCATGTCATAAATCCAGAGAGGACTTGCCTGTGGCTCCTGCTCAGCAGCCATACAGGTTGGCACATAAGGAGCCACCGGACACTCCTTTCTTACTCTTTAGGATTTGTCCTCATCCCAAGGCACGTATCCATTTGGTAAAAGCGAAAAGCAGGCACTCCTTCCTGTGCTTCTGTTTCTCAGATTGAGAACGGGGGATGCACACAGTGCTACAAGTAACTGATGCCAAGTCACAGTGGTTATTTGCACTGTGGTCATCAGGGTGCAAAGCAGGACTGGATGGTGACTCTCAGAATTAAACGCTCTTCTTTTCTTGGTGTACTCAGCAGAGAATGAATAGCTAATTAGTAACTTGCCTTGGTGTTGTATGGTCAATGTGACTACCCTTGGATTTGTAGTTTCATTCAGTCGGAAGGAATTAAGCTAAAATAAAGTGCAAAAAGGCCTGATGTATTTTTTTTTTCTTTTCCTAATCCATTTCAAACCCTTGAGCTCTTACACAGGGCCTGTTGGCACATCTGAATGCCTTTGTCTGGTTAGCTCTCAGAGGATGGGGGCACCCTTTTACTGAGGTTCACGGAGGTCTCATATGCTGGCAGAAGGATGTGTCCTTATTGGGTTTTGTATTTGTTGATGACTGGGGAGTAAATGCCTGTGAAGATGAAATACCAGCATGCTCATCACCTTTTACCAAGCATATTTCCCTGTTTCGCTAAGCCTTCATAAGTACTTGGTACAGAAACGGCTCTGTTTATTGGAGGTGCTTGTTCCCCAAGCTCCTGGGACTGTGCCCAGTTGCAATCACAGCAGTGTTATTGCAGTTCCTTCCTGTCCCTTTGATGTAGCATTTGCTTTTTAAATTCCTGCTGCTTTCACTCATTTTTCTCAGTCTGCTTTTTGGCTTGATTTCTGAAGGTACTGGGGCTCTTTCAGGGACAAGGCTTTAATAGGGAGCGCATGTTTCTCCCACCTCACTGTTTCGCTAATTCATGGTGTTAAAGCCTGATCGATTTACTAGCACCGACAACCCCTAGAAGCACATCAAATACAGCATCCACTATATAATGCTTAGAAGAAGTCAGCTTTAATAACCAAGAAACTGAAGACTGTTTATTTCCCAGCTTCTCTCCTTACTCCCTCAAATTACTGCAGGAGTTTAAGGATTTAAAGGACCTGGAGGAGGCCCTTGCTGCCTTGCGGGATGAAGCTATTAAATGTCAAATGCCTTGCAGCAAATAGTGTAGGAACACAACTATTAGTAAAACTGAAGGGACTCTCATGTAGTCCCTTTCATAGTCCAAGAAGACTAAAATGCAGATGGCAAATCTGACATCAACACTGAACCTAAACGGGTTATAAAACATTTTGAGTTAGATTGTCCAGGATGCTCTAGGTAATCATAAAGACTTGGCTTTTATAATTTTTCTTATTATAAAATTGTCAGAGGCCCTGTAGCTCCACACAGGATTTTTAAGGGCTTTAGCATGTGAGAGAGCAATTGGCATTTCTCTCTGCATATAAATGGAGGATGAAGGGATTAAAAACCCAAACTGAAACAAGAAGGTATTGAATCTACTATTTTTTTCCTAATGTTATTGTGGCTAAAATCTAGCAATAGATGTACTCTGGGTATGCCTTACATTACTCTTTTAAACCAGCCTTTTTTTTTTTTTTTTCACAAACACAACATATTTCACAAACAAATTTAAATTTATTTCAAATTAATAGTGGGATTGAAAGAAAACTGTAAATGTTGTGGTTTAATGGACTAAGCACACCTATTGATATTGATGGTAGTAGTGTCATCTCTGCATTTTTGGGTAAGCAACTTATCTTAACATTTGTAAAATGGCAACAGCACTCATTTCCTTACAACACATCCCATGAAGAATAAAGGTCACAGCCCTACTCCAATGAAGTCTAGTAGGCGGAAGACCAAGCTTATTTTAGGAAATGTCGGACAAATTTTGCCCTCAGTTAGACCCTATGGACTTCTGTGGGAGTGAGAGGGTGGCACAAGAAGCAGAATTAGTCTGTTGTCCTTTCCTATTCATGCTGTGCCAATCATCACAGCATCTGAGCGCTTTCCCAAATTAAGACTAAACAAAGAAGACTAATGTCTGTCATGTGAAATTTCATCTCTGATTGTCCCCCACAGAGAAAAGTTATGTGAATGCTGTGTAGGAGGGGCGTTGTGATATTCACATAAACAAAAAAGGTAAATGCATATTAAAAAAAAAAACAAACCAGACATGCTCATTTAGTTCTTGTTAGAAAGAAAAAGGTTGAATAAATGAGCTTTATAATTGAACTGGAAAGGCTTCTAGTTTGTTGACATACTGTTTTTTGAAACACATTTTCAAACCCAAGACCCAGTTTTCATTCACTGTAAACTTTCATTAATGAACACCGGGGTCAAGATGAGGGAAGGCTAACAACATGGACTTATCAGTAGAAGGCATCACTATTACACTGTGAAAAGAAACAAATGAATGTGAAGGACATCTTCTGATAATTTGAATTATTTACTAAAATTTACAGTGGTATTGTTTATATATTTTTTTTGTAAAGGACAAACAATAATCAGTGATGCATAGAAGGGGGAAACTCTGGAGCATCAGTTCATTTTGGGGGCCGTCAACAACAACGTGAATACAAATCCTGGCAGTTACATCTCTAGCCACCCATCCCAATACTTAGATTTACACATCCTCAGGTCTCAGTCTTCTGTTGATGTTAGCTACTATACAACCCCTGATTTCAATGTTCCTGTGAATCCATTATTTGACGTGGTACTTGCACAGGCAGTTTGCTTTGGACTTGCAGAAATTTTTTGGGTGCAGGAACTAATATTTATTACCTGATAAACTAAGACTGTATGAGGGAGTGTAGTGATGGGATGAGGGGTAATGACTTTAAACTGGAAGAGGGGTGATTTAGGTTAGATATTAAGAAGAAATTCTTTACTCTGAGGATGGTGAGACACTGGAACAGGTTGCCCGGAGAAGCTGTGGCTGCCCCATCCCTGGAGGTGTTCAAGACCAGGCTGGATGGGGCTTAGAGCAACCCGGTCTGGTGGGAGGTGTCCCTGCCCATGGCAGGGGGGTTGGAACTGGATGATCTTTAAGGTCCCTTCCAGCCCAAACCATTCTATGATAATTTCAATATCACACAATAAGTAGAAGACAATGCACAGACCAGAAGGACCGGACAACCACATCAGACATACATAATCTCACTGCTGCACTAACTAACAAATCTCTAACACAAATGCTGGAACTTTTAAATAGGACCTGGGCTAACATCTATTTATACTGAAATGACCCTGTCTTTGCTCAGCAGGTAGCAGGGATGCTACAGAGTTCCTAAAGCAAAATAGGACAGCCCTTTCCCCAGTTATACACTCTGTGCTGTGGCTGATGTCAGTAACCACACTAACCACTGGACTCCTAAGTGCTGGGCACCCTGACGTCAGTAATTAAAGCCTTTTCTCCATAAGACAAGTGTGAATATGCACAGTTGTCTGTCCTGATGGTCTGTGCTGGTATCTCCTTTCTGCAGAAATGTTAAGCTCTCTGCCAGCAGCAAAGCTGGGTTCTCAGCTTCATGTTCCTTTCTTCTGGAGGGAGCGGGGGAAAGTACAATGTCAAAATGTTCAAGGAACAGAATGTATTTATTTGGAAATGTGGTTAAGAAATTGCTCAAGTTGATAAAGTTTAATCCCTTTTACACATTTTCCTCTGATTTTTTTTTCCTCTCCTTTTTTCCTTCTCATCAACAAAATTCTCCCACTCCTACAATTGCATTTATTGTGTGTTGGTCATGTTATTCTCTTAAATTGGATGTTCTGAACCCTTCCTTTTTTATTTATTTTGAAACACAAACTCCATTTCCAATTCCAACATAATAATTCTACAGCAAAGCCCAGAGGAGCTTTGAGTGGGTAAGGAATGAAATACTGGATTCACTTAATAGTAAAATTCACTGGAGCCACCATTTTACTTTCCATACATATTTTATAAAGGAATCACATCCAATAGCCTTTGGTTTCACTGTCAGGATTTTCTGATGTTGTCCTACATTTGGACTTACCTTTGGCTCACAGCAAATTGATAGATGGAGGTCAAGGCCTAAGAGCTTTGGTAATTAAAATCTTCCCTGCCATTTTCTGTATGCACAAGCAGATTATCTGGTGCTGCAGAGATTTTTACAAATGACACTCTAGCTGCCAGCATCGCCAGAAAAATCAGACACATTTCCTTGTATTAAGTTCCAAAATAGCATATGGTCTAACAGGCTCTAAAGGATGCTGTCGAAGAAAGCAGTTGCTGACAAGGTCAAGCCTGGTCATAGCTGGGGAGATGGGGCTTTTTGATAAACAGAAGAGGTCTGGAAGGCAGCTCGGCTTCTAGTGTGAGCAGCTCTCATGCAAAAAAGCAGACTCATAAAGCGTTTGCCCAATCCCAAGGAACTGAAATGCATCTTCATCTACCCTGTTGTGAAGCAGATCTGAATTTGGTGAGTGACTTCCAGAACGACTTGTATAACTCAAAGCACAATTTTATGATCTTAATTTATAAAGGGCTATTAAAAAATTGGCCTGGCCAGTTGCGTCAAGCCTTTTTTTTCATCAAAAGGTTTTCTCAGAAAGCCCTCGGCACCAAACATATTTTGTATCTCTGCACACATGTACGACACCATTGTGTTATTTTCTCCTACGGCCAGTGATTATGTGTGCCTCTTGGAGGCTGCTTCTGCATGTAACGCTATGGCAAACAGAGCAGAAATTATTTTTAAAATACACAGGCAATGCTCATAGTCCTCTTCTCATACTATTGGCAATATCACAAAATACTAAGAGAGAAAAGATTTTATTATCAATTAGTTGTTTTGTTTCTTTGTTTTCGGGGGTTTTGGTTTTGGTTTGGTTTGGGTTTAAATACCAAAAGTAATTTTCTTGGATTATGTCCTCATCCACTAAGGGATTTATATGAAAAAGAAATGTTTTCCTATTTCTGCTTATGGGATCTAAAATGTCCTGGGAATCCTATCTGGACCTAAATTAACATAACATTACTGCTCAATCAATTCTATTGAATTTGGTTGAGTTTTTTTTTTAATTTAGAGCATTATAATTGAGATCAAACTCTGACCATGATTTTTATGAAATGACAAGTGAGTTAGAGTGACCGACTTAAGATGGTTCTAAAAGGCCAGCGTTTCAGAAACTCATGAGCGTTCCGCTTCCCTGCCTTCTCTCTAAAAATGAGAGGCTTTGGGGTGTCACAGGCTGTTGAGCCAAAATCATGAGTCATTTCTGAAAAGTGATTCTTTTTAATGTCAGCAACCTTATCTACCTGCCTCTGACAACGCGCCGGCCAGGAGAACTGCCTGGATCTTGTAAATAACAGTTGGTCAGTGTAAAAGAGGCCCTACAGTTTAAGGTACTTTGATGTTATTTCATTTTACACCCTTTGATTTGATTCATAAAGTGGTGCTTAGGAATTCTTTGTAGTGTTCCTTAGCATGATTAAATTTCCAGATGCTTTCCCTCCACTATAGCTCTGATTATATCTTGGGAACAGGCTTTTTTGGTTAGAGGGTGCCATTTTTAAACATTAATTTTTCAGGCTAAGTTTGCTGTTCAAGTTCTGGTCTGTTGCCTTCTGAATTGTGACAGGCATTGAAATGCTCTTAAAAGCAATGATACAATTCTTCTCAAAAAGACTCGGTTTCCTCTTGTTTGTTGTGTCTAAAGGATTTTACCAGGCAATATCAGCTACACATCATTTATTGAATTATTAAGCTTCAAACAGGTTTATCAAACAAGTGATTGACCCTAAAAAGCTGGATTTTTACACATGCAAACAGCGGTGTTGTCCACAGTGTGTCCATAGTGTTATTTTGAGAAAACTGGATTTGAAAAGATGTTGGATTTCATGGAGGTGAAGAAGAAACTTGGTGGGTGGATTTTGACTTCATACAGATACAAATTTCCTAGCAATTATCAATTATCTTTTATTAAAGAGAACACATTCACACCTAATTTACCACAGTATCATTCTGGATTGTGTTAAATTAAATACAGTTTCTTAAGATTACAGTAATATGCCCTAGCCAACAATTTCAAAAAGGAGAGAGGGTTTTGGCTGATTTCATTGTAGGAGCTCACAGCAATTCTTCCTGAACAAAGAGTGTGAGTTCATATTTTTCTGTACAATATTATTGTAGTCCCTGTTTATGGATTAGATCCATCAGACAGTCCAATATTAAACAACTGACACCATGGCAAGCTCTTTCCTTTTTTTTTTTATAGTGCTGTAGGCATATGTGTTAGAAAATAAAGATGGAGTCTTGCTTAGGAGAAATGTCATGTTAATTCAAAACAAGAGCAACAGAAGAAGATAATAAATGCAGGAAATTTTTTGAGGGAGGGAGGCTGAAAATGGAATAATGAGCTTATGTGGCTGTCTGGGTGTAACTTTGGAATTGCTTTATCATGTTTAAATAAATATAGACGAGGCTAAAAGTCTTTAAATAAATAAAGACTCATCCAGGAGTCTACTTAGGGAAGTGAGTTTTGACAGGTACATAATAACCATATATGCCTGGTAACTGCATGCAGCCTGTTAGCTTCCAGTCATGTGCTCAGCTCATTAAATCATGGAGACTAGTTGAGTGACAAATTTACAGGTCATCTTATAATTTGGATTGATGTCGTAATTAGGACATATTCAAATGTAAATGTTTTCAGTTGTGCAAGCAAGGCACAATCTTACCTACCTTTCTCTTTTACCCTCTAAATGAACTGTAAGTTCAGGACATGAAATAGTCCTAAAAAAAAAAAAAAAAAAAGAATGAAGACTAAAATCATAGGAGACAACCACCGTGCTGCTCTGCTCAGCCTTGTTACAGTTGTCACCACTTGGCAAAAGTCCCTGAATGTGGCTTCTGTTACACCTTTGCTTCAGGATTTTGGTTACATTTAAAATGTATCAGCTAAAATGAAGGAGTTCCACCTTCTCTTGCTAGTTAAAGTGCAGGTTCCAGTCTTCCAAAAGGAGTCATAAAGTCAGAGGTCAGTAAGATTGCAAGAGTAATGACAGAACCCAAAAGCTAAACAAGTCCAAATGGAGCCATAAAAAAGAAAAAAAAAAAAAAAAAAAAACCAGAAAACAAACGCCATTTTTCACAAACCAGCATATTTTCTGGTTAGTGTTTTGTTTAGTTAGTTAGTGTTTTGCAAATTGCTGGACCCACACCCATTGCCCTGTTCTTCACCAGCTGCTAATCTCTGAAAGGATCAGTGATGCTGTTGGACCGCAGTTGATGCAGCCTACAGCTGTGATGCTGGGAGAGGAGAGTGTGGTATATGCCACTGCTTCTCAGCTTGGGGTTGCCTTGCAAAATGACTAAGAGGAAAAAGGAAACAGAACACATCCTACATACCCAAACACCTGCAATTGAGAAAAGGAACTAAATTGGGAAAAAGCAAGCAATATAACAGCATTCAGAATTTATGTTAATTTTGAGCTGAGCGTAGGGACTTTTTCAAAAAATTTTAGACGGTCTGTCATAGGAAAAGTTGAGAAGTATCATCCTCTGATCAGCTGCATATATCCCTCGCAGGTCAACATCATTCTGTTGTTCTGTGAAAAGGATGTGGAGGTGACAGATGTCCTGACCTCTCAGTGTTTGGACCAAGCCATTTGTTTGCAAGACTAAAGGCTAAATTGATCATGCAGGAGAATCTGACAGGGAAACTGTCTCTTGATTTTCAGGAGAATATTTCAGAAGTGAGGAAACTGCTACTAAGTTTCCATTTTGCTGTAGAAAATTTAAATTGAAGCAAAATGGTAATTTTAGTGGAGCTTTGACAAAAGGCTGCTTTGCATTGGCTTTACTGGCAACTACTCTCTCAAAGCAAAAAGAAGGGAAAAAAAAGTAGGCGAGGAGGAATGACAACCAAAAAAATATAGGCCCAAGATTTTTTGGAGGACAACTGCTATGAAAGCCACAGCATTTGCACATGGCATATCCCTTCTGTGAGGGGAATTAAATTTGCTGAAAATATTCTCTCTCAAGTAGGTGGGAAACAAATTTCTGTTCTACTTGTGAGTTTCTCCCAAGGCCAAATCCATGCCCATCTACAAAGTTGGCTAGCAAACCTGGCAGTTGTATCTTAAGATCATTAAATCTTTGATCTGTAACGACTGGTGGATTTTGCTTTGATAAATTTTATTAGAAAGTTATCTTCAAATAGAAAGTATTACCTCTGTATTACGCAAATGTAAGGCTTTCTGAGCAGGGCAGTAACCAGTTCATTGCTCTTACATCATATACAAATGCTGGCATGATCCCTTTTTTCAAGTATTCAGACAAGCGATTAGACACAGCCAAAAGCAATTAAAGAAAATAACCCAAGATGGGCATGAAATTTCTTTGTGGGGAAAAGACTAAATAATACCTTGAAATCTGTTTCAAGGCCATTTGTTCTGATTTTGCAAAAAGATCCAATCACTTTTGTCAGACTTTATTGACAAGTACACGCACATTAATATACACATACACATTAAATTATCTGAAAGTATTTGTATAAGATCTTACCAGACAAAGAATGAAGTTTGTATTTCCATTTATTACTGGTTTGAAGAGGGATACTACAAAAGGATGTTACAGAATACTTGAGGCATCATTCACAAGGACCATTTAGTGACATTTGCTTATTCTGTTGGTTACATGTGCTAGGGATTACTTACCTAAGTCACCTTGTGTGGACTGTCTGTGACTTCTACTTCAAAAAGTTTCAGCTTATACATCACAAAGAGAAAATAGCAAGTACCAAACAGAGAACAGTGTTGTCTGTGTGCAAATACAAAAAAAAAAAAAAAAAGGCAGAAAGAGCAGACATCCTCTAAAGAGGAGTGTGTGTGTGAATACTGAGTGATCCACTGTGTTAAATCATATCATTAAATTCTTTCCCCCCCCGTCTGAAGTGCTCTAAGTGGCACAGGTAGGGCACGGTGGCCTGGCACTGGAGAGGGAGTGCTCTGCTTCCATCTCTCGGTGAACAAGAGGAAGAACAGCCAGATGGGACTTTTTCATCTGGATTCTTCATTGATCCAAAAGCCAGATGAGCAGACGCTTCAAAGCGGGAGGACAGCTGTGCTATGACAGACAGGGGAGCGCGGATTCTCATCAGCTTTTCTGCCAGGGCGTTCCCACCGCTGCTCCGGGACTCACCATAACCGCAGCTACATGTGAAGTGTAGGGGTTGTGGAGCTGATCCAAGAAGAGAGGGAAAAGGTATCTAGCTTGCGGTAAGGAATCTTTTCACGTTGCTGTCAGATGCCGATTCCTTGCCATTAAAATCCATATGACTTGGGGAGGATTCTTCAATAAGCACTGACAAAGAGGGAAACAAGGAGAGAGAAGTGCTTCCACCGGGGAATATGGCATCCACTGCGGAAGCCAACAAGGCTGGTGGCAGAAGAAGGACCAAAGCCGAATGCCTGGCGGTGGGCTCAGGGGTAGAGCCAGCAAGCACAGGGCACTTTCCCCGCTCTCTGGAACCACTGTGCATGTCTGGGCTCTGTGGGAATACACAATCCTCCGGCACCAGCCTGTGACTGATGCCAGAGCCAGGCGGTTGCCTCTCAGGTGCTCAGATTGGTAGGCTCTGTTAATAAACTCCTGCCACATGTGGTGGGGATGGATGAGAGGGTCCATGGCCCAGGAAGCCGCTCACGCTGCTGAAAGGGAGCATCTCAGCCACAGATCAGACCCTCACCACCTTGCTGCCAGCTGCATAGTATAGACCTGACATGACAGAATTAGAGCCATGTGAATTTCAAAAGCAACAAGATAAGCAACTTTTTAAGAGCTATCATTACCCTTTATATATCCTTTATTTTATGGGGGTTTTTTTCCCCTTGAAAAAAATCTTGCTGGTTCTCTCAGAAACACCAGGTGGATGCTCACATGTGCTTCTAATCCCAACTCTGGTTGCTGCTAACAGCTCTGACAGGGGAATTACATACATTTCAAAAATAACAATGAAAAGAAATTGGCTAATTTAATTACTGGATGCAAAATTAATTTCCTCACATTATACTGAACACATTGCCTGTACTAATAATAGAGAACAGATACTAACCAAGCCCTTCCAGTTTTATTCCAGCACATCTACCTTGATCTGTATTTAGGTACAAATCTCCACCTGAAATATTTGCCTGTTTTGACAGGTAAGCTTGTAATCATCCATATTCTTTGGTTTCAAACTCTTGGAGGTTTTAAGTCTAACTATAACTGATTTTTTCTTTAATTTCTATAATGCACACTCTTAAAATCAGTGTTGTGTTATGAGGTGAAGGGACTTTTTCCTGTTATTATTTGCACTCTGACCTTTAGTTTCAGCTTAATTGTGATTTTCATGGAGACATGAAGTAGAAAACCAGGTAAAAACAAAATATATAAACCACAAGTCTTTGTGATTTCATTTTACCTTCAGCAAAATGTATGAGATTACAAACAGTGGAAAAAAAAATAAAAATAGAAAATATAAACTCCCTTTTGAGAAAACAGTTGTGTGTTACCCTTATGCAACTTAAGTATAGAATTACCTTTACATTTATACTACATTTACACTACATTACCTTTACATTTATATTACATCTATATCTAAGTTCCATTTACTGAGAGAAAATATGTATTCTAAGGCCTTATTGACTCAGGATCATATTTCAAAACTTTTACTCATCATTTTAGTGAGATAAAGCAAAGTTTTAAGGAAATGGAATTATGATATATCCTATGACTTTTAAGAGTAACCAGCGATGTCATCATCAAAGAGAAATATTAAAGAGTTTGTGGATCAGCAAGCTAAGTAAAAATTAGTATTTCATTATAGAACCTTAATCGTGATAATTTATTGTAAACTTATCAACATTCATAACCTTGGGATTGCCATTTGCTAGAAGCAGACGTTCAAAATGCTATAGACTTCTTGCCATCCAAATGTCATTTCTTGGGAGATATAAGTGGCTTTTATGACTACTGGCCTTAAAAAAAATACTTACCATCCACTGGTTTCTTTCTGTTCACTTGCACTTAAAGACCAGAAGTGTTTCACATCAGAGTGCTCAGATCACCTGGCTATGAAAGTCAATCTCCATCTCCCACTTCTGTGTAATGAAACCTTTTAAAATCTGTTCACTCCAGCTGCTAAAGGAGGGGAATAAAATATATTTAGCTCTAGGAATGGTGCGAGGAATCTTTTTCTAGCTTGTGATGAAGAAATATATTTAGTGAAATGGTAAAATGAGAATACCAGTTTATGACTGAGTTGGGATCAAGAGACCAGCAGAGTAGCTCAAGCCCATAGGAAGCTATCTCAAGCACCAGAGCTGTGGTTCAGTCTGATTTCTCCAGTTTAGTGCCAGTGACATTTTTCTTCTCATTTGAGTCAACAGACTTTTGGGTTTTGGTGGCTGTTGGCACATAATACCAGTCTTTGAAATACTGATTGCTCAGCCAAAGTTAACAGAAACAGCTGCAAAACAAGATGTCATTATCTCTGGGTCTTGCTCTGAGTGAGCTGCAAGTGCACTGCCATCTGCAAAGAGCAGCTCTTTAATAAGGGGACTTCTGAAGCCGTTGTTTCTGCATATAAACAAGGCAAATTATAAATGTCGCTTGAGGAAATCTGAAACTGGACTCTGAGAGACAGACTCTGCGTTTGTTAGATTTGTTGTCACGGCTAAAATAAATCCCTGTAACTCTGAGATGCTGTAGCTCTAATTACATTTTGCAAGCCAGCTTTCCGTCCAAATAGCCAAGTGAAGATGGTAATTTCTTCAACTCATTTGCGTTGTGTCAAAGAGGAAGAGTTAGGTTGGGATTTGGTGGTTTGTTTTGTTTTCATTTTTTTTCTCAAGTGTTCATGGGTTTTTTTGCATTGCGGCATGCAAAGGTCTATTTTATTCTTTAAACTCTTCTAAGGGCGTTAAAGAGCATTAGGCAACCTGATAGTAATAAACAGCCATGGCTGTAATGTTGCATGGACATGGCTAAGAAAGATTCAAAGCAGTATTTTGCATAAAGCAAACCAGAAATATAAAGTCATCTCTGTAACCGCAGCACATTTTTCTAAGCTATTGCCTAGTTGATGCTACAAACATAAGCACCTCTAAGCTGTTGCAGTATTTCTGCTTACAGAGGGAAAAATATATATGATCAGTGGCTCAGACACCCTTTAAATAATTTGCTTTGTGTCACATTGAAGCAATGTTGGGGACATGAAAGAAGATCGTGACTTTCTGACCAATTTGAAGTCTTCGGCTATTGATTTGTTTTAATGATAGCCTTAGATTATTTTTTTTTGACGTTGAAGATGGGCAGAGACTGCTGTTACCTGAATGTAATCTTGAAGACTTCGTGACCATGACAAATTTTAAACGCCTTGTATTCCAGAGGTAAAATCCAAAGTTGACTGAAATTATACAGTCAACTCGTTATTACGTAGATTTAATACTAGAAAATAAGGAGCCTAACTACATGTCCATTAAAGTTGATGGGGATCCAGACATTAAAGATCACAAAGTTGAAGTAAAATGATTTTATTAGACTTATAGGGAATCTTTGTACAGAAAGTCTTCTCACGTACAGAGTCTTCTGGGTTTTTACAAGTCCTTTTATAACGCATTGCTCCATCCGTGCCTCTTTTCTCAAAAGTCAGTGACAATTCATTGAGAAAACAATGAAAAAGATTTTATAAAAAACCCCAAACAAACAGTGAATGCCCAATAATCAAATTGTTTGGGTTAAGAAATGAAAGAATCATGCAACAAGACACATGAAGCAGGGAGAGAGGATAGAAAGGCCTGGAAGAAAAAGTAATTGAAGGCAATTGCAGGGCTCTGAAATAGGCACAAGGATTAGGCAGTGAGCAGAACAGAGTGGCTGAACAGCTATTGAAAGGAAGTGGGTTTATAAAGAGGAGTTCAAGCAACATCAAGGAACAGCTTCAGTGCAGGAAACTACGGAAAATAGGAATAGCTGGGCTTGTTCAGAGCTGTGGGAAACATTAATAGCCTCACAAAAAGCTAAAGTATTTTATTCATTTAAGCATTTTAAGCACAGCATTTTCAAACTTTAAAATTTTTTTTCTGTTATGTAGAGAAAATTATTTCCTTTCATTCCTACCAGTTACTTAGTCTCCCTTTTGGGTTGAACATCGGCATATACTTTCTCTCTACCTACTAAATCTTTAGGAGAAGACACATGCTTTGATTTTTTCACAGCTTTTGTCAGAATAGAGCCATCTTCCTAATATTAAGCAGCTACTGAAGGCTTACTGTCATCAGCGTGAAGTCAATAAGCTCCAATATATGAGCTTAAAGTTAAACAAGGCTTAAGACTATTTCCTAAACATGGAGGATTTTCTGAATTGAGGCCTCAGAAGAGAACTGGTGCTCTTTAAAACTGCAGGGAGATACCCAAGCAATATTTCAAGCATTGCAATTAACAAATACAAACACTGCTAACACTACATAAATACATTTTACCCTATTTAATACTCTTTCGAGCACTATTTCTAAAGAAAGGGAATGTAAGCTAAATTTCCATAAAGACTTCTGTATTGCCATGCATTTGTATGTTTCACTTGGAGTTACACCTACATCTTTATTTAGGTATGTAACTAAAAATGGCCTAATTTTCTGAGGGCAAGACTCTACATGTAGGTAGCATTTTTATTAGGACATTTGGGATACTTGGAAAAAAAACTTTTTTTCAGGCCCTCAAGCTCGTCTTCAAGTTTTAAACAAAAGCCTAAACATCAAGCTAAATATCTATAAATAAAATATAAATAATAAATATATAAATAAATATATAAATTATTTTAAATTAGCCGAACAATTCAAGAGAAGTCTGTTGATATGCGATGAGCAGAGGGGGATGTTTGCCAGAGAAAAGGTGATAAGGCCAGAGCAACTATGGGACAAAGAGGAGACTGCAAAAATTTTGCTTGGGCAGAACGGGATATAGAATCCGTGATAAAAGTGTCTCCAGTCAGCCGACAACCTTTGGTATCAAGCAGAGTTAGGACTTCCAGTTCTCAGAGTCCTCCTCCACAAGGATCAAGATCAGAAGAAAATAGAAGAGGTGGTTTCCCAAGGAGTGACTTTTCAAGGAGGTTCTCACTGACTTTGGTCCTTATGATTCAGAATTCGAAGCTTCTATCCCAGAAGTCAAGAAGTAAGCCATACAGCCGTGAGTGCTACTGCCATGTTGTTAAATTAGTTATGTTTTGAATACAAATTCCTGGGAGCTGAGATGGTTTTGATGTGCCTGTGCTCTTACGGCTCTCAAGCACGTTAGCCCTTCTGAACTGCTTCCAATCCTTTTAATTTCAACCCTAGTAGCACACATGCAGTTTTGCCTTCAGTTTTTGCAGCACTCTACTTTGGGATCTAGATGGGATACACAGGTGTCTAGACCAGTTTTGCAAAGAGAATTAATATGCATTGTTGGCAAGGCATCACCTTAATCCAGCCTTGTGCCTTTTTGTACCATCTTGCCAGATTGTTTTGGCAAAGTGGTAAATGCAGCAATGTGTTCTCTCTTGAGACATTAACATTTCTGGGTTTGTGGCATGATTTGACAGGATCCAGATGCCAAATACGTATTTTTCCAGTGCTGCTGCCTTCAGGCATATCAGTCTCCAGATTTTTAAGGTGCAGTAGGGAAGTTAAATAATGTTCTCTTTTGAGCCAAAATTTGGAAACTTGAGTTTGGAAAGCTGGGACAAGCTAACTGGCATGAGAGACCTGACAGGATTCAGGATTCAGAGCCAGATTTTCAGAACATCCTGGTCTTGATTCTCACGGTTGCAACTGACAGATCCACGGTGGTTCTTTATTTGGGCATCGGACTCCAGGTGCCCGACATCAAAAAGTTACTCGGCCACTAAATCCCTGCCTCTCTCGCGGCTGCACGAGGAGATTGAAGAATTGGATAGTGGTTTATACACCTTTATATAATTTCTTTTTTTTTGTTTTTCTCTCTATTTGGACATAAGAATAAAAACATTCTATTTGGACATATAAGAATAAAAACAAGCAGGAGCCCAGCACCATAGCGTTTCACGTTTTATCACCGGGGCGTATTGCTCCCGCCGTTAACACACCTCCAGGCTAGAGGCCGGGATGCTGCCGCCCGGTGCGGGGCGGAGGGGGGACCCGCTACCCCGGTCCCCGCCGCTCTCACGGTCTCCCGGGGGACCCCGCCGTTCGTCCCGCAGGGAGCCAGGGCTGCCCGGGGAGCCTCCCCGGGACCTGCCCCCGGGGGCGAGCGAGCACCCGGTGCCGGGCCGTGACTCACCCGCCGGAGCCAAGCGGGGAAACTCCCGCCGCCGCCGGGGCTCCGCCGGCGGTGACAGGGCGCATGTGCGGGAGGCTCCCTGCCTCCCCGCCGCTCCTCGCACCCTCCCTCCATCCCTCTCCGCCTCCCTCCTTCCCTCCCTCCCTCCCTGCCTGCCTGCCCGCCTGCCGCCGCCTCCCTCTCCCCGCCGGCTGGCTGCTGAAGTTGGGCGGATGGCAGCAGACCCGCTCCTCCGCTAAGGGACGAGCCGCACCGAGCCCTTCCCGGGATCGCTCCCAGCGCCAGCCGCACGCAGCCGGGCGGGGGTGGGTAAGGCGCTCCGGCTTTTATTTCAGCCCTCAACATGCGTGAAACGGCATCAAAATGTCCGCTTTTT
>JAOXNO010000024.1:55254225-55283992 GCA_028565335.1 Limnodromus scolopaceus | reverse complement strand
CTCCCCCGCCTGCCGTACCCTGCGGCACCGCCATCCCTCTGCCCCCGGCCTCCCTCCCGCCGCCCCTCCCCGGGAAACGTCGGCGGGATGCGGGCGGGGGCGGCGGGAGGAGCGGGTGGCCGGGCGCGGCCGGCGGGTCAGGGGATGCTCCCGGTGCAGCCCCGGCTCCCCTCCCGGCTCCGGTGCCGAGCAGAGCGGGACGTGGCAGGGCCGGCACGGCCCCGAGCGGTGCGGGGCTTCCCTGCGCCGGGGGAAACACCGTCTCCGCCGCTTCCCGGTGCTGCGGGGGATGCTGTAACGCTGCCCCAGCGCCCCAACCCCGCCGTGTGCGGCTCCCGCGGTTCTTCACCTCTCCTTGGGACGAAACCGCCCGCGATTAAGAAAGCTGAGGTTGCCTTGCTTGCTCAGCTGTCAACCCGGCATTGTAGAATTTAGAGCCGCCTCCTCTCGTTGGTTTACAAGGAAGCCTTACCCGCACTGTCAGGCTTAGAACTGGCAGGGGTAAAATTTAGGATTTTCGGTATTTGGTTTCTTCATTTCCGTATCTGGATTTTCACCAACGCGTGTCATAGGTTTGCAGCCAGATGCTTTTGCAAAATGGATGAAATCTCAAATACCCTGCTAGGTAAATGTAACTAAGTTACGTATCGTCTGGCAATAGTATTATGGGTAACAGGTGATAAATAGCTTTCTACAAATGTAATATTCATGCATTACAAATGTGGGGAGTTCTATAAAGGAAATTAATTCTTTTTCACATCAGTGGATGCTAGTGTCATCATGCTTACGTAAATCACCAGGGAATTTTCCTGTGGCACAAGCCATTTAGGCAAAAAAATTATCTAATTTTTATAAAGAAACAGTGTTACACACTGTTATCACTGTTAACAAATATATTTTTTTTTATTTGAGTTCATACTCAGAATAAGCAAAGTCCTAATAAAAGATACCCGTGCCCCACCCCAATAAGTTTACAGCCTAGGACGCAAAGGCTGTGACATACACAAGTACTTACCTCCCTAAAATACGTAAGCGTTAGACATTTAAATGCCTTTCTTCATCAGGGCCTTAGATCCTTTTAAGCAGCCAAAATAAGAACATAATTTGATTAAAAGCATATGATCAAAAAAATTGCTATAGTGAGTTGGACATCTAGTCCAATATCCTGGCTCTGACTATAGTCATTAGCAGATGCTGAAGAGAGAAAAACAGAAGAAACCGGATTGGTATACAGTGATCTTTTCCTAGTATATCCTTTCAAGTTCCAGCAAATGGTAGTGCAGGGATTTCTTAAACTGGGGTTTGCTCCCAGACCGTCATGTTTAATAAGCCCTTGAATTTCTCTACTCCCTTTTTTTAATCCGTTTATACTTCGGTCTCAACCACATTCTGTGGCAAGGAGCACCACAATTTAATTATGATTTGTGTGAAAAAGTACTTCCTTTTGTTTGCTGTGAACCTGCTGCCTGATAATTTCCTTCAGGCCTCCGTAGCTTTCGTATGTGACGAGGAGCTCACACTGTGTCTGTGCAAGGTGCTCGCAGTGTCCTCTCGCACCCGAGCGGGTACAGCGCTGGCCGATCAAGCCCCTTCATTTTATCTGTCACTGAGGTCTGCCTAGGGGTGTAAAGCCATATTCAGCCCTCGGTCTTTATGTTGAAGTCTACAGATAAGAATAGTAAGGCTTTTTCTTGTTATGCAACATGGACACTTGTGCACAAAGAATTGCCCTGAACCCATGAACTCATTTCAAGAAGGCTGCTGAAAAGCTGTCTGTTGAAAATTAACTCCCTGCTCTATTGATTTGAATTGATATCTGACTGACAGCTTGGTGAAAAATTCCCTATCCTAATCCAGTTTTCTACCTATGCCAAAAAGAAGATTAAATCTTATTCTCAAACTGCAATTTTTAATTTTTAAGAAGTATACTACATACAAAATGCAAGCTACATGTCAAGGGACATATCTCTGCGAACTCTGGTCATTTGAATTCGCATCACTTCTAATTGTTCTGTATAACATATGTTATAAGATGTGCATATTGAACAACAAGCATAGTTTCAAAAAGTAAAGTTTTAATGTCCCATTTGGGACATTAACATTCCAACTGATTTGGACGGAGCTGTGACACAAGTTTGTGTCCCCAAGAGTACTACTGAGTTTGAGTCATGCCCGAGGAGCACTCGCATTGATCAGACCAACATCGCAGAAAGCTTCCCTGATCTCACCGGTAGTCCCACTTTGATTTCCTCATAAGAATAATGAAGGAGTAAGAGACCAGAGAACTACAAAAGCGCAACCCAGACCCAGACCCAGAAGTTCTCACAGTCTGAAATCAGCAGCAGACACAACTTGGAGCAACACAATCCACAGTACAATGTGGACAAGTGGAGAACAGTAGAAACCCATGTGAGTTCAGAAATCCTTCACAAAAAAAATGAAATACTGGCAACCTCAGATGCTGTAATCCACATCTCCCTAAAAAGAAGACTAAAAGAAGAAGAGACTGGTGTCATTATGAAGACAGGACAGGAGGGATGTCAGCCAGTCTCAGACTTAAGCCAGTTTCACACTAAATATGGGAATGAATTACCACTTATAAATGGCCTGTGTTTATTTATGTGCGTGTGTGTGTATATATGTGGCAAACCATATATGTACATACGTATATAAACTTTCCTTCACAGAAAATACGTTAGCTTGAATAAATTTTACAATCCTATCCCTTTTAAATATCACTTTCTTGTACGCTTCACACGCATGCCTTTAAGTTTGAAACATATGGAGATTCTTACGAATACGCTAGAAGTGTACTAAGTGAAACGGGATCCGCCCTTACAGAGATGTTCATTCCAGTTCCGTTACCTCCCTCCCGATCATGTCCCCATGATGTCAGGTAGGGATTTATTTTGCACTTGTACAAAGGTCTCGACTTCAGCTTTTTTAATGAAAAACATCCTCACCATACTTGCAGTGCTTGCTCTGTGATTACAGAAGGAGTTTTCTAAGAACAAAAAAATTCATGTGCTAATTAGCTTGAGCCAAAATTATTTAAAAACTAAATCCTTCAAGAAATTGAGCAGTTCTGTTGACCTCTTCTTTTTCCTAAGTTGTCTTACTAATGAAATAATGCAATCAGACTTTCCATACTGTTAATTAATTAAAATCTTGTGCATAGGGTATAAAAACAAATGAATAGATGAAGTTGTAATTAAGTTTATCTGTTCATGGTTGTAGCCAATGGCTATTACTACACAGGCTATAAGTAGGCTCGTGTGAGTAGCTTTGCTGCTGACTCCTGGGGGGCTACTGCACCCTCTGAAGGAGCTCAGCCCTTCAGCTTGGCACCTCTGTCGGTCTTGGCTACAGTGGGGCTGAGATAGGGGATACATGCAGGTCTCGCTCCGATCCTCCATCAAGTTAACATAATCAGAGATCCCTTTTCTGCCAAGATTTTGTGTCTCAACCCGAGGTCGGGTATCTGCTCTCAAGAGTTTTTCCTTGGCACTGCTGCTGTCTCCAACGCGCACAAAGGAAGCAGCCACGCAGTGTGACTGTGGCAGGGACCTGGGGGAAGGCTTAAAGCACACAAACAGATGAACTCAGGGTCCACAGTGCTCCTCCTGCCCAGCCACCACCTAACCTGGGCCTCGGCTAAACGCTGGTCTGCCAAACCAACGCAGGGGCTTGATTCCCTCAGTGTGCTTTATCTGCTTTGCACTGCTCCAGTGATGCAAAATAGATGTAAACTCAATTCAAATGATGAGTATGCTTTGAATAATTAGTTCTGTTCTGGTATATTAATGAATCTGACCTTAAATTAAAAAAAAAAAAAAGAATAAAATTAATGCAATCAATTTAAGCTTGATTCTATCATATCTTCATATAAGTTTTGAGTGGGAGCTTTGTCTTTAAGTTCCTCATTTATAAAATATGAATGAAATGCTTCTTATGTTTCATACAATCAAAATTTTCATACATTATTTACTTTGTAAGCGAATGACAGTAAGTTCTTAGAAATCAGTAAATTTCTAGATAGAATGTATGTGGAGAATTACAGATAGGGAGGTGGAATAGAAAGAAAAGGTTAATAAAATTTTAAATCCCAAAGCCAAGCATTACGTATTACTTAAAGACACTCAGACATCTTGAACATTACATCTGCACCGCAGGATCTTTCTCCATGCAAAAATACTATATATCTAGCCTGGTTTCTTCAGTGAGAAAGGGAGCAAATTAGTGAGTGATGCACTAAGACAGCTATGCAGCTTCTGCCACCAAAGCAGCTTCATTTAAAGCAGCTTGGCTCCTCTCTCCAGTGATGCCAGCTCTGTGCTTGCTGAAATATGAGAGAGATCACAAGCTGGACCGCTTTATATAGCCCTAACTCTATATTTACAGACTAGAAGAGAGTATACCAGAGTAATGCTGTCTTTAAAGGGAGACTGCCACTCTGTCACAGCTCCCTGATGTAAAAGTCAATTGATTATGCCACCTTGCTCTGTAATTTTAGTTAATTGCATGCCCAAGCAAGACTTGCTCGTACTCTGTTTTAGGAAGGCTGAATATGCTTTGAACTGTTTTACTGTGTTATGTTTTGCTGTGCTGTGGTATGCTGTAACAATATCTTCATTTATTAGCAACTCCTGTCGGTTACAGCAAAATAATCCTATGAGATAAGGCAATTAAACCACAGGAATCATGGGTGAAGGCTGTCACGGTATCCTTAGCACAGCACTTTTATGCCTACTGTAGTTCAGACAGTTTTCAAATGAGAGAGCTTGGAACACTGGGCACCCCAAGAGGTGATGACGTGTCCTAGGCACAGCCACCACAGGGAGCTTCAGGAAGTCCTTACATTTCTCACAGTACCACTGGCTGGCTCATATCACCATATACACACCGATCTCCTAAAAACCTAAATTAGAGGGATATGCATAGTAAATTTTTAATATCATGGCTACTGTTTATCATTTATGTAATGAGAGCAGCCTTCTAAAGTAAGGAATTTCTAATCCAATCCACCTTATTATGACAGCAGGGCAGGCAGCACACGCTCTCCAATATTCACATTGCACCAGATCTTTGGGTGGTGTAGATGCTGCTTTCTAAATTATTTGCATCATAGGAAAATCAAGAACAGTGAGTAATAACTTCCTGTACAAGGGCTTCACAAGTAGCCCTGTTTGAATGAATGTAGGTGGGAAGTGTGGTCCTAATTACTCAGTGACCGAAAGGTACTTTTATTTCCAAGTCTTATTCTCTTCAGAAATTACAAAGGCCTAAAATATTAATCAGATACTTCATAGCTTTCAAGATGGGGAAGAGAGGAATGAGATGCATAGATTATTTTTTTATCATTTGGATAGAATGGTTTAAAAATATATCCATAAATTATTTTGATACTTAAGTCTAAACTAGTTTGTTGGAATGCAGTTGTCGTATAATGGTCTGATAATCTAACTGATACATCTTGATCTATCTGATAATCTGGTAACCAGCATTTAATTTGTAGCATTTTTTCACTGTTATATGTATTATATGTGTTCAAAGACTTTTATAAACACTTATTGACCCTCACAATGCAAAAAAAAAAAAAAAAAAAGCCACTGATAATAATAATTAGAGTCTCATCTGCATGGTAAGCATCATGCTGACCATGATAGACAAGGCTATTTTGAAATTCTATGTCTGATTATTTGATACGTAAAATCAAGAAACAGAGCAACCACAAAAAATCAAGTAAGTACTCATGTAGCAAGGCTCTTGAAGATTATAGAAGGAATACCTCGACCCAGTGAATGCAGTGACTTCATAAATTATGAAGTTACGAAAGTGGTGGCTTTGAGCTGGTAGCTCAAGTAGGACTGCGCATTGGTCAGTGATTCACTATACAGAAATCTGACTGTTTATTGGATTTGTCCTAAACTCTCTCTGCGGAAGAACCATACCCTATCAAGTATCTGTCTCAAGGGCAACGTCTGCACTGCAAATTGCAACGTAGGGTAGAGATATCTGACAAAGGCTGGACACTCGAAAAATCTAGTCAAAGCAACACTGAGCCCTGTGTGTGAAAAATGACCTTATTTTACCTCTGCTATCTGTATGTCATCTTGCATCCTGCAAGACTACTCAGAAACTGAGAAATCCACTTCTGAAATTTTTCTATTTTTAAGGTAAATGGCTCCTGAGGACATTTACCATGCAATATGTTCCATACTCCTTCAACCGTTGTCTTAGCTATTCTTAAGTCCCCTTCCATTGATCAATAGCCCTCTTCATCTAAGAGCATCACAACTGTTGTTTCAATAGCAGTCAGTGAAAAATATAGAAGTAACATGGCTTTCACAGGGCTGTCTTAAGTTTTTGGCTTTATGTAGCCAAACCAGGTAGTACAGCACTTTTGGGTCCAGGACTGCACTGCGCGCTTCGTTTACTTGCCATGACTCTCAGTTCTTGGTAGAGTCTCAGGTTATGTCTCCATAAAATAACAAAAGCCTGAGCTTGTGCACTAGAACTTGATCATCTTGTGCACTAGATCATTAGAATGGTCCAAGCCTGTCTGGAAAATTACCACAGTCCAGGGACCATTCCCAATAAAATGCTTGTATGAGGTTGTCCTGTTATCCAGAGCAGGTCAGTCTAATTACAGGAATATAACTAAATTGGCCATTTGGCCTCAGAGCCAGAGGACAAGTCGTGGCATCACTTAGATTTCCAATACAGACACATCACATCTCTTCAGGATATAGCCTCCAACCTCTGACTTTGGTCTGCATCCTTTCTTCTTAGGCATATGATATTTACTTACCAATGGATCCAGATCACCTTAAGTCAGTGATTTGTCCTCATTAGCTTGTATTGTTCCCTTGGTATTTGCCTACTACAAACAATGGCACTAGCGATTTTTATGGTTCCTTCTGTTTTGTTCACAAGAGAGGGGAAGGTTGTCAACTTGTGTAAAAGAACATATTCCTGAAGGATCTAATTAGAAACACACCTGCTTAACAATTATTCCCCATTTTTAACTTCAGACCAAGATTTATCAGTTCTTAACAGAATTAATGTTTATCATGTTGATTTTTATCATGTTTATTCTACAATCACAATGTCGCATGTACTAATGAAGTGGACATATTTATATTGACAATATATCCATCAACTTTAGCCATCAAATTGGAAATCTTATGTAAAATATTAATATAACTGCATCTCATATCGCTGTCAAATATATATAGTTTTAAAATTTGTATTTAGCATAACTTATATTCATAGAATCATAGAATGGTTTGGGTTGGAGGGGACCTTAGAGATCACCTAGTTCCAACCCTTCTGCCATGGGCAGGGACACCCCCCACTAGACCAGGTTGCTCAAAGCCCCATCCAGCCTGGCCTTGAACACTTCCAGGGATGGGGCAGCCATGACTTCCCTGGGCAACCTGTTCCAGTGCCTCACCACCCTCACTGTAAGGAATTTCTTTCTAGTATCTATTGAGTTCATTCAAGTCCTTCTTGAGATTATTACTATTAATGTTCTATCAAATCTGTGGGACGAGGTGGGTATGATTTATGTTTAATATTCATTTCTTTCATACATAAGAGGAGAGAGAACTGTTCAAGCATATTCATCAAGGAAGTGTAAAGTTGAGGAAAGGGAAGTGGTTCATATCTGTACGTTCATGATATAATAGGAAAATTATATACCTTGTGTGACTTCACTTCTACTGAGCATTTTCCTCAGTCAAGCATACAATGCTGTGACAAATACTGTGACCTGGTTTCATACAATGTGTAAAAGCAGGTGACATTTCAGGAACTTTTAAGAAAATATAGAATCCAGAAATCTCACAGCAGTAAAAAAAAGGAGGGGAGTGTCCTTCATATTATTATTATTATCTTGAGAATCTAGACAAATTAGCAAGTACAAATACAAAACAACAAATACAGAACACACTATAAAAAGGCTATTACTGTATTTCCACATTTCTGGTGTTTAGACTTAGTAAGTCTTTTAAGATAATTATTCCATCATGCCATCTTTTCTATAAGCTCACTTTTCAAACAACCGTATCTCTGCATGCTGAAACATAGTAAACAGCACTGCTATTTCACAGAAAAAAAATTGAGATGCATATTAATTAAGAAATTACAGCATCACACAGTAAGATAGTAGCAGATGCAGAAATTACATATAAAGGGCAAAATTCTTGTTGATTTCAAGGGTCAAAATTTAACATTAAGAATCTGGTCTCCCACTCTACTTATCAGCATCCCTTTTACCAAAGTAATGCTCATATATAAAACATCAGAGAGAGCTTAAGATCCACAAAATCTCTAGATCCAGAAAATCTTCACGACAAAAATGGGAATTTGTAGTTGAATCAGACGTCAGTCTTTCTCATCAAATATTCTTAGACATTCTAAAAATGACCACAGCAAAACCCATCTAATATAATTACACTGTTCCCTTGAATAAGTAACCTGAATATCAACATGAAAAGTATTAGTTATGGCCATGTTAGGAAAAAAAAAAAAAGCTTAATAAGCAAAAGACTTCAAAACCGTGAAGACTTTGGATGGTTGAGCAATGTGGCCTTAGAGTTCAAAAATCAGAAAGAGAAAATGGAAACATATAGCAGGTAGCATAATAGCTTCTGCATATATTTCCTGATATTCAGTTCATCAGTTCTTTAAAACAATTTGAGATTTTTGTGATCCATTGAATCATTACCTGTAGATCTGTCGCCCCCATAAAATGAGGTAACTCCAATACAGTAAAAAGTCAGTAAAATAACACCTTCTGTCTTGCTTTACCAAATTAAGTATAAAAAAATTCTATGCACACTTCTTCTGGCTTATTGTTAGTTTTTATGATAAAACATCCTGTAAGATCACAGTTCTACTACACACAAGAAAATGTTTTTACAGGTAATAACAGGTGGACTAACTTAGTCAACTCCAGCGTAATTCTAGTAATGAATGCTGCGTCCCTCTTCTAACCCAAGATTACTCTGAATTTTAATAACATTGCATTCTTTATTCGAGAGGATATGCTTTAATCAGTCTATATCAGCATATACTTTGTATATGCTTATATATATTTCTTTGTAATTTAGTCTAAGATACTTTGAATTAATTGGCCTTCTGCTTACCACAGTGTCAGAATACAGCTCTGGCATAAGTTCCTACTAATCAGCTCCTCCAGTAACTTTACCCTGAAGCATGCTGATGGCCCAAGTAAATGCAAGGTATTTTATTTTTTCCTGAAAAGTAAGTTACTGCACGTCCGTTTAAAGAGACGGGGAAAGGGCTCTTTGAATTCAAGAAAGTACAGGCTAAAACATTCCTCTAAACATGAGGAGGAACTTCTTCACTTTGAGGGTGGCAGAGCACTGGAACAGGCTGCCCAGAGAGGTGATGGAGTCTCCTTCTCTGGAGATGTTCAAGACCCGCCTGGACAAGTTCCTGTGCAACCTACTGTAGGTGGACCTGCTTTGGCAGGGGGGTTGGACTAGACAGTCTCCAGAGGTCGCTTCCAACCCCATATCATTCTGTGATTCTGTAAAAGAACTTTAATGTAAGAAGACTAAATTTGTCTTTAATTTATTGCAGACCCAGCTGTAGCTGGGATTAAGTTGGTTTAAGGTTCACAGGGGTTTTAAGACTCCAAATAACTGAATTGCTATTAAAGTATAAGGCATTTTTCCATTAATTTGAATGGACTTCTATGGCAGAAACTATTCTTATATGGAATACTAGCCATCAGCCATATTTCAAACATGTGATTGCGAGGCTCCATTTAGGCTCTGTTAGGTAGAAACTGTTCTGCTGGACAGTGAGATCATACGCAACAAGGGGACTGAAAGCCAGCAACACCTTGACTGTGACTGTACCCTATGCTGCGAGGCTCTAGCTGGAATCACCTAAAGACAGCGTTTTATGTTTTAAAACCAAGTTGGGTACTATTCATAGAGCAGGCTTGCTTGCTTTCTTTTTTTTCCCCTATGTTAAACCCCGAGCTATGTAGGTGAGAGACTGTTTTAAATCGTGCTACAGTGCAATCCTCTAAGGTACAGAGTGTATCCAGCAGAGTGCCAAGCAAATCAACTGCTATCGAACCGGGCTGGCAGCGTGTGCTCAGCAGCTCTCTGGATTAGACTGCTTTTCATTAGTATGGCCAATTCCAGCAGGTGGCTTAGTAGTAGTTTTAGGAACACTGGAAAATAAGAACATTGACTGGAGGGAACACCCTGGTTAATTGCATCCCAGTCTCTGGCTGTTTCCAGCAACCAGGTCTTACCTTTCCTTCCTTTTCTGGATCAAGTTAACATTGAAAGCAGGAAGGGTTTTTTTTACATCTATTCTTAACTCAAAGGCTGTTCCAGAGCTCCTGTTGAAAGCCTTTTTCTCATTTCCAGCCACATTTATTCAAAGGCAGCTTATTTCCCATTTGTTCTTGTGCAATCATCCTTATTAAATTGATCTCCCTCCCTTCCATTTGTCCACCTCACACACTCTACCTCCCTTTAAAAATTTGTCTCAGTAATGCTCTTTAGATCAAATAGACCTCAGAATATGGGTGGCTCCCTCAGAATGCAAAATCTTTTTATCTTGTGAAGAAAGGGGGCTCAAATGTCATGGCAGCAGCACTCCTTGCAATCACAGAACCCCTGCTCCAGCCCTTTTCCTTCATACCTTCATCTATGGACCTCCCTGGAGCAGGAAGGCAGTAGGTTGTGTCACTACTCCATGAGCATCCTCTTACTACCATTTACGTAAAGGGGATCCCTTGCTAAGGAGTATTCGAGGTGCAGCTGACACCTAAAGAAATCTTGGAAGCGTGCTGCTTGAGTTTCGGTACTGTGTCGCAGCGCAGTCCTTGTTGTGAACATTGGCAGCAAAACACAAGAGATCATGTGTGTAATAAAAGATGCACCTACATAAACTTCTGGGTGGCCTAAAAGCGTCTTTTTTTCTTTTTTTCTATCGTCAAAATACATTTCCATGTTGATCTGGATACAAGAAAGCTTCAGTATCAGCATAATTTCTCTTCTCAGACAAATTGCTTTTTCCTGGAAACTCTTCTGTAAGTTACTTATAAGGGCTTCTCAATCTTGGCATCTTGTAGGACTAGATAAATAAACAAAACATTAAAGTAGACACTTAGATATTAGCCTAGAAGAGCAGAGTTCCAGCAAGAACAACTGTGTGATGTAAATGCTTTTGTTCACCTGCATGAGATTGCACAGGACAAACAAAAAAGTCATCACTTTGATTTGTTGCTGCATGAGTCACCTTCAAAAGAAAAGTCAAATCACAAGAGAAAATGAAACATTTGTCATGAAAATTAAGAATCTGGAACACTAGGATGATTTGGCTGATGATTATTCTTAGAGTTCAGTTCTGTTATGAACTAGGTATTGTTGACCTACTTGCAGACTCGAACAGAAACAGATCATGTTGCCTTATGAGGGTTTCACACTCACATCTAAAAAGTTGTCCTTACACCCAAGAAGAGGTTTGAACTGACAGTAAGCATGACATATCCTTTATTCTGCTTGCTGTCATCCTAACTGTCACTATGCACTGAGGAAATACTCAGGACAGGGATCTCCCTAGGAAACAAAATTTGGTTGCACCCAAACTTAGGGTGGGGGAAAAATGACCAAGCGTCTGATGTGATCAGCAGGCAGCTACGCCCCCCTCAAATGTGACTATAACAGGACCTCAGTTTATTTTTTATATTTTAAAAAAAATTTATTGTTCAAACAAACATAAAGCTATTCTGAAACTGTCTAAATTTGGCTTCCAGACTGTTTTAGGTTTTGAATGCCTTGTCACTGCTTCTGAGTGATGTATAATGGAAATATAAAGGTCACTGCTATTAGCACATTGAAACATTTCCATCCACATCTCCTTCCTAAGATATTGCAGGGGTGACATAACAGTGGGCAACATGTGCCATGAATATTCTCTATGTGTGTCAGAAAACAGTCCCCCGATCAGAAAAAGCAGCTACTCTGAGGTTGTAGCTATGCATACAGCATTTCTTAAAAGCCAGTCAGACACCCCCAATAAACACGTGGGGACAACGCTGGGTTGGTCTGGGTGCCAAGGTGATAAGCACTTATCTTTTGAAGTGTCCAGTAGAAGGTTAATCCATCAGGCACTCCACATCCCACCTAGGCCTTAGTGCCTGAGCCTCCCTGGCCCTGCTGCTATTGTGATGCCACAAACAGGCACAAGAAATCTTCCCATCTTGTTCACAAGACAGCGATGTGGATGGCCCATGGGAACTTGCCATGTTTACAGCTTGTGGGAACCTGTGATTTTTGTCCCCTGGTAAGCAAAGCTTCTCAAAGGCAGACAGAAAGTTTCCACAGAACATGTTTGTTCTTGCTAGGACTCTAATCTGTAGCTCTCCAAAATCCAAAGTTGAGGTGTGGATTTAGACAGAGTATTGTTGGCAAGAATATCCAAACTTTGTCATTCTTTCTCCAGAAGTCATCGGTCATAGTGCAATTGTAGCAATAAGGCTATAAGTTAGGGTGAAACCAGAGAAAGAAAATTCAGGAAGTTTTGAGATATTTACATTGTCTTTGAGAAGTATCTACAACTTCTTCCAGAAGAAAAATAGGAATGGGAAGGTTAGAAGTAGAGCTGCAGTGGTATAAAGGGTCAGTGCCCGGGGATGGCTTCTGATGGTAAGAGCAGACACATACTTTCTCAAAATGCTTGGTACTGCTGCATCCTGAAAGATGGAATAAAAAATATTCTCCATAAAAGTATCACAGCAGTTGCCCACAGGTCTATCCCAGTGAGGAAACTTGTTAGTCCATATCAATAATTGCATGGCAAAACTCCTTCCTACGTTTCCACACAATGGAATGATGAACATTAACACAGGCCTCCACCCTAGCAGAAAAATCTGCAAAATCTTACTTTGTGAACAAATATGCAGGCGGTTCAATTTAATTCTGAGTAGTTCTTTCCATAAAACTACAAAAAATTTCCCTGCAGGAGGAAGTGCTTGAGTCAGCTCCACAGAGAACAGAAGTTTATCCTATTCACTAAGTGGGATGAATCTCCTATTGAGATGCTAAATATTGTTTCATTGCCTTCCATACAGCCCTTCCATAAGATGTAAAGAACTTTTTATGCCACATTCATATTCTTTGTGAGCCTTTTGCCCATGGCTCTCCAGCTGTTTCCCTGCTTACATCCTGAGGCAAGAACTGCTGAACTTGGGGACCAGGAAAACTGAATTATGGACAGAGATGGTCTTCAGAAAATTTTAGAATGTGTACATCTCAGAGCTGACTATCCAGATCTTTCAGGGAAAGGAATAAATCTGCGAGAGCAGAAGTAATGACTGGCACAGACTGAGAGAACACAGAGATGTTAAAAGGACATTTAAAGTGTGAAAGGGCAAGAAACAGGGATAATAAGACATTGAGATTGTAATGGTGGATAGCAATGAAGGGTACTGAAGTGAGAACATGATTCTGGATGCTAGTTAGTGAAGCAAAAAGGAAATTAGTGAAGAAAAGGCGAATTAAATGGCTACAGTGATGCAATCTTGGAAGTATGAAATAGAAGAGTTGGATGCTGAAAAGTAAAGGTCAGGGTGCTGAGGGAAGCTTTTTGCCATAGAAATGGGAAGGAGAGGGATTTTAAAATTCAGAAAAATGAACCACATTATTCTGCAACAGATGAGGTAATAAATGGAGACAGGTAGTTGATGGTGACTGAAGTTTAAAAGGCTGAGAACAAAGTGATTTGAAAGATTATGGTACAGAACAGAGAGGAAAATTTGGAGGGGAGATAAAGACATTTTCTCTCTATCCAATGAATTTGGATAGAGAATGGAAGGATTGTATTATAGTCACTTTTTAAAATAAAAGCTGATTTCCAATATCTTTTGATTATTAGATGTTTGTAGCATCTGACGAATTCAGTCTTTACAAGGAGATGTCTGTTCAGCCTGAATATTAGGATATTTCTGAGTCCCACTTTTAAAAAAAAGCATTAAAAATTAAAATAATTCATTTTGTGCGATAAATAATGACATATTGACAACATCAGAACAGAAAAAAAAAAACCCACAAAAAACAAGTTCAGTTTTCCTTTGCTATCTGCAACTAGAATTAATTGCTGAGGCACTCAAAACTGTATGTCATCCAACTAAATTTTCTTGACCTGGAGATAACAGGATATCAGAAATAACAATTAGGTAACACTTATATTCCCTCCCCATTTCTGATCCTACCACACACTCTAAATAAGTAAGACACCTCTGGCTAAGTAAGAGCAGACAACCTTCTTGAATAGAAAGGATATCAACTTTTCCAGAGCTGTGATTTCATTGGATCTGGAGGTCTGGACATGAAGACAAAGAAGGCAGACAAATTTTGATAGCAATAAAAGCTCATGGAATCATAGAATAGTTTGTCTTGGAAGGGACCGTTAAAGGCCATCTAGTCCAATCCCCCTTCCAATCTAGTCCAATCCCTAGTCTTCAATTAGATCAGGTTGCTCAGTCAACCGTCCAACCTGACCTTGAATGTTTCCAGGGGTGGGGCATCTACCACCTCTCTAGGCAACTTGCTCCAGTGTTTCACCACCCTTATTGTAAAAAAGCTCTTCCTTATACCTAGTCTAAATCTTCACTCTTTTGGTTCAAAGCCATTGCCCCTTGCCCTTGCAACAGGCCCTGCGAAAAGTAAAATGCTCATGCCATTCTTAGATTTGTGGCACATCTACTGGAGGCCTTTCTTATCCACCGCATGCTTTCTGTTACAGGACTAGGGTACTAAGGAAAAAGGTACTGTTGAGCCAACCGCAAGTCTCCCAAATATTTTATTGCTGGTAGAGATAATTCAGATTTTCATTGTATCCTAATCAATACCTTTAACATTTAAAAACTGATTTTGTTCATTGTGTTTCAAAAAAGCCTTTTTCCATCATCCAAAATTTACCTAATATTATTTTTCATCAATTCTGTTTATGGAAGATGCATAAGTATTACAGCAGCATAGTTATTAGCAACACTGGTGTCCTGAGCACCAAATCTCTGGGAAAGAGAAAGTGGCCCTTTCAGTAATGTCTGGATATACATTCTGGTAGCAAGTCTAAGATCTCCATATGTTTAGGGATAGAGGCATTACTAATTGCCATGATTTTTGAGAAAAACATAGTTTTTAGACAGAAAAGAAACAAAAAAAAAAAAAGGTAATTTTAATATTTCACTTAATTTAAACATTTCCTTTAGCTCCATTTTACATGTAGCTTTCCAGGCTGAGGTATTTGTGCATAAGTTGAACTGACCCAGCATAGAGACAGTCAAGGAAGAGTTATCTTCTTTACTCAAGCTGGGATGACAGTAGCTGCTGTATGCACCTTGGCCGCAATCTGCTACAGAGATTAGGTACCCTAACTAGGACTTAGTTGGCTTTCAGTCCTCTGTACCTAAGAACCCACAATATTCCATTCCCCTCACACCCGCGGGTACCCAAATTTCCCCAGTCAAATGCCTTGAGTGCCTATTACTCATGGTTGGAACTGCTTCCAGCTAAGTCACAACCAGCTCTCATCAGGACATGTTTTCTGCCTGAGATCCCAGAGGAGCTTGGTCCAGGAGACACGCTGAGAATGTGCTTCTCATTTCCTAAAAGAGCTGAATTCACCGCAAAACACAAGACACAAATGAAATGTCATTCCAAAACACAGCCAGAGAATGAGTCTGGTCAGAAGTAAGTTTTGTGATTGTTTCATCCCTCTTGCTCTCACCAAAACTGCTGCCATTTTCTCCGTTTTTCTTTCATAAAATAAAGCAGGAGGGACAGCTCTGGCCAAGATGCGAGTGAGACACATGGGTTCACCCCATGTGAATCTGAGGGAGTTCAGCCCCTCCCGTCCCCACCACAAGAAGCCTGCCCTAATTACCAGTTTTGTGTCCTGAAGATATTCAAAGTGAGAAATGATCTCCACTGTTCCTGTTGACACTATGCTGCTTTGCAGAAAAACCCACCCAAAACCCCATCAAACAATTAAAGAGTAATTAGCAAGAGAGTCAGCAAAGTGCCCACCATTACAATGTTCACCTGGGAGCAGAAACACCTTGATTGCTGCCCTGTTCTAAGCACTAAAAAGTGTGGGAGCCACATTATTTAATCTTTGCAATATTGAATAAAAGCAAGAAAGCACATCCACCATCTCCTTTTTCAAAGCATATCCTAGTCCTTAATGTGTTTTTAAAAGGGATGAGTCAGAGTCCTAAATATTGGAGAGGGCCATGTCTGCTAATCGCAGTCATTCTGCAGTTCAGATTGGGTTTCTCAGTCCGGGGAAGGAACAGGGTAAAGGACTATCTTGATCATCAGTCCTCCACTCCTGGTTGTGCAGCAGCTTAAGCCAGTCTAAGCCAGAAGTGCTGCTCCTCTGCCTTCCAGATGTCAGTGACCACAGCGAATTAGTGCAAGGAGTTAATTCATCTGACAACAAATAATTTGTTTCTACAGATTTAGTTTTTTGCCACAATAACTACTTGATTTGGGTTACCACGTGGTAGAAGCACATTACCAGAAAGCAGGAGTCAAAGAACCAATGGCTTGGATTTAAATTGACCAAAGCTGCCAAGGAGTCTCATACTTGTGCTGCTTTTTGGAAATTCATTTGGAGGTGTCTCATCCTGTCCACATATTGCAGATGCCCAAATACTTGCTGTTTTCTTCTAGGAGGCAAAAAACCCAAACCCATAAACCCTGTAAAGGCAAATGGCTCATTGCCTCTTTGCAGCCAGAGTTGTCTGGTCTGGTACCTGGAAGTCAGCTGAGCTGGGCCAGCTGTGGGACACTCGGAGCTCCTCGCAATGCACTAGAAGCAGAAGAGCATGAGACCAGCTTTCTCATTTCCTCATCTTGGTAGTAGTGCCCATATGAACTGTGCGATTTTTCCTCCTGGTGTTCTAGTTTTATTGAGATTCAGTTTAAACTTGGGCTTATGCTTGTATTTAATGTTTTTTGTTATCTTACAAAAAATACCAGCCTATGCAATGGGACTAACATATAGCAAAACCTGAATAAAAAGCTAAAAAAGGTGGTTCAACTTGTGAACAACAAAACAAATGTCCAAACAAATGTGTTCAAACAAATGGAAAAATTAATTAGGGAGCACATTAAAACCAATAAAGTCTGGGTGCCTGCATGGGACAAAGACTAAATCTACAGTAAATTTTACATGCAACAAATAGCCTGACAAGGTCTCTTCAAAGATCCACAATTATTATTAAGTGGATATTCAACCTGATTGGACATCCTAAAAGGTATTTATCCTTGCACAGAAGTTCTACAGCTATGTGGTTATCCTAAACCCATTTCTCCTCTACCCCATAGTTTCTCTCTCTTCTCTTTTATTCTATTCATACTATAATCAAGTCTCCTGAAACTTCATCTGGGTGGAGAGTGCACTGAAGGCAGACCTTTTCTAAGCATTTCTTCTGATACAGCATTTGGTTTGGGTGCAGATGAGCTCTTCTGGGAGTTGTATCAGACAATTTTGAAATTGTTGCTTTCTGAAAAGAAAGTATTTGTTCTTAATCTTTCAAATGCCATGAGGACATCAGACAAGACTGTAAGGAAATTACTTCCTGCGGTCAGGACCCATGCTGATGGAGGCAGAATGTGGATGGATTTAGGAAACTCCACTTAACATTTCTGGATTATCTGTCAGTCCTTGCTCCAGAGACCTGTGGAAGTGACAAGAAGCTGTATGTTCCTGTCTGTTACGTTATTAGTTTGACAGGAGTCATATATGGTAGATGAAAGCTGTTGTTTAAAAGTGATCATAGGACTGAAAGAAATAATGTACACCACCTCTGGTAATTCCAGACAGGGCTCACTTAGTGCAGACAGGTCCACTATGAGACTATGAGAGAAATGCAAACAGCAATTTTTTACAAGTTAAAGTTTTTCTCTGGTTATCTAAATTTCTTTTGTATCTCTCATTATCATCTTGTCCAAGTGCCACAGAATCTTAAAAATCCATTTCTCAAGTCTAAGCTCGACTTTTTGACTATCTAGTCAAAAAGAAAAGACTCCTGGCTGCTCATCCAATAGTCAATCACTTGTTCTTCCACCTGGATTTAGAAAGCAAGGTTTAAGTTCACCATGAGCGGAAAAGGGACTTACACCTGCACCTCTCGCATCCTCAAGCTTTGTATCTGCAAACAGTTACATCCCCTTTGACGCAAGCTATGCACAACTGAGAAGTCACTCGATGCAAAACTGGAAAGGTTTTAAAATCATAGATATGTTTCATGAAATGGAAAAACCATTTTGTACATGAATAGCTGAAATCCATCATTTCACAACCTGCAGTTTCCAACTCCTATTGAAAGAAGTAACTGACTAAAAGACAATAAGCAACAATTTAGCCAGGCTTCTTAAATTTTAAGATAGTCCTCAGTTACTGGATCATCTTCACTCTCCAGTTTGTCTGATCAATTGGGTATGGTGCCTGACTTGGCCACAAGTGGAACTTCCTTTATTAACTATTAAAGTTGTGGTGAATGGCTGTTGTAGAAAGTCTAAAGTTTATGTTCTTTAGTGGAATCTGAACAGTTACTTGTAAAATGCCTCTGGCTCATTTACTGTCACTCTGCCAGATGTGAATCATAGCAGGATTGCCTGCTGCCTTCTCTGTAGAGTTGAACACACTGAGAAAGTGTCCTCATCTCCATCACCAGATTTTCTAATTAGTTAATCTAAACATTAGCTCTGCACTGCTGTTTTTTCCTGAAAGGAATGTCTTGCTTATATACCATCAAATTTTAGCGTATGAGAGAGCAGTCAAGACGAACACTTAAAGACAAATCAAATAAAGAATCAGCGTGGTCTGTTAAGGGAATGCAACAACTTACTGTAAGGGAACACTGTTAAAACCAAAGTGCAATAAAAGACAGGTTTTCATGCTAAATTAATCTTTAATTATCAGGATTGCACCTGGAGCACGGAACTCATTTCTTCAGTTAAAAAAAATGCAAGTAGCTTTCTGTGAGACTAACAGACTGACCAACTTGTTTCAGCCGCCCATGAAAGTGACACAAATGCACAGGAATAGGAATAAATGAATAAATCAGGAAGCAACGTTTCTTTCCATTGCTGCACTAACTTAGATGGAAAAGGACACACCGTTAAAAGAGAAAGGGTGATAAAAGCATAACACTAGACGGCTAAGTTTGCCTTCTACTTTGGCATAAAAGATCAGGATCATCAGGCTGAGTGTTCTGAAAGCTCCTCCATTCAGCAGGACTGAAAAAAAACCAATTCCTACACTTTGTTATGAGTCAAGCCAGCAAGATGTTTTTAATGGGCTTTCAGGCTTGAATTTGGAAATATCATAGTGTCACTTATGGTAAAAGTAGAACAAATAATAGCATCTGTCTTGAATATAGCCATCTCAGCCCCATTACACCATAGCAATGCCATTAGAAGCAAACCGGTTTTCCTGTCCTGTATGTCTATTAAGTTACCTTCCAAAGTGATAGCATTCTTACCAGAAAAATGTGCCAAGCATGTCTAAAGACTGATTAACTGTTTTTATATTACTTCTATTTCTCCATCTATTGCAGCTCCCGATTTCCTTTGCTGACATTTTGAGTATTACATCAAAAAAATAATTTATTGCCCCCATTTGATATCTGAAGGAGGCTCATGTTTAGTTTGCGTCTACGTTAGTATAATGGCAGTTGAGAGTTTATGGATTAGTTACTCCAGATTTAGAGAAATTCAGCTTTTCAAGAAGCTACAGTATGTGAGGTTGGTTGCTGGATTTGGGGTTTGGGTTTTTGGTATTTTTTTTAAAAAAAAGCATTGTCCTGCTACTTTTCCCAAAGCAAGCATACCAAAGTAATCCATGTAAAATGGAAGTGTGCTCACAGGGTGATTAATGTCAGCTGTCACTGAAGAAAATGTTTGAGCAAGCAAAGGTGTACACCATTTAGCATGGGATGGAAAGCTTTGAATCTCTTTCATGTCATTTTGGTGACAGAATCTGACTTGGTGCTGAAGACCAAAGTATTATTCTCTTGAATGCAGCTTAGCCCCCATAAACTCACTTGAGCTAATGGACTTTCAGAGCTAAGCTACTAGAAAGGCATAGATACAGCAGGAAACCAGGCTGCGATTATTCCTGAAACCTGAGGTCAGTCTGTTAAACTTCTGAATTCCTGAATGGCTTCTGAATGAACCCCTAAACTTCTGAATGGCTTCTGAACCTCACTGACTCGAATCTCAGTTTCCTGACATGATGATAGAGCATAAACCATCTTTCTTTTTGCCAAGTGGCTATGGACTGCCACTGGAGCGCTACAGTAGATACCTCTGTGGCTGAAGCATAAGCACTCACTGAATAACAATTAAGCGGTGTAAGGGAGGATGAAGCACAGAGAAAGGGAGCAGAAAAACCTGAGACAGCTGACAGAATTGCTTCGTAAAGGAAAACAAGGGGAGCACCTGCAAAGTCCTGCATCATGGCACGTGTCATCCTCTTGAGCAAGGAGTGGAGAGTAAACTGCCCTCTGCATTTGCCCAGGAGTAATCCTGACTAATTTAGGAAACACAGTGTATCCAAGCTATTGTTTGGCTTTCAATAAAAATAGTCACTTTGCTTCTCCTTGTTCTATAGCAATTTGATATCTCAGTTCTCAGTATCAAGCTTCTTGACTATCAAGCAAGGAAAAATCTGAGTCCGATACCATTCCCTCGTTCTTCATAGAAGTAAAAAATGCAAGGGCTATCCATTCTGTGCTAAGAACTTTGTCCCTCGTTCCTCCCATCATAAAAGAAAAAAAGAAAAAAACCCTGACCTTTAATTGTATCTAATATGAAATAGATGCAATTCTAACTGGGGACATCTGGGGGATTCAAGAAGACTTTGTAATCTATATCCTCACTCAGTGGTTTCCTGTATAACGCTGCTAAAATCCCACCAAACCCTTATGCACTTGCCTTTATGTTTATATGACCAGTTATAGGAAACCAAAACTCATCCTCCTTTCAGGGTTATTTGGGAATCTGATTTCTATCTCGGGCGTGGGGAAGCTGAAGAAAATTCTATGCAAGGGCATAAAGCTACTTTCTTACCAAACAAACTGTGGCTTTAAAATAGTTAAGATGGAGTTAAACCAGAAATACATCTAGACAGCTTTACTGGGTCACTGGTTAAAATGATTACTCTTTGATGTACACTACAGCTTCTCTTTAAATTATGCCTCTTCTCCAACAACTCATGTAAAGCTTACTGCTCACTATTCACTTTCTCATTGTAAAATACCAGTTTAAATAGTTTTTCCAGTATAAGAGTAAAGGCATGGTAAATGGTGACTAATAATTTCTAGATGTATTTATGATTCAACACCCCTAGAAAGCAGCTATGCAAATAATAGATACCTGTCTTGTGAAAGAAGTACCAGGGAAATTTCTTAATCCTTGAAGCAGAACTTTTCAGGCAGCAATCACTGTGTATCACTCAGTTTTGCATCCATGCCCCATTCAGTTGTCCAGACAGGAAACCTTCCAGACAGTTCATCTGCTGAGGTGCAACCAGGACTAAATACCTTATTATAATATTCAGTAAACTTGATTATGGTCACTCAATCTGTGTAGGCATGGGCAGGACTAATTATGTGACAATTTACTATTCTCACATATAAGGTTTCTTTTTGCACAGGTTTACCTTAAATCTCAGATATTATAACTATTATGATATCAGATATTATAATATTATAATTCTCTTCCTACTCTTTGACTATTTGACACTACTTGACTGAGTGAAGCTCTAGCTTTTCTTTCCCATTATCCCCAGAGGAACCCATACCCTCAGTTCAATCATCTACTTGTCTGCTGGTGTACTCAAAAGGGGATAAGCTAATTAGGAGAGGCAGCCTAGATGGCTGTAACAAAAGAGATTAAATTATCAAAATTTCTAAATATTCTTTTTTTTCTTTTCATTGTCAGATACTTAGAATAACCAAGTTTCTTCTAGCTACTATGTATTTGCTTTAGGGAAAGGAGTACAACCCAAGCCTTTGTATGTATTTTTTGCCATTCAAGTATAATTGTTTTATTAGGTGGAAAAGCTTTTACAACCTAAAAAGCTTTTGCTAGTATTTATTTTAAGTTAAATGCACAGCTTGCTATAAGGGAAAAATAATCAGGTATACCCTACTGAATCAGTAGCAATCAGTTAATTAGAGCCAAATTTAAGGTATTTGTTCACATCATAAGAAGCAAGCAAACATGGTTTGAGTACAAGAAGAACTCTCAATGTAATCTCTAAATATTGGTTTGTTTTTTTCCCAAGCAACTATTTACAAATTCTATAACTTGAGCTCTCATTTCTCCTCTGAATTGTTTTCCCATTTTTAGTCATACCACAGCAGTTTTCCCTATTCATGTGGAAGCACTCAGGGTTTTTTCAGCACAACTGCTTGAAAACAAGATAAATTGGATTCCAAAGGAAAATACAACTTTTAAATCTAGAAAATTAGTGGTTTATAGGCAAGCAGAAATTGATATTATCATAAAAGGATCGTATCCTACTTTTTACTTGCTGGGGTCTCCAGGAATGAGTTGACACAGAGTCCTGAACTGTTCCAGTCTAGAGGCAGAAACAGAAAGATTTGTCCTGTCCTATGAACATTGCTAACATTTTCAAAAATGTTCCTGCCCTGAACAGTGAAAAAAAGTCTCTCAGATGTAATAACTTTTTACTAAATGTAAAACATGAAAATTTGGATTAATTAAAACATTGGGGGGTTGGAATTAATTTATTTCAATTCCCAATATAAATTCATTCATTTCAAACCAAAGGTTTCTTTAAAAGAAAAACTGGCCTCCATTAATACAAAACAAATGAAAACGAAATAAAACAAAACAAAACCACTTCAGTGAGATACTCTGGCAACTTCCAAACTTCCTTTAAAGGACTTTTTTTTTTTAAGAGAACATCTGTCAAAAACAATTGCTTCAGCAGTCAGTTTCAGTTTTGACAAACATAGACTTTTCTAATTAATGCTTAATTGAAGAATTCCTGACCAGGCTTATTCTAGACTGACATGGGAATTGGCTAGCAGTTGGACACTGTGCAAAAGAAATATGATATTTGCACAACCCAAGGAAGAAAAGCAAGCCAAGGAGTGAGGGCATAAAATTAAGGTGATGTTATATAAGGCAGCTTCTTTCCCAGAAAAATCTCATAGTGAGCAGAAAGCGTTACTGATTTTGTTTGCTGTGACAGCAAGGGGAACTAGCATGGCCAAATTGGGATTACTTCATGCCCTGGCTGTGGAAAGCATCTGCACTTACTAATATGTCCTCTGCAGGACATAGCAGTAGTATATCAACATGCACAGTGCCAGTATCTAAAAAAGTTGAAATTTCACAGGAAATGGGAGTCATCATTATCTAATTTTGGTTAAAATCTAGATTTCCCGTTACTCCATGGAACAGCCTTTGTGACGGTGATACCCACGAAACAGCTTATGTTCTGCTAATTGTCAGGCCACATGCACGCAGTTGCAGAGCTTCATGTTCCTGTTGGAATACCTTGACAGAATAATTGCTTTGCCAATTACAAATTAGCCCTGCTTATAAAGCATCTCCATGTTTTTAGGCCAAATTTTTAAGGGAAAAAAAAAAAAAAAAAAAAGGAGGGTTGTTTGCTGCTTCTGCACCTCCCACCACCTTTGTTACTGCTGCTACTACCAGAGCTGCCTCCCGAGCAGAGGGGGTGGTGAGTTGCACTGAGACAGGAGTGGTACTCGCAGCAGGAGCTGTATCCATGGAGGTGGAAAAAGTGCAATGACAAGAGCAGTATGAAAAGAGTCGGGTACATGTAGGATGAGTGGGAATTTCTGCACTCCTAGGGAGAGGAAATGAGATGCTGGAGAGATTTCAAAACCTTTTTATTCCTCCAAATCAAATCCTTTTTTTTTTTTTTTTTCTTTCTGCTAGAGCACAACAGGACAATAGTGATTACAGGCTCCCTGTGCAATTCCAGCTTTCTAGCCACAGCCATTCTGGGGGCAGATATAATTAATCTTTTCCTTGTACACTTGAGAATGCATTGGGATACCCTCCAAGTCATCTTCAGCAGACACCTTTGTTCCCCAGGGAGAATTTATTCACTGATACAAATCACTCACTTTGAACATCCTAATCGATACGTTTCAAGAGAGTTTGAATAAATGATGTTTGGAAGCTGTGGTGAATAATTCTTCATTTAGAAGAAAACAAACTCTCCTTGAGAGGGAATGCACCATGTATAATTCTGGAGCAGAACTGAGAAAATGGAGAGAGACCCCCTAGATACCCAATTCACCAAAGCAGCCAGTCTTCAATGGGAATTTTAGGGACCAATAAAACAAAAAGATAACGGGTGTTCTTCTTTCAACCATAACAATAAAAATGGTCTCCTTTGCATAGGCCTCACTGACATTAAAGCCCTGGATGTACCAAGAGGACAACAGATCACTTGTCTCAGCCTCAACAGCCTGGGTGTTACTACCCTCCTTTCCTGAGGACTTGAGGACAGGAAGAGGATATAAACGCCACTGCTACAGGAATCCCTTGTAATCGTAGAATTTTAGAATCATAGAATGGTTTGGGTTGGAAGGGACCTTAAAGATCATCTAGTCCCAACCCCCCTGCCATGGGCAGGGACACCTCCCACTAGAGCAGGTTGCTCAAAGCCCCATCCAGCCTGGTCTTAAACACTTCCAGGGATGGGGCATCCACAACTTCCCTGGGCAACCTGTTCCAGTGCTTCACCACCCTCACTGTAAAGAATTTCTTTCTGGTATCTAATCTAAACCTCCCCTCTTCCAATTTAAACCCATTGCCCCTTGTCCTTTCACTACACTCCCTGACAAAGAGTCCCTCTCTGGCTCTCTGTAGGCTCCCTTCAGATATAGAAAGGCTGTTATAAGGTCTTCCCAGAGCCTTCTCCTCTCCAGGCTGAACAACCCCAGCTCTCTCAGCCTGTCCTCATAGGGGAGGTGCTCCATCCCTCAGATCATCTTTGTGGCCCATACATTGATTAAAATTCTTCTTTACTTCATCTTGTGTGTACACTTGCCAGTAGGAATGGGGAGGGGAAGGAAGAACACGGGGAGTGTAGCGGCTATAAATTACTTGACCCAGCTCCAGCTTGATTTACCTCAATCTACCAAAAGGCTGACTGAAAGGGAGACTGCGGTTTTGAATAGCTGAATGAGAAGTAGGCAGGCACAGAGAAGGAGTCTTTAGAAGTGCCAGAGTGGCTGGCATTTCTCATTTGTGAGAGAAAACCCAGGCTCACCAACAGCTCTGCAAAGGAAGAATACCTGCAATAGAGTCAACGGAGCAGTCAAATTTAAACAGGGAGATCAGGATCTGGCTTTTTGTCACTGAAGTGGCAAAATTCACGAATACAAGTAACAGTTTCAATATAAGCAATTGAAATAATAAGTGATGTGAGTAGGAAAGCAAAATTGCCAGCAAAATTGTTCTTCTGGATTAATTCGCATTTGAAAAGATCACAAAGTTGATAGAAGTGCCAATGAAGCTTTTCAGCCCCTCTTCTGGCTCTAAAACAGAAATTAGCTTGGGCAAAAATGAGAATGGCAGTCCAATGGAAATCTCTCTTATTTAAATATTTGTGTTCACCTCAAATGATTGAAATAACTCTGCAAAACTTCTGAACTTTGATTTGGAAATACCAAACCATCATTTGAACAACTCCCATCAAAGTATTTGAGGCATTAATTGCAGAATAGCGGCTTTCCATTGCATCAAGATGTTCCCCACCCACAGTTTTCCATGATGCATGTCCAGTAATGGGACTTCAGTGATACATTATGGGCTTTAGGCAGCAAGGGGAAAACTGCATCATAGGAGATAAATCTGCTGAATGCTCCCAGCATTTGGGAAATTGATGAATCATGGCATCGGTGGCAGAACAGCCTAATGTTGAACTGAGCAAATCTGAAAAGGGGAGGGGGGGCGGATTCCCCCAACCAGAAACTTTGAATATAACCAGCAACATCTTTCCACCACTACTACACCCCTGGAAATCTGTAATGTTGCAAAAATGCTGTTTTCCAGCAATCACGGGGAAACTGATTAGTCCTTGGGAGAACCAGATATAATGTTGTTCAGTAACTTGCAGCAAGACACAACTGTTTGTTTCTGCAGAATCTTTTGCATTTTTTAAACTTGAAAATATCTCTGAAAACTTTTGTCTACTATCTGCTATCATCATCAGCATTTAACTTGAGACTGTTTTTCTGGGAAAAAAAAAAAAGTGCAATCATATTTGTGAATATTATTGAGTAATTCACGAGTATTTCAGGATAGAGCAGTTTATTTGGAAGTTTTGTTTGTGGATAAATAAATCACAAGTAGGATACCTGGTGACTTCACAAGAGCCTGAATGAGAGTGGCCAGCTACATCACCTGCATATTTTTTCATAAGCCATTTTTCGCCTCAGCTGAATTAGCTGTCGTGTCAGAGCACATGGTATTAATGGAGTACGCAGCTTCTGGGTTCTCATCACTTTCATTAACTACATTCAGATTATCTGTAATGATTAATCAACTTGAAAAAAAAAAAGCCTGGCAACATGCCTTTAACCACTTCCTGCTTGTGTGCCATTGAAAGCACTGCCTGGGAGGGAAGGGTGGCAGATGTATTTACATACAAATAGAAAAAACAAATCTCCCTCATGTTGCCATGTTCCTCCTGCAGTAGGAATTGCTTATGGAGTTATCTCAGCCCGTACTAGGGGACCTTATTCCTGCAGTTCTCTCTGCAGAACAGGATCCTCAGGAGGGCTGGGGACAGGGATGGAGCTGCTCGTTTGGCTTGGGGGGAGAGAGGTCACAATGGCCTCTGAGGGAGGCCGACCGCAGCCAGGCACCAGTTCAGAGCAGCCAAAGGAAACTGTCACCCCAGCTTTAGCGGGGGAAAAGGAGCAGATCACCCTCCACTGAGAGTTGAAATTCTGGAAACGGGGAAGGCTAACGGAGAAGTTTCAGACATTCCTTCATTTTTGGCAGGAGATGGTGCTATCTAGAAAAGAAGATGGGCAGAAACATTCATGTTTCTGAAAGTAGATGGTACTGAAGAATCTGTTGTTTTTCATTATCTTTGCTAGTTTGAGAGGAGATGGTTAACCGCCAGGCTATGTTCAGAACATGAGCAATGCACAAAAATAAGCCCCAGAAACAAGGTAGTTTTTAACAAGATATTACATGCAAGTAAAAATGGCGTTTATGACCAGTCTAGCTTTCAAAGGTAATTTTGGGAACGTGAGTTCAGATACGAAACAAGACTAGGACTGCAATTTGAAGCAAAGCCCTTGGCCTACTGAAAGATCTGGAATTAACTCTTAGCAATATGTTTATGGCTGGGCAAAGGAAGTGCCCCTGCCTGAAGTTTTGAATGATAAACAGGACTTTGATACTGTGGAAAATGAAGAAAAACATAAAACACATTTAAAATTAGCGGTGAAGTAGAACGGCGTTCAGAACTCAAAGTCTACCATAGGCAGCACCCTGCAAACAACGTAAGTGTGGCTGCCCAGAGTGGGAAAACTGAAGGAACTGTGGTGGAATACGCCTTTAGGAAGACTCTGCAAACTTCAGGGAAGTCAATGAACAGAAGAATGCTTCCTGGATTATTAACTGCAAATATTTGGAATGCTCAGTTACCCAATGTTGAATGCTGAAGCACAAGTTAACATCGTGCTGGAAATGCTGACAGTATCGCAGAAAGGAAAGCAACAGGTAGTAACAAGTAACCAGAACAGGATTTTCAAGGTGACTTTTCCCCCACGAGAGGACAGCTAAATAACAAATGGAAAAGATAACTCCTGCAGTGCTGCTGGGGAAAAGCAGTCCTGTTAGGGCCAATATCTGTTCTGTCTTTTCTTCCTCTCTGTAAGACGTTCTCCCTTCAGAAGAGGCTTCAGGTGGCCACCAGTGGAATGGTAGTCCAGAGGCCTCTGCCATGCATGCTGTTAGGTTGCCGTGGGGTGCCTGCCACATCAGCCTCATTTGTTGCACATCTGTGAGCTCCTTTGTGCCGCACAGGGCAATTCTTCTTCATCAGTTGTCTCCAAGCATAACTGAGTAACTGCTGGGATTTTTTTTATTCTTCTCGTCTATACTGTGGAATGAAACCCCTTCAAGAGATGTTTTATTTGAACTAGCAAGGACTGACAGACTGGCATCAGGCATGCTGACTTGTGTCAAGTGTGCTGAGAAGAATTGCTGAGTTTTGCTTTTTCAGTTGTGCATTCACTGAATATGCCAGAACTTCGCAAGAAGCACGAGTCAAATATAAAATATAACACGAAAACGTCATTTAGTTTGAGAGCTCTTGAAACGAAGCAGGGGTCTCTTTTATTGAGAAATATTGTATTTAATGTCCTTCTGTGAAGCTTCTGTTCTTATTTATCATTGCACTTAGTTGCACAGCATTCAGGTATCAACAAGGAAACACATACAGTAGATCTCTGAGACTGTGCAGTTGTGTTAAATATTCATCTTTTGTCTCAAAGGATAAGGATTTATTTAGCTGCAGCAAGTATAATGTTTTTTTTCTTTGTGAAAGAGCTAGAATGTCAGAGGAATCTCTGACCCACATCATGCAACTTTAGAAACCACCCATGTGAAGCAAACTTATGTCTAATACTTAAAACACAGATAGGCTTGTAGTAAATAAAATTAATTCCATGCAGTTTTCTGTCATTTATGCATTTTTTAAAGATTCTCTCCCCAAAATCTTTTCTACCTAAGAAGGTTTTATGAGTAAAAATGTTTCAGAGATGTTTACCTTCTTCAGGATGAGAGATTCATCTTCACTTTGCTTCAAATTAGAGACAAAAAAGCATATCACAACCACTGAATGTTTTTGAAAGTCCTATCATACAGAATACATTGTATTTTTCATAAGATGAAAGATATATCCTGGTCCATAACAAGCTCTGCTTGCTACTAGCATTATGCCCTAATTTCCAGTTTACTCACTCAAAAAGGCTTCATTATTCTTTTATTACAAAGGGTTTTGGAAAAAAAGATACTATAAATAGGTAATGTACAGATTTTAAAGCAACTCATTTAATATTTATTTCTAATAACATATAAGTATTATAGAATGACATACTCTACCCTTTGCCTCAGTAGAATCAACTGAGGCAAATAAAAACAGGACATAAAAATTTCAACCTGAAATGCTCCCATTTTTATGGGCATAAAAAAGGAGTTTTATGTCTTATGGGACTAAAAGAAAAAAGCTTGAAAAAAACCTCCTTTCTAATTGTTGCCTTTTTGAAAAAAAGAGACTGAAGTAGTTTCTGGTGTTAAATCTCCTCCTTAGCCTGCTGCAAAGCTTGGTAGCTTTGATCATATTTTCTAGTTTTATTGCATAACTTTTTTCCCCTCCCCAAAGCATGTGATGAAGCTGCACAATTGGTGGGACTGGATCTACCCTAAATACTTGTGATACACAAAATAAAACTACGGTGGGGTCTGGCTCTGCTTTACTCAATATACCTGGACTAGACAGCAAGCACGATTCTTCTCCTTCTACATCCTTCCCCAACAGCCCCCTTTACCCTTTGCCTCAATGACTGAATCATAGAATCCTCTAGGTTGGAAGAGACCCTTGGGATCATCGAGTCCAACCATCTACCCTACTCTACAAAGTTCTCCCCTACACCACA
>JAOXNO010000024.1:55212866-55254125 GCA_028565335.1 Limnodromus scolopaceus | reverse complement strand
TCTCTACAGTGTCCTTTCAAGTAGTTGTAGAGGGTGATGAGGTCTCCCCTCAGCCTCCTCTTCCTCAAACTAAACAGCTCCTGGATCACAGCTGTGGCTGGATGAATGGGAATTTATTACTCAGTGATGGTCTATTCCGGGCCATACAGCTTAAAGCTCTTTACATTTATCTGACTTTTTGTTTTGGTTTCCTAAGCTGATGATGCTTCTAAGACCTTGCTGGATCTGCCTGTCTGCCCCTCTCCACTAACTTCATGTATGTCATCCAATTTCAACCAAACAACGGGTCAAACTTTCAAAGACACAAAATTAACTGTAATGCATGGAAAAAAAACCCAGCAGCCAAGTGAAGGAGAGAGGTCCTACTAAAGCTCTTGTGGAGAGAAGATATGGTCTGCGAGGTTAACCTTTACTGGCCAGCATAGATTCTGTACAAACCCTTGCTTCTGAAAGAGTTGCTGTGACAGCTCACTGAGAAGGTCCTCAGGGAGAATCGGTGTGTGAGGTCTCAGTACAATTTTGCCTAGTACCGAGGCTTCTTCCCAAGCTTCCCTCATTCCCCATGCTCTTGTAGGTCTCGCAGCAAGGTCCTGCTTTCAAAGAGAATTTGGGACAGAAGTCAATGCCCAAGTCACAATACAGTTGAATTGCTGGGAGAGGGCAAATTATGGGGAAGATGGAGCTGTGGAAAGCTAGGACAGCTGTGTCGTGCCCATAGATCTTTTTAATCCACTAAATGCTGTCTTTTGACATACAGCCAACAGGCTGCCCAGAGCTCTTGTACAGTTCTTTTCAATTAAAACATTACCTTGTCCTCTTATCACTGTGGACATAATTTTTCCAAAATTCAGGAAGAAAACTACCTACCTCACTGGCTGGAGGAAATATAGCTTTTTATGCAAAGCTCTCTAACCCTTTTTAACATGAAATACTGGGCAAAAGAATGCTTAAGAACTTCCCTCATGGACCATACAGTCTCTGTGGCAGTAAACAAGGACATCAGACAGGCTGCATTGCCAGTGAGCCAAGCTTTTATAAGAGGAGTGATAGACCAGACATTCACATCAAGCTTCACTCAGTAATCTGTGAAGACAGTGTTCCAAGAGGTCTCGTCTGCTGATCTTCAGGGATCTATTTATCTAAATTAAATCAGTTCACTCCATCCCATTGCATACTCAAGTGGAAGAGCTACTTTAATGCTTTGCTTTACAGTAACAGAGCTGGTGATTGTAAATCTGTGTTTATGTTCAGCACAAGAGTACAGAGTTTGTAAATGTGCAGAGCTGACTAGACATGACACTTCATGCCAAAATTTGGATGTTTCCAGAGATTTCAAAGGTTGCAAGTTTTCACAGCATGTTCTCAGTCTCTCCTGTCTTACCAGTAGCTTTTTAAATATCGGTACAATAAATAGACTTGGATTATGAAAAATCATTCATTTTATACTATGGGAGACTAGTTTCAAGTTCCATCCTTTAAACTTTATAAAAATGAGGTCTTAAAAATAGACCTTTTATGTAAGACTTTTGTCTAATTCACTTATAAGTGGTCTTCAAAAAGTTTTTCTGCATTTGCATGTATTTTGTTCTTTTCTGGGCAGAAAATGAGTTGCAATTCTTTTTCTCTTCTTAAGCTTTGAAAAAAAATGCAGTAGCACCACAGCCTTCTCTAAGCACATACTGCTTCAGGAAGGACCATCACACAAAGAAAAGGATGAACAATTTAACTACTGGAATATTACTTACTGTTGGTGTGTGTCCTCCAAAGTGAAATATCCTTTCCCAGTAGGAAAAATCGTTGATTCTTTCTATGCAAATTTGTATTTAGCATTTGTAGAAATGCTAAAAGAGTTAAATCCCATGCTTGATAGGGCTAAAAATTAAAAGAGGGAGAAAAAATCCTATATTGTTTTTTAATATGTAAGTTTTCCATAGTGTAATAGCTGTCGGATTCTGCAGGGAGACATAATTTATTCTTTTCTGTTGGTGAATATGAAATACATGCACAGGGTGCTATAAAAAATTTATTTACTGGGATGGTTGGAAAATCTGTTTTTTTTAAAACTGAGACACTAAAAAAATGACCATGGGAGGAGAAAGGAGAGGAAAAGGAATCATAATTGGTTTTGTTTTCTTTCTCTGAGCCTCCATACATCCCTTCCAACACAACATGCTAACTAGCCTCAGGGACTCCTCACGCTTATTTCAAAACATCTCAAGCCCTCTGCCTCAGTGTGGTATTTTGGGAATCTCTATTAACTCAGAGATACCAATTTGACCGTTAGGCATTTCCTGTATAATTTAGACATTTATGGCTTTCTTTTGCTGCACACCTGCATCATACCTCTATGTTCAGGGGAGAGAGACTATACTACAAGTGTCCGCTACTTGGTGTTGTAAAGCACCCACAGCTACATAAATTTGTGGTAGTCAGAAAGTGACCTGTGAGTAGCTCTGGAGAAACCCTTTTTCCAGGCAAGCTAACAAACAAGGTGCTACTGAGGATTCAGGCAGCTGAGGCAGATGCTCAAGTGATGAGGTACACAAAGGAGGCTGCAGCTTTCTTCATGGGAATCCTTCCGGAGAGGGAAGAGATAAAACAAGGACAAGGGAAAGGAGTGAAAGCCTGCCTTCTCTCACTGAAAAGTAAGTTCAAGAAAGCTCTTGTAATGGCAAGAGGATGGAAGTCTGGAAGTCTTATTTTTCTTTTTATCCACAAATCTCTTTTTATTTCCTGTGCTGCCTAGTGCCTTTGACAGGTGAGTTGTAGTGAGTCTTGCTGCAGCAGCATTACACACACAACCGCCTGCCGTGTGGCTCTGCAGGTTACCGGTTTCACAGCAGAGCTGACAGACATCTCGGCCAGGAGAAGCCAGTGACCTCGGGAGTGGGAAGGGAAGGAGGCCATGGAGAGGGAGATGAGCTAAGGCGCTGGTGCAAATCAGGAGGAGGCAGGTGGTCCTATGAAGGTCTGTCACTCTGCTATCAGCTGAGTGCATCTGGTACCACTGCACTGGGTTGTTGCAGGTGAATGCAAATCAAAGCTCGAAGAGCTCGGTTTCATCATTTTTAAGAACTCTGTGATGCTTTTTTCTGCTGTCAGGGAATCTTAGAAGAAAACAGCTTCAGGGTCTAGACCAGTGGCTTCCACTGCCCAGGGATGTGTTAGGCATCAGGCATGCATCAACTTTTCCACGAGATCTAGGTAGAATTTTTGTATTTTTGACCAAAATAAATGTTGTTGCTGAAATTTTTACTTTGTTAACATATATATATATATTTCAAGGCACCCAGAAATTGGAAGCTGTGTGTCTATTCTTCTATATCTCAAAAAAGCCTCCCATTAAAATGTTGAAGCTTTTCAAGCCACATAGCTTGTCACCTGTCTGACGCCCACTCTAATTTCTTGCTTCAAAATTATTCTAACCCAAGATTTAGTCAGATAAATCCATGTCTTCTGTCTTCCATATTTTTTTTTGTTGTCTTCTCATTTTCCCACTGTTGTCAGCTGCTCTTTTTATTTCATGCCTGTTTTTCCTGGTAGCGTGCTGAATAGCGGAAAGGGACAGTTCTTCCCCATGACTGTCCTGTGCTTGTGGTTGTGATCAGTGGCCCCCACCGCTCTCTGCACTGGTGAAGCCTCAGCCAGGACCACCAATTACAGGGATGTGAGAAAGCCTTGAGGAAGCATGTGGCCACCGTGCTCACTACAGCATCCCCCCAAACCATTCTGTTACTAAAGAAAAGGGCCAGGTTAATTTTATAAGTGGGGAGCCCTCTTATGTGACACAGCATGAAGGACATGAAGCTTGGTAGCAGGCGATGGAAAAATGAGAGTCACTGCATGGGATGTGTGACCAACAGGTAGAGAAAGCAGCGTTTAATGCAGAACAAGCAAGTACGGTGAAAGATCCGAGTGGAAATGTGGGATTTCAGGCAACAAACCTTCCCCAAGCATGGGAACAATAGGTGCCTCTGTAAAAAGAGATGAGGAAATTAAGGTAAATCTGTGTTATGATGTGGGGAGGAGAAAGGGGAGATAGAAACAGACTAAGACATCGATGTCAAGAATAGCAGATACCGAGTAACAGGGAAAAAAAAAAAAAAGAAGAGGTTTATTTTGTCTTTTTTTTTTATTTTTACCTAACATCTAGGAGCACAGGAGGAACAGACTTACATGACAAGACGACTGGCATGATAACCATAGTAATTTTGGAAATTGCTCAAGATTCCATAATTTAAAAAAACACAACTTGGGGAACATTTGATTACAATTTGTAGCAGGGATTTGGATGGGGATAGCAGATTTCATCCTAAAGCTACGGTTTAAAATGTTCATGGCAGCAGAACCATCCAGGGAATAATTAATATATCTGCCTAAAGTGAAAATTAGTGATCTATATAGCCTTGATAAAAATATAGCAATTAAATAGAAAGACATACTAAGGAAATTGCAGACAAACCTGGAAGAAGTCAAGAACAAGCCTGTTTGCTTTTAACTATTTGAATGACTGTTAGACCACATTCCCAAAACTGAGTTGGTAATCTGGAAGATACTTAGGCAAAACTAGGATAACAAGTTTGTTCTTTTGGAAGTACTCATGTTTTATGCTGTTACCACATGCATCAACAATACTGCACCCATGGCATAGCACCAGTCCTGGTACCAGTGAGCACAAATTATCTTTACTGATAGTCACGGAACAATGGAAAGATCTTGTCAATAGTAAAGATCACCATGAAATGGACAGAGAATAAAGAAGGATAGAATGGGATCCCTCCTGTGTCATTCTGAATCATCCTTTGTACCTTATCAGATGCTAATTTTAACCCTGCACAAACTGATAATTAAAAACCTGTCTATTAAGGTCAGACACATAGAGAAATGCTTGACCTGATATGGACATCGTTATAGGAATGCTAGGGAATAAAAGCGCCACAAAGCTGAACCTGTTATGCAGGTGAGCAGATGGCCACACACAGCATAGGCAAGAAACCAAGATCTCAAGCTGCCGTGGACTGCAGGTCACTTAAAGCAGCTACAAACTTGGGGTGAGAGTGGAGGAGAGGAAACCAAAGCAACTGTGGATTAGTAGTATGGAGTGTCATACAACTCCTGGGGAAACTCTGGAAAACCCTCAGTTAACAGCTAAGGAGGAAGTCAGAAGCGATAAGACAGAGGTGTTGACTGGAGATAGCAGCAAGGTAAATAGCAGAGAAATAGCAAGGTGGAAGCAAGAACCTTGCCAACAGCACAGTGCACGAAAGACAGTCAAGGCTTTAAACTAACTGCTGTTGATCCAAATTCCAGCATGGTGGGAAAGAGCACGTCCCATGCACAGAGTAGACACTGGTCTCCTCTCCCTTCTTCAGACCAGCAAGCATTACCAGTAACTAGAGGAACAGAAACATCAGGGGCTTGCTATGAGTTTAACAGAGGTAGCATAGCTTGTGGGCTGGAAGCAGAGATTCATTACCAATGGGTATGTGTCCAGTCGGACCACTATCTGTCAAGGAGAAATATTCCTTTAGTTCTAAGGTCATGAAATTCATCGATATTGTAATTGGAGCAGAGTGTGGTACCTGGACAATCCTTGTCCCTGCCTTTCTTATTGGAAGCCACTTGGGTTAGATCAAGCTTATCCACATGTAGTGCTTGGATTAACCTTCTCCCACTATTTCAAGCCATCCAGAAAGACCCTAAGCCTTCTACCTCATGCCACCTACCACAGTTGCCACCATGTTAACCAAATACCTTCTCTCCCTGCCACACACAATCTCTTGATTTTGCTTATTACACTTCTGGTTTTTTGGTTGGTTTTTTTTTTTACTTTTGATGATGGCTGAGGAAAGGAGGGCTGGAACACACAGACCCTGTGAGAGGATACCTCAGAAGACAGTCAGTGAAACTAAACACAGCATGATGACCAAATATCTAGTTATGTCAAAAAGCCTACATAACCTTTTGAGGCTATTTCTGTCCAAAACTGTGACTTCTATTTCTAGAAGGAATCTGAAAAATAAAGGGCCTTATAAGTAGAGGATGCAAGCCTTCATTTTACAGTGAAATGTGGATTCTGTCATTTCAAAGACTAGAACCATCCAAAGTGGTTTCAGAAAAGCAGTTCTCGCACTAAATATTTTTCCTAATTCCTTCCTTTGTTTTTCAGTCTGTAGTAGCACGTGCACCAAAAATGAAAGTTGTGTGCATTTATTTGATTAAATGCTGACATTTCTGCAGATGAAAATTTGCCAGAATGGTCTTATGTGCAGAAAAAGCAGATCACCAGCATTAAAGCTTGCTTGGTACTTGAATTACACTTGCAAATCTTTTTTGCCCTACGTTAGCTACAAATTCTTGTGTTGGCCCTATGATTTTTTTCTTAAATTTCTGCTGAAATTTGCATAGAATCTGTGCAGTTCACATAACCCCCAAATGACATCTGGCTCTTTACACAGAGAAATGGCTTTGAGCACACGGAAACCTATTTAGAAATTACAATACTAATGCATGCAGTAAAGTGCTCTGTGTTCTCAAGAGTCTTCTTAGTGTCCTCTTTATGGAGAATGTCATGGACTTTAACAAACACTTCTTTAATTTTCCAGCAATATTTCAAGATCTGTATTTCCCCCCTGTGAAGAAGGTATCTTCAGCTTTCTAAAGTGTAGTGGTTTCATGTGTCTCAGTCAGCTGCAGCCATGCTAGCCACAACAAAGAGGTAGATAGATGTAGCATAAAATGGGATTCTCAGATATTTCTCAAACACATACAAATAAAAACAATACGCTTAAAAAAGATAAAAGGTTTCCTGATGAGTTTTACATTTTGCTCTTTATAAAATGTTCCTGAAGACTGTAGAGTGCTCTTAATCATAATTTTAGTACAGCTCCTTAAAAACCACATGCAGATATCTCAGACTTTTCAATAATGCATTACTGTCAGGCTTAATGTTTTGTTACTGAGCAGTAATGTCTGATTCAGAAGTACAAATGCATTTCTACTTGATGATGCACAGATTTAAGCAGGGCTTCCTCAGGATAGTAAGCTTACCATAAAATAATAAAAAGAAAACTCAGACATCCTTTATGAGCACAGAAGCTGTCTGGCAAAGTCATAAAAAGAATATTACTGTACACAAAGCAAGGATTTTATAATGTTCAGCCAAATTGCATAGTTTCAATTGAAATGAATATTCACACAGCAGTGCTCTATCCTAATAAAATGCTTAATGTCTGAACACTTTCTCCCAAGTGTCCATGCAATTTCTTTTTCTTCCTATTCCACCAATGGACAGAATGTCCACTTTGTGACCTTCTCAGGGCTTGCTCTGAAAGACTTTAGTAAGAGTCAAAGGTGTCCAAAGCAGAAGACCTGACAGGCGAAAGATGTCTGTATTGTAGAGGTGTACGTGTCTTGAAACTCTTTGCTGAGTTGCAGTAACTAATAGAAGAGCAAAATGTCTTGTTGTAGACACTGAAGTCCAGTTCCCCAAAAGAAAAATTTAATAGGTGTAATAACCTGTTGTCTGAGTCAAAAATCATTCAAAACCTACAGTGTGGTCTGCCATTTATACAAGAAGAATGAGAGAATGGAAGCCTTGGGGTGTCTTGGGCACTTCAAGCTACTCAAGAGAAATAAATTCCCTCCATGGTTCTGCCACCTTGGTAATCAGTATGGGACCATCAAAGTTAAAAACAATGGTTCATAGGAGCCAAGCTTTTAAATTTAATAGCTATAATATATGTATGCCTTTTATTGGCTGAACTCAGCACGTAAAGTCTGTGCACTGGTCTGTATGGCACATCAACATGGGGTATGTATGCAATATGAAGGTCTAGTTGCAAATACTGGGTCAACTTCAGGTTTGATTCAGACCTTCTTACTCTTCACAAGAACTTAGACATGGTGCAAAATACAGTTTTTGAAGAGCACAGAAAAGTAAGCCTGTTAACATTTGGAGTTATGATTCAAATTCTGACATAACTACTGTTAACCAGAATAGTTTTTACAAGTTACCATTTGCATTGATCTTTCCTTCCAAAACACAAACTCTTAAAAAACACAAACATTTCAAACTTTCCATACGGCTGCAATTAATTGAAATTTTCCATGTAAGCTATATTTAAATCAATTAAGGTGCAATTAAGGTCCCATTGTTGCCAATAACTTCTAATTGTTCTGTAATAGACTACAGATACATTGAAATAAGTAAATGGAGCCCAACGTAATTCAATTATACTTCTTCTTCTGGGATACTTATTCTTCTCTACTACTTTACATTAATTTATTTGTGAAATACTGAATGCTTTCAGGACCCAGTGGAAAAAGACAGAACGTACCCATGTCAAGGTTTCTCTTGGACAGAGTGACTAGTATGGATGCCATTGCTCTATGAAGACTGTATAGGTGGTCAGCAGCACTTAAAAGCGTGTCCGTGGCTCTGCTGTCTTGATTTCACTGCTCACTTGGCATTGTGAGGAGTGTATGGAAGTCTTTATGACTCACAAACATCTGATAAATTCCCTTGGTCTGTCTTCATTTAGCTCATGGTACCCTTAAGACAGTGCTCTAGGTGAATAAAGACAGCACAGATAAAAGAACGGTGCTGTGTTAGGGCTGCCTTTGCATTGCGAGAGCAGCACGTGCATCTGTGAGATTATTTAACTGGCGGGTGCATCCAAGTGGTGCTGCATTGTTCTGGTATGCCAGTAAGTCTGTCCTTAAAAAAACTATGGTTTTAAACCAGCACATCACAGATCACTAAAAGTAACATATTATGGCATTCTCTGAGGGTTTTTGCGTGGTGTTTGGAGTTAAAAAGATGTCTTATATATTAAAAATTCAATAAGGCACCTAACTCCTCTGAAAAAAAATAGTATTTCAGGGGTATATCTGTCACTTCTCCCACTGACTGGTTTAGGAAACTGAAACCCAAGCAGCCACTCAAAATCCTGTAAAGATCACTCAAATTGTTCCCAACCAATCAGTTTAAAAAAATCAAGGAAGTGTTAATGTCACACTGTTTTTATAAATGTTGAGATTTTCCAAATATGTGTAAAACCTAAAGTGATAGTTGGAACTCTTGAGTCCACACTATACAAAGCCTTCTTCAGCCCTCTTCTTAATTTTTACGATGGCTCCCGAATGAGCTCTTAAATAGGCACTGTTTACCTTACTGCTTTGGGCCTTCAACATCCCCAAACTTAAAAACAATTCTTGTTAGGGATCCATGTGCCAACTGAACACCAGTTAAGACAGTGAAAACATGATAAATGGTTAAAAGATCAATAGAGTCACATTGAGGGGTGGTATAAACTGATAGAAGGTCTGAATTCATGTAAGCTACACAGTTGAGGTTTTGGTTGTTTATTGGCAAAGTTAAAGGAACCAAAGCAATGCAGAGGAGCTGGTAGATCATCTCCACCCCAGAAAAAGGTATTTTAAGGGCTAAGTTTCTTGCCTGCAGAGTAAATCACTCTCTATATCCTTAAGTCATTGACTGCTCCTTTCTGATGCAAGGTGATCTTTCTTGTCTATTGCAGAAGTTTGAAAAAAGACAGATTGCGCTAGCTGATTCTGCTCCAATTCTGTCCTGAAAGCTAAGCCATTATGTGTCCTACCTGCAACAGAAGACATAATGTCACTTGCCTGCTGTATAAACTGATGGTGTGTGTTTATCCGCACCCTTATATGATATCTCTCTTTCAAAACACCCATTAGGGAATGGCTCCAGAAGATATGATAAAAATTTCTCAACCTCTAAAGGAGTTTCAGGATGTTTCTATGACTTGTTACCGCATGAGCTTCCCCAGCGAATACCCTCTCGATCCTGAGAGGGGAACAGAAATGCTTACAGGAAGGTCATGTGCAAGGGGAAGCTCCAAAATGAGCAGAGGGGGCTGGATGGGACAGTGCCAGAAGTTCAGATAATTTGTGGGGCAGTAATGATAGGCTTCTGAGACCATGAAAAAAAAAAAAAAGAAAAAAAAGAAAAAAACCAAAGCCAACATTGCTCTTGCTTCATCAGAGGACAGACATCAATAGGGCCATTGAAATGATGCAGCCTGTGTTTTGTGCCATGTCTGGCACTTTGGGAATTTCTGGGGAAAATGCCCTAAAACCTTAGCACAAGTCCTGCAGGAGGTAGAGAGTCAGGGAGGTGCCATTGCTCAGAAGTTACGTTCTCTTCATCTTCTAGAGGCCCTCTATGGAATCTGAAATGATTGTAGACAGTATTTAATAGGGCTGCCCAAGTATAAATGTAATAAACCAAATGATTCTTCCATCAGTTATTCGTTTTTGAGCTCTCTTCCCAAGATACTGCTCCATGCACAAGGGGATTTCTGTAATAATTACCCTTGAGTACCCAGTGGAATAAGTGGTAATTACACTGTCTAAACATAGAAATAGATCTTTGTGCCATCGGTTCCACAGCTGACAGGAAGTATTACTCTAAATTTCTAAGGGTTTTTTAAGTTTTCATATTCCTCTAGCACTGCAAGATTGAAGATACACACAGGGTGGTACAGACTTTCTTGTTCTGCAGCTTATATGAACTACCTGTCTCATTACTTGTGTAAGAAACAGTTGCTGTACCCTTGGGTTCCTTTCCTCAGCTGCAGAGTAGGGACAGCAGATGTTCTGCAAAATGAAATCCTTCATGATTATGGGATTGCTCAGAGGGCCATAATACCTACCCACCCCCAAGAGAATGAGTCAGTCAAGCAAAATAGAATACTGTTCCTATTTCCTATCAGCGCAAATGGAAATCATAACACTGTTAGTAAACCATGCCACCAAATGGAGGCAAAGAACCAGATGCAAAACTGGCAGAAGCAGCTTATGCCTGTGTTGCAATGGTCTGAGAGATCATACAGAGTACCAAGGAGAAAAGTTATTTCTATTGGATCACCACCTGGTATTTTTGCCAAGCTAGAGGGTCTCAGGAACAATGAAAATGTTGAAAAAGCTAAAAGGCAAACAGATCTTGGAGACAAGTATGTGCAATTTGTACCACTATCCTAGAAGGTCTGCTCAATATCAGTTCATGATATTCTACTCCTTCACAGTTATGTACTAATTTTCACACTTAATTACAGAAAAATAATTTATCTCATTAGGCCGGCTTGCTGAATTAAAGATTTTAGATTTCTTTTTCATGCCGTGGACCAAGGCACTAAATATAAACCCTCTGTCTACAGTCAGTCTCTAAATATAGCCAAGAATTAAGATATTCCTGCTTCTGCATCCTAAATAATCTAATGGAATCAATTATGGGTTTGCGTAGATGACATCTGGTATTTGCAAATACAACATGAAACATGAAATCCAACCAAAATAAGCATGAAACTAAAGTTTCCACCCATCCTCCTTCATCCTCAGTAAACATATTATTGTTTTGCATCACGGGGGGGAGGAGGGAGATTTTTCATATTTCTTACAGACTTTCGCTTAGAAACTCTCCAAGAGAATGTAACACTTGCGAAAGAAAGGGGCTGGTAACTTTGACTTCAGGCCGGCGGCTAAGACCGATGAGTGAACATTGTCCACGTGTTCACCGAGAACCCTGCCTCATTGCTTAGGTTTTAAGCCCTGCGCTTCTATTGATCAGCATGCCAGGCACACCTAGCTCAGTAACGGTTCCCGTTGTCAGATGCAGCAAGGTTCGGAGGGAGCACCAACATCAGCTGTGGAAAAGGCAGAATCTGAAATGGATTAAATACAGCTCTGACCCACTATGCCAGTGAGATCTTTGCCCTTTATAACTGGAAGCTAAGGATATTCCCACTACACAGTATTCATGTTATCCACGCATTTCAAAATATAACCCCTTGCAGCATCATAATTAACGCTTTAGCCTCAAGTAGCCAAAGGTATTCTATTAGGATCAGAATGCAAACTAACTATCCCTGATGTAAGTATGCAGGGGCTTGGAGAGTGTATGTGGGTTTTTTTTTTCCCCCTCAAATACAGCCTAAATAGATACATGTATCTGTACCTGCAATCAAAGACTGTGCTCTTCCTCCTCCAGATAATGCATGGTCAGGAAAGGGGTAAGTCATGCCTTTCCCCATATTCCAGAGGAGAGTCAGGCAATAGTGAAGCAAGCCATCCCACCCTAAATACTGGCTGGCCTGTGTGCCTTCTGGAGATGCCATGTGCTGTGTGTTGGGAATCACAGTCACAGATTTTACCTTGCTGCAGCTGAGCAACTCCCGTCCATTTCACCATCAGTTCCTGCCAGCGTGAGCAGGGACTGAAGGAAGTGGTCTCCATGCTCCTCTGGGCTAACCGATGTTTGTGCTACACTGTTCTTTTCTCCCCATCCCGGGCTCTGGTCCTACTGCTCACATCTTCCCAAGGTGGATGAGACTGGAACTTGAAACAAATTAAAACTGATATTTTATTTTCTTTTCTTTCCCATCTGGATTAATTTTATAGCATGCCAACTCTTTTATCCGATTCACCAAGTACCTGCACAAGTGCTGGTGCCAGCACAGAGAAATGGACGGCTCAGGGGGGGAAGGAGTGACTGTGAGCTGTGCCGGAGAAAAAGGAGAGACGTTTATTTCAGTGGCAGAGCATCTTGTGCTGTGTTAAAGTTATTGTGAAACTACAGGAAAGTCACCAACTGTCATCATCACGTCTGAATGGATAACCTTCATCCTGCCCCCTCGTATTTATAGTGCAACAGATCTAGCCATAGTACATTTTTTATATATAGCTAAAGTTTTGTCAGAAATGCATAATTTTATGTACACAGGTGGAATGCATGGGATGTTTTCATTACAAGATTACAGCCCTATAAATACCTAAGTATGGGTGATTTCACTGGTTTCTGAAATTAAGAAATTCTGTGATTTTGTACAAATGTTTCTAGAATCTTTATCTATCTTACAAGAAACAAACATTCCCTATGAAAATATCTGCCTTTAATTTCTTTAACCGTAACCATTGCACTTGCTGAAGCAAGTACTATTCACAGCACAACATAGCTATCTATGAAATAATTTAACTGTGCAGCCAGCAGAAGTTCAACAGTGTAATTTGGAGAAAGTGACTCCATGCTGTCACTCACTCTCTGAGCTACGTATTATTCTGCAACACTTTCCCTTTCCTTCCTATATATGATAAAAATATGGGCATGTTTTCAATTATGTCAAAGTATCCTTTCTTAACAACCTATGTTTACATTTCATTAAAAAAAAGATGTGTTTTCAATATGTCATTTTAATCTTCAAGAGTTCAGTAACTATAACACAAGAAGAAATATCAATAGCATAAGCAGGTGCCCTCACCACATATTTTTAAATGTTTTCTCATTGTTTACTTTGACCAAACACTTCAGGAATTATTTGATTCTATTCAGTGACAGCATACATGGAAAAGTTAGCTATGCAAGAAGCTGAAATAACCACCAAACTCCAGGTTTGCTGCACGAGTTTGAGCTCCGAAGTTTATTATCCTTGCTACGTGTTGTTGTGTGTAAACGGTCCATAAGGTCACTACTGCAGAAAAAGAACTTAAGGAGTTTTAGCAACCATGAAATGCGAACTCTCGCAGCTGTTGCTTGAGTGCATGTAGGTGGAGAAGCACATCTTTTGGTTGTCTGTGCATGAGGTATCCAGGTGGCAAATCATCCAGAGCCTGAGCCTGCCTTTCCCCAGCGCTCCTGGCTGCCGGAGGATGCCCTGGGGGTGTGGAGGACAGTACACGCTGCTCACACCAGGTCATCTTCTACCTGCTTCTCTTTTAAACTGGGCTCCTCCCCGCAGCAATCACTTTGTACTTTTTCAAAGGCAAAAGCACTAAATTTATTCTAATTTACCTGGGCTTGTAATAGCCATTACTCCGGGAAACGTACAGTTGTTGTACAAAGAAGTGAACCATTAGAAGGATCCTGACATCTAAACCTTCCTAAATGAGATAACTTAGCAATAACTGTTTTAACTTCTTTTGAAAACTAAGTAATGCATGGAATATTACTTCCAGCTGCATATTGCAAGTCACTGGAAAGAAAAATATCTTGGCCTAATAAAACCTAGGAAAGACTGGCAGTGAGCAAAAGAAAATCTTCTGCAACCAGAAAAAAGTCTCCAAGTTGGAAAAGTATTTTGGAAAGACATATTTATTATTCCTTTTATTTACAGAAAATAACTCTCAAGTAGCAAACCTCCTAGTTCCGACACTTAGAATAACCTTGGCTCTTAACAGACAGCTATTAGTGGCCGTGATATAACATCACCGGTAGCAATTTCATTGGCCCAGCACTGAAGTCAAAAAGTAGAAAAGATACGTTTCCAGCTCATGTTTGAAGTGAATAACCATCCCTCTGTATTTTTAGTACAATGGAACGAGCTGTGATAGTCATAGGGTAAAGGGACAACTCAGTCTCCACCGAGTGCTACACAAGCTGTGGAGCTTGCTGTTCAGCAGGGTAATAAACAGCCCATTTAATCTGGCCGGAGCGATAAGAATAGATGTGATTCAAGCGTGTCACTGAAACGCGGTCTTCTGGAAACTGCCTTTAAGACAATAGAGCTATTACTTGGGCGGCGCAGTTGACGGCCACATGCTTTTGTTGCCACGAGCTGCGAGAACCAGTAGAATCGGAGATTATTGTAGAAATGTGAATGTACTTTATGACGGTCTGTAGTAATTCTGTACATCTCTTATGTCTGTGTTCTTATAGCCACTTGGGCACTGAAGTAGCTGAAATGAGAAAGAGGCAGCAGTCACAAAATGAAGGAACATCAGCTGTGTCTCAAGCACCTGGAAACCAAAGGCCCAACAACACATGTTGCTTTTGTTGGTGCTGTTGCTGCAGCTGTTCATGGTATGTCCTGTAGTATATTTGGTTTCATATCCACCACAGGTAAATGATGAGAATGGAAAGTGCTGAGGGCTGGGAATGTGCAGACTTCTGGGAGAGGATTGCTGCCAAGAGGCACAATTTAACACTTCACTTAAAAATTTTGATAAAACAATTCCCTGATTTGGCTGGACATCTTGTGAGGGGGAAGAGGAGAGAATAGTAAATTTGAGCTATATTTACCCTACTTAGAAACCAAAACTGAAAGAGGAAAATTCAGTTGTAAAACTAGTATGTGTGAATGAGTGACATGATACTGAACAGTTTATATTTTGCATTCAAAACATATTTTTTCTGCATTGTACATTTGATGCTGCAATTCTCTGTATTCTGGAGGGAAGAAGGGAGATGGTCATAAATGTGAATATATGGTGACCTGTTTTACTACTTAGTTGTTGAATAATATATATTCTGTAAATCTGAAAACATAAGCCTTAAATTCCACATCATCTTTTAACTGGTGTCGCATAATTTTAGTGGAAAAAAGGCTCGATAATTGTGGCTGATTGCCTCTTCCTAAAAAAAAAGTTCACTTGGAAAGTTCACTTGGAAAGAATTAATGCCACTTTCAAAAACAGCTTTAAATTCTCAGCGTCTTGAGGTGCATTAGGTCGGTCTGTCTTATTTTCTTGAACAGAGTTAGTGTTAGAACGTAAAGTAATTGATATGCAGTACTGTTTGGAGCCTGTGCATCCTGTTACACACACAGTTCAGTCTTTTTGGAGTGACCATTCCTCTGTGTATCTGTGTTAATTTCACTTGAATCAGCCATCTGGCCCCAATCTAAAATCTGAGGCTATTTGCCGCCAATACATTTAAAAATACATAACGGCATGTATGCCTCAGGCACCAAATGTGACAGCTTTTTCCAAGATCCTGGAGGCAGTACCAGGGTGGACCTGCCTTGACTGTTATTTCCAGTTTCACCTGGAGGCAGAGGATAATTGGAACAAAGATGAGTGAGAGCTCATGCTTTGAAAAAGATACTTTGCCATGTGTTTGATCCATACAGCAAAGAGCTGGAAGTGTATGAAATGGGAAGAAAAAGGAGGATATTTTGCCACTGTTACCTCTGCTTTGTGACAAGGGCACGATGTAAGATTAGCTATATTGTTACTGACCAAAGGTTCATTCAGCTCAGTATCCTATTTCAGGAAGCGACCTGTAGCGGATGCCACAAGGAAAGGATAAAACAAGTGGACATGCACTTTCTTAACCTGCCCACAGCAAAACTTCTCACAATTTCCGACAATCTGCAACTTAGAGACTTTCTGGCCCAGAAGTTATTTCTGTGTGTTTTATAGCCCTTGATGGAACTTGCTTCCATTAATTTGTCAAACCATTTCTGAAGTGACTTCCTGAACTCATCTAAACTTTTGGCATCCAGAGCTTCCCATAGCAATAAATTCTACAACAGACCTGTGCACTTTGTGAACTGTTACTCCCTTTTATTTGTTTTAACCTACTAGATGTTAAGTTCATTTGATGCCTCCTTGTTCTTATGATTGTGAAGAACAGTGAATAATTGCTCCCAGGTTGATCAAGTTTTTATAGAGCTCTCCCATATCCCCCTTCAGATGTCTTTTCTTCCATGTTCTTCTATTTTAATCTCTGTGATACAGAAACTGACGCATACCATGGTTTATTCTTATCTCTCTTCTATCTATTCACCTACCTTGTGTCTCTCCATGTACCTTTCCTATTCTACTATCTCCTGTCGGAGATGTGTGGCTAGATCTGTTGCAGTAGTCAAGACATGGGTGCATTATGTTTTGTGTTTGCTCTTGATTTTTTATTATTAATTCCTAGCACTCTGCTTGCTTTTTAACAATCTTTGAGATCATGTTTTTATAGAATTATCCACCATGACTACAATATCTCTTTACTGAATGGAAATAAAGCCTGTCATTGTGCACGTACAGCTAATGTTGGCTTTTGCCTTGCATATTGGAACATGAATGGCCATAAAAATACCAGTCTAATTTCTAAAACTTAAAGACAACTGATTTTATTTTTTAAGCATGCTGTAGCTCAAGAAGTCTTATTTGACAGCTATACTCTAATTTGAAGCTTTCATGAGCTTTGTGACCCTTGGAGTGCCTCTACTCCTTAGTATGCAATACCATCATATATTCAAAGAGTTTATGCATATTAAATCTAAACTAGAGCAAATATTACTTTAAAATGTAGGATGTCCCTTCAGCTGCTTTACTAATTGTTTTTGCTGTTAATATCCTATCTTTTGGGTGTTGAGGGTTTTTCTTCTGGTAAAGTAGATTAGACTGAGCATGAAGAAATACTGTAAATTTAAGTTAGTTTCCCAGATTAAGTCAAAGAATGGGTCAAAGGGGATAGTGACATCACTTGTACCTTCTAAAATCAAAAAGGTAGAACAGATGATGTAATGAGTCCAGCTCTATCTTCTGTGATTGTGTATTGGAAGCTCCATTAGAGGAGGGATGGGACAAAACTTTGAAAAAGGCAATATGAAATGCTTCAGAATCTCAGTTGAAATGAAGTAGTTGGTTCTGGTACCAAATTTTTTTTTGTAAATTTGAACTGTCCAGGTAGAGTACAGATTACTGTTCTTGCCTCAGTTGTGTATCCTAAAAACTACAAAAATAATTTAAAAAAAAAAACACGTAACAACCTTTACTAGTCACTCATTATATAGGGCATTCTAGGTAGGTAATTCTCAAGGGTACTTCTCTGTAATAGGAAAGCTGCCTAATCAATAACTGTAACAGGTTCTCTGGACCTAACGTAATTGCATGCTTTCCCGAGTTCCACAGGTCTTTGTATTTGAGTAACGTGAGTTTCTCAAGTGATACCTGTCTGGAAATGTTTCTGGGTGAATTAATGATGATGACAGTGCTTTAACTGGCAATATCAAGATTAGGAGACATTTATTCTGTTTTTCCACCAGCCTGTGTGACTGAGGACAGCTCCTATATCACTAACCTCTTAGTGCCTCCACTTCCTCACCATTCAAAGAAAGGAGGGCGGGTGTTTGTGTGGCTTTTAGTAAGACAATTTCACTTGTATCTGTTTGAAGCATTAGTTCAGTAGTTCATATATCCAAACAAATAATTAGAATTCTAAAAATATCTTTTGTGAATCATGTGGTGTTTGTTTTCTTCTGTTCTACCCTATGTTAAAATCAGAATAGGCATAAGGTCTTCTGTTTGCATAACAGCACAGGCAAATATTCACACCTTTGCTTACGGAAATAGTACCTTGCCTAATAGAGACTCGTTAACAGAAAAATGTTAGATTCAAAAATTATTCAATATATCTTATAAGAAACTTTTTTTTTCTCTAATAATTCCTTCTTAAAGGTAACAAATATTTGGAGCACTTCTCCGTTGTTGTGGGTTAACCCCAACAAGCAGCTCAGCCCCACACAGCCACTCACTCCTGCCCAGTGGGATGGGGAAAGAGAATCAGAAGGGTGAAAGTGAGAAAACTTGTGGGTTGAGATAAGGACAATTTAATAGATAAAGCAAAGCTGCGTGCACAAGACAAGCAAAATAAGGAATTCATTCACTGCTTCCCATTGGAAGGCAGGTGTTTAGTCATTTCCAGGAAAGCAGAGCTCCATCATGTGGAACAGTCACTTGGAAAGACAGATGGTACAACTCTGAACCTTCCCCCCTCCTCCTTCTTCCCCAGCTTTTATTGCTGACCATGATGTCATACAGTGTGGAATACCTCTTTGGTCAGTTGGGGTGAGCTGTCCCAGCTGTGTCCCCTCCCAACTTCTTGTGCATCCCCATCCTGCTCACTGACAGGGAAGTATGAAAACCAGAGAAATCCTTGACACTGTGCAAGCACTGTTCAACAACAGGTAAAACACTGATGTGTTATCAACACTGTTTTGGTCCCAAATCCAAAATACAGCACCATATGGGCTGCAACAAATAAAATTAACTCCATCCCAGCCAGACCTATTGGCAATGATAATTGTCAAGTTTAGAGAGACAAAGCAGGGCTGATTACGAAGGTTTGCTCAGATTTGAAAAGGTGGAGATAAACAGACTCATTAAGTTGGCCATTTTATTGTATCAGGTATCATTAGCATGTTGCCCAACTAGCTTAAGCCCTGAACAGGTGCCAAGCATCAATAGTGAAGGAAGCAGTCCTCCTCAGTGGAGAAAATAAAGTGCTTCTGAAGTCCCCAACAGGAGAAGGTTGTCCACTTTCCACAGAGGCAGATCTGCAGCAGATCCCTCTGGAGATCTTCAATAGGACCTTCCTCTCTCCACTGACCAAATATAGATCTTGGCCTCCTACTTCAGGAAGACTGCCTCTCTAAAGTGTCTAATAGATTAGTACCAGTCAGGTACTGAAGGTACTGGACTGAATCTCGCCCTGTGCCTCAAACCTCCACAAAACACTATTCCCATAGAGGACAGAAGAAAAGGCTTCCTTACTAGGTGTAATTTCAATGACTTGGGTAGCCTGAGAGTTGCAAAATTTGCAGTAACATGACAGTCTATAATTTCCTCAATTACACTTTCCCAGAGAACTGCACATTTAGTATTTAATGGTATGGCTTTACAGTTTTGAGCTCAGCCTGGCGAGGTAAGGGTAGAAGCCTGCTATTTCACCTCCCCAACCTTATTTAGCAATCCATTACTCCAGGTTCCTGAGCAGACATGAAGCCAGTCATTTTCTTGCAAACACTTGTAAATTACATTCTTCCAAAAAACTCTCAAGACACTAGCACAGGGAGGTTGGCTATTCTGCCAATTTTATTGTGCTTCCTCTTTTGTCTCCCACCCAGAGCAGGAGTGGTATCTCCTTAGCCTCTCTTCCTTTCATAAGGTGCTCAGAGAATTTTAAAGCTGTGGGACACTGATACCTGATAATCCCTCTCCTTTCACCACACACAGAAGGCTCAGAAGGCATCTAACAGCTGCCCTGCAAGAGACCTTGGCATTATGGGAGTCTGGGGGACGTGAAAAGTCTTCCTGTGTATAAGCGAAGATGACCACACAACTTCACTTGGTTTTGTAGCTTGATTCTTACACACAAGCTGGAAGGCCTTTACCTTAAGGGGAACCATTAAAACAACTGGTGAAGACTCTTGTGGAAGAGGCAAAGGGACTCACATGTCCAGCAGCTCTGAGCTGTGCCCTGTACAAAAGCTATGCCTTCCATTTGATTTCTTGTGACCCTTCCATGACTAGTTTCCCACACCCAAGAGATGCCAGGGGAGATAGGGTATTTGCCAGCTTGGCAGTAAACAAGAGTTGCTCTTGGCAAGAAACCTCTCTCCTCTAGTTCTTATAACTTGCCTATGACTGCTGTGGGTTAGGTCTGAAACTTCTTCCTGATGACCTTGGTACACAAATATTTTTCTTTATTAAAGGGAACATTTTCCTTGCACGGGTTTAGTAGTTGACTTGGGCCTATGAGAAGATATTTCTGTAACTTGTGCCATGAATATGAGATGACAGATACAGTTCTACAGACAATTTTAAAAATTATATTTTTTCTCTATGGGGTTCAACTTTTTCCTCCTCCTAGCAAATACATAGTATGCACGGTAGTCTAAACAAAAAAAAAAAAAAAAACCCACACAATTTTTTTTGCTCTTCCCACCTCTCTAGTACTTTGAACTGAACATATTTTTTTTCTGGCATATTCAGTGTTAGTTTGCTATTGAAAAATTGTGTCTAAGCTTTGCATGACTTACTTAACATAAAATAATCCCCAGGAGTCATAGTCACGGCTGCTTTGTCTTATTTAACTATGGTAGAAAGTTTGGAGGAGAGAGAAGCAAAGAAAGAATGGAAACAAAAAGCAATTTAATGCAATAAATTACAGCCTCATGGTCTGAAATATATGGAAAACAAAATCCATATTCTTCTTCCCATGCCTGTCTGCAGCAGGATTGTTATACTAGGACTAGACAAGAGGTGGGCTGGTACAAAAAGAGTCACCCAGGCTCCAGGACTTTTTTAAAGCTTTCAGCAAGAAAAAAAAATCTTTACCTTTGAAACAAAAGCACTCCTTTTGAAAAATAGTTTTGGCTTTCAATTTTAATTTTTTTTACAAACCTAATTTTTTAATTCTTCTTTTCCTCCCTGAAAACATAGGATAACACATCTGAAACTCTCTGCGTTTTACCTTTTCAAACCACCACACCTGAGAAAAGCAAATATGGAAAACTGCTTCGGGAATTATTGTATTCTAGTGCAGAATACAGAAATGCAGGCTCCTGTACTCCATTTTACTGAAATAGAAGGTGATCTTTTCAAAACTATTTAATGGGAAAGATGTTCCATTCTGAGCCTTTTTATACTTTAAAACATCACAGGACTTCCTTACGTTTATAGCATTTGCTGTTGCAGAGGTCAAAGATGAAAACATTCCCTCTCTTTCCTGGAGAATAATTTATTCTGAGGGAGAGTAGGCTTAGCTAGCAAGGGAACTCGTGCTTTATGCATCTATGGGACAGTATCATCTGCTTTGCCCCAGGTCATCACAGCACTGGTGCTTTCTTAGGAAAGCAGCACCAGTTCTTCTGACAGGTAGAATTTAAAGCTGGATAAAATCCATTATATGACCTGTCACACATGCTTCCAAATGTGGCATTCTAGAAAATCAGTCTTAAATCACCTTGTCTTTAAGGCCACGTATCCTCAGTGCTGAGGGCATGAGAGAAAGCTGCCCGGCTGACATTCCTGTTGTCACTGGAATGCACCATGGGGTGAGTGCGGGGTAAGGATTTAAATGCTTAGTCCTCAGAAATGAACCTTTCAAGGTTCCCTGAGCTACTTAAAATAAGAAATTTAAATTCTCAGCATTTGGAAAAACAAGCAGAAGACACTCTAAAAATAAACAGCTTGTCAAGTATTTTTTTCATACGTTCGTAAGTTATGTTAACAGTACTTATTAAATAATAACCAAGAAAAACATTTCTTTTCCCTTTAAACCAAAAGAAAGGGATCATCTCTAAAGTTAAAAAAAATCAGAGGGAAGAAGCATGTCTTCCTAATAGGTACAATATTTCATAGGGTCACTCTACTTTATAATTCAGACAAGGCAAGAGATTTTGCTGGAGCTTTATGGATGTTTAGGTCCTGAGGGCAGGCTGGGGACAGGTGGCTCTCTGCGTGCTTGTTTATACAACTCTCCCAGGGCATCACAGCCTGACTTGCCAACCTCTGGGCTTGTGCCCTGCTGTGACACTGGGCCAGATTGTCAGTGTTAACCTAATAATTCCTGGAAGTCTGCTCTCTCCTTGAGCTGGAACACAAATACACCTCAGGTGTGATTCAATACAGGGCTTATCCCAGAGCTCCAGAGGTGGCAACTAAAGGCAACTTTGACCACTTGCTGCATCTCTCTGTGAAGCAGATATGAAACTCTGTCATTTGAAAGAAGGGAGCACATTTCTTCTACATAAATGATGCTACAAGGTGCAAAGGTATGATAGATGAGACCTCAGGTATACTAGCTGCAGCAAACTACTTCTCCATATTTTTTACTGCATCTACTTCTAAAGAGTAAGATGTGAATGCAGGAAATCAAAATGTTACCAGCAAACCTAAGGGACTATAGAAATAAAAATTACAAAAAGCAGAATTTAATGTAATATCAATGAAAGGAAGCTTAAAATTAACCTATTAAATCTCATGAGAGCCTGCCTTGGTCACTGTGGAGCCAAAATAGTAAAGTACCTCTCATCTCCCCTCATCAAAAAGCAGCCCAGAAATCCCTATTTCCAAGCTCATCCACCTCCTTTTATTTTCCTCCTTTCTTCTACTCAGCCCTCTGCTACCTACCTCCAAAGCTCCATGGAAGCACAAGGTCTTGTGCAGCCTCGGAACAGCGGCAGGAACTGTGAGCCACCAGGTCCCAGAGCAGCAATGGGTTTCCACAGGTCATTGGCCACGCAGAATCGGCTTTGGTGCACATGATTGCTTTGTGAGACATGCAAAGTAAATCAAACTCATGCAGTTCTCTAGGATAAAGCTGTAAGCTACACAATGCATTTATTTTGGCAAGTGTCTGCAAGGGGGTAGTCACTAAGGCACTGCTGGCCTACCCTGAAATCATGGTGGAAGCACAAGACACTACACAGACGTTCAGCACATATCAATCATTTACATTAATTTTCAGCTAAGAACCCTAGTTTGAAAAAAACTTTAACACTGTAAACTGAGTCTAACTCCATGTAAACCTATTTTCAATGGTATGAGGTAAACTTGTTCCTCCACATAATAAAATAGAAGTCTCATGTGAAGAGAGTGGAGCAGTAGCTTCTTATGCAGCTGGTCTGTTAGCTTTGATCACAAGCCAGTGGTAGAATCCTCATTAACACCAAAACAAGCCCAGGGTCCTCTGGGCCAAGATTTCCTACTGTCAGGATTTTACCCTTAATATTTTAAACTTTGAAAGTTCATTTCATTTTGAGAAACAGACGGAGGCTCATGTATTTGCTGACATTTTTACCCATCTGTGACAACCCAAGCAGGTTAGAGAATGGGTAGAACATAAACATAATATATTAGCAAATTTTTAATAAATGTTTCTGAAGCTTCACAAACCAAATGCATAGATTCCTATGTGTATAATACTACTAAGATAAGAAACTCTCATCACTCTAACTGCAGAAGATAGTCCTATTTCAAGCAAACAATTCCGTAAAGAAAAATGGAATGCAAAAAAAAAAAAAAAATCAGAACTGCAATCCTCCTAAATTGAAGAATAAATACATGCTCAGAGGGGATTTGGGATTACACAAGGCTCATTCTAATTCAGCCGCACATAAGATGCTGACAGTAGCTCCTTAGAAGGAGATAGCAGACTAAATCTAGTTAACTTTAGAAAATGATCTTGATTCTGCCCTGGCACAGCACGGAGGGTGTATTCAGGGACAGCTGCTCTTGAGAAGACTACAGGGAGAGAAAGCAATGGCAGAATCACCTCCACTGGGGTAAAGCAGCTTGATGTCTCCTCGGAGGCTGTTTAAGAGATGCATTGCTTCAGAGCATCAGCATCTTGGCTCTCCCTCGCCACTCATGCCCGTTTCCCACCTGACTGTGCCAAAATGCTATTCAGCTTGATGGCTGTGGAACAGTGGCTGAGGGAAGATTCCTAATGTCATGACAGATTTTCTGTCACCAGCGCACAGCTTGACTGTTGCTGTCGAAAAGAGAAAAAAAAACCCCAAAACAAAAATCCAAGAGTGCTGAGGATGCCTGAGTCCAGTTTATGCTGTGATTTTCAGCTGTTAGGAGTTGGTAGCCTTTACATCTTCCCCAACAGAGTTTGGGGTGGTTTTTTATTTCCTTATTGCAAATTTATATCACGGAAATATGACAATTATGTATTTACACAAAGATGCATTAACTCAGGAGTCTGTGGAAACCCACAGAAGCGCAGAAGTGTGTGAAAGGTCAAAATAGGTCTGAGATCAAAATATAATCTGAAGTAAGGCACGTTGATAGATGGTGTCATTTTAAAGGTTCCAAGGAGGCCTTGCAAATCCTCTGAACTTTATTCATCGTGTAGTATAATAAAAACTTAAATATTTAACATGCAAAAACAACAATAAAAAATCTTATCATTACATGCACTAGCTGTGCCTATACTAAGCAGGGCCAGGGTCTAATATGGGCTCAAGCAATGAGCTGTACAGTTAAATTTTTAGCAAGTATTAACTCCCTGGCAGAGTTTTGGCCAGTGCCAAAGTGCACAGTCTCAGGCAATGACCTGTTGCAGGTGCAGAAACCCCATTTTGGGTATGGGCTTTACAGACTGGGGCTATGTGGTGCCACTCAGCCTCAGGGCCAGAGAACTCTCCCAGCCCATTTTATCTGCAAGAATAAATGCAGTCTGTAGCTCCAAGCCAAAAAGGAAAAAAATTAGGCTACTTAAATCTGCTAGCAGCAGAATTTCCATCTTACAAAGGTTTATTTTTTAACCATGTATCATTCCAAATCGGTTTAAAATGTCAGTTAAACCAGGAATAAATGTCTAGCGCTTTTAAGAGAAAAGATGAGAGAATGTACCATGGAAATGAGTCTGGACCCCTAGTAGATAACATAAGATGGGGATCCTCTCTCTAGAAAAGTGGGTCAGACATTCATTATGTGAGGCAGAAAGGCAAAGGAGGCACGAACCTTGTCTAGTCACCCTTAATAATTCCATAGCACGTATATTTGTCTAGATGGCACCTCTGGCTCTTCTGAAGCAGCTGGTTGAGGGCCTGATACTGGCAGATGCTGAGCACCTGTTATGGAGCAATGGGTATCTTCAGTTCCTGTTGACATCCATGTTGAAAGTACCTCCCAGTTCAGGGACTTGTCTAACAGAAAATCTGGAAACCAGCAAATAACACACATCAAAACAGATGCCTGCAATATACGCAGACTGGCATGGTGGTTCTCAGTCCTCTTTGTTAGTTGGACAGATGTTAAGTGGAAGATGTCACATCTTATTTGATTGTAATGTTGATAAACATAAACTAGTTTGGTCCAGGCTAATTTCATAAAATACGATGTTCATAAACATCATGGTAGGAATTATACTTTACAAATACATAAACTGAAGAACTTCGCAACACCGTATGAAAAGAAAAATGTGAATTTAGTATGAATGATCCCAGGCATCTCTTCCCATTTAGAAACTGCAACTAAATCTATGAAATCAAAAGACTGATCCTAATCAGGCTCAATTCTTTACTGTTCCTGCTATTTTCATCTCTGCAAATCAAAAATAATAAAAAAAGCCACTATGGAAACTGAGACTAGGCCAATTTATCAGAATTAATTGAGACCATTAGGCTTGTTTACTAGTGGATTGGAAGGCTTTTATTCATCCAGTTACCCTTTCAAGGAATACAATTTCTGTTTCTTTGAACACTAGACAACTGCCACTTCTAATTGTGTCAAATACATGAAGGAATTGCTCGCAAAATAGCTGTAGCCAGGAGTAAGGAGACTGCAGATTGTCTAGTAATTAGATGTATCCATTGTACAAGATGGAATATGGATGGTAATATTATTCTGAAGGAAGGAATGAAGCTGACAGCCAGAATAGTGATCTTGTGGGTGACCTGACAAGAGAAATACGCCCTTGAGTTGAATCTTGCCTAAAGCAGAAACCAGCTCTACAATAATAAAACAAAGCTAGAGTAACTCCATTAGGAATCATTGGCAAGCAAACTTTGGCAAGCCATGGATTTATTACCTATACAGAAATTACAGTTCATATCTGAGAACTAAAATCTCAAAAAATTTATCCTAGAAAGATACTAAAAGTTTCAAAAGTTGTAATAGCTTCTGGTGCAGCTGTCACTATGTAAAAGTAATATAATTTCTTTAAAGTAGACTCCAGCAGAAAGCATATTTTCTTACAGATTTTGAGACGAACAAAATAAATCTGAGTAAAAGGAGTGTTTAGGAAAATCAGATTGCTTTAAATCACTAGTTTTTCCTCTCTTGCGAAGTTACAATTTTTGCTTAGTGGTAGTCTAAGTTTTAGATACTGTCCTTTATTTCAGAAGTTCAAGTACAGTGCACACTGGTAGTTTCCATCTGCCTTTGGATGCCTGCTGAGCTGCAATATCTGTAGCCAGGTAGTTTAAATCAGTCACACAAGAACAGAGGAGGAAAGCAAGTTCACAAGGCTGTCCATTAAAAGGACCAGTCTCCTTTCACACACCTTTTAGCCTGCATTGACCTTGAGAACACTTCCCTCCTTCACCCTGAAGTGTAAATATAATTACATTTTTCAAGTAGCCCCCATAAATACTCTTCAATCACAGCTTTCTTTAAATATGATTGTAGTAAATGTGTAGGTTGTGGCACTGGTGTCTATACCTGGCGTACTGGGTCCAGTTCTGGGCTCTTCATTGCAAGAGACCTGGACGTACTGGAGAGAGTCCAGCAAAGGTCCACTAAAACGATTAGGGGACTGGAGCACCTCTCCTGTGAGAAAAGGCTGAGACAGCTGTGACTATTCCACCCGGAGAAGAGAAGGCTCAGGGGGATCTTACCAATGTGTATAAATACCTGAATGGAGGGTGCAAAGAAGACACAGCCAGGCACTTTTCAGTGGCAGCCATTGACAGGACCAGAGGCAATGGGCACAAGATGAAACACAGGAGGTTTCCTTTGAACATGAGGAAACACTTTTTTACTGTGTGGGTGACTGACTCAGAGAGGCTGTGGAGTCTCCATCCTTGGAGATATTCAAAACCTATCTAGCCATGATCCTAGGCAGCCTGCTCTAGGTGTCCCTGCCTGAGCAGGGGGGGTGGAGGGGGTAGACAAGATGACCCCCAGAGCTCTGTCCCTTCCAACCTCAACCGTTCTGTGATTTTCTCTTTCAGTGATTCTGTGTTCAACTTGGCAAAGACTAAACTCGGATCTTAAATGTTTGCAAAACATTCCTGGGTATATTTATAGGTATCTTAAGAAAATGTCCCTTTTGTCAGGGGGTTTCTAGCAGGTTAATTTTTCCACTACAAATCCACTTTTGAACACTTTCTAAAAGAAGAAAGAATCAGTATAAAAATTACATCAAAGATCACATTGTAAATAGCAATCTATGATGGAAGATGTATTGACATGTGGATTTTTGAGTCTACAAGGCTGTGCTTTCAAATTCTTCATGCGGTCCAAAAGGAAAATGCAGAGTTTAGGCAAATTTGAAAACTTGTCTGCCAAATATATACTCAATTCGACTTTTATGGAAAAGACAGCAGAAGAATAAAACTCATGGCTCTAAAAAGAGTCTGTTAGTCCAACTGTCCCTTATGAACAGAAAAGGTTAGCAGATTTTAGATCTATTCCATTTTAAATCGTTAAATATACAGGAAAGGGAATAGACTGTAACACTGCAGATTTGCTAAAACCTTTTTAGGTACTTGCTTTACTGAGCACATCCTGCGATGACTTGCTTTATCTTAGCATTCATGTTTCAGTAAGGATGATCTACCTTCACAGTGGCATGTGGGATGCAATTTAATAACCTTATATAATGATCTTACATAAACTCCAAAATCTTGGCCAAGACTTCCCATTAACAAAGAGATGATTATACTCTTAAGCACTAGATCTCTTGGGTTCAATTCTGCTTTTACTCAAGCTGAGGAGTAGCACAACATAAGGAAGACTATCAGGACAGAGCTAAATGGCTTAACTGACTAGACCTTAATAGCCTAAGATGCTCCAGATACCTTAAACCTTAATTTCCACCAATCTCCTTTTTCTTTTATGGTTTATAGTTGAATCTGTAATGACTTCGACCAATTATGCTGAATCCAACACAGTATTAAGAAAGCACTGCAATTGAAAAGCAGTAAGAAATTCAGCCTGCTCTCCCCCACATTGAAAGTATGACAGAAATATACAATCTTAGATGAACTGAGAAGTTTCTTATTTTTCATGGGGATGTTCACAACTCTGAACAAAGATGAACTGGCTTTATCATAAGCCTTTGAACAAAAGAATTCACAGACCTTAGTCCAGGTTTTCACAAGGAAGAAAGGTAGGACCCTGTTCATCCACAGTGGTTTTAAGTGTATGTCCTTCTAAACTCTTAAATATCTCACAGGGTTAAAACCTATTCCTTCACACAGAAAAGTCTAAAGGCCGGGATACCTGTGTGTAGGCACAGGGGAGTTTGACCACAACTCTTTATTCCTGTGTCCACACACTCCCCAGCCAGACAGTCAACGCCAGTCTTCTAGAAATCACAAGACTGCTTTAGGGAAGTGACGATACTTCAAAATAACCCGAAAAAACAAATGCAGGTTTTGCTGTGCTTCAGGATTTTGATGCTGTAAGGCATTGCTCTTCCAGGTTCTCTCCACAGTTCTTGGTATAAATGTGATTCCGAGTGAAAGGTGGGGCTGCTAATTGTTTGCAGGACTCTGAGAGATGAGGGTCTAATAAACTCCAGGTATCATGAAGTTAAGAGTTATACTTGCTGGATTTCCTTAAGAGCTGTTTTCTTACTGGACAATCTCTTTTCTTATAATCAGAAAGCTTACTGGAAAAAACATCTACTGTGACAGAATGTAATTTTTCTAAAGAGCCTTTCAAAGTTAAAGACAATATTTCATTTAAATCTATTATTTGATTACACTAAAATTACTTACAAAAGACTAGTTAGAATAATGGTTACTAACAATGAATAAAACCAAGACAATCAATTATTTCAATTGAAAAATTAATGATAATTATTTTTAAAACCATCAAAACAAATGATGAAATTTCATTAATCTTAAACCTTTCCACAAACTCTATTTTGTGAAAAATCCAATTCAGAAGTAAATTATCTTTAACTGTCAAATCTGCGAGGAACACAAACTCAGTTCCAGTCAGCTGCATTCTCTGTAAAACCCCAGTGGAAGGGCCTGTGAAACAGCTTCTGCACCCATCCTGGGTAGCAAAAATCAGACCAAAAAATTTCCACCTTCAGCTCCCCCTTGGCCCACAGGATTTATGGTATGCAGAAAGGTGCATATGGGAGCCAGAAGTCTGCCTGCATTTACTATTACTGGATCCTGAGCAGACACTAAGCTTTTCAGTTGAAAGCACATTCACGGCACACACAAGTGCCCAACCGTCTGTTACAGACTGTTTCTCAGCTGTATCCTCTTCAAACAAAGAGATGAGAAAAAAAGGAAAAAATCTGAAGTACACCATACTACAGCATAGCAAAGTGAATTGAGGGGAAAAAATACCACCAAGGAAAATTGGAAAGGAAGAAATTGAATGTTTTCTTGCCATTGGAAGAGACAAACCATCTGTTTTTATCATTTGTTTTATTTTTAATGTACTTTTTGTGACCTATGAGGAAAAAAAACCCCAACAGCCTGTTATCACTGCAGCCTTTATGGTTACAGATCAAAATGATGAGACCACAGTGTAAGCTGAACAAGCAGCTGGGGGGTTTGTGACTCCACATTCCTTCCCCCATCTGAAGCTCTGAAATATTGGAGGAGTTTTAGCTGTAATATAAAATCTCCAGGATGCTAACCTTGCAAATACTTGCATTATCAAAAAACAAAACAAAACAAAACATTAATTTGTTGGTTTTTTTCCCCTACGTGAGGTAAGCCTTGCAGAATCAGATCTCAAATTTATAAGTTATCCTCGCAAACACATTTTTTTTTTTTCATTCTAAAACAGCTGAGTTCAAGCTGGAGTCTCTGCTTGTTTGGTTTTTTCTCTTAAAACAATTTGGATTACACACGTCTCTTGCACCATCTTTTCACCTAAGGCAAATGTAACTCTGGCATTCAGGAAACTTAGCACCACAGGTACCTGGACTTTTTGAAAGGAGTTTATAGTTTCAGTGGACACTGCCAAGTAGGCTGATTATAGCCTTATGGTAATTGTTGGCTTTTCCCCAGCAGGCTGCTTTCCTGTGTCAGTCTACTAAACACGATCTCCATCATTTAGATTTAAGCACAAGACAATCCACTCAGAGAAGGATCTAGCTATTTTTCATTAAAATGCTAAACTGTTTTCAGTATAAAATTGTACACACTACATTATTTTACTGAATTCAGTAAAGATCTGTAAACCTTATCTCATTAAAGAACTTGGATGGAGACTAATTCCTAAAAAATCCTTCACATTTTTTCAATCTGTTTCTTCTTTGGAACAAAAATTATCATGTTCTGCTGAGTTAAGACCAGGTTCTGATCAATTTAAGCAAATGACTCCAAAGGCTCTTGACCACTGTTCCCCTCCAAAGTTTCTCACAGACAACCAATGCAGACACATGGAAATACCAAATTTTCATTTTCACTGTTTCACATCTTTCTGTGGAGGGACTGCACATCACTTATGCTGGCCTTGCAGATCTCCAGGGTTCCACGCCATGCCTTTGCTCTAGAATTCATTTATTGCCAGTGATTTGGCTGAAGTTTGCTCCGTACCTCTATGCTTTGCATATATTGGTATTATTACAAGAGCCTAAGTGCTTTAGTCTGTCTAGCTATTCTTACAAGGAGATAAATTCTCAGAGGTCAGAGATAAGACACCAAAATGCATGGCTTTGATGGATGGTGCATCCCCTTTCTCTCTAATACAGCCAGGGGCATGAAGGATATAATGCAAGTTTCTCTGAGCCTATGAAGATATTTTGTGCAAGGCATCACTTCTTCATAAAAATCATTACTTTAGCTCTAGTTTTTCTCAGAATAATTATTCTGGATATTGTTCATTAATTGTAATAAGAAGTTAACTCTTCCCCTAACTTTGATAGCAGCATTTTTTCATCCTTTACTTGTCTGAAACAAAACAGGATAATATTGTTCATGTAAAATTTCATTCTCTTGGATGCCTATTTTTGTGCCATTAAAAGGGAGATAGAATATGGCATTACTGACTAGACTCTGTCTGAGTGATTTTGAAAGTAGCACAGCCATATTGTTCTTTCTGAATGGATCATGATAATATGGCAGTTATTTTTCATTATTATTGCTTTGTACAATATAACAAAATCATCATGCTCCTCTGTTCGTAGACAAACACAGCCCTGACTAGTTTTCACTGCTGTCGGGCTTAAATCTTCCAGCTGTCAGAAAAACAAGGGGACAGAAAATCATTTTTTCTGTGGTTTCATAAAAGAAATTAAAGAGTGCCAGTATAGTTGTCTGTTTCATTGCCGCATACGGGGACCACATCCATCTCTGACTTCTTCCAGAGCCTGCCTCAGCATGTAGGAGTCACTTGTGAGCACAGCAGTGGAGACACAGTGATTTTTCAATGACTGACTGTATTGAAGACAGTCTAATCAAATTGAGCCGCAATCAAAAATGAGAGAAGACACTGGCGTGCACTTTTTCTGCATCCAAATTAAAACCAGGAGAAATAAGTTTCTGCTCATACAGTGTGTTTTATGCCAGACACATAAAGGAATCAAAGAGCTTGGAGACAGGCAGGGCACAACCACTTTGTGTTGAAGACTGAAAGTGTTTACCCAGCAGGTGAGAGATCTAGGGTTGGTGCCCATCTTTGTCTCAGAGTTTTCAAAACCACCTTCCCCTCACTTCAGGAAAATGCACTAATCATACGTTCTTGTTTTCAGCCTCTCCCCTCAAAGTTGTATAAAATACTGTACTTTATATAAAATGCTTAAGTATTCATTACATGATGATTTTCCATTAAGTTCAGAGCCTCCTGTTACTGTCTTGTGTAATGAGCATTCTATTATTTTTACAAAGTGGAATAGCTTCAGCAGAACAGCTTGAAAGAAATCTTCCCCACTGCAGTCCCACAGGAAGGGAGTTTCAAATCCTGAATGAGTTCACTAACTTTCTTGTTTAAAGGAGGGCTTTTCCTCCTCCAAACAACCCTGGAAAAAAAAATATTTCCTAACTGAATCTATTTGGTAAATTCAACCTGTGTTTGTCAGCATTTTAGGTGAATGGCCATTTTACATCATCTACCAGTGGAATTTTAAAATCATAATTAAACCTTGATCTCATGTGCATTCTCATCTCATTTTTTGTGGGGAGGGAGTTGTGTTTATTTAAGAAAGCCTCCATTTAATCCACATCTATTAAATCACCATTATTTAAGTTATGTCAGTCCTGCCTGTAGCTCTCTTGGAAGCTGGACTCAAGCATCAAAAAAATCCTTCTTGGCTTTTGGGCCTATGACCTAAAAATATTTTGTCTCTTGATCTGGTGATAATAAAAATTCCTAGGAGTAGGATAGGGTGAAGATTGGTGCCACTGAGATACACTCTTTCAAAGGGTAGATCAGTGAAAGAATCGCATCAGAACATCAGAAGATCTTAGCTGAATATTGATTTTCATCTGAAAACCAAATTCTGCCTTTAGATTATGTATGTGCAACTGTCTTTATGTGGCCTTTGGGCTGGAATAAGAAGGTTTCTGTGTCACAGCATTGGCTAGAGGGCTTGTGGCCCTACTGTGTGACATACACAGGTTCACCCTAAAATGTAATCATTGCCCTGCAGGGACTAGCGTTTGCAGACTTCAACCAAGAATTGGGAGCCAAGCACGGACCTCCTGAATGGCAACCCAATAGCCTACAAAGTAGTTCACAATGTCCCAGTTTGATTTCTTCTCCTTATCTTCATGGCAGCACAAAATAAAAAAAATCAGTAAGGCAAGAGGCTTTAATCATCACATTGTCTTCAATGTCAGACATAATTGCAAAATACTGCGATGATGCACATAACACAGAAAATACCTGAGTAAATAATAACTGGTGTTAGCCACACATAGGTAGAATATTAATCTTACCATCTGTCAAAATAGCACACTTTTCTTGCCATAGTGGTAACGCTGATTCACCAGATTTAGCCTACTGGTACATCAGAATCTGACCCTGAGAAGCAATTAAAGACTATTTGTGTACTGGATAGACAGAGACTGAAAGATCAGGTCCAAGCTTTAAATGATTTTCAGTTTCTTAATGGCACTAGAAGGTTAGTGCAGCAGTAGGAATACTAAGTAACTTTTTAAAAAACAGTAAAACCACCAGCTGGAAACACCTGGAGGAAGAATCAGTGAGATTTTTGCTCTTAAATTAATCCAACTCTCTTGATTTTATCCAATTAGCTTGGCTTTTTTACCTTACTATGCATGCACCAGTGGCCTGAGATACTGATGTAGAAAAGTAATTACTCAACAGAACAACTATTTAATTGCTGAACATGAATATTAACAGCTGAATAATACTAGCTAAATAAATAAAGATTAGTCTTCCTAATCCCACTAGTTCCTCCAAAAACACATGAGCTAGGAACCTGGACCAGCTTAGCCTTATATGTGGTAATTTGTTCATTCCGTATACTTCTTCAAATAGTTTCTGGTCATTAACATTTTTACTTCTAAAATTTGTGAAGTTGCAAAACAGAAATGCACTCACTCCAAAGAGAAATCACTCATAATAATACTGTTGCAGTAGTTGAAGAAACTATTATTTTTGTAGAAGTCAGCAACCCAAAATATATTTGAAGGGACACTGAGGTCAGGCCACTTGGGCTTACAGAAGTACTTCAAGCCATACTCTCCACAGCAATAAAATCAGCGTGAAAATGGGCAGAACAAACCTTCCATAGGAACAGAAAACAAACCAGTGCTTGTGCTTTCCACTTAAATTCTGCCTTTAGGCACCCCAAATTCTCTCTTTTTAAGGCATGAGTAGTTTTGTTGTCCTTTTATCATGGGTAATTTACATCTCTAAATTTTAAAGCTATCTGCTGGATGTACCCCAACTAATAAATAATAATGGCACCATATATGCTAATTTACATCAGATGTCTCTCTAGAACACCTCCCTTTTATTTAACTATTATTTAATAAGGCATATCAGCAATTTCCTCTTCTTATAGCCTTAACCAAGAAAGATCATTTCATTAATCTTTATCCTGTTACTTTTACTCTGTTTAGTTTTACACTACACAGCATAATTCTTCTGAGATAATCAGCTAGCTTCCATGATGGAATAATGTATCAAGAACGCCAGCTCAAGGTATGCAGGGTGCCTTTGCCGCTGAGCACTGCTTGAATTCCCCAGGGAAATGTGAACAGATAGGGTATTTTCAGCTGAAGATAGCAACACAGCAAATAGCAATGCAGTGTTGTCATTTTGAGGTAAAAGGTAGCAATCTGTTATTGTGATCAGAGTTATTTAAAGGCTGCTTTCAAATTAGCTTTGCAGCCACAAATGTGTAAATATTTAATTTTTTTTCTAAGCAAACATGAACCAGTTCCTTGAGTGAAAACAGAACATGTCCGAATTGAATGTACTTCTGTATAAAAATGATGGTTTCTTTCACAGGAAAAACATATCAAAAGTAATGTATCCGATGGAACTCCAGCCTTGACACATGTAGATAAATAAAAGTTGAAATGTAGTGCTAGCGTTTGTCACTGGAAACATAATGCAGAATTTAGGCCAAGATGTATTATAAATTTAGCACAGCTTTAAATACAATACCCAAACTTGAGAAAGTGTTCCGATCAAGTGTAACGCTTCTTTCTTTAGTCTTCCCTATTTTGCAATGCTGACTAACTTCAGCCATTGAACCCGCGCTACAAATGGTGAGATCAAGAAATCAGGGCCAAGTGTGTACCTCGCATTGTCACTCTGGTATAGACACCAGAAAACTGCACACTACATTCTGGGCCCACCATCTGAACTCTTTACCAGGTGGTGTCTCGTAGAAAATCAAAACGCATAGGGCCTATCCTTTAGTCCTTTGGTAAAAAAGTGCAAAGAAGTCAGCATGGCTCTCTTGTCTGTTTTCCTACTTTCCTTTCTTACTCACCACTCACTATTTGTATTCCACCTTCTTCAGCCCATGTTGATTTTCCTAAGTTTAGCAGAGATTTTGCATGAGCAAAACAACAGTATTTGATCCCAGACATCAAATTAAATTAGCAGTGTTGATTAACTGCTCTCAGATGAGTCACCTGCTACTTCCAGTAAGACTCTGCATCCGAACTTTGGAATAAGCCTACTGCCCAACAAGTAAATTATCTGAATACAGCTTAGCTGCTGCTCATGTGATGGATAAAAGAAAATGGGCAGCTTCATTCCCTCTTGGACAGACTCGAGTGAACACCCTGTTACATCCTGAACCTACTGAACAAGCTATTTCCTCCTTCCATGGCGTTACTCTTCCATGGAACCAAAGCACACTCACTTCTCTGCACCTAGCAGAGAAGAAAAATGCTGTTCTACCTACTGTAAAGGAGGGAGGGAGAGAGAGAAGCTTTGTGCCTTCTCCGCTTCTCCCTCACCCCAACTTTTTGCTCCAGCCAGATGCAGGGTGACCCTAAGCAGTTACATGTGTGGACTTAAAGATTACAAGACAGAAAGTGGATGGATGGTCCCTTTTTTTTCTCCTCCTATATATGGAACTCCCATTGGCTTTCCTGGGTGCTCCCTCTATAGACTGATGAGCAACAGGTCAGAGGAGATGGAAAAACTTTTTACCTGCCAACCCCAGAGTTCAGGATGTGTTGTTTCTCCTGCAGCAGTTGATGACACCCTAACACCTTAGCAGCACTGGAGCTGCATTCCTACGCTGTAACAGGGGAAGCAGGACCAAGGGCCTGAACTAAGGTCTTGGCAGGTAAGTGAAGGAGCAACCAGTATCAAACAGCTTTTTTTTGAAAGTGTACGTCTTTGTAATGTTTAAGTCTTAATATGTGCTCTGCTTTACTTGGGAGCTTGAACTTCCACTTTTCAGAAGAGTATTTGAGATCACCTATTAACTTTGCCAAATGCTTGAAAAAGTGTTGATGAAACTCATAAATGCAGAGGGGCTAGAAATGTCTCAAAACTGGGATTTCATCTTAGAGCTGAGCAGAAGTTATTCAGATTACTGGGGGAGGGAGAAGCTTTATGCTACCAACGTATTTTTGTATATCGCCACTTAGGATGATTGAGAGCATTGTTATATGGTGAATACCCAATATTCAAAATATGAGCTCTGTTAGGATTGGGAGGGGAAATTTTTTTGTTTGTTTGTTTCATTGCTTGTTTTCTCTCAATTGGACATTTAGGGAACACCTGATAAGGGGAAATCTCTATATCCTTACTACGTTCCACTTCTTAAGCTTAATTATTGGAACTAGGTTTCCTATAAGAATACTTACGTCATTCAAAATGTGCTTTATTTCAGTAGTTATCAGGAATTGTGTCTTCAGTGGCAATATCATGTTCCAGAACATTCATAGGGAGCACACACAGAGGAAGTCGCTACCACTAAAGCAAACCAAATTAAAAAGATATTTACAGAAAAATATGTGATGCTAGCTACCAGCTCAAAAGAGAAGAAAAAAACCAAAACACTAAAACCATCCTTGCCTAAAGGAAGTCTTTCTTTTCCTTGCTTCTGGTAATGTGAGGGTAATGGATGCCTTTCTTTTGAGAGGCCAGTAAGTTTTACTTTTTGGACTGAAAAACAAATTTGGGTCAGAGAAGGAACTTATAAGGAGCTGCCACGACCTAAATTCTGTACCCGAGCCATCTACCGCCATTGTATCTTGGAGAGAAAAAAAGGAACGTTCATAAAGAATGAACAACCATCCACAACCGATGTGGCACCAAAGCCCCATCAACGGCCAATTCAGATATTCTTATCCCTCTTATCCTTATTGTTACCAATATTCTCAATTTACCAAGTGAAATCACTCCAAATCTGACCTCTAAGTTTATGTCCATCTTTCAGCAGATTAACTGTGAGTTTGTAAAAAATTACACATGCTAATAGCAACTGTTAATTAACATTCATCAGAATTAAGGGAAAAAGTCATCATCAAAAATTTCTCTCCAAACTGTGGGCGCAAATTTTAGGGGCAAGAGTGAAAAATGACACTTTACATAGGTTTGTATCTTTTAAAAGTTTGCATTACTATAGTCATTGTTTTAAATTAACTTTCTCTAGACAAAATAAAGTGTTGTACTACATTGCAGCCTCACTGTTAGGAATGAAGATAGAGGAGACAATGCAGGAAGGCCAACACACACGACCAAAATGGAGAGTATCCAAGTCATAGAAGAATGGTAAGTTGGTCAAACTGCTATTTAACAAATGTTTTTAATTTGCCCATAACTAATATCAAGAACTGCCTTGGTTTTTATGTTTCAGGAATGTCCTTTTAATTACTTTTCCTCCAAAAAAACCTACAACAATACAAAAAGAAGCAAAATCTTTCCTGACAATGAAATGCCAGCAGAGACATTCATAAGCCAGGCTTACTTCCAGTTTCTTATTTGCGGGGAAGAACTGTGGGAGAAATGGGAGATGCATGGATGGTTGCATATACCTGTGGGTCTCTGTGAGAAGCCTCTGCTACTGGTGGGATCACCTTCTTCTGTTTATCAAGACAAGAAGATATTTCACATTTTCAACTTCACATTTTTAACATAGCTACCTTTCATAAAACAGCTTGGAGTATGGTTTCACTGGAATTAACCAAGGAAACACATACCTTGAAAAACAGGCTAACACACACTGAAAGTCTGAGATTCTATTTCCGTCTAAAGCTTGGGCCCATGTTTATTGCGTTGGGGAAAATGCTAACCTATCAGTGGCCTTGAATTCTCTAATGCCATAACAAGCAAATAAAAACTTAACTCTAGAGGATATGATTGATGGCAAAAGCAATCCAAACAACTCATTGTCTTCATTACTACTCATGGTCATTTATGAGAGGACAATGTCAGAAATTTCCACAAAATTCTATCTATTCCCAATAGACAACGAGGGAGCACAGGATGCTCCTGTGCATGTGGATGTCAGCTCCATCCACTTCAGCAGTTTCTTTTCACTCTCCTCAGACAGAGGAGTTTTCACCTCCAAATCTGTATGTTTATAATTTTTGGTTCAGATTACAATTATTTTGCTGGATAGTTTAAATGTTAAACACTTTCTCATTTATTACATCTTTTGGACTGCCGAAAGGCTATCACAAACAGCTTCCCATCATCCAGTCTGCCTTGCAGAGTAGGAGCAGATAAATGGACTTTAAGAGAAATCATATAAATAAATGTCACTTATTGTGCAACACGATTACACAGAAGCTTGTGGTGGATCCTATCAGCAAGGGGAGGGTGAGCCCTCAGAATTAAGTTTGAAAACATATTTAGTTGTTGTTAAATAACTTGGAGTATTACCTTCTCAAGCAATTCATTGGTACATTAATGAATTAGTGACGCAAGTTAGTCTTCTGATCACTTATCCAGTGCGTCCACTGTTACAAGTCATAAATAGGTTCCTTCAGAAAATGGGAATAAGGACTTTTCCCATTTCTTCTCTCTCCAGTTTTGCCAGCAACATCCATCACATCTTGTGCCAATAGATCATCATTCAGGTCAATAGCGCCAAACAGAGGGAAGCTTAGCAACCCTTAGGTACAAGCACAGAGAAATATGCTAATTTAAAAGCTCTCTGAATCACTATTTTGTTGGGCCTCATTAGTATGCTCTTGGCTGCCAAGAGCCTTTTGTTTTTCTTGTCCTTCCTGAACCAAATCGTGTGGCAGCCAGTGATTGGCCAAACAGCATCAGAAGCAGGCAGGGACATCAGGTGTCATCTAAAACACTCATGAAAGAGGGTCTATTGCCAACTTCCTGAAATCACATCTCCTTTAACTGCAGAGGCAGGAATTCAGTGTTGTTGTAGGATTTTGTCTTTAAGTCTGGTGGCTAACAACACTAGCAGAAAAGTTGTGGGAAGCCAAGTGCATGTCTCATAACATTAAACACGTTTAGTGGGCTATTCAGATAATGAATGCACAAGTGAAGAGTGAACAAAATTCCCCTGTCACTGCTGAAGCCTTGTTGCTTCCAGTTTTCACTCTGGACTAAAGTGCAGTTGAAAGGAGAATTTTTGGACAAATGTATGAAAACAGTGTTACAAAAATAGAAGCATATTTGTAATGATACTTTGCTTTTGCAGCCAAAACCCTACTGCAGATGAAATTTTGTCTTGGGCTCAGAATTTTGACAAGATGATGAAAACACCAGCTGGGAGGAACCTTTTCAGAGAGTTTCTTCGAACAGAATATAGCGAGGAGAACCTGCTTTTCTGGCTTGCATGTGAAGATCTAAAGAAGGAACAGAATAAGAAAGTTATTGAAGAAAAAGCAAGACTTATATATGAAGACTACATTTCTATACTATCACCAAAAGAGGTAAAGCTGTAAATGTTACATTTGCATCTTCTGTTACTCCAGAGCAGAAATGCTATACCCTGGATTTCCAGATGGGGGTCTGAAAGTCTGTCTGATCTATCAGATGAAAATCTTAGATTGGACGTTAAATCAGGAAAGGAAGGGACAGAAAAAGTAGAGACACAGGGCCATTTAGCGTCACTGGCCACAACACCTCAAAGCTCATTATAAGAGTCAAGAAACTCCAGTAAGAGAAGTCTGAGAAACAGGTAATGCTACATGCCTGCCAGAAAGAGGAAGTAAGTAATCTAAATGGATTTCTGGAGAAAAGGTACCAAAATTAGGGAATTTAAATCAGAATCATTATAAATTTATCAGCTGCAACAGCTGTCTGGGAGAAAATCCAAATTTGTACCAGTTATTCCTATGTGAGAGTCCAGGAATGGAGACCACATATGTTCTCTAATTAAAGGTATGATGATATCTAGGAAATTATATAAGATTTTCTTCAACCCTTAAACTGAAATAGACAAATTGTGAAATGTTCTTCACCTGGAGTAAAGAAAAAGCATTCCCTATCAAACCATGTTTTGCAATAAAGTTATATATATATAAAAGCACTACAGAAGAGGCTTTCTTAGGCCACGTCATGTACCTTTAGCTCCTTTGCCTTGTCTCTGTGCATTGCATCTGACTTCCTACTCAATAGCATTATGCTAATTTATGCTCACTGTGGACCTTGCTTCCTACATTTTACTTCTGCACTGCATTCAGTAATAATTTGCAACTTCATTCATATGAATGAAGCCAACAGCAATTTATAGCTCCATTATCTTCTCTTGTGCCATAGTGTATACTTCTGCTTTGGAGTGAGATAACTGCCAGAACCACAAGCTCATAATAAGTTTTCCTTATAACACAATACAATATCTCTAGTACATATATATATATATATATATGCTGAATGCTCTTTTGTCTTTTGAAGCTAAGATTAACCAGCAGTTAAAATTCAAATACTAAGTGTTGTTTGACTTAGGGTTTAACAAAACTACTCAGAAACTTCATGCACTGGATATGTGTGGAAGTCAGCGATCCAGTTGCTCCTGCCCCTACTGGAAATCTTATGAGGCAAACAAAAACTGTCTGCAACACTTCAGATCAGCATGGAAGCTGAAAAGTCCTTGTTCATCCAGGCATCCCATTCCAGATGTTATCTCTTGGCATAAGAGCTGAAATATTTAGCATTACTTATTTAGTGATAAAGTTATTGAGGCAGAAGGTCTTAGTGTTCTGAACAGATACCTTATATTCATCTGTTTAGCAAGGAAATACCTTCAGCATATTCCAACTAGTTTTGCCATCTGGCTTCAGTGAGTCACTGAAAAACTACAATGTAAACGAATAGTTCCATATTTTTTTCATTCTATAAGTGCAATTAACTTTTACTATTTTCAATGGCAGAAACCCCCATCATCCTGCCAAATTTGAGCTTTTTATCCCAGCTATTATAATCACAGAATCACAGAATCACCTAGGTTGGAAAGGACTTTTTAAGATCATCTAGTCCAACCAATGAAAAAAAAGAACAAAACAAAAACAGAAAAAAAAAACCCACCCGCCACACACCACACCACACCCAAAACAACACCAACCCAACACTAATGCATATCCCCGAGCACCATGTCAACTCGTCTCTTGAATACCTCCAGGGATGGTGCCTCAACCACCTCCCTGAGCAGCC
>JAOXNO010000024.1:55171795-55182087 GCA_028565335.1 Limnodromus scolopaceus | reverse complement strand
AAATGTTTGGGGTTTTTCTTCCTTAAGTGACAACGAAATGAGGCTTTGGGTCTGCCACAGAATGAGGTAGTCAACTAGCTTGAATTTTATGAAGTATTTTATGATGCTGCTCTGTTGGGATGAAACAGCTGGACAGCACTGAACATTCTTTCCATAAAGTTTGATTTACTCCCTGCCATTGTATGCTTTTCTTAACCTGAACAGCAAACTTAGAGAATTGGTGGGAGGAGCTTACTTTTCAGAAAGAAAACTTCAAGCATCCCTATTCAGTGTAAAGAATGAGAAATATTACTTCGTACTTTTAAACATTGCAGCGACAAGGCTACATTCTCTACCTAAATGATTATGTTAATATGAAAGTAAGTTGCATTAGGTAGTAGAAGGTGGTTGGTTTTGATGGTCTGAATTAGGGGTCCGTTCTATGCATTTATAACAGTAGGAACCGAAAAAGCTAAAGATAAAATTAACATACTACTTGGTATGACGCTTTATTATAGGAAGCCTTCTAGGCAGGAGGACAGATCAAAAATAAGTTGTTGACTTCTGTTACACCAAGAATCAGTATCAGATAAGTCTTCTCTCAAATCTTATTCTTGTTTTTCTTTTCATTAGAATGGCGCTAACGCATCAGAATATGCTGCAACAAGGGAATATGTTCTCTACCGAGCGGCTTTAGCTTCCATTCAGAAAGCAACCCCACCAAAAAACTTGAGTAAAAAAGGCACCAGATCCAAAGCATCTAAGAATCACAGCAGGCTTATGGAGTTTTCTGAGGTAACTGGTGATTTGCATTCATCTGTAATTTCTTGTATGTTGTCTGGCACACGATCAGCTTGTGAAGAATATTTCTAAAAGTAATCTCTCCAATTTGAAGTGCTTGTTAGTATGGCTCGACTTTGCTTATCAACTGTATTTTAAGACAATGTCAGAAACTAAGCGGAGAATATTGGTACATACAGTGAGATGTTCTACATCTTTTTTCCTTTTTTTTTTCTCCCCCCGTCCCCCTCCAAGGTGTCTAGGTATCCTTAAAATGACTTAATAGGGTTCTTCTGTCTTAAATTTTGCATTGGATAAGACATAAAAATGTTTAGTATTTATCCTCATAGTTTCCACTGGCTTATAATGAATCACATGTTTTCCATATAGCAATCCCACAAAAACTATCAATTTTGCTTCAACACTGATAATCAATTATTTAAAAAAAAAAAACAAAAACAAAAACAAAGACTAAGTAGTGAATAATTCTCCTGTTCATTCAATGCTGCTTTTTCAACTATTTATCTGACATTAAGTTGGCTTTTTTTAACTAGACATTTGTAACGTCACACATTTGGAGTTGTCAACAATAGCTAACAGCATAAGCTTCCCTTCACCTTGTTATTTTTCTGAAGGTTTTGCTTTTCCACATATATGTGCGAGTCTACGTTGCAAGGGGGGGTCTTATAAGACTTTTGAAAGTGTTTATTGAAAGTCATTGTTTGTTAATAAGCAACATATTTTCTTAACTAGAAAAAAATTTTACACTAAAGCTCCAAAGTCTGCAAATTGGTGCAATGAGAGAAGAAAATATAATTGCACTGGAAAGCGTGATCAAGCTGCTCTCATGCAACTGTATAACACATCTGAAATTTGAGCTGTACATTTAGTCTGTCTGTCCTTTAAATTTAAAATTTAAAGAATTTTGAATTGTCTACCTCTATTTCTGTGCAAAGTACCTGCAGTTATAGATTGATTATTCCTGTTCAATCTCCATAAGAATTTGATACAACCAGAATTAGGCTAAATTCGTCATTTATCTCTAGAGTAGGAGAAATCATATGCTTTCGTGGCACTTGGATAACATCAGGGGATGTTTGGGCTGTGTATTTACCCTCTACTCATGATTTTTCTTTATATGCTTTTTCCACCAGGCTGCCAAGACCTTGAAAAACACTGAAAGCCTTAAAGTCTGCCATCACTGTGGCTCACCTGCAAAGTACGACTCCTATCTACAAAGAGCGACGTGCAGTCGTGAAAGTTGTGGATTAGACTTTTGCACAAAGTGCCTGTGCAGTTACCACAGCTCCAGTGACTGTATGAGTGGCAAACCAGTGAAACCCAGCTCTAATCTAGGGTCTCTTCCGGGGACGAAGAAAAGCAAACAGAATCTACGGAGGTTGTGATCCCATCCGTCCCAGTACAGATAGTCAGGTGTCCCATAACAGTTTTTTTAGGATATGAACTTATTTACAAAGAAAATCAAACAACAAAAAAAGTGCTTTCTGCAATTCTGTATTTAAAAAAAAAAAAAAAAGGTTTAATTTTATTATTCCTCTGTACTATTTGGTCATGTTCAAATTCCTAGGAATCATCACAAATACCCATTTTAAAAAGCCTTACTAATATCTAAATTTAAAATAAAGCTCTGGTTATGGATTCTGATAACATTTTCAATATTTTCCTGACAATTTGTCTATTGTGTTCCAGTCTTCAAAGCACTCTACAATACTATTGAATGAAAGAACAAAGTTTTGCCAAGTAGCCTTCCATGTGTAACCCTAGCAATTCTTGAATGCCAGAAAGGGGATGCGTAAATTGTGTTTTATTTAAATATTTACTCATGTTCAAAAGTCTTTTAAAAGCATTTATAGTGAGAATGCCAATTGAGATTAGTGAATTTTATGATAATCTTTTTTCAGGGCTTTGCCTTTATTTTAAATGTGAAAGTTCATAATACCATTTTCTCTGATGGTTTACCTTATAGGAATCTTAAATTGTTGCTCTTGCTTCATTTCTTCGTTCAGAAGCTGCAGGTTTTCCTTGAGCTGAGGTGAAACCCTTTCCAACTTAAAAAAAAAACGTACTGTATCTTGACTAAAAAAATACTTTGCCAGTGTTTTCCAAATGATAAGTTTTTTAATATTTGTGTATATTTGTAAATACTACTTTAAATATTATTCATGTTTGTCTTGTAAATGTGAAAATAAATTACTATTCTCAAAAACTTTGTTGGCAAATCTGGACTTCCTATTTATCATCTTAAAATGTTACTTTTCATGCTTGTTTTTCATATACTCTAGTACATACTTAAAAATGTTGATTTAACAAAGAGGGAATCTCCTGATTTTGTATACAACGTACTGAGTCCATTCTCGTACCGTGTTCCTGCAGCTTACCTAAAGGCTCCTAGTAGTAAAATTGCTGATAGTTTCTGAACCAATGCATTCCGTGGAGAAGTTTGTGTTGACTGAATTTATGCTGCTGTTGCAGAACCAGCTCACTGTCAGTAAAGTCTTTGTGATTCCACAGCAAAGAAAGGCAAGCTTTCAAGAAAAGGACTGATTTTCTGGAAATGCCCGAGGGTTGGGTGTCTTTTTCCCGATATTAAGTAGACGACCGACTGGGCAGGCAGCACTGTAGGTCCTGCTCCTACAACTGGGAGAGCACCTACATACTGCATGGCAACTTTTCCTGCATTTGTTGATTTTCCACTTGTGACAGCAGTGGTAGAAAAAGTTGAGCACCACCTCTAGCGTTTGCCTTTTATGTGGCGAACTTAATCTCCTAACCTGGACCTGAGACTTAAAATAAGAGGCTGGCTGAGTAACATCAAGAGTTTTCATCTGTAAATATCTGTTGTCTATTTAAATCTGCTGACGGATATGCTCAAGATCTGAGAATGAAAGGTAGAACTCCTCCATTCTGTTATAATTACCTATTCTGATAATTAGATTATACCACCTTTACCAGCCAGTCCTGCAGGCCAGAAGAAGATTGGTGTTTGTATAGGAAGTAATAACCCTCAACTACTGGATATTGGTTTCTCCAGTATTGTTTGTGGGACGTGGAAAAGGCAATGGTCAGGGGTTTGATATGTCTGCAAAGACCGTAAGTCTGTTAGTAGGTTGTAGGCTGAGCACAGACAGATAACAAGTATAAGCAAAAGTTTGTTATGAGTTTTTTCATCTATGTCTGTTGAAATTCCTGTGTCCTGAAGAGCACAGATGCCTTAATGTGATCTGGACAGATACTGCCCTTTAGCACATTGATTTTGAGAAATGCAGCAGAGGCATTCACACTCAGAGGAGTGTTGCAGAGTATGATTCGTCTTGAATTAAAATTTGTATGTCTGTTTTGTTGCTGAATGCGGGTGATACAAACAATAGCTTTACTTTTTCAGGTTTTGAGCTTACTAAGGACTAAGGTTAACTATCCGCTTCAGTAGGCTTAACAATTTGTGCACAGAGTGAGGAACAGCTTTTTTTTTTTTGCTGCTTTCCTGTAGAAATTTATTTGCTCATGTAGAATTTGAGGAAAGTTCCTTGTTAACTCCAGATAAGGGGGGAAGAACTGCACTACATGGCTTCAGTGGTCACAACTGGAGATGAACAATATGGAGAAGGAGACATTTTTCACTGAATGATAAGAGGCAACTAATTTCTTCCTGAAACATTGTTTCAAAGGTGAGATAAGTACTTGACTTCTATTAGAACTTTGGTCAAGCTGTAATGAGTCTGCTGCAAACCATTATGGCTGTTTCTTTCCTCTTGCCCAACCATTTTTATGGTCTTATCCTGATCCTCCAACCCTTGCCCTCCCAGCTTTAGTGTTAGTAATCAGAGTAGACGTTCAAGATTGCAGCCTTCAACAGGTGGGTGACAGCTCCTTAAGGACCTTGACCTGTTACCAATGCTTGCAGTTTTCTTATGCAAAATTTCTCCGTAGGAGCATGGGGATCTGGGGTGGCCACACAGCTATTTCCTCCTTTATGGTAACCTTGCCCAGCTGCTGAAACCTTGCCCAACAACGCTGAGCACTGGAGCTGCACAAAAACTATGCATCTTGCTGAAAATCACGATTGTTCGTCTCCTTACAAACAGCTTCAGTGAACCGCCTATGGCAGACAGAAACAGAGGACAATCAGTCCCCACCCTGGCATCTACTGCTGAGAGAGAAAGCAGCTTCTAATGGAGAGAGAGGGTGTTGGAAGTTATTACTAGAGAGTGCCCCAACCAGTGCCGAGGAGAGTGATAAATGTGCCAAAGGCAGGAAAGAAGTAGTAGATGCAGAATGTCGTTAATGGCTGTGCTGAGCTTATCTTGAACCTGCCTTTGATGTGTAATCAATATGTGAGAGTCCTGCCTAAGGCAGGAGCATAGCACTTGCCATATGGAGAGGAGCAGCCCCCAACAGCTACAGCTGTGTTGTCAAAACCACTTTCAGACTCAACAACTGGCAGCCCCAGTGACATTGCAGGAACGCGATAAGCTTCTTACCCACATTACATATGCCTTTCAGACCTACAGAGGGTGATAAATACCTGCAGGCTGACAGGGTCCCCTCTCTGGCTGGTGCAGCAGAGTACAGATTTCTCCCAGTGACATGCTTATCTCTAGGCATGGCTCTGCATGGTGAGGAAAAAAGGGTGGGATGTTTCTCTGCTCGAGAATTGCCGTGGTGGCTAGCAGCTGTTCCCCCTGGCCTCAACAACTACGGAGCCAGAATATTCCTCAGCTTCACCCTAGCTGGGAGGCAGGCAGAAGCAGGGGTTTAAGGCTTTCTGAAAACAATATTGAATATCCATTTTTGAATATCCATTCAATTTTGCAGCTCTTCTCTCTTGCACTTACGATGTTGTCCTGAAAAACCTGAGGAGCTGCTTGAGGTGCTTACATCTCTCTGCAAAGCGCTAAAGGCAATTTCAGCTGTCCCACCACAGCAACCAGACAAGCTGGGGAGGTGTCAGATAATGATGATTAATCCTATGATAAACTCACTTGTTTTTACAAGGATGAGTTTGTATGCATTTACCAGTGCAAATTATCTTCCAGCAGCAGCCTTTGAGGTTCCTTTGAGGACTGTGGGCCATGGAAGAACCAAACCAGAAAAAAAGACCCTCTTACTTCAACATCAAAACTGCTGGTGTCTTCGCACAGCAAGCAAGGTAGCTGTTCACCTGGGAGGCTGACTTCTAACACATGGCAAAACCGCGGCATATTGTCACTAGCCAAAGGCTCCACCACGAAGAAGCGACATTTTAGCATGCTGAATGTTTTGTTTGACAAAAAAAGTTTAAAACTCAAAGTTCTGGCAGCGCTCACTCTCAAAAAAAAGCTCAAAATATTTAAAGTCTGCCCTGACTCACAGAGTTTAAAAAAAGCAATCTAGATTAAGATTGTGGTAAAAATTCTCCACCTCTCAAAATATCTGCTCCTAAAGCCAAGGGCTGAGAACCTTTTTGAGGCCATTATGCTGTAGTGTAGCAATTCAAAAAAATTAAATATGTTCTGGAAAGGGAAAACCACGAGATGGTGCTCTTGATACACTGCATGAAGCTGGATTCATTGAGTTACTTCTTGCTGGATATTTCGTCCACCGCCACTGACTGTAGCTATCCATCTAGTTACTACAGTCATGGGTAATCAATTAAATCTGCAATTTAAAAAACAAAACCCAAACCTTGAATTCAATTACTGATTTAAACACTTTTTCAAACATATTTGTGGAGGATATGTAATTCTTTACTGAACTTAAAAAAATACAGGTGACTTCCATAAAAGTCTTATCCTGCTGCTAAATGTGCATGTCTTCTTCAAGGAGTTATTTGCTGCCCTAAAGACGTAACATTTATTTTGCCTGCCTTGTGCCCCTGTAGAGAGCAAAGCCACCACTCCAAAGCAGTGGGTGCAAACTGTCCCATCAAACCCTCAGCACAGGTCTGGAGCAAGCGGTAAGTGGAGCTTTGTCTGGGATCAGATGCCATGTTCCTCACCCATGGAGGTTCGATGAACACTTCAGCTGTGCGACTGCTGTGGTATGACCTAGACATGTCTTCTGGCAGAAGCTAACGGTGCCAACTTGCAAACTAACTAGAAGGCATAGCATGAATAGGTAAGGCAGCTTCTCATACAGTTCCTCTGCTGTGGTTAGGAGGAGCTGGTGTCTTGAGCTGAAGTGCCATTACCTGAATGCAAGGATGGACCAAGCAACTGCTGTGATAGAAGCTTGATTTTGGAATACACTTGCCACAGTAGAAAAGGTCCCCCCTCTACTACATTTAAACTTTAAAGTAGAAGGTGAGGAGTTACAGAGAAGGGCAACTGCCGGAAAGTTAGTCTTTACCTGATGAACAAATTGCCGTGTCAGCTCCACTCAATTTTAATGTTTCCTTGTTGGAATGGTTTCTGCTCTGAAGGAGTTTATGGGAACATAAGGAAAGAGGGACAAACATAACGCTGATATTCCTAGCATAAAATAAAAGCAGCAAGGGTCTACTTGATCCTGCTGGGCACACATAGAAATAGTTGCAAGGTTTAAACGAAGGAATAGACATTCTTGTAATAGCCACAGGGATGGTTCAGCAGCTGAGGGTTTGTGCCTTAAGGTTCAGTATTGTTCTGCTCTTTGCATTCAGAACTGCCCTCCTGGTACCTCAGCACAGCACTCCAACAATCCAAGGGCTTGAGAGGCTTTTTGAGACCTTGAGATGCAAAAAAATGCATTTCTTTATGTCTGCTGACTGCTCTGTAGGTTTTGAGATGGTGCTGGGGGGATATGATGAGCTCTCCACAGCCCTCAGCCAGCTGCAGTGTCAGGGGCAGCCCATGACCCCAGGGATGGCCCTGAGGATGCCCCCTGGCTGAGCAGGGGCATGGCTGGGAAGAGGGAGGGAACCCTCTCCCTCCTCTGCCCTATTTTTCACCTCGTAAGCACTGGGCTAGTTTTTGGGAGGTACCAGAAGTGCAGCTGTGGCTGGCAAGTGGGAAGAAGAATGCTGATGGTGGGGTACAGTGGGGTACAGAAGAAGGGTTGAGGAAGTCAGCTGGGGCGGCTGTAAGGCCCGGAGTGGGAGGCAGGCTATGTCTTTTGGGTAGGTAACACAGCGTGCTGTGTATGTTTGCTGAAAAGCAAAGGGCTCGTGATGACTGATGCTACCTTCTAACCAAAGCAGGACAGTAATGGTGAGTGCTGGTGTTGCATTAAATGGCTGAGTTACTCTGGCTCTCTCGACCCATGTCAGACCCACACCGAGAGCCTCATGAAGGTCTGAGTTGGCTCTAACCAAAAGTATTTGCTGTGGGCATATGAAGTTCAGGTGGTCCTCAGCCGCTGAGCAGAAGGACCAGGCTCAGAAGATGCTCCTATGTGTTTCAGGAGGAGGAAGACCTCTTCCAGGGTTAGCGCATGCTGGCTACAGCTTCAGATGGGAGACTTAGGATGGGTACAGCTGTGGTGGCATTTCACTGATTGCCACCTCCTGAAACGCCTGACGTCCTGCCCGTGGCTCCTGAACGCCCACCAGAGAGCGCAGTGCCCCTTCTGAAAAGCTCAGGGCTCCTCCCGGAGGCGTGAATCATAACGCAAACACGATGACACAAGACCCCTGAGACTTACCTCTTATGTTTAGTGTCATTTTATGAGGGTCTACCTCGGCTCAGTTAATTACATTGTACAACAGATTTTCGTTAGTCATATGTAGATCTAATTTTTGAGATTTTCCCTGGATACCAAATTAGCAGAGAAGACATCAATTGCAATTTGCTTACAAACATGCTTTAAACACCAGCTGCTTGTAAAAATACACATAATGTTTTTAAATTAAAAAGCTCTGTGTTGCCTTAAAAACACTCACAACAGGCAGCACAATAATCCATTTACTCTCTGCAATGCATTTACTTCTGTACCCCCAGATAAAAAATCTGTGTGCCAGCAGGAAACACAGAAAGTTTGTGAGTTGTTCCATGTCCCTGTCACTCTTTACGGATCATAGTGGTTGTGTAATAAGTCATGGTGTTAAACTGTAGTAGAAAAGGCTCACTGAAGCAGGGTAAAAAAAAGTTTAAGGTGTCATATGTTAAAGGTAAGTAAATCAGTAAGGATACTGCAGGACTTCCAGTCTCCCTCTCTACATTTTAGAAAGAGTTTCAGAAAAGCAAGCAGTTCGTATTTGTTCTGGTCTCAGTATTTGTACACGATATACAAATGTAAAATATATTAAAAATATATATTAAAAATATATTAATATATATATTTATATATAATATATATATAATATATTTATATTAAAATATAAAATATATTAAAAAAAGATGTCTTGGTATCCTACCCCACCACCGCGGCCCCACCACTCTGCTATGACTTAACCATGAAGTAGACAAGGAGTACACTTTTTAATATTTCTATTTATGCTCTCAGTGTGTTGATACTCACAGCGCTTATTCTCTTGTCAGTACTCATGATATTCTTCAGTGTTCTCAGCACTCTTGTAAATAGATTATGCCCTGAAGGATGACTTTCTTAACAAGATGAAGACAACTCTCTTGCTGCATTTTGCATATCACAACAGAGAAAAGGTTCTCCTCCGTTGGAGTTTCAGTCAAGAGCAAGGTTTTCATTGTTCATACAGAACAGCTTTATCCTCACTGTAGCAAGTCTTTCACAAAGTTTCTGGAGTAGACAATAATTCAGTACGTTACTTTATGTTTACCTGCCAGGCTTGAATATGATTGCAATGATTTCAGTTTTCCTGTGCATACATACTGAAGCAAATTAAATTCCTGCATTTCTTCTTTTCCATATCAATTTATTAAATTCTGCTGACCAAAATGAAAAGTACTGGTTGTGCAGGTTTTAAGAAGTTACAGCATATGCACTCCTTTCTCTGGAAATACTCGGAGAAAAAGAAACTGTTACAATGTACTAAGTAATAATCATATTATTGAAAAACACTGACTTGTAGGGCAGCTAATTGTAACTCTTGTACAAAGAACAGCTTGATTTCCAGGAGAAGTAGTTCTTTTACCCACAGGCTCATTTTTTTGCCAATGCATGAGATGAGAAAAATAACATTCAGGGACTCCATGATCTTTTCTTGAAGGTGATAGCTGGATCTTCATGAAACATCTTCCTCCTGACTATTCTGGTATACTAAGCAAAACAAATCCACGTCCAATACAGCACTTTTCAGAAATAGTTTTTAGAATGATCTTGGGGTTTTGACATATAAACCAGACATAGAATAAGACATAACAATACCTAAATTGCATGCCATTTTCTTATCCATAAGATACAAAGAACATCACAATTGAGATGAATGTTGTTAATTCTATTTTAAATGTAGAGCAATGGAGATACAAAATGCTTGGTCCATGGTCATGCAGTGGTTCAGTTACAGATACAGTCTGGACTTTCTAACTCCAAATTCTGGGACTATGTCTTCTCCTATCCATACTGCTTTTCATAGTAATTGAAGTGGTAAATCAAGAAACACTTTGTATTTTCTGATACTTGATGCTCAAACAAGCTATGAA
>JAOXNO010000024.1:55128750-55165058 GCA_028565335.1 Limnodromus scolopaceus | reverse complement strand
TAGTGGGAGGTGTCCCTGCCCATGGCAGGGGGGTTGGAACTTGATGATCTTTAAGGTCCCTTCCAACTCTAACCATTTTATGATTTTACGATTGTTCTGTGCCTCCATGTGCTCCACCATGTAGACTTGCTTCCGGAGCAAGCCAGCCCAGAGAGACATCCCTCAGCTGGGATACAGCCCTGGTGCTGATAGATTTCAGGCTACTGCCTGAAATTCAATTCCCTTTAATATTTATAAATGAGAGCCTGGGAGAAGACACTTTGAATGTTGCTTTTCAAGATGCTTGTGAAGTGCTGGCATGACAAATTGGACTCAATAAAAAGAAGAGGGAAAGGCTAAAAGCTAAAATAGAAGTAATAGCCATTTATTAGCCGTTTGTGGAAGACGTTGGTCATCGTGCACACTAAGTGGTGATAATGATGAGGTGTGATGGTGTGGTGACTCAGAGCTGACTCTTCTCAGAAGGCTGCAGCTGGCTGCTGTGCTTCCAGCCGTCCTCTTCCCCGCCGCATCAGGGAGCTGCGCAGCTGGAGAAGCGGCGGATTTGCCCATTCTGCCCAAAATAGAAGCCTGGAGGCTGGGGAAGAAAAGCAGGCTGTCAGGACTGCCTTCTTATTTCATTCCTCTTTTCCCCTCAAGGCAGTAACTCCCTCCAGTGACTGGAGGAGCAAAGGCAGTGGGATGTTTCTATAGGAGGCCACTTTTGGTATCAGGGTCTCACCTGTAGGACTTGTAGGAAATGGTCACCCTTCCCTGTGACCAGCAGCTGGTAGCTTGGCCAAGTCGTTCACCACAGGCAAACCAGAGAGGTCTTCAGTAGCCGCAGGGGTTCATGGCCAGCAGTAAAATTCGATGCCCTAGGATTTTATTGGATGCTGTTATTCACCATAAGGTGGGGTTCTGCTTTAAAATATGACAGGCAGCTCTTTCAAAACACCCGGAGGAGGAGAGGAAGGTGGGGGAGTTCAAGGATGAGCTTCTTTCTTCAACAGGTAGAGAGAGGGAGTGGGGAGGTGCGTGACATTGAATCATATCTACGCTTTTTTGTAGTGAGAGATAGGCTGAGGAGAGTCTCTGGTCCTGACACAGGCCTTCTGTCAGCGGGTGCCTGCAGCTGCTCAGAGCCCATGAAACCACCTCACACAGCTTGCTGCCATTGGGTATGCTAGGTATGTCTGTCTTATGGATTTTTTATTTGTTTATTTTGGGTTTAGAAATTGAAGCCAGTGAACGGCAGCTGCACTTTAATAGGCCCGGGGTATACAGGCCTGCAGCACAGCTCCAGCGTGTGGCACCTCCGAAGGGCAGGGGGCTCTAGAGCAGCATTTTCCCACTTTTCCTTCTGAATCTTTTTTCTCACGTTTTCTTTCCTTCATATTTCTTTTCTGTAGAAATAGTTACATACCAACTCAACGTTATACCTAACATTGCTAACTTGCTGTTGTAGGTACCCACCATCTTGTTTCTCTCCTCATCCTCCCTCCCTAGCCTGACCCTGAGCTTTGCTGCTGCTGCAGGTGTTGTCCACTTGCTGTTTATGAAATACTCAGCATATTTTGGGGTGCTGGGGGAAAAACCTTAACATTCTCTTGTGAGTTGTTTTTGATATATTGCTGAAAGGAGTGATGGTTTAGTTTCTGTCACCCAGCCACATCTAACTGAGGACGGTGTGTGTTCATACGTTTTACAATGTGTTGAGAAATGGCATTGGCCTTTTTTGAGGACACAAGCCTTTCTGGTGACGATATTTAGCACTAGGGTGATGTTTTCTTTGTTGTACTTTCGTATCAGGGAGATCTTTACACTTGCTGAGCTAATTATTTGGTACAGAAGTCTTCAATGAAAAAAAAAACCACCAAAACCACCCCAAACCAAACATTTTGTGTATTGTGGACTAATGTAAACTCATATACTGAAAAGGATCTTTCAGAGTGAAGTGCTGCAGTCACTAGTTTGGGTATGATGACAACTGAGCTCAAACTGCATGTGAAATTATATTGTGTAATGACAACCTGAGAAAATAGATCTCACTGTAGCCCCTGGATGCTGCCAATTAAACCTCCATAATTGTCACGGGAAAGCTTACAGTGCTTGATTCCCTTGCAAGACCTAACCCATAAGATACAGCAAGGGATCAAAAGTCATTCTGGATGGTGCTGTGGTTGATGGATAGCCTAAAAGGGGCTGCAGACTCAGGAGGGGGTGGTTGCATTACTGAAATCACCACAGACATTTTTTCTCAGGAGCTCCTCACTGGAAGGAATTTAATCCTGTGCAATTACCTTTCTTATTACATCCTTTGATAGATACATCCTGAGTTTATATTAACTTTAGGAGTTTTCAAGCCCTGTATAATCATGCTAACTCTCACAAACTTATAATCTACTTACATTTCACAAAGAATCAGAAGCAAGAACTTACAATTAGTCTATAATTCACTTCAAACTGTTTTGAGAGCCAGGATTATAATGCAGGAAGGCAGGAATGCTTGACTTCTACCCTTATCTTTGCTCATCATACATCTCCATTCCCTTTTTTTTGTGTTTCTCCTTTGTAGAGACTAAAACACTATTTCATAAAGGCTCCAAAGATTTGCGTACAGAACTTGAATCAAGCCACAATGAACAAAATAAGTTCTGATTGTGGAAAAGAGTTCTTCTCCATGCCCACTAGCTCTAAAAATGTTTTTGTCATTTTAATGATTTAAAGGCTGAAAAATTACTCAGCCAATCTATTTTAGATTTTTAGTAAGAAACTAGAAACCAAAATAATCTGCAAGAAATTAGATCATTTCCTACTTTAAAACCTCCTGTTTCCGAGTTGCTTTACTGACTAGTTCAGAGAAGGTTTAATCCATTACAGAAGCCAAAATTTCAGGTTTTTGTGGAGGAAGATGAAACTTAGGGAAAGTTATTTATATCTGTATTGCAAGGGAACTAGAATGATGCATTTGTGAATAATAAAGGATATACATCCAAATATTTAAAATCAACCAACTTTTTTTCAAAGTCAGAAAACGTAGTTTCTCTATTTTCTCCCAACAAAATTCTGCTGACTTCAGTGGAACTATTTTAGTTTACAGTTACCTGAAAGTGGAAAGAACCAGATGTGCCTTTCTAATTTTTGATTCTTTCTTTTCTGGTACTTGATTCATCCAGTTTTTCAGTGTGGATGAGAGAGTTCTTTTGCAGTGTTTGAAAAATTCTGTCCAACCTCTGCTGTTTGTCTGAAAGCTTCTTGAATACAGCTCTGCAATGTCAAACATCTTTGATTTGATTTGGACTGGACCAGATGTCAACAAATTGGAATTTAATGTTGAGATAGATGACAATGTAGGAAGCATAAAAGGATTCGTTACAAATTAGAATTAAAGAAAGCATTCAGATGCAGTTGTGCAGTTTTTATTCAACACAACTTAGACAATTAGAAAAAAAATGAGAAATTCCATTTTTTTTCTCATTCCTTATGAAGAACTGAATGGGAATTTAGGACTTATAAGGCACCAGTATGCTTTTTTTTTTATTATTTTATTTTTTTTATCTGAACAGATATTTTTCAAATAACAGTTCATGGTATGTATGGTGACATCCTTCTTTTGTCCATTGAAAATATACACATTCTGATATGCCTGGCAGAAGATTGGACAGAAACTCAACAAAAGCTTGATGTTAAAGAACAAACACCAAACGTTTTTAGAGTCTCAGGTTTATCTACAGCAGTATAAGTACATAAACCTAATAAGGATCTTTGCTTTCTTCCTGTTGATATAAACAAATATGCAAACAATGGCTTTTTACATGTATAAGTGATTGCAAAGCAAGTTCTGAAGTCATAAACGCACTCAAATTAACTGTTAAAGCTGCTTGTGTGAATATTTGTCAGATGACAATTAGCTGCTGCTTAACCATCTAGCAGAAAATACAGATGAACAATGAAGAGGCTCTCCCTGCGGTGGCAGGGCTTCCTCTGCAGCATGGTATCTGCCCCCCTGCAGGACAAAGCTCCGTTTCTCCATGATCTCAGTTGTGGCACAGAGGTTTCTTTCTCCAGGCTTGGCTTATCAGTTGTACACCTAGCTGGGGTCTCAGAGACATCTTTCCTCTGCCCACCAGCTCTGCTCTCAGATTTTCTTCAGGAGAGCAGGCAGTCTGGCTTCCAAGGGAATGGTTGTAACAGGCCGTGATATTGACTGGTAAAGCTTGGGGAACTCAAAGGAGTCAGAAAGGGACTGGGAGCAGTTGTCCCGATTCCTGAACAGAGACACAGCCCCTCCTGAAGCAGGCAGTGTGGTGGGAATTGGCAGACCTGGATAAAGGAAGAAAAAAGTCCCATAAGGCATAGGTCTATTATTTCCCTTTGTGTAGCTCCTACTAAATGTCTCTGCTGTTGTTGAATCCAATAAAGATTGAATTCATATTAGATGTAAGTGATAAAACCAGCATTTCTGAGATTAAACCTGGTGAAGTACGTGCCTTTATTCAGTGACTGTAATCCTGAGCCTAGGAGGTTCTTACACTTGATTCTGCAAGAAAGAACAGATCCGCGGCTAATTTTCTTCCTCCTCATTTTTTGATATTATGTTAAATATAACAGAAGTGTCTATCTTGACGTAACTAATTTTATAGACATTTTTGAAATTATTTAAAGCATATTCTGTCAGTACCAACGTACAACAGTGCCACAATTTTCCTTGCCAAGAAAAATCAAAGCTTGAATTCTTCCCTGTTTCAGACTCCCTTTTCTCTTCACCTACCCCTTAGCACACCTCCAGGGTTTTAGAGTAAAATAAAAGCTTTTATTATTATTGCTATTAGCTCAAATATCTGGAGGAACAAAGTGGACAGAAAACACTATAAAGATAACACAAATAAAGAGAAGGAAATTTATAAATGAGGCTTTATATGTACTCCAGAATAAGGAATGGCTAAGCAATATAATTTGAAAGGAGGAACACATGGCAGTTGAATCTATTGCTACAATTTAAGGCTACTCCTACTCATGGCTGAAGCAAAGGGTGGACTATTCCCTTATTTTCTGCAAGAGTTTTGCAAGGCTGCTCCTCTTTATACATCCCAGGATGATTTTGCTGCTTTGGCAATAGCAAAACATTGTTAACTCAGGTTAGCTGTGACCTTTTTACAGAAACACAGAATTTTCTACTCTTCAGCTTCTTTTCCGGGAACATATAGGATCACAGGATAAATCAGGGTGGAAGGGACATCAAGAGGTGGGTGTCTATTCCAACCTTCCACTCAAGGCAGGGTCAGCTGTGTACTCCAACCAGGTTGCATAAAACACACCTGCATGACTCACGAATCACAACCTCCTCCAGACTACAGAACCTTGGGAGAGCTGATTTGTTCAAAGGACTTTTCAATTAAGAGCCATGTTTGTTTTTTTTTTTAAATTCTTTTTTTTTGCTCTAAGGAGCAAAAACTATTGTGGTGTTTAGAGAAATAGAAATACAGCTTCAGGGAGTTGGGCATGTATCCTTCAAGCAGTAGGGTAAATCTTTCTTCCTCAGAACGAAATCTACATGGCAGTCAAAATACTCAAAGGAAAAAAAAAAAAAAGTTTAATCTTAGAAGTACAGTTCTCAATTGAGATATTTTTTATTTCTGTGATTGTTTTAAAAACGTTATGCTAACACTTCCCAGGTAACAGACTACTACTGCATCCAAATATGCATACCCCAAATGTGAGCGTTTTCTACAGTCAGGGCTAAGAAACGAAATCTTGCAAAAAAGGCATGACAAAGCCACATAAGAATCTTTCTTTTTATTATAGAAGTTGTCACTGACTCCAAAATGTAATATGTGAGTCTATAATGCTTTACTGAAGTATAAATTCAGTTCTCTGATGATTGCTTGGCTCCTTAAGAGCACTTTGAAGTTATTCACAAACTAGCAGGTATGTTGTGATAATGTGAACTTCCCCTAGAAAATTCCTCTTTGTCCCTTCATGCCTACAGTTTTGCTGAAATTTGGAAGCTGAAATTTACCTAATTGTCTAGTTTATTAATCTCTTTGTACCATGCTCATCATCATGGTTTCTGAACATATGTCTGATTATTAAAGCTTTATTGTGTTTCACCAGTGTATGATAGGAGGAAAACAAGAGTTATTTCTTATTATCCAAGCTTTAATCTTCAAACAGCATGCTAAAACAGGCTAACTGCCTATTACTCATCATCTCAAACAATGATGAGAACTATATAATGGTACTTCAGCTCTCACACTTCTATGCAGTGTAATTATAATTATATTACTGGAACCTGCACAAGTGCATTCTAACCCACCCAAAGTAACAAAAGCTTTAATCTTCAATTATTACTTCCTGTGTTTGCTGCCTTCATGTTCTTCTACAGAGTACATTGGATCGTTCCAGCACGAAATTAATCTCTTGAAGAAAATAAATCGCTCTTTACTTTCCAGTTAAAATATATTCTTGCTTTGCTATTCATAAACACTTTATTTTAAAGAGGTATATTTTTTTAGAATGACTGTAAGTCTCAAACATTTTCCAATAGCTGTCCTTTATCCAGACGTGTTGGATTAAACTTGCTTTTCCTGGACCTGCTTTAACTATGAAGTTGGACTAGATGAGCTCTGGAGGTCCCTTCTAACACACATTATTATGTGGCTAACCCACATGTCCTTGTTTCCAGTAATCTCAACTTTCTTCTATATTTGTAGGAGATTTCATTGTATTTTCAACTTCCATAGATCTAATAAATCTCTGGAATAACAGAGGAATAATTTTGATTATGTAATCTCAGGATCAGATCCTTGTTAAATTTTAAATTCCTGAAGTCTTCAGGAGAGTTTCAGAAAATACTGGAAAATGTTTGAAAAAGGAGATAAGAAAAATCAAATCTCAGAGCTGCAATTTCTCTTTTGACTTCATATTTCCAAACCTAAGGTGTAGAAGTTGTTTCTTCTAATTGTTAAAAAAGTACAAATATGTATGAATATGGACCTTCAGACTTCTTCTCTAGTGGATAATTTAACTAATTATTTGTTTCACATTTTTTTGTTAGCCAGTATGAGGTAATTATGAAAAAAACACACAGATGTAGTTTTGTTCATCCTGTTGTTAATCAGTAGTAATAAACAGTAATAATCAGTCATAATAAACAGTTTCAAAAAAAGCCAGTGGGAGCTCAGTACGAATTATGTCTGCTCTTATTCTGGAAGTTACAGGAATCCAAAAGCTATTATTTTGAAGATATTCTTGTTAATTAATAAAAATGGATGTAGTTTTTTAAAAGAAATGGCTTCCAGTCTTTGTGGTTAGCTTTTGGGAACAAATAGATTTTTAAATTTTTATTTAAAATGCAAGAGAAAGATAAAACATGAATATTTAACATTAGTGGGTTAAATCTGTGTTAACCTTAGTAGGTACTGACCTGTAAGTTCAAATGTTATTATAACAAGAAGTAAAGAGCTTTCACATATTTGTCTCAGAGTATGCCCCTCATCTTTCCTCATCTCTCCCCTGATTAGCAACCAGAATAGGATTCTGAATACTGATAGGTATAGTAGCTCATAAAGTATTAGTTTCCTACAGAAATTACAGTTTATTTTTTTTTCTCATTATCTTTGCAAGTTATATGTTTGCTTCAGCATCTCTATTAAGCTTTAATATTTTACCACTGGTTTTATAGTTTTAGAACCTGTTTTTAAACCAACTGTTTCCTAAAGATCTATTGTGCAAACAAAAGTCTGTCAGAAAGAAAATTAAAGGCACTAAAAAGCTATGATGGTAGTGGCACAGGAGTTGGGAAAATCATATCTAAATTGTTTTAAAACAGAGCTGGTTAATTTTTTTAAGTATGGTTTGTTGTGTGGTTCCAGAGGATATTACAGTAGCATAATTCCAAAATATATGTGTAGCAAGAGGAATCAGGCAGCATCTTATAGCTCCACTGTTGCATTAAACACTAGGAGCTCAATTAATTTGCTTGGATATAAGCATTAGTACCACCTGTGAGGTTCCAGATGTCTCACCTGAGGCCTTAAGGAGACCCGTGGCCTTCGCATGTGGTGGCTAGAGGGATAGAAGGGTGTGCCAGGCCATGCCAAAGGGTCCTACCTGTTTCTCTGTGGGTAACTGCGTGGGGCTGTGCTGGGTCTCAGCTTACCCCCTGCAGCCCCTCATGGCATTGCCTGGGCCTCTACTGTCAGCTGTGAGAGCTCAGACCCCGGGGGTGCAGCTGGGTTCCCCACGAGATGCTGTCTGTGTCCCAGATGCACGTGGGGCTGGCAGATCCATGGGAGAGATGTGCCGCTCTGCAGCAGCAACTAGGCAACAAATGGGGTGTCGTGGAGTGGCTGAAAAGGCACTAAATTACTATGTCTGAACAGCTGAATCCTGCCCTATGTGCACGTGCAGACAGATAAACCCTACTCATTAATTCAGTCTGCTCTTTAATATAGAAGAACCTGTGTAACTCACTGATTAGACCCCTGTGTTAACTGAAGATACCCATAAACCAATTTTGTTTCTGAGAATTCAGAGGGTTTTTTTGACAATGGCTTTTTGCGGTATGGAATAGTAAAAATCAGGCTACAGAAATTCACCTGGCTTATTTCCATGTCCCCAAAGCAGACACACCTGTACTTAAACTGCTCCTGATAGATGTTTGTTCTTGTAATCTTTTAAACGAGGGAGATGCTGCAGTTCCCACAGACTATCTATTCTATTAGAAAGCTAAATCTCTCCTGCTACAATTTAAGCCTATTACTTATGACATTCAGAGCAAAAAAACTCCAACAATTAATTCCTTCCTTCAGTGAACCAACAGTCTAATTACCTGAAAATCTTTCCTTATAAATGGCATCTTCCAGATGTTTTATTTTCTTCAGCTGGTCACATCTTTCCATAGAGCAAAAACATGTTCTGCACAAAAGCTTTCTTCACTGGGCCTCCTATTCCAGTAAAGACCTTTATGATGATGACAGCGAACACTGAAACAAAGATCATCTGGATTTGAGGTATGTCCTCTTTGCCTGCCTTTGCTTTTGAGGAACAGGTTGCCTAGGAAAGTTGTGGATGCCCCATCCCTGGAAGTGTTCAAGGCCAGGCTGGATGGGACTTTGAGCAACCTGCTCTAGTGGGAGGTGTCCCTGCCCATGGCAGGGGGGTTGGAACTCGATGATCTTTAAGGTCCATTCCAACTGAAACGATTCTATGATTCTATGAATATTCACTGAGATTCATTTATGAGCCCCCTTCAAACTTCTCATAACAATAATTTCTATTCTGCTGGGCCTTACCTGTCTGAGAGGTTGTCTTTTTCGTCAGGTAGTGATGGTGCCATTGGAGTTTTCAAGTTTATGCCTTAGCTATGATTTAACCAGGACTGAGCGATACTTTGTTCGAAACTGTTAGTTCTGGAGGTACTCTAAGTCGTAGTCCAGTGAGGGAGCAGCAGACCAGAACATGAGACCTTTGCGAATGCTAAGTAGGTCACCAACAATTTACTAGGTTTAACCTGGCTCTCTTTGGTGTATAGAAAAGATGACTTGCCTCTACTGTTGTTGACTTGCCTATACAGTTGTTAGACAACAAATGAATCAGGATAAAATACAATAAAAATACTCATCCAGTTAAATAAAGACTTGATCAATTTCAGAAATATGCCAGCTAACTGCCACGGCACCATCCACAGGAATACAAGGCAGTGAGGGACCTCAGAAATTAAAGGCATTTTATCAGGTCCCACAGAAAATTATTCTACTTGTGCTTTACTGGAGGCACAAGAGCTCTGGCATGGATGAGTCTCAGGAACATACGGTAGCTTCATCTGGACAGAGGCTGGGTCACGCACTCAGTAATGGGATGAGCTACCTTCACCAAGGAGGGCATATACTGATTTACCCAGCCAACTGCCTGTCTCTCGGTGCCCAGAAAACCATTTGGAAGAATTATGCACAAAACTTTCACAGTTACTTTTTTTTTTAATGTCTCTTCCTATTTCAGTCACTAGAACTTAATATAGAGAGTAGAAGAAAATAGTGGTAGAACATGACTTTAGGAGCACAGATATTGGGGAGATCTCGGTGGCAGGGGTGTGTTTGTCACTACTTTTGAAGTGATCAGATTTTGTCACTACTAAATGAGCCATGTTTCAGATTGTGCTGTCACTTTAACAGTTAAACAACAGATAAGAGTGATCCGCGATCAAGTGAAGTACTGAATTAATTTGGTGAGCCTGGAATATATAAATCACAAGGAAAATAGACACTTAAAAATAGTTTGTCAAATTATGGATAAAGATCAGATGAAAGAAATAAAAAATAGAAACAGAACAGCCTTTGGGACGTCAGTGGGATCCATCAAAGTCTAATCATTATACAGCTCTGGCATTTTGCTTCAGTGTAGGGGGTGCCCCAAGCACTTCTGGTTGGTGGCTTGCTGAGTAAATGTCAGTTTAATGCTGTTTTCCTGTTTTTGTGAAAAACTCCTGTAGGGTCTCTCATCAGCTAACCAGTTTTATTACGTCCCCACTGCCGCTAGTCAAGCATAAATGTTAGTTCTATATGTAGCTGCTTTCTTACCTTGTTTCTTTTCACTTGATGTCAGGTTTTTAGCCATTGAAGGTCTAACACCAGCTATTTTTGAACCATGAACTATTGGTATCTTTGATGCTTCTTGCAAATCACATCCCTGGGTGCATGTCACTGAATTCGACGTGCACACAGTTGTGACAGTTATCTTTAAATTATTAGTTTCAGTTTAAATGTGATCCATGGATAATGCAGCCCAGTGAGTGCACGGGAAACAAGTTTATTTCTATTTCTCTGTCATGACCAACAAATAAAAAGACTTATGACTGTTGTTCTGTTACATGTAGTGGGGGCTCAGGGGTGACACTCGCTTGTCGCTTTTCTTTTGAATTTGCAGGGTATATGTCTGACCCAGATTGCATGCTATATTTTAAATTTAAAGCTTATGTCTTCTTTAAAAAATGCTTCACACAAAATAATGAGGAAATATTTTGCGTGAGTATTAGTTAATTTAGAAAAACTTTGACACCTAATGATCAGCTAATAAAAGTAATGCAGTTCATTATTCTGTTCCAAACTCCGTAAGTGTCTATACTAACTTATAAGGTGCCATATGGAGAACATAATTCCTGCATCACCAGGACATCACAGTCTAAATGCATGAGCAGGCACAGCATAGTGAACTTTTCTTGTACATCTCTTTCACTGATATTTAATTACCAATGTATTTATTACATAAATAAATGTATGTATATAAATAAATACATAAACATATAAATATATAAATAAATATAGAATAAATAATCACATTAGAGATGGGCAAAAGCAGAGGAGGGAGCTCTTTTACTGACTTTCCTTTATAATTGTTATTTTATTTGGGGTCAGAATAGGAAAATTTTCATGGGGTAGAGCATCTTTCTCTAGGATGTGGCGGCTTCGGCTCACCTGAGTGTTCTCTGCGTAGCTCCCTGTAGGGCACTGTGAAAGTTTGAATTGTAAAGCTCTGGGGCTGTGCCCGTCAGTGAGTCACAGCGGGAGCAGAAGCTGTGTATTTAGACAAATACCAGGTTAGAATTTTGGGTTTTCACAGGAGGTCAGCTCACACGGTTCTGCTAATAGTCAACCGGAAGCTAAGGTGAAGTTGCCGTAAAATCTTTCTCTGTGCCAAAGAGTGAATCTGTGATAATGTGACAGATCAACCATGTGTTCTAATTTGCAATCTCATGCTCTCACCTGTAAATAATACTTCCTTAGCATAAGAAAATAAGCTTTTAAAAAATGAGAGAGCAGCATTTCTTTGAATAACTTTGATTTAGTTAAAATTGGGTTCTTATAATTTTTTTATGCTGGGGTTTTTGCACATAAAATATAAATGAAAGCAGCTATTAAGATTCTGCCTTTTTTCTGCATCATCAAGTGCTGCTATTTTTAAATAATCATTTCTTAATGCATCACATGGTACATTTTCATTAAATAAACATTTTAAATGTGTAAAAGCCATATTCATTAATATATTTTTTTAAAAAATTAAGCCAATTGATGTGGCTCCCTATAAATAATTGATACTTGTTTTATCTCCTGTTTCATATAAAGAATTAGTTAAACTAAAATGATGTTTTTTCTCATTTGTTTAATTCTGCTTCTCTTTTAATCTTCCATTTATGTTAAAGTAATTCAAATACACTTAGTCTTTGTCCCATTCCCTCTGTTTCTTCTTGTTTCTAAGGCTCCAACTCCAAAGAGCTGACGAGCTGCAACCGTCTACATAAATTTTCAGTCAGCACTCATAGTATATCCCACTTACAGCTTTGCCTAATATCCATCCTTTGCACTTTTCTTTCTTTATGCTACCAAAACTCAACAATCCCAGGCTCCTTGTCAGCATCCATGATTCTGTGAAACCCACCCACCAATAGTATGCTGCCCGCAGGTCTGAGCCAGATGCCACCACAGTTGGTGGAAAGGCAACAGGAGTTGTACAAAACCCTTCCAAGTCAAGCTTTACATATTTGTTCTCACTGTGTTGCTAGACACCCCTTTGTCTTCACTTTGCACAGCCCCTGTCACTGGCTTTATGCCCATTTGTGTCGTGGGAATCCTTCCCCAGGACCTTCACCCCTTGGCATCTGTTTCTGATTTCTACATTGCTGAAATTCCAGGAAATTTTGAATTTCTTCAGTTTATTTTCTTTTTCTGAGTCGGCCCTTATTGTGTGAATTGATGGTTTGCAAATCCTTCCCTTTCTCTCCTCAAATCCCACCTTGTTATCCAGACAAGAGTGCTCTATTCTTTTTTGCCTGTTACTCCAATCCTGTTTGTAATATAACAATCAATCCAATTCTCCAAATTTCATCATTTTTTGAGATTCAGAGATTCTGCATGAAATCAATCCATGATAATAGCATTCAGCTTTACAACGATTTACTGTGCATTGCTTATGTTGTACACGCATAGGCTTTAATTAGCTGTCTTCTGCTGTCTATTCCAGACACAGAAAGCGAGAACATTTCATTCAGAAGCCGTAGGATTTGTTAGTCAGGAAAGGTACGTATTCATTGGAGAGATACTAAAATATATTTTTTTATCAAGCTGAAGGTGAGTCTACTAAGGAATAGCCCTGTTACTTACTCTTCTGGAGTTCTATAGTTACGTTTGTACCTCTGAACTGAAAAAAAACAACCAACCAAAAACGTTTCTTTTGAAGACAGTAGCAGTCTGTGATGCTTAATACCTGGATTCCCTGGATTCTTATCCCTTCCCTGCCAGTAGCCTTGCAGTACCCTTAAGCAAGCCGTTGTCTTTCTTCATGCTTCATTTTAGTCTCTGTAAAAAGAAATCGGTAATTTCAAACTGCTTGCAATCTGCTGGGAAGAAAAGCTGTATAAGAACAAAATGCTGCTGTACCAGGTTTTTTCCATCATCATCTTGGTAACATAGTTCTGTCATACCTACCATCCTTACTGAATGAAATAAATCACTTTAACTGCTCTTCACACCCATTTGTTCTTCAGAGGCAGCACACCAAACCAAGGACGCACAAGTCAGATCCAGCCTGTGTTTTGTTAGAATTCCAGTGTAATTCTAATAGCAATTTATCAAACCAAGTGAAGAAAATAGAGTAACAGGTATATTTGTGATACAACACGACCAGTGGAAATGCTACTCCTGTACTGCAGAGCACTTGGTACATGGCCAGTCGTAACAACTATTTTAGTGGTGATGGTAGAAGGGAAAAGAATGGAAGATTTCAAGGTCTCAGGCAAAGATTAAAGTATTAAAACACATATATTTCTTTTCTAAAAATAAAAAAAAAATCATATGTAAAAGACCAAGTTGGTAAATATAGAATCCTATTTTTGAAATTCCTGGGTTGAGATTTATGAATAGCTGTAGCTTGTTTTTACTTTTGTCTTCCACCCACTATTAACTTCTTGGCAGGAAGAAGTTTCCTCAGCCCACGCAGGCACATCAGTTACTTCCATCAGCAAATGGTAGCTCTTCAGACAAAGATCTGGGTTTCTAAAATGGAGAATACGGTGGGTTTGTTGACTGTGGAGCTGAATTTCTACTGAGTCTTGATTACTATCAGATAATCTTTGATGTTCAAAACCTCAATACATTAGATGCCTCAGAACAGGGTATTTACAGAATGACCATAGGCGAGGAAGGAGGGATAGTAGTGCCAGGTGTTGGTGCAGGAAATGCATCTTAATGGATCTTTTTCTGAACTGGGGGTACTGCTGTGTGATGGTGTTGTCTTTGTTGGAAGAAAATGCCAAAAATTCACCATGGCAGGCCAGAGGCAAAAGCATGAGATAGTCTTAGTACCACAAACATAAAGCAGAAGCCCATTATTTGAACATGATTTTTGAGTACATGAGATATCAGGCATAATGGTTTATGTCTTCTATAAAATGTATTTTAAAATAACAAATGAAAAAAGCTTAGCCTTCCATATTCAGGCTGATCATACATGAATGGCTTTTTCAGCTACTCTGCAGCAGATCTGTTTTCCTTTCTCCCAGTTTCTGAGCAGCCTGGCAGGCTCAGATTCTGCCCCACAAAAGTGTTAAACACTGGGTATGGTTCGCAGTGATATGCTTTTTATACACGTCTGATCTCGCCCTCTAGGGTATTACAGCCTGGCTGCAACCAGGGATTTTAGTTATTAATTGAGCCTTGTGTCTTCAGCACACTAACCTTTCATCTCTCCCCTGACAATTTGACACAAATTGTCAAACATTGTTGTTGTCTCATTAAAGCAAATGCTTAAATCACCAGAGATCATAATAGTTTCTATAATCATTTTCTTGTGAATTAGCTATGCTTATTAATATTCTTCTTTTACAAAGAGTCACAAAATGGCTGAGCTGCAAAGGGACCTCTGGAGATCATCCAGTCCAGTACCCTGCTCTAGCAGGGTCACCTACACCAGGTTCCTTGGATTGCTTGCAGGTCAGATTGCTTGCAATGAATTTGTTAGTGTAATAGATAATAAAGCTACTGGCCTCCGTGGGGACTAGGGTAGCTTTAGTTCACAAGTTGTCCGCAGAAGCCAAGGATGATGCATTCTGCAGGGTTCAGAGGCGACTTGGACCAACAAAACTTTGATGATTAGAAGGTAAATGTGCAGGAAAAGTTTTCTGTAGCTGTAGGTATAGGACTAGGTTGGTAGATTTTTACATAAACCAATAGGAACCTGAGGAAAAAACAGGAATCGCCTCAGAGAGTGGTTATAGTTTGTGTGTGCAAGGAAAACACTTTTACTCGCCTAGTAAGGAAATGTGGCCAATCAACTCCCTGTGTAATGTTTTCAAGAATGGCAGACATTATTGTGAGATAGATCATTACTACTGTATTTTTTTGTTGTTGTTCTAGAGTTAACACCAGCATTATACATTCTTCTTTTTCCTCCTCAGATTTGCACCCGTTGTGTATGTGAGGTTCTTGAAACTATTTATTTTTAATCTCCTGGGGCCAGACAGACACCCAAATCTCTCTGAATTGAGAAGAGTGACTGGGAATTAGATTAGGAGATTACAAATCCTGGGCTCTAAAATCACTTTCTTTCTAATTTCTCCTTTGCTTTGAGCAACTCACTTCACTTCTCTATATTCTAATTTTTCCATCAAGTGTTTACTTATACTTAACCATTATTTTACACTGCATCTTATCAGGGAAGTGGTTATAATAAATGAACCGTGACTTGTTATATTTGTTTCCTTTGTAGGATTACAATTATTTTTATTTCTGTGAGCATACACATAGTAACTAAAAAAAATCAATATAGTCCTATTGAATTTCGTGGAAAATAACAAGTGAACAAACAAACAGTTGTTTCTGACCCCACTCAAAATACTTAAAGGGGGAAATGGCTTATAAAAATGTTTCAGACTCTGAAAAAAAGATTTTTCCAGTTCATAGGAACATTTTAAAAATCCAGTTAGACAACAGACCCACCTTGTACAAAATTCAGCGTGTGATGATTACAAGTGCCCATCAGCTCTTCAGAAACAGTGTTGTTTATATTCCAGAGAAGCCTGGGTTGAATATTTTGTAGTCTTGTGTATTGTATTACGTTATTTTAAAACCCCCGCTATTTCCACACAAATTGAGACAATTCTGTGTGGAAACTCTATGATGTAGAAAGCATTTCTGCTCTCCTCCATAAGGAATAATCATTACAAAACCCACATAGCATTTCTGCTGTTATCCCTCTTGAATTCTTGTTTTGCATTTTGATTACTGACCCTCATTAGCTCATTGCCTCTAATGATCCTGACAGTCTTATTATTAATTTTTATTTCTTCAGCTAGGTGCTTCTCAGAAATGCTTCTGTATGCCTTATTATGGGTTTGTTGTGGTCTTTTTAAGTTAATTGACTAGATTTGATGCTTATCACCTCTGCCTTCTGACAGATTCGGTATTAAAACTTATTCAAACCACAAGCCAGATAAGTTCTTATGGAATTGAGTTTAGAACTGACATTTCCTGTGTGTTCACTGTAATTCTCACCAGTGTAACATTAATTGTGATGCCCAGTTACCTTGATCTATTTTTGTCTTATTTAGGGAGTATATGTTTTAACTTTCTCTGGAATGTTTTAAGATATTCAGGCTTTTCTATTGTACAGAAATCAAATATGAAGACGGACAGTAAACATGAAATGTTAAAGAATTTACGATTCATGTTCAGTACCAGGTTCTGAAATTAAGGTTTGTAGAGCCAGATTAGCAGATTATTGACTAATTAAGGCTTTAAAGTACAATTGGATTTATAGTTTATCAGGTATGAAAAGTATTTACCTTTGTAATACCTGTATAGTTTGTCAGGTATTTACCTTGGTTTGCTTTTTTTTTTTTTTTCCATGTGGAAAGGTGTGTCACAGGTTGTCTTTGTCAGCTGAGTTCATAGTCCTCACTTTTCTGTAATGCCTCTGGAGAACTTCCTATTTGCAGGCATTTATTCCACGCACAGCTGTGATGCAGTCAATACTAGTAAACTAGAAACTCTGGACGGTAACACAAGACTGCAAGTACCTATGCATATATTCCTGTACCAAGCAAGTATAAACATTACTATTAAAGATTTTGCAGGTATTATACACTCTGGACAAGCGCAGAACTCTTTCACTGATGTCAAATTTCTAGGTTAAGAACCAGAAATTGTAACAATTAGTACCCATAGATACTTCCTTTTCATATTTTTTATCTAAAAACTCGGAGAAGGATTTCACCAAACATGATACCTTTTATGGAGCATATCAACTTTACTGCTGACTGCTAAAATAAAACATGAAGTCCTCATCTGATCCATCTTTATGAATAGTACCTTACACAGAAATCTCATTTCTCCAAATGGCTCAGCTTCTGTAATCACTGGAGCCTGATCTTGTTTTGCTAGCAGCTTCTACTCCTTGCTGGCCATTGCTGTACTGGCATTGTCTTACTTGCAGGTCCATTTTCTGCTTTATAAAAGGAAGTGGTGGCAACAGCAGTTTATGTTGTTTGAAGCCACAGGTAAGGTACATGCAGCCAAAATCTTGTTTCCTAAGCCTGTTGGAGAAAATTTCACAGACTGGATCCAATCTGCAGGCCACCAGCTGGACCACACTTTAAATTAATCAGTGGGAAATTATACATTTAAAATCAGGCTATATTACCTAATTTATTACAAATTACAATAATTTGGTTAGGGTGATGTTTGTTTGGCTCTGTCATTGTAGTTGTTTCCTCTTTTCCTTATTTTGATGCACCACAGGAAATAAACACCTGCTTTAGTCGTTGTTATCCTGTCCTGAAATGGGAAACAGAAGAGGAAACCTCTCAGCTGTCATTTCCACTCTGTTTTCCAGTTCTTTTATTAATACTACCAAGCTTTCCTATATGGATGACAGAGAAATTGAGGCAGATAACTAATATGATTTGGTGAAATTCCACATGAAAAAAAATCAATTGTTAATGTTACCTGACTGCTGCAAAAATTAATTAAGAATTGTATAAGACATTTAGGTAGTGTTAAATGTGATATAAGGTCCTATTTAGAACAGAACCTGGATAAGACCATAAATCTGCATAAAATGTCCATTGCTCAGCATCACGGGACTCTAAAATGGCTTCTATTGCAAAAGGGAATAAAACAGATGTATCCTTGTGCAAATTTGTTGAATTGATTTTTATTTCCATGCACAGATCCCAAGTGGCCCTGTCATGAGCCTGTGACACTTAATTTGAATGGAGAAATTGGTCAGCTAAATCAGTTGTCTGTTCTGGGTCAATCTTGAACAGAGACTGAATATTCAGCAAGCAGTGATATCCAATGTAGTATGGTAGAAATAATTTCTCTGTGTATATCCACAGTCTAGCTGAAGTAACTAAATATTAAATGCCTATTATATTTTTACAGAACTCATTCTCTGAGTCAAATCTGCAAATCTAATTCAGTTGTATTAATTCCATTATATTTTTAATCTTTTTACTACAAATGGATCTATACAAAAAAAACCTAAATATGTTAGTGAGCTAGATTATTCAGTTAATACTTCCGCTAATGACTGATTTTGAAAGATGGTATTAAATTTTCAGAGACCAGATATTTGCATTCCCTGATTTATGTCTTCTAAGGAATATTTGCTTGTTAAAACAGATGTTACTGATCAGGACAAAGTGATTATAAAAACTCAATGTTTGATTTTTGATTATTTGTATACTATTCTTACTAATTTATTTTTTTGTTGTTTTGGAAAGCCATCTCACTTTATTTTGTTCTGTTTTTTCAGCGGTGAGTGGGGCATCTGTTATGTGACTTGATCTAAATATTAGGCATCTTTTTTGAGCTGTTCATTTAGTTACAGTTTAATCTATTCATCTGGCCAAGCCCCTTTAACAAAAAAGAAAGTCAGCTTCCCTAGAGAGCAAATTCATCCCATAATAGAATCAAAGTCAAGTAGAATAAATCTTCTTTTCAATATGCCTACGTCTTTTCATTGACAACAGAGGTAGTTGGAATGACTTGCTTTTGTACTTCACTTTTATGTCGCTAAATCAGGGGAAAGAAGCCCACTCTAAGATTCCGGCCATCATCTGAAATGTCCGGAGGATATCCTTGACTATGTTCTAATTTAATTTTTCCCCCTTCTGTCTCATTTTTGTTACACTACTTTCAGCAATGATATACAATGGTGCTTTTCCTGTTCCCTGCTTTCCAGGCCCCCATCTTAATCTCTCTGCTATTTTTCATGCAACTAAAGAACAAGATTGCAGATTTTTAGTATTAGCTTTTAAAAAAAATAACTAACTCAAATAATAGTTTATTTCTCAAAATCTAAATTAGGCTGCTTTTTGAAATGGAAAGACCTGAAATCTTTCTTCAGAAATTGTTCAGTAACATAATCTAGCTCTCCAGGAGTTAAAGAACTGACTTTTGGACTGGTTGCACAGGTCCACTATTTTATATAAACTTGTCTTGGTGGGTATGTTTTTTCTCATACTGCTACTTGTGAAGTATCTGTTGATTTCTTTAATTCTTAAAAGCGTACATCTAGTCATAAAGAGCTAAATGAATTCTGTATATTAAATCTATCATACATTGTATCATACTTGTAATGCTTCATTTGAAAATGATTGATTTTATTATGCTATGATAAATAACTGATCTATTTTAGTTTGTAGAAGTATTAATTGTCTTAATTATATGTGATTAAGACATACACATGATATGTTTTCATTCTGGATTTTTTTTTTAAATTTATGGAAATCTTCATTTTGATGAATTACTGTTCATAAACATGCAGAGTTTCCTTAGAGTGAGATTTGATGAAAAATAGCAATGGTAGTGAAGGTCCTTTTTCCTTTCTAACCTCTATGGAGGTAAGGAAGTTATAAAAAGTAACAGAAGGAGAAAGAGGTCAAATTGAAAAGCGGTGGATACTTTCACCATTAGAGAGATCCACCTTGGTTCGAAGTGCTTTGAAAAGATCTCGTAAAAGTTATGTAAATCTTTGCTTGCAAATGTGCATTTGGGAACTGCCTCTATGGCAGACAAATTGTACTCTTACACCCAGCTGTCTCTTTCCTTGTGTTTATTTGGCCAAAACCAAGGCAACACTGGTCACACTGAAACTGGCCAGTACCTTTCTGCTTGTGTTTTCTTTGAAACTCCCCTGTGCTTGGTATTTTCACGCTGCCTACAGGGACTGCTGAACTGGTGAGAGCATTCATCTTCAAGAGAGGGCAGCCAGCTTTCTGGTAAGGCTGCTAATAGAAGGAATTGATTTCATAGTCAGAGCTAAATGGCACCTCTCTGGCAACAGACACGTTGAGTCACATCTGCTGTGCATGTACCTCTATGCTGTTCTCTTGGAAACTCTCCTGTATGGGGTCTGTCTGTGTCTCAGAGACCAGGCAGAAAAATGGCCTTTTTGAACAGTTCATTTCAGTCAGGTTTTCCAGCTACCGAATATCTGCAATGCCTGTTCTTAAACTTATTTTTGATGGTGTCCACATAGCCTGCCTTCAGATTAGTATCTTCATTATACCCCATAGGCTGAGCAGGGTGTCATAAACCACCATAAACTCCACAGTGTAAATAAATTAACACAAGAATCCATTTACTTCTTACGCAGCGTTGCGACTCACTGCAGGTACTAACTGCTATACCCCAAACTTTCTGGAACCACTTTCTGTAACCAAGACATGGCTTGTGCAAGGTGAGGCAGTAGCTAATTTCAAAATTTAATGGGCACAGGTGCATAAAAAAAAAAAATGAAATTAGTCAGCCAATGGGACTGAGACAGTAATTAGTTAAGGAGAATCTTATGAGCTGACCCGAACAGGTAAATCATCCCTCACATGTACCTCCTACATGAAAGGTAAAAAAATCACAGAATTTTGTCACTTAACATGATTTTTCCTCTAGGCAGTAGATAATTAATCATCTTCTTGCCCTTTATTATGTAGATGGAGCTGTGAATGAAATCACATGCTTATTAAAGTAATCAGATTTTGAAAAAACTCCACTTAACAAATTATGTGGATAAGTACATAGCTTTACTTTTCAGATAAAAAATGAAGTGTAGTGTAAAAAATTGCAGAGTAATTAGCACCTGTCTTTTCTTTCCCTCCACTCAGTTACTCTGGTCTTTGTTTTATCTCTGTTTTCTTCATATAATGGAGCTTCTCTAATCTTCCCAGCATGAAGTTAAATTGTTCCATATTCACTTTTTGACATGAATGTCAAATTATTTTTTCCAGGAGTACAAATAGTGATGCCAAAGGGGAAAAAAAAAGGTAGACTGTCATTAAAAGCAGCAAAAGTAGTCCTCTAGAATTTTTAATGATGAATGATACAAAGTGACTACGCTTATTATAAGGTAGATTCCAAATGGTACGGGAAATTATTTGGAGGTTTAAAAACAGCAGTGCAGAATTTCCTGTTATTCTTGTATTATTTCCTCTCTTCTTCAAATGTAATATTACTTAAATGATAGCTTTGTTTTTTTCATTATGTTCAGGAAATATGATTCAAAATTTCTGCAATGTTTCTTGTAAATGGAAGTAACAGTATACTTCTAGAAGTCACAGTGTTCAATGTTAATCTCTGTGAGTAACAGATCACAAGGAAAAATAAAAGCATATCTAAATGGAAAATACTTTCAACTGATTAGACAAAATAAGAAATCAAAAGTACAAGGTAATTCTTTCAGAATACAGTGCTATGTTTGCTTCAACAGAAAAGTGAGATTAATGAAAAAATAATTTTCTGCAGTAGAAACCAAGAGCTCATCTTGATTTTAAGCACACAATAATCCCTAGAATATTATTCAGTTTTGCGTGTTGAGATCAGCCATTTGTTCACATAATCGTATCTTTGCAATAGTATTCAGGCATCGAGGGTTGGAAAAAAATATCTGTGTTTGGCTAGTCAATCTCACTATTTAAAATATGTTCTTTATTTCTCATTTGACTTTTATTAGCTCAAGGCAGGTCCCATGAGAGCAGGTTGCTCAGGGCTCTGTTCAGCTGAGTCCAGTATGGACATCTCCAAGAACAGAGAATCCCCAGCCTCCCTCTGCAACCTGTTCCCATGCTTGACCACCCTCCTACTCTCATGGTGTCTGATGCCTCTTGAAAACTTTTTGAAAATGTTCTATAACAACTATGTCAGATTATAAGTACTTATTACATAGAGAATCATTGCAAACAACACCTGGTGCTATAGAGAATTTTTCAGAGATCAGAATAGAAATTTTTTCATTGCAGTTGTTAATATGCCACCATTCCATCAATGGTAAAGAGATAACTGTGTTATAAATAGCCTAAATGATAAAACTTGTTTCATGTATAAAAAGACTGACTTAAATTTATTTTAGTTCAGGAAGAATCGTTGTGGACCTTATATCTTACTATAAAGTAACTTTGTGGACTTTCATTGAGTTTACAGTGCCTTCCTAGGATGAATTAAAATCAATCCCATTGCATATATAAACATATTTCTTTAAAATGACCAATGACCAGGACCTTACCAGGCATTGTAAAATGAAAAACCTTCCTTTGCATCACATATATACGGTTTTGTGTGGTAAAACAGACCTTTGGTAAAGGGGCAAGAACTCAGAGAGCAAAAGAGAACTGGAGAGAGACTACTGAATAAAATTCATTTTTAAAAAATTTTTTGACAGCTCATTTTTGTGGTTTAACCCCAGCCAGCAACCAGCTGAGAAAGTTAGTATCTAGAGCAAAAGCCATGCACACAAGCAAAACAAAGCAAAAGAAGGAATTCATTCACTGTTTCCCATGGCAGGCAGGTGTTCAGCCATCCCCAGGAAAGCAAGGCTCCATTACGCATAATGGTTACTTGGGAAGACAAACATCACTCTGAATGTCCCCCCCTTCCTCCTTCTTCCCTTAGCTTTATATGCTGAGCATGATGTCACATGGTATGGAATATCGCTTTGGTCAGTTGGGCTCAGCTGTCCAGCTGCTAGTAAGAAATTTAACTCCATCCCAGCTAAGTCATGACACTAATAAAACTTGTCCTCCAGTCATTAGTGATGGGGCTCACCTAGTAATTTTAAGACAAGGCTAACATTATTGGTTTTTATTTTCACGCTGTATACCTCCGTATCAGGGCAGGATCTAGAGAAACACTAAGAGTTTCTGTTCTATTTTTCTCCTCAGTGTCTCTTTCCATAAGAAAAAGGTCTAGAAAGGCTACTCGGACAGATAGAGCTGCTTAATCTAGGCAAGCCCCTGAAGGAAAGAGGGAAAATGTAAAGTTTATCTTTAAGAGGATAAGGGAGAGTTTGGAAATTATAGACCAGTTGTCTTAACTCCAGTTTCTACAATAATAAAAATATGAAAAGATATACTTTTGTAAACATCCCAAAAATAGCAAAAGGATGAGTAACAATTAGTATAAATTTGTCAAGAATATGTTATACCCTCTGAAGTACTGAGTATGCAGAATAGTATACACTGTATATCTTGACCTCACTATTTTTTTTAACTGTTTTCTTCGACATTTTCATAAAAAAAAAATAATGGAGAAGTGAAGTCTTCGTGAAATTACTATCAGGCAGATACACAAATGGTTAGGAAACCATGTTTAGTAGTTATTAACGGTTCTTTGTAGTCTAGCATTACGTATTGAGTAGCGTTCTGCAGAGGTCAGTCTTGTGGCCTGTTCTCATCAATGTTCTCATTACTCACTTGAATCATTGAGTACGTAGTCAATGATTAAATAGTGTAGTGTGCTTATTAAATTTCCAATGACATCAAGCTGTGAGTGTCTGTAAACATATATGAGGACAGACTTAAAAAGATCTTGACAAATTAGAGAAATCATTTAAATAAATTGGGTGCAATTCAGTAATGAGAAATGCAGAACACTAAGCTTAAAAGACCAAACATTTCAAGACAAGTCATAATACATGAAGCAGCAATTTTGCAGATAAGAATCTGAGGCAGACTGAGTGGACTTTTTCCTTAATATTAGATATCCAAAACACAGACATCTATGTCTGATGTATTCACTTTATTATCCCGTTATAGCCATTGGGAACAAATATCTTTTCAGGGAATTTGACTTGTTATAAAAATCTGTTTAAGATACCTTAGAAATGCATATATTTCTCCTACAATTATCAAAGAAGTTCAGGACAGAAACTCAGGTGTAAATGTTCATGCTGTAGATAGAAAAAAAAAAATATCTCAAGTGTCAGAGCTGGATAGATTTCTCTTAAACCAAATGAGAAGAATCCTCTTTTTTTGAAATATGTTATCATTATAAATGATTCAAAGCCAGTTACAGAACAGGAGGTCCTAGATGTAGATCTACCAGGGACAAGGAGGGAGTATCACCGGTTACTCCCACTTATTAGCTAGCTCCTCTTTGCCTGTTCCTCATCAGTGTTCAAATGCAGAATTAACAGAAGGCTTGTACCACCAAAACCTTACAATCCAGGAAAAAAATATTTTAACAGCAGATGTTCAAATCATTACGAATCAACACAAGTCAAAAACTACAGTGTTGCTGTTAAACCTCTGAAGTCTGGCCAAACTCACCAAAGCACTTCAGAGGTCTCCTACCCAGAGCCGCCTAGAAATCAGTGTGATTGTTCAAACTCTTAGAGTTCATGCAAGTGTTCTCCTGGCTACTGGCTTTGACAAAATTCCTTGAAAAACTTGTCTGAACATTGTCATGAGCAGCAATAGGCCAGGCTGCTTGAACATGCACAGCCCAAATTTTATTCAAAATATTTTCAGTTTTGGTTCTGATCTATGGAATTATTTCAGTTGCCCTCCCCCGAAACCTAATGGGGCTTTCACATATTGTGGGTTATTATGATGAACAACAGCTACTGATATCTGCACATTTAACAAAGGCTTCTTACATGTTCATCCATAACTACTAATCGGGTGTTTGACAATCTAGTCAAAGGTATGAATGATCTTTCTGGCTAGCATTGGGATTTTGGGGTAACTTACATTGGCTTACAGAGGACTACGGATGTGTAAACTGGGAAAACCAAAAGCATAAAAACTAGGAATAACTGATAAAGCTGAAGTAACTTCAGCTGCACATTACGTGTAATCAGTCTGATTTGGGTTGGTTGAAAATGTTTCAGCTGTTTGTTGCTGAAGGCCTTTGTAGGAAGAATGTGACAGTCACTGCTGGATACTAAAAGACACGTTTTTTTAACACAATGTCAAAGGAACTTTCTGCAGCTTAGAGAGGTCTTTATATAGAGAGTCCTAGGACTCGTTGTGTAGTAGCCAGAAGCCCTAAGGACAGCTTGTTGCTCACAAGAGTTTAAGTCTCCATTTTTATATCCAAAATAAAATTGGTAATGCATTGCAGTTGCAACTGAAATGTTTGCATCTTCCATGGTTTTTTTCCGCAGTATCAACAGAGGTAGACAGAATTTGTCAGCAAGAGATCGCATATGTTATTTAGTCCCAGCAATAAATTGTTTTAAAAAAGAAAATACAGACTTAAGCAAAATGAACAATAAACATAGTCAAAAGCACAGGATTTTTTTCTTTAATCTGATAGTATTTAGCTTTTCAGGATTTGAGCATGCAGTAAGCAGTCATATGGACCATAAGTCTGATACCTGCTGTCACTGTTTGCGTCAATCAAGTGGCAGTGTTATTTCCACCAAATTTATTAGAGTCGTGTGTCCCTGGACACTGGCTCTGAGAGCTGAACTGCCAGCAGCCTAAACCAGGAGAAGTTCAGTGACATTTGGGGGAGAATGATTCAGTGCCTGTTTCTTGTTGAGGAAGGGGATAGGAACGAATACGTTTATGCATGCGAGGAGCTCTGCGCTCAAGGTCTGTAAACAACAAGAGTCCCTATTTCATAAGTGTTCTGTGACACTTTTATTACGAAGTAGAAAGCACAAGGATGTCCATAAACTGATAGACATGGATGTGGGCAAATATGCCTCCCAGGGGTGTAATGAGACCAGCAGTAAGCAGAGATCTTCCTTGCAGTAATCTTCCTTGTGCTCTGTCACAGCCAAAGCAGGTCTCAGCCAGCTGCTGTGGGGCTGGTTCCTCCCTGTTGTCCTCCCCTCACCTCCTGCTCTAACACATCCTGGGTCCTGGTCTCTGTCACTTTGGGTTTCTCTTCTGCACTCCCCGGTCACAACTCTGGTGCCTGCTGTGGCCCCTTAGTCCACGGCCAAGTGCTGCCATTGCCCTTCTGCTCAGGCATGTTCTTGATGGACTTGTTCTCCTCCCTAGAGTGAGTGTTTGCCTGCTAACTCTTGCTCTTTCATAGTCTTTGGAAATAATTTGTTAAAGTTGCAGATCATGGTAAAGTGATAGAAGCATGGATTTTGCTGACTTTAGTGAGGAGAGCTGCCACAGCCTGAAGCTTCTTTTTTTTTTTTCTTTTATTTTTTTTTAACTGCCAGTAGAACATTTCTTGAAATATATCTTTGCAGCTCAAAGACAATATTTCATTTTGATCACATCAAGCTGTTTTGTCCTAAGTTTGACATTTTATGTGCGCAAGTCCAAACAAAAATCAGAATTGTTTTCCAGAAGGAAAAAGGAGAGTCTATTGCCAAAAACTGGGGATTGGCATGAACACCTGGGCAGCTACCTTAGTATTCAAATTTGAGGTCACAAAAACTAAAGCAAACATATCAGTACCATAAGAAGAGAGAGTGAAATACATGAACTACCTGTAGAAATGAATAAATCTCAACTGACCCTGTCTCAAAATGGTATTTTACTGCACTGTTAGCTGAGGAGACCTGTCTAAACCATGGAAATTATTATGCTTGTGGCAGAATCTCAGAATGGGACAGGGGCAAGCACTTAATCTGTCTGTTTTGTAACCTGACATGCTGAAAGGAAGTAAAATCAGCACCACTCTGTTTTGCTATATGTGTTCCTCTTGGGAAGAATTTGCATTTGTGTACAAGGGACAGTGACTGAAGAGGTTTTTTGCTACCTGTTGTCTGCATTGAAAAGCACTTAAAAAACCCTCCTGTAGATCTGATTGTTATCTAATGTGATCCATCCTGAGAAGTTTAACTCTTCAGTTTTTATGTGCAGTTCTTGTTTTCTCATGCATCTCCGGCCTTACTCTTCCATCTCTCTGCGGAACATTATTCCATGCAACTGCATGTCTCTGTATTATAGCTAAAATGTCCCCTGTGAAGAGAGGATCCTCAGTGAGGATCGTCTCCTGCAGCACAGCCATTTATTCTAGAATAACATTCTCTACTGCTTTGCACAGATGCAGCATAAAAAATATGCCCTCAGAAGAGAACCATTACAGCTCAGGCCCTTGATCTCTGATTCTCATTATGCAGTCCACCCTCTAATACACTTGAGGACTTCCTTGATGTTAATTTGCACAATACTTCATTTTGTTAGCTGAATACACAGCACATCTCCTATCATTAAACAGAAGCACACACATGAAACAAGCTTTTCTGTGGAAAGAATCTTATTTAAATAAGAATATTAACTTGGGAAAAATTAGGTCTGTTTCTCTATGGGAGCAAATATCCTGCTGATTTGAGTATACGAAGACCTCGTTTTTGTTTTAATTTGGATAAGTCATAAGGTGAGACAATTTTAAGGTGTCCAATGATCTTTTATGCCCCAGAGTTTGGAAGATCACCCTTAGCATCAAAACTACAGTTTTCCAGAGGCCCTAAAATATTTCTTTTTTTTTGGGTGAAAGAACATACATTTATTCCAAAATCAGGAGCCTTAATGGATAGTGTTTAATTGAGGGAGCAAAATGGCCTGTTGCTTACATGCGTTGAGTGGGTTCTTCAATGACATATCCCATCATAAATTATTCCACAACCTCCACAACCCGCTTCCAAAGCCAAAAGACATACATAAAATAGGGACTTTTTTTGGTTAATGACTCCTATTTGTTTTATTCTGCACAAAATGTAGTGGCTCTGTAGACAGCAAGCATGTTCGTAGGCACGATTTTAAACAGTGCGGTGAGAAGCTTGTCATCTGTCTTTAATACTACAAGGATATGACATTAATCAATTTTTAGAAAATCTCTTTTTCATGTCTGAACACGAAAGTTTTACTCTTCCTGGTAGCTGTTCTAGCTGCCTTGTTGAATGCAGCAAATCTATAGCTTTGGGACCAGGAACGCTTCAACTCTATTTCCACAGCTTTGAATTATGTTGTGGTTGAACATATTCAGATGGCCAGATGCTATTCTCATTTACTCACCACTTTTAGCCTGCTTCCTATGGAAATCAGGTTTATGTGAACATATTGTTTCACTGGCAATCATCCCCCCCACCTTTCCTAGTAACTTTTAAATACATTTTTGGTCTTTTTCAGCTATACTTGGCAATGTCTAGATATCTCATAGCTTTTTAAGTTTGACTTTTATGCAAGTAAACTGCAACTCAGCTTTATCCCTTCTATCTGACTGCCTAGCTGTGGAGAAAAAGGAGCTAAAACCAAACAGAAACTCACATGAAACAACCAGTCAACCCTCACCTCAGCAAGCTTTGCTGACTCCCTTCTGTCACACCAGGCATGGACAGAGAATGCAGGAGTGAGGGATTGATTTGGGAGGATCATGGTTGAAAGAGGAAATGTTTTAGGGAGGTCTGCAGCTGAAAAATGTTAGAACACACAGAAAATTCAGTGTGCTTGTGAAAAGCCAAGGGTAGAGCTTGAACAGGTAAAGAAAATCTAATAATGCTGTAGAGACTTATGGTAATACCCTTACTTCAGTGGAAAACAGGGAGATATCAGGATGTTGGAGTGCAGGGAGAAAACAAGGAACAGGGGAGGAACCTACATCCCCAGGTCAATGGCTTTATTGGTCCTGCAGTTTGCAAAAAAAGAACACACATTTTTGATTACTGCAATGTAAAAGTTTTGAAACAGTTCTAAGAAGGTTCTTTACAAAATCCACTAAAAGTTATTTGTATTTTCAATTATGGAAATTTGTGTCACTTTCTATAGATCAGATTATTTCCTTAGTTGGAAAATCACATGCATCTTCTTTTGCTCTTACATCAGCCTGGAAGTGAAAGTTGGATTGTTTTCTGTTCTCTCAGAAAAAGTAGCAAATTTAACTCGTGCAGCTATCTGAGCATATCATTCCTAAATTAATCTGTATTCATGTTGCTTTCCTCTTCTTCAGTGCTGTGGCAGATTTCACTCTTGCACTGACATTAAATCACTCATTGAGTTCCAGCCAGGGAACAACACATTCAAATTTACCAGTTTTAAAATTTTTCTGGCCATTTGGAACCACAAGTGGCATAATAAATCAAAGTACCAAACTATCATTTTTCTCTTACTACTTGTTATATTTCTTTTAATTTCTGTAGTTTCTGTAGTTTTCTTTTGGACAGAAAGGGTCTTCTTAGTTTTGCCCTGGTGTCATAAACTTGATTGAGGACTGTGGAGATTTGATCAAACACTCAAAAGGGCAACATAAGAGAGTTCATAGATGGCTGTATTTAATTGTTGAAATGTCTCTTCTAAATTGTGCAGATAGTTACTAAATTTTGCTTTTGATTAACTATTGAAACAAAAAATCAACAACTACTAGTTCGTGTTTTTCCAGCCTACACGCACACTTCTGCCAAAAAAACACACAGGAGGGAATCCATTCCATACTGTTCTTTGGAATTTTTTGATCTTGCATTTTCAAATAAACTTGTTAATATTTGAAAATAATACATATTAAATTAATATTTGGTGTATTTATTTACTGTATTTATCAATACCTATTTATGAAAAAATGTGATTTTTTTTTCTCCAAACTCTTCCCTAATTTCAGCTCAATATTTTCAAATAATTTTTATTCTTCCAGGAGTACATCTTTTCATAGGCTACATTAAGAAAAATTATCATAGTTTTCAACTCATGTCTATTTTCATTTTCTCATTTAAATATCATTAGCTTTAGGGTTAATATTACTCTATCCTTTTCCCTCTCTTATAACTGCAACAATATAAACTTAACAGTTTAGGATATTGTCACACATGCTGCAAAGTTCATGATTTGGGAAAAGACATAAAAAGCCACAGCATTTCACATGCTTATGTTCCAAGTTATACTAAGTTGTCTCCTGTTCTCCTGTTGCTGAGCGGTATGAGAACCTGTGTGAGAATGTTGTCAGTAATTCATTTGAATCCAGCAGTAGGAGATACAACAGTGGGAGATCCAAATTGTACCCTCCTCCTCTTTCAGGTCTGTGCAGGCAGTCAGTGCATCAATGAGATTTTTCTTCATAAAGAAATAAGCATATAGTTTATTCTGAGGCACGGTTTAAAGGAAGGTGGGTCTTGTTGCCCTTTGATTTCTCTGTTAAATGCCAGTATTTTTGATTTTGTATAAGTTGTCACTACATTCTTCTTGAATTTACTTTCTAGTGGTTTCCTTTTTCTGTGCCAGGACACAGTGAGGGCCAGCTGCTCTGAGAAGTTGAGCCAAAAACTGGGGTGACCATCAGGCAGGCTGTGCCCTCACCCATGGACACTATCCCACAGATCCCAAACACAAAGGGAAAAGCTAGGAAAGAGGGTCCTTTGGCAGTCCAAGACATGCAAGGAGGTGAACCTGGACCTAGGACCAGCCAGGAGCTCCAGTCCCAGAAACAATGCCAGAGAAAGGACTGGAGATATGACCACAGCATGTGTCCAAGGGCTTCATCCAGAAGGCCAGTTATCTGCAGTGCAAGGCCAAGGACGATCCAGGAAGCAAGGCCCGAGACAGGGTTGGAGACCTGACAGCCCTCAGCTGGGCTGAAAACTTGAAATTTGCTGAGTGCTGTTTGCCCTATCGTCTCGGTCATTAATAAAAACATTGATGGAGACTTGCTCTCTGAGGGATAGGCTTGGCAATCAGTTGTCAGTTGACTTTGTACTGCTGATCACTACCCTTGAGTGCAGCCAAATTTCCACCCAGTTTGATGTACATGTCTTCAGCCTCTATCTTACCAATCTGGACAAAGGAACACTATGGGCAAGTGTCAAAGGCCTTGGTAAAGTCACTGTGAACAACATCCAATGCCATCACCACCTATTCAGTCCTCTCAGCACAGAAGGCAATCACTTCATGATAGAAACGGCCACATGAATATGAAACAGCATAATTATTTATTTGGTCCTACCAACATCTCACTGGATGTATGTCAGGGCTTTGGCTAAACAAATGTTTGTCTTGTGCTATCTAAACTAAAACATGCTTCATCTTGTCACATACTGGTGTTTTTCCTTTATACCAGTCGCCTCCCTTCTTGTATGGTTGAATTACGTACTTAACATACTGCACAAAGAATACCACGGTCCTCTTTGGCATGGTTTAACCACAGCCAGCAATCACGATCACACAGCCATTTGCTCACTCCCCACAGTTGTGACGGGGGAGAGAATTGGAATAACAAAAGTGAGGAAAAACTCGTGGATTCAGACAAAGACAGTTTAGTAGATAGAGAAAAAGCCATGCACACAAGCAAAGCAAAACAAGGAATTCATTCACTGCTTTCCAACAGCGGGCAGGTGTTCAGCCACCTCCAGGAAAATGGTGCTCCATCCCACATAACGGTTACTCAGGAAGACAAATGCCATTACCCCCTTTCTTCTTCTTACCCCAGTTTTATATGCTAAGCATGATGTCATATGGTACGGAATATTCCTTTGGTTAGTTGGAGTCTGCCGCCCAAACTGAGTCCCCTCCCAACTTTTTGCGCACTCCTGGCCTGCTCATCAGGTGGTGTGAGGAGCAGAAAAGGCTTTGACTGCTTAGGAACAACCGAAAACATCAGTGCACTAGCAACATTATTCTGATCCAAAATCCAAAACATAGCACTGCACCAGCTGTTAGTAAGAAAGTTAACTATATCCCAGCTGAAACCATGAAGCCCTTCCCTGTGCTTTTCATGTCATTAGTTTTCAGTTATTGCCAGTAATTTGCTGAGGGTATAATCTTAAAAATTCTTTTTCACCAACAAGTTATGACGCTCAATGACTTCTCTTTGTTGTCTGAAATTCAGAAAAACACTTTTATATTCATTTTAATTTCTTTGTTCTTTCTTCTTCACTGTTTGATTGACCTATGGATATGATACCATTTCTACTTACTCTTTTGATGACTGAAAGTAATATCAAGGAAAAAAAGCTGGAGATGGAACACTTTGCCTTCATGTGTTCTCACAAGAAATTGTCAGAGCACAGTGTTGTGCAGGAAACCTTCTGTCTGAGCTTCTGCAAATCAAGTGACAACACTGATAGTCATGATATGAATGATGCACTCATGACAGAGTCCTGGGTTTGCACATTTCTAATTCCAATTATTACATTAGAAAACTGCATTCTTATCAAATTGGCTCAAACAATTTGACATTATATCCTTATTCTATAAACTTTTAGAAATTTTTATGCTTGTGTCTCAAATGAATAATTTTCAGCTGCCTGATTTCCTTTGCCTTCCCTTGCCTTACCATCTTTTCATTTCTCCTGATGGCTGATTTTGTCTATCTGCTAGTAGTTCCTTGTGATGTGTGCATAGTGCGTAGTTTCTTGGCATGTTCTAATGCAGGCTCTAGAGCACAGACCACCCATCTGACTAGCCGTCTGACCAGCCAGGGGAGCTAGCTATTGGAAACTCCCAAACAGATAACTTCAAGTGTTGAACCAGAAAGGACCTCTTTTGTGGGTTATATTTTGTTGTCTCTGCAGTTATATGAATCACAGAGAATCTCAAAAGGCTCAAAATTGCAAAAATTGAATGAAGAAAGTAATTTGATAATTTAATTGCATAGATGATGATAGAAGGGTTTGCATTTTGAAAGAAATAAATGCTTTAAATATTTTTATTGTGCTACATTTTTTTTCTTCTCAGATTGAAAAAGATTAACTTTTTATTTTAAATAAATGGGTAAATTAAAGCCAAACATGTTGACCTGAGGCCACAGACGTGGTCTAGTCAGATACTTTCTCAGCCCACTTCCAGTTTCAATTATTTTGCCCTGTAGGGCCAATAGGAGTCTAATTAAGAAATTCTATTTGGCAATTCTTTCTTTTATAGTTAGATTGGGAAATAAATAGCATTTATTACCTTTGTTAATTTCTCATTTACTTCTGAAGTGCCCCACACACTCTTCTAAGGTTCTTCCCGATTGCTTTTCATGCACTAGCTGAGCAATTAATGTAGATTTTTTTTGGTGATCAATTAGGTATTCTACTGACTACAATAATCCAAATCTGTTTTCATAGCACTTCCATGAGGCTGAAAAATAGGTAACACAAAATAGATTAAATTAATATTATTTCCTTTTTAATAGTCAGTAAAATGTGAATCTGAACCCAAGATTGTTCCAGATTATAGATTTTCTATAATGGATATTTGTATTCATATAATAAACCTTGTTTAAATATCAGGTTCTATCCACAGTTTTAAAGACTACTGAGCTACAAACTTATGAGAAAGTAAATTATAAGCTTAGGGAGCTGGGGATTTTGGTGCCATTTTAGCAGTGTTGAAGACTGAGAGCAGGTGGGTTGAGTATGATTCCAACTTTCTCTGATTATACAGGAATGATTTGCTGGTACCACAGATACTTTTCTTTCTCTTGAGTAACTGTGTGTTCTTTAAGGAGTTTCTAAATCCATCTCCAGCTAATGAAAATGCATTCATCACGTTACATCTTATTAAAACTTACACTGGACTTCCTACTATATCTAGTTCTCGGAGTTATTCACAAAATAAGAGAGAATGGTTACGTTTTTAGGTTAATTTTTAAATGAAAAAGCAAAACAACAACAAAAAAGTACTTTAAAACATCCAAACCAAACCATTTTATTTCAGAAGTATTTGCACAAAACCACTCGATCACTCACACCCGGAAGGAAATTTACCAACTTCAATAGCTCCAAATCAGAACCCATCAAGCAGATTACATTCACTGTGAACAACAGCCTGAGACCGATATTCAAAATCAGCTTATGCTATTTGATTGTATAGTGTAATGCATTTGCATTAAACTATTATTTGTATGCTTATGCTATTTTTGTGAATGTATTTTATCATGTTTCTATTGCTTTTGTATAAAATTAATATAGGTAACTAATTAGTAGTCCTTGACAGTGTTACTGTGACTCATGACAACAATGTGAGTCAGAGCCTCTCAAGCTATTTCTATAAAGGGCATCCACCCTGTCCCTAGACCCACACTCCCAAATGTATAAATAAGTAAAACTACAATTGGATTAACCTTGGACTATCTCCCACAGATTGTTATATTTTCCTCTCCTCTCTCTGTAGCCAGGAGAAATATATATCAAAATGTCACTTATGGAAAACTGTCACTATGAAACAATGAGCCGGTTTCCAAACATTTCTTATATTTGATTATTGGAGAACTGTCATGCTAAGTAAAACTTAAAGTTCTATTAATCTATAGATTTTAACAGAGTGCTGTTCTAGATATTTTGGAAGAATAATCAACCTCCATACATTAAGTTTCATCACGTTATTTATTAGTGAGTTATTGGTTAGAGCCCCAAAGCATGTTTTAATATCTCTTCTAGAATATATTTTTAGCAATAACATTTATAACTCTGGATTTTTTTCTCTCTGTGTAAATGTACAATTTCTTTTTTACCCTTCACTATTATATTTTTTTCCTCCAGTGCTTCCTTTGGCAGTAAGTCATGCCATCCAATTGTCTATATCATAAGAAAGTATTCACTTTTATTTGTTTTGAATATGCTACCTCTTAATTTCATAGTGGAATTCTCCAGTTTTTTGTTATGATTCAGGATCAACAGTAATTCCTAAAAGACATTCTTTATAACATACAGCATTTTATATTGTTACACAAATATTTTAAGTTAGTTAATATAGTCCTAGAGTGCTGATTGCTACCTAAATTAAATCTCTTTGAACCTTTCCTTTTCCTTTTCAATTTTCTGAAGTAAGTCGGAGGAAAAAGTTGTAAAATCACTGGTAGGTTACTCTGTACCAATTTTTTGTTGCTGCAAGATTTTCAAGTGCTGAAAAGCTAGATAAAATCAGAGACTTTAAGTAAAAATCAAAAATCAATGGATCTCCATTCAAACACTGGGCTTGATCCAGACCATTATAAGAGTAAGCAAGGGATTTTTCTTTCACTGAGTATTACAGAAACTGGAATGGGCTCCTTGTCAAAATTGCCCGTTACTAGTTTGCAGCACCATGACCACAGGCAACCCCGGTTGCTGATCACTTTTACTTGACTTTATAAAGGACTCGCATGTTTTCACAACCAAAGATGGAGTCCCACTTGCCCTTACCAAATAGGACACTTAAAGATTAGATCATTCTGTGAACTAAAGACCCTTTTGTTCACTGTTCTGGCTGACTGATGAGCTGTTTATCCTATTTTTTATGACAACATTTAAAAATACACCTGTAGTACAATCTGTGTCCCTAAGGAGCATATTAAGAAGTTTGTGGGTAGAAAGTACCATATGTGCAAACCATTGCAGTGAGTTAAGAAGATTCTTATTGAAGATTCAGTTGGGTCTTTTAACTGAGAAAATATTTGTGGGTTTTGTTCTGAAACTTACTAAATTGCCTTCATTATATTGCTGCAGCTAACACAGATGTCTTTTGATATTGTGCTATTCATCTTTTTATTAATTATCTACTTAGACATATGAACAGACCATTTGAAAACTATAAGCATTAGCAAGCTGAACTCTTCTGTATTGGATATACTCATAATCCCCCTCTTAACAAAAATGTCCCTCGTTAAAAGAAAATATTCAGGTATTGAGACAATATCCGCTGTATTCATAAACAGCCTGGAGTTGAACTTAATAACAAACTTATTTTTCTAATGGAAATCTATGTGTATGTTTTTTGCATATATTGATGTTACAAATTTATTCATCGTTCATGGAGAAATTGACTGCTCTAACTAGCAGCAAAATTTATATGATATGTATAACATTTTTTATATATATATATAGCAAAATACATCTTAGCCTCGTGTTTTCACCTTAGGTGGGCTCTTAAACATTGGGTTAGATATGCTACATCAATAAGTCATCTCTGATACAACTTTTTGCAAGATTTACAGTGCAATTTAACATGTCAAATAAACATTTGAATCCATGGTGCTTACACCCCATTGGAACTACTGAAGCCAGTTAGTGAAACATCTGAAACATCCATGTACTGGAGGAGAGGTTCAAGTGCACCCTCAGTTCGCAGATGACACCAAGTTGGGTGGGAGTGTCGACCTGCTGGAGGGTAGAAAGGCTTTGCAGAGGGATCTGGACAGGCT
>JAOXNO010000024.1:55103812-55128504 GCA_028565335.1 Limnodromus scolopaceus | reverse complement strand
GTTGAGGCACCATCCCTGGAGATATTCAAAAGACGAATTGACATGGTGCTCGGGAATATGGTTTAGTGTTGGTGTGTATGTTTTGTTTGGTTGTTTGGATTTTTGTTTGTTTGTTTGTTTGTTTGTTTGTTTGTTTGTTTGTTTGTTTTTATGGTTGGACTAGATGATCTTAAAGGTCCCTTCCAACTTAAGCGATTCTGTGATTCTGTACTCACTGTGGGAGGAAAAAAGAGAAAATAATCTCTACTATAAAACTGTCTTTATCTCAACACATGAGTTTCCTCTCTTTTTCCCTTCCAATTCTCTTCCCCATCCCACTGTGGGGGAGTGGGCGAGTGGCTGCACGGGGCTGAGCTGCCTCAAACCACAGCACCCTTGCCTTAATACCTTAGGAAATGTTGTCAGATATATTTTGTACAGAAGAAATTCTGTCAACGATTGTTTTTTCGATTGTTATATCTGATTCTTTAACCCTGGCCCCTGCCCCCAAACGCACACTACTTTCTTTGTCTGAAATCCCATTTCACCAAAGATAATCCTTAAAACACATTTTGATAGGGAGGAACAGGTTCAAAGCTGGTGAGATAGGTGGGACCTTTAAATCACATGAGCCTACACAAGAAAGCAAGCTGTGTATGAGAGAAAACAGGCTGCCTATTTATGCCCTTTACCATTATGTTTTCAAATAAGAGAGATTTAAGTCAGTGTGTTGACTCATACATTTGTAAACATAAAAAGTATTTTCATCAAATTGTAGATGGTTTTTAATTCTTTCTTCCTGCTTGCTCACTTAATCCATTGTCCTATAACAGTGATTCTCATTACGAAGCATCAGTGCCAGTTATGACCCAAAAAATCATGAGACAAAACCCACTAAATTCACATTTTTAATGGCCTCAAAAAAAAATGTGCATAGAAGTTTCAAAAGTTGGGTTTCCAAGGGAAGGAAATCCCAAGTATTTTATATAACTATAAGAAAATAAGAATGCCCGTACAGAGTTGGACCAAAGGTCCACCTAGTCCAATAACCTTTCTCTGACAATGGTTAATAAGAACTTCATGAACTATAAGACCAAGGTAACCCTACAGTGATTATTCTCCAGAGTGTCCCCTTCTCTCCAGTGACCTGCAGCTCAGGTGATGATTTTGCATTTCATAGTCTTCATAGTTTTTTATTCCATAAATCTGGCCATATGTGTTTAACCTATTTAAGCTTTTAGCCTCCAAAGCAGCCCATGGGAAAGTCTTGACACCTTGCTTGCACATTGTGTAACAAATTCTCTCTTCCTGATTGTTTTGAATTGCTGTGTCCCAAGGCTGTCTTGAGAATTTGTGATAATTGGCAAAATAGCACTTGTGCAGCACTTGAGGGCAACTGTAAGCAAGACTGACGAATTATGTGAAGGGGTGCTGTGATTTACAGTGGCAGGTGATACCAGGTAAGATTATTAGATGTCAGAATTGCTCAGATCTTGGAGATATGAAAGGGGAAGAAAAGAGAATCCCAGTGCCACCTTGTGTGGCAGCCTCCAGCAATGGCTGACCAGGAAGATCAGACAAACTGGAGGTGAGGGGGTGTAGAGGATACAGGGTGAGAATACTGGCAAGGAGAGAGGGAGAACGCACTTCAGGTACTCCATATCTCACTGAACCTCTCCCAGCCCAGTGAAACAGTTTGGTAATGTCTAAATGTCTGTTAGTAGATTGATACTTCTTGTTATGAGGATAACATGTGAATAATACAGGTGAGGTTCCTTATCACTAGAAGGACAGGCCTGCAGAAGTGAGAGGCTGGAGCAATTAAACATGTTGACTAAGGGTTCAGAAGAAACAAAACAGTGGGAGCTGGACAAGGAATAAAGTTAAGGCTACTGAGCAGGCTACTGAGCACACCTAGAAAAAAAAAGAAGAAAAATAAAAAGTATAAGGACAAACAATGATAGAATAAAATATATCAATTTATGATAGCATTTTAGATACTTCTTCCCACAGGCCCACCCAGAAGAGACCAGAAATCTGAAGACTCATCTGTCCCTTAATTGAAAAATCTTTCTTCACTGTAATTTTTTTAGCTGCTTTTGTGTATGTACTAGTGACCCATGTAGCCCTAGTTATGCAACAGCATATAATGTCAATTTGTTATTTGATGGACCAATAAGGAGTTGGGAACATTGAAGTATAGCTCTGATGTCTTTCACAACGGGATAGCCTACTCCTTTACAACCAGATGTGTACCAAGGTGATGTTATTTCTTGTTTTCAAGTACTCCACTTTTCTCATCTGTTGGTCCTTGATGAACTACAGCTACATCCTTGATGAACTACTACATCAAAAAATGTAATTTCTTAACTTCACAGTTATGGCTTTCCTGTTGATTCTGCTCCTTTTTGAAACTAGGCAAGTAGAGAACACTCCCTGTAAACAATGGTTGAAGGTAATACCCTGCCTTTCCCTCAAATTCTCCTAATTGGTCATGAAAAGGGGCACCAGGACCTTCCTCATGTCATGTATTTTGCTGCCATCATGTGGCTATTTCTTTTCATTTACACAAGATTTATATTAAAAAAAAAACAACTGTAGTTTTTGCACCTTGATTAAATTGTAGGTACCACACTCTGTTCTCCAGTATCTATAAAACTTTGCTCTAAGAAACATACACCTCAGTTTTTGATATTTTTTCATATCTAATGATAAATGAGGCATCTGGTCCACACTTCCATAACAAATACTTGAGAAGTTTTCTGTTGCACAGTAGAAGTTATTGGGCCAAAATACACATAATTTCACAGTGAATAGTAAGAGTGAGCGCACATGCCATTTTACAATTCAGTAAGCAAATTTGCTCACACAGTACTTTTCACTGAGCTGATGCAAGGGGAACTGCTCATAATGTTTGCTCCATGTCTTGGCACCTTGAGTTGTCTCAGGTAAATTCTACTTTTTTCCAGATACTTAGTTTGACCTTGACATCCAATCATTGAAGAAGCCCCACTGATTATTTTTTTTTGTCCTGAATTACACATTTGGAAACAGGAAAGGATTTTTTTTTCTCTTACCCTTTTTTCTCTGATTTTAGTCTTCAAGGCAAAGAAGTGAAGAAGGTAGAAAACTCTTCCTGGCCTCTCAGGTAGATGGCGTAACTTGTAATATCATCAGTCTTCCTGTGTTTGACAAAGCTACACTAGTATTTTTTTGTTCTGTTTGGAATCCCCTTTCTGGTGAATAGTTTCCTCACCTGACCAGGCTAAACTGGAAGTGTAATAGCTTCAGCAGCTGAAGTGGACAAGCACTTCAGCTGTTGGTGATGTCTGCCTGAAAATGCCCCTCAACATACACCTATGCATGTGCAGCACAGATAGCCTTGTACTATTTAGAACGCACAGTCACCATCTCGTTGAGTCTGCTTTGTCTATAAAGCCTTTTAAACACATTGCTTTGTGTGACTCTTGCTTTCTGACCACTGCACCCTCATTGCGTTGGCCGTGTAGTCTGAAAAACTGCATAGAGGATGAGTATGTGACTAACTACTTTGAGAATAAAGGCCTTCAACGTATTCTATTTTAAGGGGGCGGGGGGGAGGAGGAGGGGGGAGAATTGTCTACCCTTCTGTAGCTGTCAGATTTTTGGCTTAAGCACCAATGCTTAACAAAGCAAGTAAATGTCTTAACAAACTCTTCCTGAAACCAGTTGCTTGTGTTACCCAACAGGCCAGTTTTAAAGAGATAAATGATAGTGGTTTAACCAAATGTTAAGATACATACAGCTGTTAAGAACAATAGTGCACATTAACAAAATTAATAGGACTTCAAGCTTCTGCCTAGCACACTTGGGCATGCTGTAGTGCCAAAGTTTTAACTTGTAAATATGCATAAATGCTGAAAATTCTGCTGTTCTTTCTGCCCAGAAGCATTGGTGTCTTGATGGAGTTGAGCACTGCAGCACCTACCTCGTGCCTAACACCATTTGGGATTTACAAATTGCCTGATGCCCCCCAAGAGCATTGAATTCAGCACAGACTAGAGGGGGGAGGATGCTTTTCATAATGTGGTAAGCAGAACTTTATAATCCTTGCACATTTGCCTTTCCTCTTATAAAATATATGTGCCTGTTGCTTCACTCTGAGATCTCTGAAGTGATAAACATGGTGAGTGTTATAGGTTAAAATTGAGACTCCTTGTTCTGTTGTTGCAATGCAACTCTTTTCCTCCTGTGTGCTATTAACTGTATCAAAATTCTTAGAAGCAGCAATTTTCCACACTTTATGTAAGTTTGGGTGGAAACTGATTTTAAAAGTCTAATCTTATACACCTAAGTGTGTGTGTCCATGTGCATAAGTCATATGGAAGAAGAGGATTTGTCCATTTATCATCAGTCAGAAACCAATTCAACAATATCTGAACTAAATTTTGATAAAAACTGTTATCATCATACTGTCAGCTTGGAATCTAAAGCTAAGCATGAGGGACAAAAGTTAAGCTGACAGAGTGAATATTAGAACTGTTTGTATGCATGTATAGCAGGATTTTTCTCATTACACTTGAAAATGAAAACGATGGTGCTCATTGACATGGGGGAGTTTTAGGTTTTTCTGCTCAGTTTTAAGTGACTGCAAGTATTGGCTGCTCTGGGAAACTTTTTAACCTCTTACCTAACTCTTTAACCGTTAACCTAAGAGTGTCAGAGCAGAGAGTAAACAGGATCAAGAAAGGGTAATGAACGTGCTCCCGAAATTTGAAATATAGTCCTCCAACAACCTCTAGACAGCCTTAGCAATACCCGTACAAAGTAGAGGTTATCTCATCTTTTTAATGTCCTGATATTGAATTCTCTCTGGCACAATGGCCTGGCTTTAAGAAGAGGAGAGTGGTCAGTGTGGGCAGCACAAGCTTTGAGAACCTGATGAAGCATCATGTTCAGTTTCTCGTGTATTTCTCCCCAGCAGAGTCAGCCTCCTGTGCTTTGCCCAGAACAAGCACATGCTAAACAAGGATGTTACAGCAAGCCAACATGTCAGAGTCTTGCTATGACATTGTAAAAACTGTGGACAGCATCATGAAAGGCAATGGAGCTGTTAGTTTTTCAGACATCTGTTTAGGAACAGATATCTTAAATTATTATTAGCTTTCATCCTGTTTTGTTTTGTTCGCAAGTGCATAATTTGCAGTGATGAATCTCTTGGTAGTTGGAATCCACCAGTCAAAGAAAATGAAATCTTAGCGTCCTGGAGATCACTGCAATTTGATTAATCTGGAGGGATGAGTACCTATCATCTAGCTTGACATGGTACTTTACTGAAAAGAAAGCCTAAAAAAAAAGTAATTTTCAATTGTGTAAATTATTTAGCTTTCTACTTAAATCAAATTGGAGGAGGAATAAGAAGATGGGAATTTTCCAGACAGCAGCTTTTTATAATCACTGTGTCCTGATAGATCACACACAGATGCAGTAATTACCTCAACTGTGGTATATTAATTTTCTAGCAAGATACCAACACAGGCAACATGGCATTATGATGTTTTTCTGTCTTGGTCATAACTCCTTGGGCATATTTCTTTCTAGGATAACTCATAAAACCATAATTTTTCCCTCCTATTCTTTCTATTGATAAGCAACTCGGGAAGTCTAATGTTTGTGAAGGCGAAAAGGTTATCATTATTGTGGTTACAGTTAAACAGAAAAGATGTGAAAAGCATTTTAAAACAAAACTGAGAAGGGAAAGTATGAAGTATTACTGTATTTCAGTACAAAAAAAAATTCCCAATACAGTAGTAAAGGTACTTTAAAGCTGTGTAGAAAAAATATTTGGCTAAGTTTAAAATCTTTATGTGCAGAGCTGTGTACAGCGTGGAGAAGGCAGTATGCCTAATTCTCAGAAAGGGGGACTCATCCTTTCCTCATCAACTGAGACACTAATTTACAGGGTGAGACTGAGGGGAATTCCTCCAATGAAGAATGTTTTTGCAGAGGAGAACATGAGTTTTACCCAAATTACTTACCACAGAGAGAAGTTCAAATACTAATTAAACTAGAATGAAACACCACTTTGCAGTAGTACTTGCTGTTTTTATTCATAGAGAAGGAAAATGGAACAGAGGGAGACAGGTTGCCTGACTTTAGCACATCAAAAACTGCTGGAAAACCTGAGTTAAGGCACATCAGTTAAAGTTTCTACAAGAGGATGTCTGTATGTGCCTAAATTCCTGATACAGCCAATGAAGATCCACTCCGCCGTTGGTGGAGAGTAGAGAGCGATCCAGCTGTCCACCAGATGTCCAACTTAGTGTGAGCCACATCACTCCATACACTCCTTTGAATTGCATGACCATGGGCAGAATTCAGTTGCCTAAATGCTGTTTGCCATTTTATATGTTCTTGCAATGACATCTATGCACTTTTGACAAATGAAGAGTTGATGCATCCAGCTACTTAGTAACTCAGTAGCCTACGGAGAACTGAACTTAAATTACTGAGTCTTCAGCACAAAACTCTCCTTCCCTCCTGTATTCAGTTTGGTTTTAAAGTGTTCCTTTTCCTCCAAAAAAATTTTTTTTTCTTCTCCATGTGTACCAGAAAAAGAAGTATTACAAAAACATTACGACAAAATATACATGAGTCTTGGAACTACAAATGTGAACTTAAAAGCGCTCCATAAGATTATTAGACCCATTCCTATCTGCACAGGCAAGAAAGCCAGCCTTGCATGGCTGAGGCACCTTAACATCTCTGCAACCGGTTGTGAAACACAGTTCTTTGTAGAGGGCCCTGGAAACCCACAAGAAAAACCTGTCCTCATTGCACTCGTTGCAGAGTTCTCAAAGTTCACATTGCTGATGATGAGCCACCGCTGATGAATTAGCATATTATATAAATCATGCTCGATTATAAGGGTATATTCCCACTCCTTACCCAGCACAATGAAAATAGAACAGGAAAAAAAGTACTGCATGACTGTTTTATTTACGTAAAGAAATGTCATTAAAATTCTTTTGATTTTCCTGCAGGCAATATTTTTACATTAGCAGGAATACAGATCTGGCCTAATTTCCTAACTGCAAATTAATGAGGATTGGAAATATTTAAATTGCAGTCAGTGAACTTAGATATTTAGAAGAGGGAATATCTTTACTGAAAGAGATGTGTGAGGAAAAATACTGCAGTGAAGTTGGAAAAGAGAAGAACTTTTTTGTGGATCGGTTGTACACCAATTTTCTATATATAGTGTTAAAACATTTATTTGCAGCAGGAAGCAAAAAAGATGTATTACAATAGAAACAGAAATGGGTGTTCATCAAAGCTGGCCAGAATTAGATTTTTCTTAAAAGTAATCTTTTTTATCTTTTCCCCTCTTTTACCTTTATTTCTGTATGTGCTTTTCAGTCTAGGTTACATATCCACCCTAATCTGAACTGTCGCAGGCACTAAATTGGATACTTTACTTCTCCAGTAGCGTAGTGGACCTAATTATGGCAGAGCTGCACGGAAGGAAGTGAGCTGGTTGCTGGAGGCAGTGTGTGCTGTTCAGGGTAGGAGGTGGCGGGCAGTCCAAGAACCCGTGTAAGAGCTGTAGCGAGTGCAGCTGCACCCTAACACAGCCCCCCTGACCATTAGCATCAATCTCGACAGCTTCTCTGTGCCCTGCGGGGAGGCACTGCGGACACGCGCTGCACAAGCACGCTCTTGTGTATTGTGCTGCCTCCACGCTCTTCCCCTGGGACACGTTCTTCAACCTACTGGAATCCCGGGCATTGTTTTTCTCATTTTTAAAAATTGAAATTACTCACTTTTTTTTTTTTTTTTGCTGCTTCTTTACTGCTCTTTAAAAAAAAATATTTGGGGTTTGTTGAAATACTGATAATTTAAAGCCTACAAATATTTGAAGTTAGAAAGTTGTGACTTTTCAAGAAAACTTCCCTTTTTATGATATAAATTTGCAATTTAATAAAGAAGGCTTAAAACCTTGACCAAAAAAAATTAAATTGGCTATAATATTTATTTTTATTATCCCTTTCAGTTGCTAATTCTATTAATTTGATTTGTAATTCAAATCCACTGTGTTAGTATGTATGTTTCCTAGATATTTTTGTCTCTAGTTTTTCAGAGCAGTACCTCACTGGCAGCCCATTTCAAACAGTCCAATATTCTACCATTACATCCATCTTGCAAAATAATTACTACATTCTTGGAAACAGACTGAACCATCTGAATGAACGACCAAGTGAAACTTGAGGACCGGGTCGGAAAGCAGTGGGGTGATGGCAGAAAAAGACAGTGGGTAAGCTAACTTTTATTGTGCATACAAGAAAGAAACTTAATTGAAATTTTTCAAACACCATTTACCCGCTTTTAGCTTTGATTTCTCCACTACACCTGGCCCCTAGAAAAGCGTAGTACAGGATCTCAGTATTGTCAGGTGGGATGGTGTTTTTATTGAAAGCATACAAGGAAGCCTGCAGTGTTTCTCAGTCTTTAGGTGTCAACTCTCACTAATTAACTATGGCCTTTGCTGCTGATGACACGTGGCAGAAAGATTATTTGTACATATTAAGATTAGCAGGAAGATTGGCTGGCAAGGATTTTTTGACCAACACATGCTCAACTGGCTAATGTCAACCTGCCAGCATTGAAAGAAAATGAAACCCGTTTCCAACTTGATCTTTAACCCAGACTGGTTCTTACCACCCTTTCTATGTGTCAAGCTGGTGTGGCACACTTACCTGGCATCCTCTAGAAAAGAATTAATTTGAAAACTACACCAGTAATAATAGTGTATAGTTACTGCATACTACAAATGTTAATGTAAGATAAAAAATAATTAACTCAGTTTAAGTTGTATGATACAGCTTGATATCTTTGTCCCTTTTAGCTGTGGAAGTCTTATTTACTAAGTCCCTTTTAGTTTTATTTACTAAGACTAGTGTTGAGCTCAGTAGGATTACAGGGAGATGTGGCAAGGGAAAACTAATAGAAACCTATTCTGTCCTATTCATGAAGAATTTGCCATGAAGGTCTTAAATTTTCTCCAGAGATAAGTTGAACTAGCACGCATGCTTTTACAGGTTAAATACCTTTTTTATCTTTCAGGAAAAAAATCTTCCTGAAAAAGCATAAATAACTGCCAAATGAAAACTGAATGTTTAGAAGTTGACTAAGATTTTGGTGACAACTTGTTAATTGTCTATTTAAATGACCTCAAAATTGCAATACAATATTAAGCACTGCTATAGTCACAGTTATTGAATTAGTTATATGTATTTGTTTATTTAATTTTAAAAATAAACTTATTTTTATATAATAAACCTATATATAACATAGGTGTGTTATCTCTGATTCCCAAAAGCTTTCAAAGTCATGTCTATATCCATCTTCATCTGAAGAAATTCCCAACATATATACTTAAGATCCACTGTTTCAGGAAAACACAGGTCCTGAAATGATGACCCAGAGATTTTTACCCCAGGGCTTTGTACGATAATTATTGAGAAGCTCTATAAATAAAAACTAGTTACCTGAAGGGATTCTGTAACAAATGTGAGAGCACTTTCTATGACAGAAAAGAAGTGTTGCAGCCCAGCACAGCCAAATCCACCCTCCTCTCCAACTCATCCCTTGCCCAGGCCACATCTCTGACTGCTCTACCAGCAATTGCTCCTTCATCTTTAAAATGGAGGATTTAAAATCTATTTTATCTCTTTTATCTACTCCTCTGTAGGGAAAAGCTCTATCCAGGTCGAGAAACAAACAGAGGAAAGATGCCCAGGTCCAGGGCAGGCAGAACCTGTCCCACCCATAGACCCACTAAGGCTTGGGCCAGATAAGGTGATTTCTCCTGCTCTGGGATTCACAGGTCCAAGAATAGAACACAGTGAATGTAAAGAAGTCCCAGCTCCCCTCTCCCCTTGGTATGTTTATCTCCCCTGAGGTAGAGAAACTGTGTTAAGGAACAGTTTCAATTTGGCTGAAAAAAACACATGTGGAACAGGAGAGAAAAGAAAATAATGTAATGGTTCACTTTGAGATAACAAAAAAGATCTGGAAACTAGCAAATATAATTAATTATTTCATTTGCAAAGTCATTGATAAAAAAGCACACACATATATATCTGTACATATAAGTAAACATTTTCATATTGGGTGCCTTTTGGTCTGCGTTCCTATGGTCTCACAAACTTGAGCAGTTCCAGGTGCTGATCTAGAGCTTCAGGAGAAGTAAAATTGCAACTTCTGTGGACCAATGGGTCTTGTTAACCTTGGGCCTTAGTCTTCCAGCTTTTCTGTCTCATAACAGACCCTTTTTACCTAACTGTAGACATTAGAAAATGGGGACAGTGCCTATCAGTGGCTGTTACCAACTGGATGCTAACAGAGGTTGAAGATGCTGGTTTTAATTCAAACAATTTAATTCCTCCTGTATAAATTGGGATGGATAGCAAAACATATTTTACAAAAAGCTAAGCAACTGATGTTTTATTTTTAGATATAAATCCTACTGTTGTTAAAGGCATTTACTACAAGAGGTCAACTTGTACTTAGTATTCATAGCTGTTGAGTCACTTACTGAAGTAGAAGGCAGAGTTAGAGCCTGGGTGATTGTTCTTTACCAGCAGGCATTCTCCCTTACCAGCTGATATTTCATATTAAATTGTAGTCCCTGTGTTTCACCAAAATGAGTTGGAGTTTATATCCTACATTTACCTCATGTCCTTTAGTCAGCTCCTTGTGCAACTGCACAAAAGCAGAGTGAGGGAAGCAGCTGTGATATCTGTGCTCTTCAATACAGACAACATATTTGCAAGCAATTACTTTTCAGCATCTTTTCTGAGTTCATATCCTCTATGCCCATCAGAGATGACAAATTAATTAATATAATGGCTAGTATAACGTAATAAGAAACCAAGTACCTTCAAATCTAGAGGTCAGTTTGGGGGATTTTCTGTTTTCCCAAAGGAAAAAGAACAAAGCTTTAAAAGTTATTTCTTTTGTCTTAAGAAGCCCTTCCCAAACAAGCTGCCTTTTCTTTTTGATTGTTCTCATTTCTAAGAGATGGAGAGGCCAGATGTGCACCCTAGGACAGAAGATGCACTTCCTGAATCATCAAACCATCACAAGAGCAAGCTTTAGTCTATCTATCCAAAATTTAGTATTTCCTTCCACAACTAGTTCTGAATTTTGTAAGCTCTTCTTGAAAACTTTTATGACAGGTTTTCTCTTTCTTACTACCTTATAATAGAATCATAGAATAGTTTGGGTTGGAAGGACCTTTAAAGGTCATCTAGTTCAACCCCCCTGCAATGAGCAGGGACATCTTCAACTACATCAGGTTGCTCAGGGCACTGTTCAACCTGACTTGAATGTTTCAAGGGATGGCACACCTACAACTTTTCTGGGCAACCTGTCCCAGTGTTTCACCACACTCATTGGAAGAAAAATCTTCCTTATATCTATTCTGAGTCTTCCCTCTTTCAAAAACCATTACCTCTTGTCCTATGACAACAGTTCCTGCTAATACATTTGTCTCCATCTTTCTTATAATCCCTCTTAAATAGTGAAAGGCCACGATAAGGTCCCCCCAGAATCTTCTCCTCTGCAGGTTGAACAACCCCAGCTCTCTCAGTCTGTCTTCGTAAGAGAGGTGTTCCGTCCCTCTAATCATTTTTGTGGCTCTCCTCTGGATCCACTCTAACAGGTCCATGTCTTCCCTGCGCTGGGGGCTCCAGACCTGGATGCAGTACTCCAGGTAGGGTCTCACCAGAGCAGAGCAGAGTGGCAGAATCACTTCCCTTGACTTCCCTTGTCATCTTACCAGCCGGGGCTTGCCATGCTGTGAGAGAGGTGATGTGGGGAAGTGAACATTTCTATGGGGACACAGAAGTATAGGGGAAGTCATAGCTTCCTATACCAGGCAGTTCACAGAGTATATGTCTCACCACCTAAGTCTTGTGAAGAAACCTATGTCAAGGCTGTCAGCTTGGGATTTGCCCAGAGAAGGGTATGTTAACACCACCTGAAGCAGTAAGGCCTGAACTATTTCATTAAGATACATTTCTCTACATTTTATATAGCCAAATCTTGAATGTCTTGCTTTTGATTTCTTTGTATTCACAGAGAGTTTGTGTCTTTGTAAGCAGAGAGCAAAACTTCAGCTCTGCCCCAAAATGAAGTTGTTTCTAGGAAGATTTACTATATGCAGAACATAACTTTACTTGTCTGTTTATTTTAGTCCATGAACAGAAGATTCAATTTCTATCTATCACTCTATCTTTTCTGATAACGAAATAAGTTTAAACCTCAAAAATGTTTGGTTTTATCAGAACACTTTCAGAAAACATTTTGAAGTAGGAATTTCCAAATGTTGTTTGTTTTGTGTAGGCAAAAAGGTCAGATATTCACCTGGCATAAATTCATATGCCTTCACTGAATTAAGATAAACTGAATTATATTGCTGAATGAATTTGCTTAGTTAGAGTCCATATTTACTCTCATAGAAATTAGAAAGAACTCCCCTGAAATCTCTTGAGTTACACCAAGATATAACTAGAGTTATCAAGACTGGTCTTTCGATTTTTTTTTCTGTTCCTGTGGCAATTGATCTCTTTATTACCTACCAGGAATTTAGGTATAAGAGACCTAGGCAAGATATACAGATGTGCAAATGTCCTGTAGATCAGCACTTTTCTGTGGTTGATATTCCATCCATCTGCGGGTGACTGAACATCACAAGGCGCCTTGTTACTGCAGCTTATGCAACTTCAAAAATCTTGGCTTGTATTCAATTAACTTCTAATTCTTACCATGTCCAGGATTCGTGCCTTGTTCAGCTATTTGCTTGCTGAACTTTCAGTTGTTCTGATTCTTTACATATATATAATCTAATTAGAAACCAAACAACTCCAGAAAACTCATCAATCAATATCTTATTTCACATTCTAATAGAAAAAAAGCAACATGCAAATCTTTATGCATACATGTAACTTTTCTACAAGCTCTCTCAGCGTCCAGGATTTGACAAGACAGAAAACCATACCAGTACTCTAAGGTTTAGTCTTTGCTTTAAAGTTCATATCATTTAATCAAGGTGTCATGTTAGATTAATCATGAGAGAAGTTGCAGATGGAGCTTATAAGAAAGGCACACCAGGAATTTACCAACCTTGGATTTGTTTCTGTTAGAATTAATGCCAAGGCTCTTTCTGACTTGGATGCTGTTTCTCAACTAGGTTGTTAGCACATTTTCATCTGATCTTTTTATCGATGACTGTATTATTTGTTTACCCACAAGCATAGTTGCAGTAATCAGAAAAATGATCCCCTCCTTGTTAGAGAATAAAAATCACTGTTTTTTTCCATATTGTAGCAATTTTATTTTATTTCCTGGTTCCTCCTTAGTATAATTGTTGAGAAAATGTGAGATTTAATAACTGAAAAAAATTCTAACAAAATGTCTAAAAAGAAAACAAGTTACAGAGTTCCAGGGATGCTGGGTGGCCTTTTAATGAAAGAGTTTCTTTCATTTATGTGTAACTTCAGTAGGAGAGAGAAGAGTATATAGGTCTTTTTCTCCCTAAGCTCTGCCCTCAGGGGAAGAATTTGAATTACAAAAAACTGAGGAGGTGTGATTTCATTTCCTTTTCACATCTGAAGAACAGTGTGGGTCAAGAGTCTTTATTTTATTTGCTTAGTGAGTGATATAAAATATGTGCTTTCTGAAGAACATGAACACTTCAGAAAAACAGAGATGCATACAAACTGAATGAATTCTCTTTTAAAAATGAATCTCCATTCAGTGTTTTCCTCCTACTTGGATAAAAATCTGAGTAAGCCACGCCAAAGGTTGGAAACTCAAGAAACCATTAGACATTTATTAGTTACCTGCTTTATTATATATTCTGCAGAATGAGGAAGATGTCTGCTTTATTTCCTATAAATATGCAGACTTCAGACCGTCTTGCTATTATCCAACCTGAATGCACAGAGCGAAATCAGATGAAGTTGTTAGAGCAAAAACAACAGGAAACAAAACACTGCAAACACCAGGTCCTCCAAAGAACAAAGGTGAGCTGCTATTCATCCTCGAGTGGCACTGGAGAACAGTGGCGACCAGAAGCAGAATAACCTGCGATCAAACAAGCTAGTGGCCTGCAGCATCACCGTTCCTGAATTTAGGATCAAAGCACGTTTGAAAACCTTACAGATGCTGAGGTAGGCAGAAGGGAGAGTGAGTGGGTTTTAAAAATGCTGAAAGATACTGGGAGCAAGTGGAAGGCTGCAGCAAAATTCACAAAGGCAAGGAAGAAGGTAACTGGGTGGACAAAGCTTGAAAAACTGGCCAGGAAAGATTGGAAGGCAGGCTGAGTATGCCTCAACCCATTGCTGTTTTAATCCTTCTGCTTTATGCACTGCGGACATAGAGTGACATAATAAACAACATTTTTGCTTTATCAAAACTGGTTTTGAGCCTCTGAAATCAAATGTCATCTGGTTTATTGGATGTTTCTGTAATGCCACATGATTTTGTTGCGTCAGAGTGCTGGAAGGAGAGGTAGGAAGAAGAGCTGGCTGCATGCAGCTCCTCCCCTGCTGTGATCGGGCAGTGTCACCTGGAACAAGGTGACAGAAGTTGCACCTCTCGCTTAGAGCACACTCTTGAGATGATAAACAAAAGATGTAAAGAAAAACATAACTGCAACTATGACACTTCCCCATATGATCCTTCAGAGATTCAGAAGTGGTTGAATTCCAGTCCTGGATTTTCTCAGGTAGCAATACTCTCCTTTAGCCACAATTATGGATGTTTAGCTCTTTGTCAGGTCTTGGGTGAAAGAAAATGCTCCTGGAGAAGCCCAGGTGAATCTTGTTTTTTTTTAATTTGGCAACTTGCTGGTAGTAATATTTTATTATCATACATATGTACTAGACTCAGTCCTTTCATACCAAAGACAAACTCTCAGCGTTGCTAATGGGACTGTTCAGACGAATTTTGAATCCCTCAAAGGCCTTTAATTATTAAATGCTGTTTCTCTTTCTTAATCTTTCACTTGCAAGCCCAAAAGGTATGTTGTCTGTATCCAAAATCAGAAAAGCTGATCTAGTTCACAAATTGCACTTAGGTTACAGCACCACAGTAAGTATATGCTCTGCTGCTTTCACCTAGGAAAATGTAGAATAGGGCTCTCCACATGCCATTCCTTTAACTGTTTATACACAGGGTCCTCTGGAGGAATTTGATGTATTTATTTCACTTAACCCAGTCATGATTCAATTTCTCGCATTCTGAACAGCAGGCACAGACCTATATTTCTTTTCTTTATTTCATTACTAGCTGATAATTTTATTGTATTTCATTTTGAGATTCATCTCAGGAACACAGTATGTGTTTTGCATTCAGCTAGATCTTTCTTATTTTTAGATCTTGCCTGATTCACAGTAAGCTTTAAAAATAATAATCCAGTCAGCTACCCAGTACCTTTTGTTCTTGGAACCATTTAAAATCAATTTGTGATCCTCTCCCCTCAATCTTTTTTATTCAAAACTGATATTTTCTGCATGAAAAGTTGCTGACTTGAGAACAATAATATATGTTAAAACCATACATCCATTTTTCTTTTTAATTAGTTTTATTATATCTGTACATTTTCTTATCACCTTCTTTGAAGATGGGATTCTATCATGAAAGCTCAGTACAAAAGAACAAATAAAGGGCCTGCTCATCCCCTCTGTGACTGCACACATTGGGAAAGAGGTCTCAGCTTGGGTAGTCATATGGAAAGCTCTCCATCTTCCCTTTCACAGGCTGAGGTAAAAGTCTTGGATTTTATTCTCTAAGGTTCCGGGAGGAGCAGAGGTGAGAAGTGCTTTCTTCTTATGATCTATAACCTCTCAGGGAAGGCTCTCCATCTTCCAACTCATGCAGATTTCTCAGTCTTGTCTACAGCAAACCACTCTAAAAGGCAGGGCTGGTGAGCGCCCTTTGGTAATTCCAAAACTGAAGCATAAACACCGAGTATCCCGTCTGTAAGTTGCTAATGACAGCCTGGATCCTGGTTTGGGGGTATCTCGAGATCCATGTCTGCAGCAGCCAGAGCAACCAAGTATGAGCTCTGCAATAAAATTTACTCCCACAAATTAAATTTTTTTAGTCCAGCTGTGTTCTTTGTAACATAGCATGTCATTAGAATTTATTAATTTATGGAAGTATTTTAATATTTAATATTTTTGAATCCCTGGCAATGATAAAATTTCCTTATATATGGATGCAATCACTGGGGAAAGTATAGCTTGGTTTTAACAGTAGCAAAGATTATTATTCAGAATTTATATTTTCATTCATACTTATACTAGAGGTCAAGTTGATGTAACAATGAAAAAGTAAATAAATAAAGAAAAATAAATTTTCTGAAATTCATTACCTTTACCTATAAGTTGACTTGATTTATCAGTTTTTCCTTGCAATCCAAAAAATGTTAATCATGTTAACCACTATTTTTAAACAGCTGGCATACGATACTGCATATACCTTTATGAGGTCGCTTGTGCATAGCGACCCACACTGTTGTAACACTCTGTTTTGACACCCCCACAGAGTACACCCACCAGTGAGCTCACGGGGTTTTTCTTGGGTCTAGCACTTGCGAGACTGCACTGGCAATTTTGAAAAGTTTATGCGAGGTGTTTTCGGACCCAGGGTACAGACTTTAGAATTTGGAGCTCTTCCTTACCATGCAGACGGACTGTCGGTGTTTGAATTCTTCAGCACATAAGCACACCCTGAAGAGAAACATTCTGCAGAACAATGTAAGCAAGCCATATGGACAATCAGAGACAATCAGAGATCTGATGATTAAATGCTTTCTCCGGCACTATTTTATTTAGCAATATGGACACAACTTATACCTACTGGAAGATCTGATGGGTGACCTTAAAGAATCAGTGGCTTTTGGCTTAACGAACTCTTTCCTTTCAGCTCACTTGTGCAAGAGACACTAAGTATGTTCTCTAGAATTCACGATTATTTTTTATTTTTTTTTCTCTCTAAAGGACAATCTTTCATCTTTCATTTATGTAAAAAAAGAGATACCAAAATGAGTATTGTTTGCAGAGATATTGGTTAACAAACTGATAATCATATGAGTTTGGTTATCCAAATGTTACCAATTAACTCTTTTATTGTAGAAAATATAACTTTTGATGAAAAAAAGAGAATATAGTGAATTACATAATGCAAGTTGCCACTTGCTTTTCAGGCCCTTGTCTCTATCAACTGATGCCAGTGGCCCTGCTCAGTAAGCACATCTGTAAACATCTGAAGATGTAAGTAGTCAGTTCTGACAAAAAAAGAAAGATAGTTTTCTTTATATTTCACGTGGCTTTTGCAGTGTTCTACTGAGCTCAGGCTGTGTATCTTGGCTGATTATACCTAAGATGATATACCTTTTTGATATAGGTTTATAATCATCTTTCCTCCTGCACAGAAAAGCAGATGATTAAAAGAATGTTTGAACAGCGAGCCGAGCTCAACCACATTAGTATATAGCATTCGTCCACGTAAGATTACAATTAATAAAAGGCTGAAAACTAAGAGTATAGAGTCTGTTTCATATAGAACTGTAACAAAGCAAGAAGAAATCACAATCTGGACTGCAACTGTGGCAATTTTAGTATTTTTAAAAATTTCTTGTTACTGCAGTACCGGGGCACTTCTTAAGAGTTTCCTGTCAGGTGTCAAGGAAATTTTAAATGAAAGAAAAACTTCAGTGAAAGAAAGCTCTGGGACAGATTTGTGTTATAGGACTTTTATACATTAATTTTACTTTATTGGATTTCTTAAAGTTAATGCAAGACCTCAGTAGAAAGAATTTAAAACTAAAGAACATGGTAAGGGGAAAAGTATTAGAAATATAGGAGTAAAGATGATAACTGATAAAGAGAGGAAGTCCTAGACAGTCAGGAGCTCTCAGGTCCTCAGCACTAGTTCCTAGTGAAGGAGCTCTGTCCGCAGCTCCTCTGAAGTCCCTGTGGTATGAAGGTAGGAGGATGTGTTTCTTTAAAAGCACCATCAGTGTGCTTTGCTGGGCATGCAGCGCTGGGAGAAGCAGCTGTCATTTTGTGAGAACAGGAGCAGTGAACAGGAGCAATGGTGCGTTTTCTGAGAGTGACCAGAGGCAGCTTCAGTAAAACATGGTGAACATTCAGCACTTTGGAGCAGGCTGCTTACTTAATTGGGTCTTTTGTTGTACTTCCTTTCCCTTAAAAAATAAAAATGTTTATCTTTGGGTTTTTTCCCGACACATAGTTATCTGTATTTTGCATCAGTCTCTAATTTGGATTAGGCCTTCTGGGCAGTGTTAGAGCATAATGGCTAAATAAAAATTATGCAGAAATCGTATCTCCCTCAAATACTAGTTAAGATATTAAAATAAAGTATATTCAGATGGACTATCACATCTCTCAGGTTTTTACTGCTTTCTGCTTTGATTGATATTTCCCATTGATACAAAAGATACAAAGTTTACATATCTGAAATGTGGCATGGACATGTGAATTCTGACCATGAACTGCCAACAACAATTTTTAATAAGAATCTTAGTCTAGCCTACATTGCATCTTCAAGTATATTGTCCTAGACCAGTAATTACACTCTTTTATACGAGACCTAATTTATGGCACTATTTTTATATAATGTATATTTTTATCTTGACTTTGAAAGATCAAATCCTACTTGTCATGTAAATTCTACCTTGCGAATGCTTCAATGACTTAAAGGAACATTGCAGCTCCCAAGAAATTGAAGCAGCAGTCTTTTTCTGTGATTGCCACATATGGTCAGTTTTCTTCCAAATTCCTCTGTCTGAAAAAAGGTGGGGGACAGGGGAAAAGAACATGTCATGGCAGAATTACAATAAAGCCCATTCATAAACGAAACAAACAGATTGTATTTAGTTCTATTTGGAGTCCAAAACCAAAACAAAACAAAAATAATTAGAGATTTGTATTTGCAATATACAGGCTGAATGTTCAGTTCAGAGGCAGAATTTAATTGAGGGCTTTCTCCCTTTTCTTGCTCTGCTCAGTCTTCCACCTCGATAAACTCGAACACAAGTAGTTTGCCTGAGGGATCCCGTGGCGAGTCACTGGTACAGGTCTCCCTGCCCAGGACCCTTTTGGCTACTAAGGATGTTGCTTCAGTCATGTTGGGATCACCCAGGTCTGTGAGTTGCAGTTGATAAAAAATAAAAAAAAGTAGTGTTTAAAACAGTTGCCTAAAATATCAAGCAAATTGAATGTCCAAAGTCATGTTACAAAGAAATTGTTCAAGACAGATGAATTCTCATTAGTTATGCCAGTTTTCACCAACTGCAAATCTAGATGAGTCTATTTTTTTAAAACTGGTACAGATGCTGGAAATAATAGAACTTTTGCACATGTTCCAAGAACTTAACCTCTTTTCCTTCTACTCTGTGTACAGTATCTGCTTGGAATGAAAAGATGCTACAATTGTAGTAGCCCTGGTCTTCGTAAGTTCAGCAGCTGTTTTGAGATCTATACACTGCTTATTTTTAAACATGCAAAACAACTGGGAGGAGAGCAAAGGAAAATGCAGAATTCAAACTGATTACCAGAGTACGTTATAAATAATATGTAAAACAATGGTATGTAAATGTATCATGGTATCACACAGTTATAGTGCATTGCAACAAAAACATTTTATTTAATTACAGACCATTGAAAATGAGTTTCCAAAGCTAGGCAGAATTTCAGACAAAGCTAAATAGTGTTTTAATGTTTCATAGAAGGGGCAACTGCATTCTCACTTCCTGTTCTGAAGGCAAGCTTAAGGCTAATAAAAGACAGTAGAGTAACAAAGCTCTTCCACTTGTGTACTAAGCAATGAGTCTGGGCAAAAATCACATCATTTACTCTGCACTGCCGGGATTTAGGATCTACCTCTCAGGTTTAGGAAGACTGCCCAATTCCACAAGCAAATTACTACCTGTCACAGAAGCCTATGGGATTCTGTATGTTTGTGTTTCAGGCTGATGGTGATGTCTTTTTGCTAACCATTGAGCTGCAACTGTATTATTGAAAGGGATCTGAAGTGATAAAAACTTTCAAGATACCAGCAATTTGGCTATTACATTTAAACGATGCAGGCTGAACTATGCACACATCCTGAATTCTATGGCCGGGAATTTCAGGAAAATAAGCTGCATAAAAGAAGCTTTCTCTGATATCATCTATGCAAAGTCAAAAATTTTGAAAGACACTTTTAATAAGTATATATGAATGAAAGTACAATAGCTTTTACCTCGTCAAATATGACTCAAAAAGCATATGCTTCTTATTTCATAACAGCCTGGGATTTCTCTTCCAGTTTAGGAAAAGTGATTTGAAATATGGGTGATATTACTTGGACAGTTGGGTATGTCTATGAATTCACTGTTTTGAGTTCCTATTCATGTTATTTTTCATTGCAAAACAGTCACAGTGGATTAGGTCTTCCAGAAGATGAAATCCACATGCTGGTAAATTAGGCTGTTACATTTCCTACTTCTTCTGAGTTAATTAGTGGTTAATTCATATAGCAGAATTAAAACTAATATTGAATTTGACAAACTGGTTCCTCAGCTACTATGAATCAGTAAATTTGAATTGTAAGCTGCATTTTATACGTCTGTGGGAATAGGCATTGTGCCGAGAAGTTTTGATATTGTTAGTATCACTCAATAATTTATTTTGATGGCTAAACATTTTTTTTCCCCCACTTTATGTTAGGACATGAAAAACAGTCACGAATACTTGGTGAATACTCCTACAGAAAATCCTGCCTGCATATGAAAGAGAGGAATCCTTTCCACCATCTGATTTAAGCATGGCCTCAAATGTAGCAGTCAAATCACTCCTCTGCCACAGGAACCTGAACAGAATTTGAAAGAACATTTAAGATATGTTAAAATGATATCGTTATAGCTATTTTAAAGAAGATTTTCTTGCTCTGGTCCATTTTATCTTTGGCAGTTATAAATTCTTTCAGACTGGAGATGTCTGTTCTCAGCTCCTGAGGCACACGGGCTGCCATGCTGCAGTGTAACATTGACCTCTGTGTTCTGGATGACTCCAACAGAATCATTCGAGTCATTTGACATTAAAATAATGTTCAGTGACTCTGTCATTTTCAAGTAATTTCCTGAATAATTTCAAATCTATTAATATACAGGAAACTGCTGCTTAACAAAGGTTGGATTCAGTGAATCCAGGAGCACCAGATAATTATTAACTTCCCTTATTATCTGAAATGAAACCTGGTACAACACAGACTCATTTTCAGTACCAGATAGTGGGGAAGATAGAAGCAATGCATATAACTGACATCCTTGTCTGAAAAGTTGCAACGATATTATATTTTCCTTGTAGTCTGGTGTTTTACATGGAAAAAGAAAGCTAAGCTAAACGCACAATGCTACTGCACCAGACCTAGGAGACTTTGCTCTAAAAACTCGTGGAAGTATTTTTAGTTTCTTGATGTTACTTAATGACAATATTAAATAAATAAAAAAAACCAATCCACAGCCTGATTCTTTAAGGTGTTGAGCTCCCTTAAAAGTTATGCCAAATGCATTTTGAACTTACCTATTCCGTTTTAGATAGATAACAATTCCAGCTGTGAAGTGTATAGCTGACTATTTTTCCATGGCATGCACTAGAATGCATCCGGTACATGCACTAGAAGATGTCTGTGCCAAGCTACTTTAAGCTTGGTGAAAAGATCATTGCTTCGCTGAAGTGACTGACTATATATTGCGAGCCAGTAAGAATTGGATCATTAAAGAGTTTATTTTCAGCAGCCAGAACAAGGAATGATGCTGGTGGATTGAAAGATATGACATATTGTTGTACCTTGATGAATATTGAAGATTGTCTCTTCAAGAAAAATTTAAGACCACGGATGTTCCTATGTCAAAAAATAGATAAGCCCAAGGGGAAAATGGAAAGGGAACCACAAGATAAAAACTGAGCTGTTGAAACATGGTGAGTGAAATGTGGTGATTATTGTAGTCATTATACTGTTGTCAATTAGATTAGCAAGTAGCTCTGGAAATGGTATTGGATGAAGAAGTAATGGAAAACTTATTTTAACTGCAACCAATTGGCTTACAGCAAATCAGATAACAAGTGACTTGAATTTTCAACTCAAAGGTGGTTTTCTTAAACTCTGAACTTCTGGATAAACAGCTAAAATAAGCTGGATCATTGTCTTCTTACAAGTAATATCTCTGGAAGGCAGAATAAAGCACAAGTCTCATTGAATTTTCCCCAAATACTTCTGGAGAAATAGAAAAGTTGCATCTCTCTCCTCCGAAATAGGCAGACTTCGAATGCTCCTTTCGTAGCAATTCCCGGCACTCACAGAGGAACTCATAGAAAGCCATCAGACCTCTGCTGAGGAGACCAGATTTATCATTTGTGATCCAGTGAAGCACTGGAACAGGTTGCCCAGGGAAGTCATGGATGCCCCATCCCTGGAGGTGTTCAAGGCCAGGCTGGATGGAGCTTTGAGCAACCTGCTCTAGTGGGAGGTGTCCCTGCCCATGGCAGGGGGGTTGGAAGTAGATGATCTTTAAGGTCCCTTCCAACCCTAACGATTCTATGATTCTGTGATTTGGTATAGGGAAAGGGAAAGCAATACAGTAGTATAACTTAAGGGTAAGCACCTTGAGAAAGCCTGGTCTGAGTCTCCAGTTAAACAAACACAAACCCAGAACCACATAACAAGAATGTAACCACATGCAAGGACATGTCAAACTACTTTGTGGTCTTCAAAACATGGCACATATCCTTCTTTACCTCTGTGCATGCAGTTCGGTTTCTAGCAGGAGCTAGAAATCATGTTTGCAGCTTCCCATTGACATTGCTATACAAAATCCAGCAGTTCTTTGGTATATATAGTTAATGCAAGGTCTGCAAGAAGCAGGAAAATGTGTCAGAGACATAGAAACAATATTAAAACATAACTTCAACTCCTCATCTCTATTCAGAGTTCAGTCAATCTAAATCAAAGTTTGACTTTATGCCGTTCGCTTTAAACAGGATAGTACTCTTAAGGATACTCTTAATCTAGTCACAACATGACAGATATGAAGGCCCATTAGCTCAGTTCCCTACTTCAAATTAGTTGATGTAAACTAGTCTGAAATTTAAATACATGTATCCATACAAGTTTTGTGTATACATACCTAAGTTATCTTTTCAAGCAATGTAAGTTAAACTGGTACATCTTTTAATACAGGAAAAACATATTTTTTAGTTTAAAATAAGGCATTGAACAGCAGAATTTTTGTTCTGCTTGTCTCACATAGAGTAGGAAATGAAAGCAGTAATAATAGCCATGAGTCAAAGCTGTGGTAGCAGGTTTCAAACTGGAGCATCTGTATACATTCTCTAAAAATATGGCTCTAATAATTACAAGATCATCCTGTCCGGTATTTATTACAGTGATGATGTACTGATGACACAGTACAGTTTTATAAACCTCAGGCTCCTTAATTCATTTCTGTTGTCTCTTTAGATGGTGGCTATACTCCAGATGCATTGCATTGCTGACAAATGAGTGGAGAATGCAGAATTCCTTTCTGCGAGTAGCTTTGCAGCAGGGTTTCCTAATTCTTACTGTAGCTAAAAAAACTTTGCATGAACGTGCAGCCAGGCTGGAGACAGGAGACCTGAAAGGCTTGCCTATAGCTTGAATAAAGTTATTCAGTCAGATCATACAGAGTTTTACATTTCATTCATCTCATCTTTGAGGATTCCACATACTATTTAAAAATGTCAGTCTTAACATTCTACCGAAAGTGGAAATGGAGAAAAGCAGTAGAGTTTGGGTGGAATAAAAAGCTGCTTCAGCTGTGAATTCTCACCTTTTTTTTTTTTGAGGAATCATAAACTGAAGTTTGTTTTGAGTTCATGAAATGCATTTCCCTACACTTCATTTCAGTTCCTTGTTTCTTGTGGTAGAAATATCAAATTCTACAAGACCTTTCACTATTCTGAAAGTAGGTCGCTGTAGAATAAAGATATTTCTTAGGCTTATCTTAGTAAGAAATTTGGCACAGCAGAAGCCGATCAATTATAATTTATGTCTACCATATGGAGAGCTTGAGAAGGGATGTTCTTTCACTGTAGATTTGGCCACATCCCTTAGGCCAGACATTCATCGTGCACAAGACGCAAGGGCTTTTGTGTTTCCATTAGGGATGGGGATGGAGCTGGAATAAATCTTCCCAATGTAGTTAGTTTCTCCTGATGGCGTGAATCTTGATATGTAGATTTCAGAAAAGGAATTTTGTTTGTGTACTCGAAAGCTGGTCTTTGAATGAACTGATGCCCATCAAGTCACGATGGCTGGAAGATTTGCTTCAGACTTGCACTACTGTTCTGAATCAAACCGTTAACATAGATGCAGCTAGTGAGAGCTGCTCCTGTGATGGAAAAAGGTAGTAGGATCAGCATTTGATTTAATTACATGGCAGCATGATTATTATTATTATGATTATGATTATTACACCCAAGAGTGCTGAAAGAGTTGGCAGACGTGCTCGCCAAGCCACTTTCCGTTATTTACAGGAAGTCATGGCTAACTGGGGAGGTCCCAATGGACTGGAGGGTGGCAAATGTAACACCCATCTACAAGAAAGGCAAAAAGGA
>JAOXNO010000024.1:55054664-55103712 GCA_028565335.1 Limnodromus scolopaceus | reverse complement strand
CCATCCCTGGCTGTGTTTAAGAGCCGTTTAGATGTGGTGTTGGGGGATATGGTGTAGGGGAGAACTTTGTAGAGTAGTTCCAACCTAGACGATTCTATGATTCTATGATTATGGTTTTTACTGGCTTTCTATAATCACTTTTTTTGCATGTTATTTAACTTTTTTTTGTTGTTGTTGCCACTGTTATTTTTGAAGAAAATATTAAGAATATATACCCTATAGCATAACCTGTCTCAAAGTATCCATGAATCCTTATTAGGCAATAACTAGATGCACTGAGATCACTACCAGGCGTGCTGACTAGCTTACCAATTTATCTGTTGTCTGAGACTGAGGACTGTATTTTTATTCAATACGCTTCTGAATGACAGCGCACAGACTGGCAGCACCTAGCAGAACAAGCGTACAAAATGTAAAAACTAATTATATAGGTATATCATTTTGTAGATGACGACAATGATGTTGTGATCATCTGAAAGAAAATGATGGGAATTTTGGTCAGATAGAACAAATATCTACACTTTTGTCTTGATATCTTCATTATCTGTACAAATAGAAAAGGTGGTAGTTATCATGTTTGCAATGGAGAGGCTGATAAAGGACACAGTTTTCTTTTTCATCTTTGAATGTTACAGAATGAAAAGCATGCAACCACTTCTGTCAACTGAAAAAGATCTGTCTTAGCAGAACATTAGTTGTTCTTCAAGAACAAGCTGTCAGGATAACATTGCCCTTTATCCTACATAAAATGTAAATGAAAATTGTTTTTTATCATTGAATTCATAAGAATTAATACTGACCTTATATATTTCTTAAAAGAATATTTACATATTAAGAAGAAGGCAATAAACCATATATTCCAACATATGATCCAATCCCAACTGAAAGGATTAGAAAGACTCCCAATTTACTTAAAAAGTATTCAGTCAAACCATTAGGGAGGCAGGCATTTGAAGTTCAAGTGGATTGTTATTAGAATGAAATTTTCAAACCATTCCTAAATTTTAAAAAAAAAATAAAAATTAAAAAACAGCATTTAAGTAAACACCAGAAAACCTGCAGCAAAGACTGGTAATCTGAGTGCAGTTTTTAAATCAAATTTTGCTGCAGCAGATAACACAATTGATGATACACAGCTCATGGTATAATTGTCTGAAATTACTGATATGATTGAAACAGAGCAGTAGCTATATAATTCTACTGCTTGTCCGTCCAAGCACTGTTTCTAAAATACTATGCACTTCGAACATAACCCAGGACAGATTATTTTCCTTCTGCCAGCCAGGCTGTTAGGAACTCTGGAGCTGCCAAAACAGAGCAGTTTTTCTTTCCAACCGCTAATGATGGCATGTAATACATACTGTTAGGGGAAGACAGGCTGCCTCCACTGTTTGGTGGTGCTTCTAGTCTGGATTGCATGAATGCTCTTCAGGGGAGGAAAAGTTTTTTTTACCTATTTCCTGAAATCAGTCATCAGATTAAAACAGCACCAGAAACTTGCTCTAAGTATCCAGAGCATTAATGTCGCGATCTCTTCAAATATTTCTCTTAATACAGAGTTTTTTTATTTTACCAAAGTGCAGCTCTACAGATTTATTCCCCAGCAGATAGATCATGAAAAATAGATGTCTGTGCAAAAACTGATTGCAAATTTAGCAGTGAAATGACTGATTTCATAAATTATCAAATATAATAATAATGATGATGATGTATAAAATAACTAGACAATCCCTAAAGTACAGTGTAAATAGAAGTACAATAAACCATAAAAATATTAATTAAACTTCTTTAGACAGTGGGAGGCTTTCAGTAATAGCATTTGCCTGAACCTGAAAGGTTGCGATTATGGTTCCTCATTTTACAAGGTGTGCGGGAGAGGAAAACTGCATCACAGAAAGAAGAAAAATATTCAGTTGCCCTGGATCTAAACAGAGCTAAAATTTGCAAAATGCCAAAAATTGAGCTCTTGCTGTTGGTCATAATTAGAACTTGTCTAACAGCACAACTTTGTAGGAACTCCAAGTAAGTTTAGTGTGCAATCAAATAAATTGGATAACCAATTCTGTTAATAGCCTTGGATTCACTGAGGATTCAGCTACTTTCTGGTATTCTCCATGTTTGGTTTGCCATGTAAAATTAGTAGGTGAACGTCACATTGCTTCAGACTGTTCCATGGATGAAAAAATGACATAGGCTTGGCATACATACCTGATTGACCTATAGCAGTTTTTCCATCACCTAACTAATACATGGAAAGCAGCAGGGCAGAGGGGTGGGTAGTAAGTTTTTAGGGTATTGAGAACTTTGATATTCAATAATTAAGGATTCAAATCTAGTAGGCATCACTACAACGTTTCTTCAGAAGAAGTGTTACGAATTAATCCGTATACCACCATTTGCTCAGTACTTTTGTTCTGTCTTTGCCAAATCCCATTTATGTGCTCAGCATTGTAAACTGATTATTCCCCAAATCAAGCTAATTGACCAATTAGCTGAAAGTAAAGGTAAATTAGACATTGTAAGTGTTGCATAATTAGATTTTCTGTGAGTTAATCAACTACTGCAGATACAGCACATCCACAAAGGAATATCAGGAAGAAGAATAAAACAGACCTAGCTCAATGTATAAATTGTTAAACATTATTCTGCTAAAAAGGATTGTTTTCATTCCTCTTTCTTTTGATTGTTATCAATCAAGTTATATTGCAATCAATAATAACCCAGTATATCAAAGTCAAAATATTATTGTCTTTTCTAAAACATTGAGTGTAGGATGTCTTGCTGAGCAGCAGATCTTTACTACTGATAACTTCAGGTGCAATAACTGCACTCTATTGACACAATTAGATCTACCTGCTAGTTAACAGTGATTGTGAAGTTCAAACAGGAAAATAAGGATTGCCAAAACCAGGAATTTCAAGGTATATCTAAGTAGCTTTGGATGTTTGTTGCAAATAAATATTGAAAATCCTGAATGCTTACTCAAAGCTTACAAAAAAGTTTGAGATCATAATCCCTTCCTTTCATCCCTTTCCCTTCTCCACCCTCATTCCTTACAGCTTTTAGCAACAAATCTATTACTGGCTCACTCCCTCCTTTTTTTGAAAACATTGTAAATTTACTAGATTGGGTGGGATTCAATAAATATAGGGATGTTAGCATCATTCAAGATGCCCTGGTGTAAATTGAATTGAATCATCAGTGGCAAGCAGAAGCTATGCAAGGCAACTCAGAGTGCCTAAAATGGCACCAAATCCTTTCTTCAGGCAACTGAATCCAATCTCTCGTGTCACTTCAGCTATCTAAGAATATTTCCTGTAGAAGCTTAGATTATTGCAGTACCCTTCCAATCTTCATATAGTTCAATCAGAAAGAATAATTTAAAAAAAAAAAGACAGGAAAGGGACCCTAGCATTCAGTATCCAGATATCCTGATATTATTACACTGCGGCTAAACCACTTCTTGCTTATTTTAGTGGCATCCACCAGTTCAAGAGTTAATATATTTCCTGGTTATTTCAGAAATTCTCATTAACTGTCATGGTGTTATTTTAAAATATACTGTATGGCTGTATAAATTATTATGTTCGCATAGCTGAGTCTCATACCTATATTCTGTTAATGTAAAGCACTTGTACTAGGTATGCTGTGGGAGCCAGAAGCAAATTCTAAAAGTAAAGTTATGTCAGTGCAAAGGCCCCTTTCCCCAAAGGCAGACTCCTGCCTATATTTAGTATTATCTGGACATATCTGCAAATGTCATATACAGACCTTCTGTTTTCACTTGACCACCCCAAGCTGCATACAAGGTAAATATTTAGCTAAACGCTTCTCCACTTTTATGAATCCAAACCATTTCCTACCCAAAGCCCACCTCGTAGTCTCTGCAAATATTTCCCTGTCTGGCTGCGCAAAGAGCTTTACCTGACTGCAGTTTAATAACTTTTTGCTCACCTATTTCAAAACATAAAGGTCATTAGTGTGCTCTTTCTTCTTTTGCCTCACAAGATAAAAATTATTCTGAGGACAAATTTGAAACAAAAACCAAAAGAATAACATGACTTAGGGTTCCAATATTTAGCTAAGGCTACTAAACTCTTTTTGTCCCACCTATCTCAGAATTTTAGATATAGAGCAGATTCTACCTAACAGCTGGTGAACTGTGTTGTCATTCTCTAAAACAAAGAGGAGTTTTAGGACCACAGGAAAATTCAGTCTGAAAAGGATATCAGGATGTCTGTAGTCAAATATCCTCCTCATACTAGTGTTACCCGTTAGGTCAAACTAAGTTGTTCAAGGCTTTATCCAGTGGGATCTTGAAAACCTCCAAGAATGGAGTAAGCAAAATATTTTGGGCAACCTGGTCCAGTACCTTCCTGTCCTTACGGGGAAAAGGTGTTTTTTTTTTTTTAATATATAGTTTGAACCTGTCATTTCAGCTTCTGCCCATTATCTCATTCTCCTATCATGTCCTGCTTTGAAGAGCCCAACTCCATGTTCTTACCAACCTTCCCAGAGGTGCTGAGGTGCTGCTGTTAGGTCTTCTTGAAGCCCTCTCTGCCCAGTGCTCAGTTCCTCAGCTTCTCCTCACAGGGTGAGTGCTCTACTCCCTAACCTTCTTGGTCACCCTCCACTAAACCCACTCCGGTTTATTCACGCCTTTCCGGTATTCAGGAGCCCAAAATGGGCTCTAAGGAGTGCTGAGTAAAGGGAGGTGATTGTTTCACTCCACCTCCTGGCTAGGATGTTGTTGGCCCTTCTTGCTGCCTCATGCTCAGATCCCTGTCTGCTAACTCCCCAGGGCCTTTTCGGCAAAGCTGCCCCCCTCAATCCAGCACGAGCTTGCATTGCTGCTGAGGACTCATCCTTCCCAGGCGCAGGATCCTGCTCTTGTCCTTGCTGAATTTCAAAATGTTCTTATCTACCCATTCCTACAACCTGCCTAGGTTCGCCTGAGAAGGATCTGTGCCTTTGACTGTATCTTGCTGACTGCCCTCATCTTGTGGTTTTTCTCTTTTAGCAGATGCCAAGGAGTTAAAATTCCCTATGAGAACCAGGATCTGTGATGCAGAGACTTTCTTGAGCTGACCAAAAAAAAAAGTTTTACCCACTTCCTTACCCTGATCAGGTGCTCTGCAGCGCTAGAGCAGTGAGAGTTTCCCCCAGGTGAGTACCTTCTGTTCTGGACCATAGCTGACCAGTTCAACAAAGGCTCAGCCCTCTGAAGTTCCAAGCTCCCCAAATTCTTTTTGAAATAAACTGGTGATGAAGAATTTACAGCAGCCCTCACAGATTTCAGTAGGGAATCAAAGGTGCTCAGCAGCTTACAGGCTCAACCCAGATAAAAGAATAAAGCACAGCAGCTGTAGAGGAGAAGTTTCTTACAAGGGAATCTTTCTTTTTTTTTTTTTTTTAAATACACATTCACCAATTAAAGAGCTCTCCCCTGGGCTTCCAGAAGCACTGAAAATCTTGTGAGCCTGTATCCTTTTAGCAAATGAAGAAATACATAGGGGGCTCTTAACCTGCTCCAGAAAGCCCAATCAATTTCAAAGTTAGTGACTCATGATCCTTTGTTGAATTTAGTGCAAGAACAAACAGTTGTTTCAAGGAAATAAACAGCACGATCGAAAGTACAAGCTTTAAATCGTTTCTTGGAGGGGGTCTGCATACAGATGGTTCAAAAAAAAAAAGAAAAGAAAACAAGTGTGCTCTCAGCATAGCTCTTTCTTTTTTGAATCTTTAAAATCATAACATAACAGTTAAGAGAATGGTAATGTCAGGGCCTGGAGTCCTCCGTGCCTCCTTGACTTGTGCAGGTTCCAAGAATCTACACAGCTCTTCACCTAACCCTCAGCTAGAGCTATCCAACGCCTTCTTTTGATCCAATGGAACTAACACTAACAAAAGGTAGTTACGCTGGCAAAGATATGATCCAGACCAGGTACCTCAACAATAAGGCAGCTGAACAGACTAGTCCTTGAATAGTCACCTTCATTTTATAATATAAAGAGGACCTGGCTTTGTAGCCTTCAACAAATTTTACTAGGAAATAAAGCAGTTGTAATAAATGCTACTCCTAGAATAAATATATAAAATCCCATTGAAAATTCCTTTCCTTAGAATAAAAAAAGAACCTTCCCTTATGCCTTCCAGAATTCAATAAAATATTCATTGATGTTGAAAGGGTGGAAGGGAAAATCCCATCACTTGTGTTTGCTCTTTTTCCTTAACTCTTACCTCTCATACTCTTTTCTCAAAGATAAAGGTGATTTATACTGATTCTTTTATTTCATTTAAGCTTTAAAAAATGAATTTGCTTGCCATTTATTAGAAATATATTAGCTGAGTTCCTACTCTTTCCACTCTGTGGAGGACAGTTATGACGTCTTTATACCCATAGGTTGCAGATGAAAAACCCCAGGATAATTTTGGAAAAAAAGAGTGGAGAGTAGTTGAATGGGTAATTAGGCCTATGGCTAAGCTATGACTGTGACAAGATGTGGCCCTAGACAGCTTTTTGACAACAGGATGTAATAGAATTGTATGCATCCCTCTAAAAGCAAAACTAAACTGGCTTTATCCATAGTCGACTTGGAAGAAAAGATTAAATCTGCCTGAAAAGTTAGCACCTTCTCATCTGCAGAGCAGCACAGTGCTAATCTAACCTCTAATTTGCATAATATGTGATGCTTTTCCCAATTTATAGGATCTTTGTAAATTTTCAATGTTGTCTCTAGGCGAAATTATTTCTAATGTTATTTTACATTAAATAGATTAATATTAAGTACATAGCGCTACAATTTATTTCTCTAGTACCAGGAGTTGCAGATTCCATGAAAACACTCAAAAGCTTCTACAGAATTTAGCCTCCAACAACACTATACAGTACAGATATAACCTAGCTATACCTCCATGGTATAGCCTGTTACATTCTGAGGTTGTATTAACTATACTTATAATTCTCTGCAAATGTTATATTGCACTACCATTTTTTTGTGATCTCTCTTACACTTTGTCTGGTGGATGTTGGTGACCTCTCCCCTCATGTTAATGGAATAGTACAGTGGTCTCAAGTTTTATCTATTTACAAATTTGTCAAACTTATTTCACTTGCTAGAGACATCAGAAAATATTTACAACCTTATATTAAGCATGAAAAACTGTCTTAATATTCCAAACAAAGCTTATGTTTGCAGCTTTTGTGTCTCTATATATCTTTAAAGCTACCTCTTTTTTCTGTAAGCAATCTGTAGATGTTTACAACATTCACATTAATGTGTCATCAGAGCATTAGTTGTATGAGAATATATCTTTTATGATCCACTGAAATACTTAAAGGAGCATTGTCTTAGGCCCTAGATGGCTGGCAAGTATTTCTGTTTCGTACTGGTTTAACTTATTGTGTAAATAAACTGATCTTTCGTATTTTTCTTCACTAGGAAGAAATTACCAATGAGATTTTTTTATTTTAATAAAGATACCTTGGTTAAGCATTTTTGCAAGTCAACAGCCCATCCTTTTTTAATGTGAATCCTTCACATTGAATTCTACTTCCACTTCCTCAGTCTGCATAAACAAGAAGCGAACACTGGGGCAATATTGCTCAAATGCTGGTCAAAAGCAGAAATTTTACTAAACTTAGTATCTGCCCTACTAAAGGGGCAGTAACAAGCCTCTTAAAATAAGAATAGAATCTACTGAATGCGTAACTCATCTCAAATAGTTAAAAACTCATCATGTGAAACTGGCAGCTCCTAAAACTAGTCTATAACATCTCATTGTTCAAGTACACACAGCTGGATATGACGTTTTGACGGAAAGATATGTCATAAGAATGGAAAATGCAAGAAGTGCAAACAGCATGAATAACAAAGAGGTTTAAATCCTATCTTCCCATAAAGATACCCTTGAGAAGGAGTATCTCTGGAGGATACTGAGGGAAGAAAAACTCTACAAGCCTTAGATATGTTAACGTGTTGAGGTAGGAACAAATTTAATTAATCTTATAGTTCCAAATGCACTCTTCATTTTGGTTTGAAAATACCATAATTTCCTAGACAGAGCCTTTTTAACAGGAAGGATCTTTCCATCTCTCCTAACATCTAGTTAGCTGCCCATGGTTTGACTTCGGTTCTCTTGCAATTGCTGATATACGTGCAACCTTCCCTAACTTCTTGATCTGAAAAACAATCTTGGATTGTTCTGCTCCTATTATGTTATCACATTTACAAAAATCATTTAAACAAAACTATTTAATTTTACATTACAGAAGTGGACCTCCATGCCTACTAAAGCATTCACTATGATGTAACCATATGGAACATGCTTAAATTAAAAAATTTCTTAAATTTGTTTCTGCATCAAACTGTGAGCATCCTGTCAAATGCCCACAGAAGAACTGTTCCCCACAGGTCAGCATGCTGAGGAGTGTTTTCAGTATTGAAGAATAAAGAACAGTGTAACTAGATAAGAAAAAATTGACTCAAAAGAAGAGAAAGGTTTCCAATTAATGTTCCAGCCACCCTTCACCCACTGTGCTCTTAGTGGCAACACCTGAAGAAGTACTTATCTACTCTTGTTCAGCTGTTGGTAATTACAAGACATCTGAAGTCAAATCAGCTAACTAAACGTTTAGAGAAATAAAAAGACTGTTTCCTCTTAAAAAGGCTCTGGCTGAGAAATTATGGCATCTTCAAATCTAAATGAACACTTCCACAAATTTCTGGAGTTCTGTAGGACCGTAAGATGAACTGCAATGACTTAATGGAATTTGAATTAAACACAGGCACGCAGGCTGAAGGCTCTCATTGGCACAGCTAGGAACACACAGTGAAACAAAATGTAGAAGCTAGCATTTTATAACAGCGTTTTCCCTATGAGAAATCCCTCTGATATAACCTAAATTGCAGCAGCCTGCACATCCCAAGGTGGAGGGGCTGCCCAAGAAATTCCCTCTCTTTTACTTCATGTATATATTTGTGACACACAAATCTGTCCTTAAACCCAAATTTTGCTATGCATCATTACAATATTGCCTTTTCAGGTGACTTTATCACAAGTCTGAGGAGTAACATAGAAGGTAAAGAAAAAAGAAAAGAGAATTTATATTAATAATTAAGAGTAGGAGCAGCCACTTTTAGGATTTGTAACCTCACATACCAAACCAGTCTTTGCTAAGGTGAGCTTTATGAGCTTACTTAAGTAAGAATTGTAGTGAGTAGTCAAATCTTCAGGAAGGACATGCTTCTGAGTGTAATTAATGCCTACATTAAGATACGTGTACTGTGCAACTGGGCTGTGTGAGTGCTACATAAGAAGGCGTATCAGCCGTTACCAGTCTGGTTAGTGTGTGTATGAAACAGAGCAGTGCCATGGCATGCAGGCTTCAGTGGAAGCTAGCAGAAAGTGTACGGCTGCAGGTTCTCCAAACCCATCCTGAAAGTGGTTCCACAGTGTTTCCACCACTGTTATCTGTGCAGTTAATGTGGCAGGGCTCTTCTCATGCTACAGTCATGCCTTCAGCTGCAGCGCAGACCCACTCTTAGGGTGAGCCTTCTTATGCGTATAGCTGTCACACCTCCCAATTGCATAGCAAACATACCTTGATGTTGCCATTCAGCATTCTCAATAAGACTGTCTTATGTGCCAAGAGGCTTTTGTTTGCTGGCTAGAAACTCCCTTCCTTGGGTGTCTCACTGAACTTGATCCCTCCAGGCATCCATCTCTTGTTCTGCAGCTCCATGTATCTACTTCCAGTTGGCAATTCCTAACGTGAGGATATGACCTCTTCTCACAAGGGCAGACAGTCTCAATATGTATTTTATTTGTACCATCTGGGTTTGTATCTTTATCTAAAGAAGCAACACATGGGCAACTTCAGAACAGGTTAAAGCAAAACATTATGAGCAACAGGCTGAGGAAAAAATCTGCCACTTCAGTCTCTTACTTGTCAGATCCCTTCCACACGTAAAGGTCATTCAGGGGTGTAGCTGTCAAGTCAAAAGGTGGCCTGCGCAGTCCCAGATGCCACACATCAAAGCGTGTCTGTGGAAGGTGGGAAATGCGGGGTGCAGGTGTGCTGTGTACCCCGCTCCTGGGCCAGCTGCAGGAACAGCTTCTCTTTCCTGAGGGGACCCTGCGAAACACAGGGAGAGCACAAGGGATGGTGGAAAACCAAGCTCTAGTAATAAAACTCAGCTTCCAGACAAATTCCTCTGAACTGATACAAAAATATTACCCAGCGTTACGCCATGAAGCCTGCCTGTTATTGGATTCACTGTGAAAAGTAAGGTTTTTGGCAATAGATAAATATTTGGCACTGTTCTGAGCTCTGTTTCTGAAAATATCCATAGAGGATGTCAGCAGAAGTGAAGGTGGAAGCTCTCAGCTGAGTTCTCATCTCTCAGAACGCTTTAATTTTTTCCAAATTCATATATATTTGCATATACGTATACATGCACTTATTAAATGTATATAAAGGTACAAATAATTGCAAAGACAGATGAGAAAACAAGGATAAAAATAGAGTCCTTCCTCCTTTCTTTGGAAAAAGACTGTGGCTGGCAGGGTTTGAAGACACTTTGTAGACTTTCCCTTTCTAACTAAGGTTTTGCAGCAGTTCCCTTGGGGCAGTAGCGGTGAAGCTGGTCAGCACTGACCTCTGTTCTTCCCTTCCTGGCACAAGACAGAGCCTGGAATCCCTTTTCTCTGACTTCAGGGCACTGCACTGGGTGATTTGTTAATTCTTTATCTTGGTCTCAGGAAGAGCAGCAACATCAGAATTTCTTGCACTTCCCCATGAGCCTCTGGCACTTTAACATTTATTCAGAGTTTGGTTGACCTCTGCTGCCTTTATGTATCTTTAAAGTTCATTCCTGTGCAACTGTCAATACGTCTATTTTGCAGCTTTGAAATAAGAAGCTTTAGGGTGACTAAAATGACACTTGTAACTGTTCAGTGAAGTGTGCTTGTGATTTTAAAGATCTTGCTGTTTTCGGTTGACTTTTTACTAATATTGTATCTATTTTCATCTACATCTTTGGAAAGTATGTTGCATTTTCTAACCACTTTACCTTGTGATTCATGAAGCAAACTGTAAGATAGAAATAGAAGTAGTTTGGGAGGGCAAAATTTACCTCAAAAACATATTTTTCTGGACAAATGTTTTGTTTACTCTTCAATCGTTTATAATTATACAACCAGCCTTTCCCAGAATGATTAAAATGGTATCATCATAGAGCAGGAAATAAACCTTAAATAGAATTGCTTTAAAATGATACTGGAAGAGAAGTAGGGCCCTCAGTGCAGACTATATAAAATGCACAAATAATTGAGTGCTGAGCTTGAGTTCTAGGAGAGATTCCAAGGAAATAAGTGAATGCCATTGGTCAGTTTAACTCTCTGCTGAAAAGAGACGTGACTGTTATCTAACTTGTCACATTACACGTGACACTCTCATCTGAATACAGATGCATGGGTTCTAGCACCAGCTCTGTTCCTGCTTTGGCCATTATAGGTCACTACAACAGCATGGTAAGTCTAATGCAAAGATGTTGTGGTGTATTTTCCAGCTTAGAACCACAAACACCCCCCTGTGCTGTGCTTTACCTGTATCAGTCCAATACAAGGAGTAAGCTGAGGGGGTGCAAAGTCAATCGGCAACCTCAGGTGGGGTGCAATAACCTCATCTGTTTTAGCTCAAGACAAATTCTAGCGAGACTCATTCTGTTCTCTATTCTATGGCACGAGGTACATGTAAAGCTCCACAGATAGCATGGTAAGAAATGGAAAAAGGAATATTTTTTGCAAAACAAATGTCTATTTTATTCTCAGAAAGCCTTGCTTTTCAAAAGTGTGTTTGCAACATAAAGCTCCCATGTTCTCCATCTCCATCGCTCTGGATGTCTTTTAGACCGTCAAGGGAGACAAAGGACAAAGTGTGGCCTACCTGGTACTCTCACAAAAACATTTTTTGCCAGTCTGGGAATGTAGCTCAGTTGTGGGACGCTGTGCTCTGCAGCAGCAGGAGATGGCTAGGGAGTGTCTCATAGGGAACTTTTATGATAATCAAACCTGGAGGTGGTGTAGTCACAAGACTCATTCCTAACCAGAGAGAGTCACAATCTTCCCTCTGAAATGAAAAAAACCTGCTACACTTAATGACTTGTGCCAACCAGCTGTCTGCAAACCCTGGGGACCAAGCAGGTGTCTCAGGAGGTTCATTTCACCAGCACCACACCAGCCAGCTCCTCCTTTCAGCAAGGTGCACTTCAGGGACATTTCCCACTATACCAGGCTGCGCAGAGCACCAGCACCTAAGCTATATGCCAACCATAGTCACCTTGTTTAAACCACAGTACCTCTACTGAAATTCTCATGCAAATTTTTGCTTAGATATATGGCTTTTCTACCTCATATGGCTTCTCATTATCTGATGCATTCTGCTTTTTATCAGACTATATCCTTTTCTAGCATAGACAACTTCCTTTGGTCTTTTCTCTTTTTCCTAGTATTTAATCTGATTTTGATCTTCTAATTTTTTGCTTATCTTAACTCTTTTTTCCCCACTCTGTTTTGATACTTCCCTTCTCCTCTCTTCCTGTTTCTGTGTCTGCATCCTCACAATTACCTTTTCTGCCTTCTCTCTCCTGCTTCTTTTCATTTCTCTCATTTCTCCTACAGACGCACCAGCAGATTTTATAAACCTCAGCATTTGAGCCTTGGGGCCTTTATCAGTGATATGGATGAGGGGATCGAGTGTACCCTCAGTAAGTTTGTAGACAACACTAAGTTGGGCGGGAGTGTTGATCTGCTTGAGGGTAGGAAGGCTCTAAAGAGGGATCTGGACAGGCTGGATCGATGGGATGAGGCCATTTGTGTGGGATGCAACAAGGTCAAGTGCTGCGTCCTGCACTTGGGTCACAACAATCCCATGGACAGCTACAGGCTTGGGGAAGAGTGGTTGGAGAGTTGACTGGAGGAAAAGAACCTGAGAGTGTTGGTTGACAACCAGTTGAATGTGAGCCAGCAGTGTGCCCAGGTGGCCAAGAAGGCCAACAACATCCTGCCTTGTGGCCAGCAGGAGTAGGGGAGGTGTCCCCCTGTACTCAGCATTGGTGAGACCACATCTTGAGTGCTGTGCAGTTTTGGGCCCCTCACTACAAGAAAGACATTGAGGTGCTGGAGCATGTTCAAAGAGGAAGGTGTGCCAGAAGCAATTTATATCGGATATTGGGAAAAATTTCTTTACTGAAAGGATTGTCAAACATTACAACAGGCTGCCCAGAGAAGTGGTAGAGTCACCATCCCTGGAGGTATTTAAAAGACATGTAGATGTGACGCTTAGGGACATGGTCTAGTTGCGGACTTAGCAGTGTTAGGTTTACAATTGGACTCAGTAATCTTAAAGGTCTTTTCCAACCAAAATAATTCTATGACTCTTTGATTAACAATTTCTTGTGTCCTCCTTCCTGGTAAGATTGATAGCACTACGTCATGGTGTTGGACTAATCTATTTTTCAGTGACATTTCCAGGCTAAGAATTTAAATAAAACTAATTATGTCATACATTATGAATATCTCTGGCAGGAATTCTTTTGTATGAAGTTCTCACAAAAAACAATCTTCAAATCCAACTTCTTTAGCTAAAGCCAAACATTGAATTTACAATTAATCCCCTCCCACACATACATCCCAATTCATTAAACACCTTTCCTCTGCTTAAGGTCATCACAATAATTTTGTCTCTTAATTTCACAGTGCTGAGTCTAGAATGATTGCTTTTTAGAATTTTTTTTTTTATTCCTGAGAAGTTGTTTAGTTATAGGCAATATCTTTTTCTTCAGGCTAATTAAAGAAGGATATCATCATGTGGTAAATACACAGTCTCTCATTCAGAATCCCTAGAACAAAATCGGAGATGTAACGAGTTTATTAAATTCGTTGAAATGTTTTCCACTTTTGAAGCTCCTTTACCAAAAGCAATGGATAGAATAATAATTTTCCAAGGAATACATTTTCCTTTCTCTTGAAAGAAAACAAAACACTGACAATAATTGGGTATATGTCAAAGTTTAATGTTTGTCCTTCAGTTTTCTGATGCCAATGATTTAAAGAGGACATTGCATTTCTGTAGTTTTAGTCGGATCTCTAAAAGGCTTAGCAAATAGATGGTGGTCAAAAAAGCTGCATAATACAGCCTAAGCTCATGTGAATGACAAATCTGGGTGTCTGTGTCCTTTTGGAAACCCTCAGAGTCCCCAACTGACAGGAGTGAGATTAGCTGTCATCTTTAAATCATCGAAGCCTGAGATCAGACAGGGCTCCTAATCTTAACAATTCTTTTCCTGCATATCTTGGTGTAGTCGTCAAGGTCAGAACGCGCAACTACAGTGCTTGTTTCTAACTGCTGAGGTGGTAGAGAAGGAAGTTGCAAATGGATGGAAAGTGCAGGTGGGCAGTGGAGAGAGAAATCAGAGCGTTCAGACAAGGGAAGACAAATCTTCAAATATTCTGTGAGCGTTGCATATGGAAAACAGAGTTTAAACATCTGCTAAGTACTGAGTAACAAATCAGTTCAGCCTTCTTCCTTCCTTTTTCCTAACCCTTCTTAATACTTCCACTTCCCTACACGGGGTTATACCTACTTGTTAGTCAAGGACTTTCTCTCATCTTATTCTCATTTACTATATTGTGTTTTATTATAAAAGGCACAGCACAATAAGGGGCAGCTACAATTAAATTATTATCTTTATAACTATCTTGGTTTCAGCTTAGAAAGAGTTAATTTTCTTTCTAGTGATTGCTGTGGATGCAATGTCAATAATGCATAATGTTTTAGTTGTTGCTAAGCTCTGTTTATATTTTCTAAGGACTCTTTTCAGCTTCCCATAGAAGCTGAGAAGGAGCACAGACAGAATAACAGAATATTCTGTACTATAGAGGTCACTCAGGGTGTAAATGGGGGCTGGCCAGAGGGGAGGGATCTGTGATCACTGCTCCGGATGGTGCCAATTCATCAGGTGGTGAGAGTGACTTGTGTCATTATTCTTGTTATTCTTGTTATTTTCCTTTTCTGCTATTGTTCTAGTAAACTGTCTTTAAACTGTCTTACTTGTTCTAGTAAACTGTTCAAGTAAACTTGTCTCTTTTATCTCCACCCACAAAGGTTTTTTTTCCCTTTCACTTTCCTCTCTTTTTTCCCCTCTTCTTCCTGCCCTTTGGGGAGAACGGGGAGAACTGCATGAGCAGCTGCCTGGCCCTAGCTGCTGGCTAGGGTTAAACCATGACAATTACCAACAACTGGTAGGCACCATGAAGATTGGGTTCTGATAGCCCAGGTCCATACAAATCTCTTCCAGAGACCTCTACCCCTCAACCTGAGGAAAGGCTGTCTGTGCCTGAGCCAGCCCCCCGGAGGGCACACAGCAGCAGGGGGAAGGAAGAGAACTCCTGTACAGTTGATAACAGGCTGAAACATCTCCTCAGGACTTAATACTCATTGGCAAATCAATATTTCCAGTGTTGAAGTCTTACCTAGCAAACACTTTGCCCACATTGAAGGTGAAGGGCTGGGCCAGGCTGTACATGTCTGAGTGGTGGTTTTGAGGTAGAATAAATGTTAAAATCTAATGTCAATAAGCCAATCTGAGTAAAGCCTAACCACTCCCTTGCATGTGCATGTAATCCACTTTTCTCATTCTTTCCATAGAGACAAGCACTGAATTAGTGAGATAACAAAAGCACATTTCCTGCTGCAGGGGACAGGCCTGGCACAGATTTATTATAATTATTTTCTTGAATGAATAGTGCACTGAATGTTCTTTAGATTCCCGTAGTTGGATTTCATAATAGTCCTTTAGTATAATGGTCTCCAAACTTTTCTGATGGAGAAAAAACTTTTAAGTACGCATTCCCAATATATCTATGTATTTATTTATAAATTATATACATGGACTACTGTACTATATATGATGCACATTATAAATCATATACAAAAATAGAAATTTTAAAAAGAAAGAGATGAAGATTAAGTCAACACTATTTTTAATTTTTAAAATTTTCTATCTTACTTATTAATGACACAAAAAATACTTTCTTACTGCACCCTAATGGATTGTCTTACACACGCCCTGGGATGTAGGCATCACCCACACTTTGGAGACCACTGCTTTAAAGGATATGTCATGGTGGACTGTGCACCTTCTCAGTAACAGTGGTAACAGTAGCAGTAACCAAGTGTAACCTGCCCACAGACCAGACATTTGAGCTTAATGTCACATTTACATGAATTTTTCATGGCTTACGTCTAATTCATCTTCTGTTTTGAGTTTTCTGGAATATCTGTGGCTGGTTTGAGTTAAAAACATTGTTATTATGGTATTAGGAAGCGATGAAGACTTGACTGTAACTGTCTGCTCGCTTCCTTTTGAATAAAATCACTGAAATTAAATAAAATAGTGCTTGTCATTTATTTAATTGTTTGGAAAGGACTGTTGATTAAAAAGTACTGGAAGAAGGCTGATGTATTCCCAGTATTGATTTCAGTACGTGAATTAACATTATAATCTGAAACGCTTTTGCGTTTAGACCAGAATGAATGGTATATCAAATACGTTTGAATATTAGCACAAACACCACCCTTAATTCAAACCTTTTGAATTCTGAAAATGTTTCAAAATCTTCTTTGGACTTCCCAGTTCAAATATTTTTGTAAATCCTGTAAATGTGGTGTGTTTATTTTTTTAATGAAGTCTAAACATTTGAACCCTCAAAATTTTACCAGTAGCTGAATATAGAAGGAGAACAACAAAATCCAGAACTGTTCTTCACGAAACCAGAACTTTGATGTGCAGCCAGAACACCACGGGAAAGGATGAGCTGGGCTGGACTGAACTGCCGCTGCAAAACGCATTTCAGCCTGCTGAAGTGATCTGCTGCCTCTGATGCACAGGCTACCACAGAGTAAATCTTCCACAAAAACTCCAACCTTAGAACTTTGACTTTTCATGAAAAAGACATCTAGCATTTATACCAATGAATTAGAATTATAATCAATATGTTTTGGAAGTCTAGTCTTTTAAAATGATTTTTTCTGTTTCTCATCCCCCAGAAAATCAAGTATGATGTTCAGCTGCTTTTTTTTTCTCACTGTAATAGCTCCAGCTCCATTTACTGACTCCTTGTGAAGTTGTAATGGCCTGAGGAGACTCGCGGCCGTCCTCAGGCATTATTAAGGAACTGAGGAACCTCAACATGCGGGAAAACATTGACAGCAGAAAGTTCATTGAAAATCCCTTTCCCTGTTTGAACCAAGTAACACGTAAGCCATGTAAACAACATCTTATGAGCCTTGACTTTTTACGAAGCAAATAAAACCACTTTACAGCTTTCTTCAGCAAAGTTGTTTCCAAAAAATTATAGGGTGCCACAGATGAGGGAGCAGAAACACTTAAAGATTATGAATAATACAGACAATGGAATACACCTTTGTGAGCATACCTGCCTTATTAAAAGCACAGGGCACAACACAGTATCTGTGTATGCTAACATAAAGACATCAGTAGATGCCAGTTTTCCCACAGTTCCTTTCAGTGGGCCAGTGTAGTCCCCTCCGCTACATGCATTAAATAGTATACTAACTCACGTTGTCTGGGAAACCACACACTTTTTTAAACTCTCTCCTCTTAGCTGTTCTCTCTGGTTTTGATTTATAAAGAAAAAAGCAATATTCTTCATAGGATGGGCCAACCAAGCAAAGCTAGAATAGGCTGAACATGACAGAAGATGTTATTTAACTCATTCACTTGAGAGAGCTAAAAAGATATAAATAAATTACATTTGAAGTCATCATAATAGAGTATCAGTGAATTATCTTTTGTCATAATTCTAAGGCAAAAAACTCAGATACATTTCATCAAAGTGTAAGATACTAGCAAACCAACGTTGACAGCAGCAAACACTGGAGACTGTGTAAAGTGCAAATTACTTTGGAAAACACCACAGTGATGATTTTAGGTCAATGCCTACTGTTACCTCATTCCTTCATCGACGTATAATTCACCTCACAGAGGTTTTCCCTTATGTCCCACTGAGACAATAAATAAATAAATAAATAAATCATCAAACGAATAAACTTCAATATAATGGCTGACCCAGTTTGGTTCTTGAATCTCTGTGCTCTTGAATCCTAAATATATTATGCTTTCCTAGTTGTTAGGAGCTGGAAATCTCTACATCTTTCTACATCTTGCTAGGTTAAAAAAAAAATCTGGGATGCAATTTATCTGTATCTGGTTCTATGTGAACTTTTATCAGCTCTAATTGCCTTTCTGCTTTGATGTACTTATAAAGTCTTTCAACGCTTCCATTCCCTTCCCTCCCACTTGGGAAAATATCCCAATCCTCAGAATCTGACCTTTGGCTTATTTCACGAAGACGAAAGCAGAGAATTTATTCAGGCTCAGAGCAATACTAACGTCATTAACTAACTTCCCACTTTCTGTATATCCCTCGGTGGCTTCACAGAATACTTGATTGGCTTTTTGCTTGTGTATTTAAATGACATAAGACCAGATTTTTGCTACTGAAGCATCTGTTTCCTTTGATTATTTTATTGCATTGGCAGCTTTACCTTTTGCTGACATTTTTTAAATGGTAATTTTTAAAAGCTCTTTTGCTTATCTGGCACTCTGCTTTACAGACTACTATTGGCTATTTCCAGTCCTCCTTCCACTCCTCCTTCCAGTCCAGTTCTCCTTCCAGTTCAGTAGCTATGGCAAAATTGTGTCCCTTTGAAGTTAGTGTGAGCTTTGACTACTGATATTACTCTATATGCTCTATATGGCCTTGAGAAGGTGCCTCACCTGAATGTGTTGCCTCTGAGAAGCTAAATTTCATTCTATCATCTCTTATGCCCTTTGTCTTTCCGGCAGTATCTTTGCTTGGTTTCCCAGAGATATCGTGACCCCAAGAGCTGTCGTGTCTTCTGAAGAGATTTTCTGTGCCAAAGTGACTAGCATTTTTGAGCAACATGAACTCTGGGAGATGAACGGAAACCCTGTAAGTCAATTCACATAGGCTGGCATACAGCAATGTTATTTTCTATGATTCTGCAATGGGAAGTGGCCTCATTTTCACACTACATGCTATAAACTGTCTCCATGTTGCAGTCAATTTTAGTCTTTTCCCATTTTTGTTTCTATGACTGCTCTAGTAGCTCACCTACTATGGCTGGCTAATATATTCTACTTTTCTTTAATGAACTTGTCACCATGACAATAGTGTACCCTTCCACAAAATACTATGATATGTCTGGTTTAGGCAGGGTAAAGCAGGAAGTTCTTTCACCCTCTTCCAGGTCTGCAAACGTGTTGCTCTTGCTACATCATCCGTGATATGGATCCATCCATACCCAAGGGATAAAGACGTGAGATTTTGTGTGTGTGTGTGTGAAAATACTCCAACAATCTTCTCTCCTTTATGTTTCAGCTTTTGGCTTTGTTAATATGTATTGGAGAAATGGTTTTCTTCCAAAAGTCCAGGCAGTTCTACACTGTAGGATGATAGGGGAAGGGTCCTGAGATATCAGTCATGATTCTGACTGAATGAGGATTTGGTTACAGCAATACCATCCCTGACTGATATTTGACTGACCAATGCTTAAAAAGTTGCAGTGATGGGGATTCCACGGCTTCCGCGGGCAGCATCTGCTGGCACTCACTTATCTTAATGGATTATTTCCCTGATACCTGAACTAAGCATCCTTTGCTGCAACTGAAGTACCCTCATACCCTCATCAGTGGATGTGGAGAACAAGTTACTGAAGTAATATTTTACTTTTTCAAAATCAACATTTATAACTTACAGATTGTATTTCGTAAAAGGCTAGTATGTCACTCTTCAGTTTTCTTCACACCAGGTCTTCCTGTTTTTCTGTGTCATTTGTATTTTCAGTATCTCTGACCAGTCTTTTTGATCTGGATTTTGTTTCATGGAGATTACAACACTGATGTATCTTTCTTGAAGTACAGAAAAAATTAATGCACATGAATCTGATTGAAAAGACTGAAAAGACTACTACATTCATTTTTCATATTGTATATTTTTACACATGTAATTTACTTCCTCTTATATGGCTCAATAACATGTCATTTTTAAATTTAATCATTATAATATCCAGAGCTTTTTCTGTATAATTGCTGCTTAATCTGTTGACCCCCATGAAGTTACTGGAGCTGACTATTTCTATTTAATGTGACATTTGTACTTCTTCATCTTAAATTACATGCTCTTAATTTCAAACCTTTCCTCCAATCTGTCAAACTCATATTTCATTCATTCTTTTTTTTTCCTTCCATAGTGCTTGAAGCCCCTTTGCCTCCAATCCTATCTGCAATTAATAAGAAGATTTTCTATTCTGTCCTTTCAGTCATTAAGGAAAATACCCTACCCAATGCAGCTCTCCAATTAGCAGTGGCATACTGAAAGTGTTACATCAGACACAGTTTTTCCCACGTGCATCGAACTTTCCTGCTCCCAATGTTTTTGTCCAAACTTGCATTGCCGTGGTTTGGGAGACAATGTGTCAAAGCCTTACCAAAGTCAACAACTAGTGCTTTCCATACAAATCCTCCAGCTTGTCTGTCATCCAGAACTTTCTATGCCTCAGACCAGATGAGCACATCTGTAAGCAACGTTTCTTCTTCCCCCCCCATACAAATGTTATCTACAAAATAAAGGATTATAAGCAAATATTCCAGTATATTCGCACTGTTCTCTGTTATGTCATTTATGTATAACTCTTATTTTGATGTAAAACATTCAGTTCCTCTTTTGCCCTCCATCACGTTTTTCCATCTCTTCTTGCTTTGGTCCTACTATGAATAATTATGTTCCCTCTCCAATTTTAGTATATTTTTCTTTATGATGTCCATTTTTCTTATATCCAGCCTGGTGTTACTGCTGCTGTGAATAAAAGGATTTTAAAACCTGACATTCAAAGGCCTACACCAGCTTCAGAATTCAAGAATATCTTCTCAGCAGGGGTCCCAAATCCTGCTGGTCTGTAAATGGTTTTGACCATATTTACATGTCCAACATGGAAATTCTCAGTATGGCTTGAATATGTTGAAAGTATTCTAACCTGTGATATAAGAAATACGTGAGTCAATATGCTCTGGAGACAAGGCATAATCATCCAACACAACAGTTTTCAGACTGTTTGCTGCTCAAATCTTTAGAGTATTTAGTAAACACAGAAAAAGATTACATTTCCCACAGCAGTTTTTTTTCTATATTAACTTTTCCTAATGACTCTGTAATGATTGTATGAAATTACTGTCCTGCAGGTGGTTTAAAGGCAATTTCTTTATATCATTTTAATGGTTCAGACCAGATGTGCTTGCTAATCATCTTGCCAGCTAGGTGCTGCTGTGATGTCTGCACACGAGAGTGCTTTTGACCATGGCCCACTCTCCATTTCCAGTTAACTCTGTGGGAACCTTTTTACTTAAGTATGAGGAGGATCGAGCCCTCTGGTGTTTAAGTGGCATGAGAGAAACACGAATACATTTTCACTGACAAAAATCAAAAAAGGAATGAATAAGTGTCCGTCCCATCATTGGCATCATTAGGAGATTGACCTAATTCGGCAAGATAATAGTTTCTAGCTTTTGAATAAGGGATAACATTGTTCTTGCAATGCAGAACTGCTACACCAAAAAGCAGTTTCAAGTGAAAATGGCAGAGAAAGAAAAAAGCCAAGGAAAACTTGAGTATTTTTGCTACAAATGACTTCAGACTTTCTTACACTTGTAACCAGCTGCATTCATTCTGCTCTTGTGTTTTCAGAAGTGCTAGTAAAAATTCCTAAATGAGAAAAACATTACTCATTGCCTTTTTTGAGGAAAAAAAAAAAACCAAAAATATTTAAGATTGAAAAAATAAGACTTTTTTGAAACCATTATAAAAACACGATGTATGTGATTATGAAAAATGTGTGTTAAAAATGAGTTTTTAAAGACTGAAATGCTGTGTAGCTCTTTGGGAGGGGTTTACTGGAAAAACATTCTCATTTAAAATGCAATGATTAAACAAACCAAAAAAATGTTTTTATTTGCAATATAAATCTGAAATGATGTAAATTTGACTTTAGTTTTTGAAAAAGACATTTCTGGTAGAATTTTAATTGCTTCTGATTGCAGGCATTTGAACCTAGTTTATTAAAACTACCCCTTATTAAAGGAGTAGTTTTGAACAGAAAACATAAACAAGAATGTATAGTTTTTCAAGGAAGCTGAAATATCCAAAATAGTGTTGAGGAATTTCATTTTTCAGTGTGTGTATCACACACACTTCATATTTTAATCCACTGAGCTTTGATTAGATGACTACAATCCTTTCCACTCAGGGCTTGTCAATGTCAGGGGGTTTCTGGAACAGTTGCAAGTTCTCTTTAGACATGGAAAGCAATCTATTTTCCCTGAACATACACTGAGACTATGTGCATTAAATGAACTTTCCTTACAGATTAGTTGCTAAATTCAGTATTTTAGTAAGAAGTAGATGGTGACTTGCATTTCAAGCCATGCTACAGCCATTGACTCCAAGGAATCAGGATTTTGCAGCTTATTTTCATCTTTTGTTCCAGTTAGAGGAGTGGAGCTGGGTCACAGGATGCCCCTCTGGTATGTTGACACCACATACTGCTCTGCAAGACCTGTCTACTTGTAACTCCAGTTTAAGCAGTAAGGGAGCTGGATATTTCAGTGGACGTACTTGATATTTGAACATGTTTTAAATGTAAAAGGCTGGTGCCCAGTGACTACAACAGTCAATTGACAACTGAGGATATTGGATTTAATTTCTGGCTTTATGGGGTGTTAGGTATGTCACTTATATTCTCCACTGCTTAGTTCCTCTGCCTCTGTCAGGTGATTTTAATGATTCTAGCTCTGCTTCCCAGGAGTGTTATGCATGAGCTTTAATTAATATCTTTAAAGTGTTTTGATCTCCTTACCTATGCACTGCAATACCTATATGAAATATGATTAGATTTGAGAAACAATGAATATCTGAAAGGTTAATAATAACAAGATTAATAGTGTATATAGCTTTATGTCCTCTGTTAGCAGCTTACATGTCAGATAATATGTTTTTATACCTATGCCTGCCTAGAGGAAGAGATTTTTTGACTGAAGATTTTTTTCCACTCTATTTTTATGTATCATGTCTAAACCAATTCTGATAAAAAGTGTCTGTTCCTTTCAGAGATCTCAACAGTCGTCAGAGATTTTCTTTTTAATAAGTAACATATTATTCATCAGTGAGGTGGTGACCAAAAAAAAGTCCAACTCCCACACAGGCAAATTTTACGAAAAGTGAATTTCATGCTTCTCACAAAACCTCATGTCAATTAAGGCCTTCTTACTACTTTTTCAGGAGAGGCTGTTCAGTATAGTTTTCACTGCTTCCAGAATTAAAATGCAACTAATTGTGCAGTTTCCCTCGTATTCAGAGTTTGAGACTGACTCACATCCACATTGGCCAAAGGTCATTGTCATCCAATGGCCACCCAATGGAGTGCTGAATATGTTTTTATTGCTTCAGTCTTGGCCTTGAAGCTTCAGAGGAATACCTATCACTCTTGTGCTAAATCCTCACTTCTAAAAGTCTTTCAGCAGAGTGCTAGAGTTATGAGAAATCATGGAAAGAAAACTAACATTGACATGCTTTAAATAAAACCTTCCTATGGGAATCACACTGTTGGATGGGCACTGAAATACCTCTGCCTCCACTTCTCATAGAATCATAGAATGGTTAGAATTGGAAGGGACCTTAAAGATCATTGAGTTCCAGCCGCCCTGCCGTGGGCAGGGACACCTCCCACTAGAGCAGGTTGCTCAAAGCCCCATCCAGCCTGGCCTTGAACACCTCCAGGGATGGGGCAGCCACAGCTTCTCTGGGCAACCTGTTCCAGTATCTCACCACCCTCATAGAAAATAATTTCTTCCTAATATCTAGCCTAAATCTACCCTCTTTCAGTTTAAAACCATTACCCCTCATGATATCGCTACACTCACTGATAAAAAGTCCCTCCCCATCTTTCCTGTAGGTCCCTTCAGGTACTGGAAGGCTGCTATAAGGTCTTCCCAGAGCCTTCCCTTCTGAACAACCCCAACTCTCTCAGCCTGTCTTCATAGGAGAGGTGCTTCAGCTCTCTGATCATTTTAGTGGCCCTACTGGCACTCTTTGATTGAAAAGCAAGGCTTCTAGCACCTTTATACGGAAATGAATGTCCAAAAATTGCTGGCAGTGAGTGCCTGTGTTCCCTGTACACAGCAGGACTCTCAACAGAGCATCTGCAAAAACTGCATATATGAACCAAGACATTTCCTAATCTAGGCCATCTTGATTCAGTTGGATATCTTAAGGGCTAGAGCACTTTTCTGAATGCTGTCGTACTCGCCTGCACAATTCCCTTTTTTACAAAACTGAGTGAGTCTGTATTTTAATTCAAAACACATAAAATAAATACAAATTCTTTGTTGCAGTGCCCAGAATCCATGTTTGTCCCATCCTCATTTTTTTTTGATGTTTCTCTGGCATCATGAAGGTTTTATTAGCCTGTTTAATATAAAGCACATTCAAAAGGAGTGTTCAAGAATATTCCTTTTACCTGACCATTGCCTGAACATACATACATCCCTCTGGTTAGCACAGTTTACTAGAAAACTGAGCTTGAATCTTTGGAAGTAGCTGAGGACCCCTAAGTGCTCACACCCCTAGGCTGTTGGCAAAGGGGAAATTGACTCACTTTTTGGGGATGTGGAAGAAAACTGGGATGCTGATGTGTAAGTGAGTTCAGAGAGGAGCCCTGGCTCAACACATCCAGCAGTGGATATCGATGAGACGCAAGCACCAAGTCTGTTGCAATTAGAGGGGCTTCTTCCAGCAGCAGAATTTAACACATTTGAGGAAACATAAAAATTTTAACTACTTTAAGCAACCTTTAATTTTCTTCAGGGTCAGGCAAGAGCAGACATAGTTTTTTTCTCTTTTTTCCTTTTTTTTTTTTTTTTTCTAATGACTACTGTCTTAAGCACGTTTTGTGGCCCAGGTATCTATCAGGTGTGGAAACTTAGATCTAAATTTAAAAACTAGAGAATTAATACAGTGAGCTCAGTATTTGCCAATATTTCTTCATTTTCATCCATTGTTAACTACCTTATGATTAGCCTTTTGAATGCTTATATAAGATTTTAAGTAGTACTTACTCACTTTTACTTCCTATGTTGTATATGTAATTATATGTAATACATAATTACTATACGTTATATATGTATTTAATTTTAAACCATTTTAAACTTAAAATATTTTACCCTCACTATATCTAGTCCCTTACTTGTTTTTCCCTGTTAGAATGGAGAACACAAGATGCCATTTCTTTTAGTCTGTTTCCAGCAAAAGCATCATCTTGCATCAGACTTTCAGCGTCTATTCATAATTTCCTTGTTTGTTTTTAATTAATATTATCAGTCATTCAGCATATGACACTCAAAGTAAATGTTAAACCTCTGGCAGAAAAAAATCCGACTGGCACTTTATGTGCCGCAATCAAATGGCACGCAACAATTGGTGTGCTTCAGGAAAAAGAGTGCTTTGCTGGAAAAATGGAGCATGATGATCAACAATCCTGACATTGCAAGCCACTTAAGAGTCGCCAGGCTTATAACACTGACCTCAGACAGCTGAAAAGAATGTACCTTCCACGTGCTTGTGGGGACAACAACATCACCCACGGCTCCACGGCTCCCCGCAAACCTCTGCATCTGCCACACTTCTCCATCCTCCCCTAAGTGAGGGACCCGGTTGCCCCGTGGCTCCCTCACCACAGCTTCTTCCCCATGATAAACCAGAGCGCAGGACCCGGGCTGTCTTTGTTCAGGAGCTGCGGATGAGTTACAAGCTATACTTTGGCCTCTCCTGAAAGAGATGGCAGGTTTTTTAATAAAACTTTATTTCTATTGAGAATCTAGCTGTGTTATTATCTATCATTTTTATTAGCTTGTGTAACTATAGGTTATAAAGTCAACTCGATTATTATTACTATTATGATCTATCGTTATCATAGGTTATACCGTTAATAGTGAGGAGTCTATCAAGAATATATACAAGAAGGACCTAGGAAATACAGATTTATTGTATGGCTAACCCATGCTATGCCTTTGTTTCTTGATTTTCTTACTGTATCACACTTCATTTTCCAAAAGCATATGTAAATATCTATGTCGAAAATAATAAAAGCACACCCTGCCAAACACAGTCACCAGGACTAGAGGTTGTTGAGATCCTGCACTGCTGCAGAATGTTAATAATGCTATAAACACCCAGCCCTGGCAGGGTCCATAAAAGACGCCTTATGCCCACGCCTGCCCCTGCCTCGGCAGTGAGCACGTCTCCTTGCAACGTGTGATCAGTCTAAGAACCAGTGTACGTCAAGCTCACTAATCTTTTGTAGTGAGTGTCACCAGTCACCACAAACAATACTCTTTGATTGGGATTTCTTCTCTTTTGAAGGAATCAAATTGCAGTTTTGTCTTCCATGAAATAAAGCTCACTGGTTTCTGATTAAGATACATTACACATCATAATTCATGTCCTTGTTTGTATGCCTATGTATATGATGTGCTCAGCCAACATTCTGATAAACAGACTTCTTTCAAGAAAAATCTCTCATGCTTTGAGGTGATAGTTTCTTGCATTGTTTTCTGGCCACTGGAATTAACAATACCTCTTGCGTAAATTTTAATAAGAGTCACTTCCATACCATTAATGACTAGCAGGTAACACTTGCTTAGAGGAAAATCTTATTTCCATGCAAATCATTCTTCTAGCTCTTCTGCTCAAGAACAGCTCAAGAAAGAGAAGATACTGGAGGATGTACAATTACAAAATGGAGGTCTAGTGGTGTGAAATAGGATTACAACACGATATTTTTGATTTTTGCTACAACTGACCATGACTCAGAGTGAAATATTTTTCCATGTCTTACTATTTATGTTAGATGGTACACTAACACCTCTTCAGGGTTCCACTGTGGCGTAGACACCAATTATTTTCAAACCATTCTTCATTTTGCAAATAAGCAAAAGAATGACCATATTCCTTTTATTATAGAAATAAAGAGACAGGGGGGTTGAACTAGATGATCTTTAAAGATCCCTTTCAACCCAAAACATTCTATAATTCACTGATTTTATGAACAGAATGTTATTTTTATACTAAGGTAATAAACATCTTTATATTAAAACACAAAACCTCTGCCCATCCAAAACATACGCTCAAAAAAAAGTAAATCAAATATAAATGCCAGGTGGGATTTATGTACCTAACTTTATCTCAGTTCATATGAAACTGAGAGAGAAGAACTATATTTCAATGTATTAAAATATATTCCTTTTTCCCAATTGAAACTGACGCAGGTTTCCCGTAGCAAATGAAATACCAGAGATCAGTTATCAATAGTGTTGCTCCTATTTGTTTTTTGACTTTTTAATACACCTTCCACTTACACTGTAAACAACAGCAACATGCTGAATGTATAAAAGCAATTAAGTTATGAATAATGCAATCATGGTTTCTAACAGTATTTTAAATTTGCTTATTCCAAACTACGAGACAGATGCTGGGGAGGTAGGAAGTGTTGTGGTTCCTTCCCGACCTGACAATGAATTAAAAAGCTGAATCCCATTATATGTCTACAACTTCATTTTATATTTTTGATATCAGAAAGACATGCATCATGATCATTATTTCAAGTGTATACATTAACGTTGTATCTTTTTAAATGGGACTCTTTTCATTTTGTTGCCTAGCCCTTGAGAAAAAACTATACAGCTAGGAAAAGGAGCTGAAATTCTCTATCAGCCCCTTGGTACCTGCAATTTTTAAAGTAAGACTAATAAAGTCTTATTTAAAGCTTTATATGAAATGAATTAAATCAAAAATCCTGAAGCTATGGAAGCTATACCAAGGACCTAACCTATTAATCCTGGTCATGAAATGCATATAGAATAAATTCAAAGTTTGCCTACGTTATGCTTACCTCACTGGTGCACAACTGCAGTTTCACACAGGTATAATTCCTGGGAAATCATGGTGTTAAACTAACATAAAACTGCTGTACCAAAGTTTTGTTTGCAATAATACATTGAAACAAGGAAAGCAAAAAAAAGATAGAATGAGTGCGAGGAAGCCTCCTGTGGCAAGGCAACAGTTGGAAAGAAAACTAATCAGACACAGTTGGAAACAGTTGTTTTTGATAGACTGTAAACAGTAAAAGTCATGATTTCTCTCTAAGTCATCTGACACCCTCATTACTGCAATTGCTTATTTAATCCCCCTCACATCAAGAAGCAAATGCAGGTTTATTAGGCAGCTCATGCAAGCTTGTTTTTTTCTCTGTATTCTTCACCAGTGCTTACCAGTTAAAACTGTGCATCAGCAACCTGCATCTGTGGCAGCTGCTGAGCTAAAAATGTATTCAGATAGTAGAACGGTATTCAGAACTGTCATACTCCTTCTAGGAACATGACCAAGTGAAGTTGCTATCATAAAGTATGTATTGAACTGCCTCTATATGACACCTGAAAGGGAAATATTTATCTGTAAATTTTCCATAGCTGTCCAGTTTAACGATCATTAAACTCTATATTTCATTCTGTAAGTTACTGGACCGACTTCACAGCAGTTCAACTACGTAAATACGTCAGGTTTGGACCACAGGTATTTTACAAAATATTAAATTTTAAATCTCTTATGCCACATTGGTTAACTCATCAGCAGAATCTTGGTAGCAGAGCAGTTGCAACCAGAACAGACTGAGGAAGTAAGAGAACCCAGGTTTGTAAGGAGAAAAAATACATATTAATAAATCAACTGTTAACACTTTAAATGGAAAAGCATTCAGGCTCAAGCATTTCTTAAAGTATGAAGCAGAAATAGCTAAGAAACTTTTGAGACCATGTAAGTGCATTTTGTGAGAATATAAAATTCCTGGATTTGAGCCACAGAGATTTGACAATTTTCAAAGGCATCATTTCGCCAGAGTTTTTTTAACAGCTGTAGTTGTGGCTTTATTTAGCCGAATTTCTATAGTACATGTTTATTTCCTTTCCAACGCTGAGCCAGATGTCAAGTGGAAGGCTTGGAGGGATATTTTCCTGTTGCTTGGTTGACTGGAACTTTTTCTGTCTTTCCTCTTCCAGTCAGTGTAACTGGTGCAGGTAAGAGCACATTTGTATTGCACACAAAATACTGGTGAAATGTGAATAAATTACTTTAGTTAGCAAGAATGATGGATGCATCTGATTATCAAAGGGAAATATCATCAATGCATTTTAGTATCATCATATATTTTAGCCTTTTAAAGAAAGATTTTGATTGAGAATATTATAAAGTTCCTTCAAATTATATGCTATATGTTGTAAGAGAAAACAAATGTATCTTCTTTGTTTTGCTAATTCCCCTTCTTTCTAGGCTAAGTGAAGCAAAAGCAGATATATTCTCTATAAGGAACCCAAATGTGTTCCTTAATCTGTATTTGCAGTATGTAAAAATCATTGACCTGCATCTTAAAACTGATGGGGAAATCTCAGACAGAGCTAAAGGCTTAAATATAGGCCTCAGGAAACTAAAATCCACCTTCCACTTTTTTCTGAACACAATCTTAAATATAAGAAATATAGAGCAGGTTTGTAAAACACAAAAGACAATTCTATCACATGCTACTCCAATATTTTCTTTTTTTTTTTTTTTTTTATTTTCCACATTTCAAATAAACTTTAACAAAAACCTTCTTGCACTGGAATTTTAGTAGATGAGTTTATCCAATAAAAGCTCTTTCTGCAAAGAATCACCATGGACTAGATAATATTCTATGTGCAAACTGAGTTGCAGTAATTTCTTCTGTACCTGGAAGGAGTTCAACTCTTGGACTTTATGATCTCAAAGAAGGGAAGCAGCCCTTGTGATCCAAGGCAGACTCTGTTAAACTCTCGTAATGCGCACTAAGGCATTGTTCCTAAGGGAATGCCTTGGTGATATTTATCCTCAGCCCAACTGCTAAGAAAATCCCTGCCAAGCAGGAGAGGAGGCATCTGTAGGTGTCGTTGAGTGGCATTTTTATGTTAGCAGATATTGGAGGACTCTGAAAAGATTCAGATTCAGTAGGAATTGAATTTGAGAGAAACACCTGAGGAAAGGGCATTTGGAGGTTTTTTTTCTTTGGTTTGGGGGCTTAACTTGACATTTAAAGTACTAAAACTGTCTGTAAAATCACGCCTTGTCCAGAAATGCCATTAAAACAAGTTGAACTCTTCCAGATTGGATGAAATAACCAGTTAATTGTGATCTTAATAGATTTCCCAGGTGCTTGCTGCAATCAGACCTACCTTTTTAACAGTCCTCATTGCTCATTAATTACATTTCCTCTCTTAATTCCTCTATTTCTTTCCTATTCCTTGAGGAGTATGGAAACCAGTACAACTAATCACCTCTGAATTATGCATATGAATCATCCCAGAAACACGTGATTGGGATCTTCTTCTAGGTCAAGAGGCCATTTTAGATACAGAATAATTTCTTATCTTGTGGTAGGGACTTATTGTGAACTTCAGTACAGCCAGAGGCTGTGTGTAACAACTAGCTCTAAGGCAGGAATTTTCATTCTAAACTAATTAACATGTCCTAAATCCTAAACTACTGTAAATGAGAAATAATTTGAGATGACGGACTCACCTGATAATTCTTTCTTTCCTATTAAATCTATTGAAACTCTCTGAGAGCTCTATCAAATGGACTTCAATTAACCTAACACCCTGACTGCTATGATTAAACACTATTTGGATATTATTTTTCTTATATCATGTCATATTATGACATAAATTTCAAATTTAAAGGTGTTACTTGGTGCAATGTATCATTTATATATGGTGTGATTGCAATGGAGTTGTGATATCCAAATGGGAATACAATTAGAAGCAGAACGTGTGCATAAAACTAGTAATTGTCTTCATTCAGAAAGTTGTTTAGCAAACGATTCATGAATAGCCCTCTACAGAATCCTCTCAGCAAATCAAAATGGCACATTTGGATCCTGATCCACAGTATTTTTTGTTGTCTTGAATGGGATTCAGTTCAGTTTTTGTCCTTATATGGGCCTTTCTGTGGTCTACACGTAAAATCAATGGTCTATTTCATCTTCGTATCTATCCCCATTACCTAAAGTGTCAGGTTTTTGAGCGGCTCACAAGAACAATGTCATATTTGACCAGGATATAACTTCATTTTTTGTAGATCTTGAGAGCTAGTCATGTATTCTTTGTTTATCTGTAACTAACTGTGACCTTGCAAGGAGTTATGAAGTCTACAGAGAATCCAGACCTCAGCTACTGCATTCCTCCCTGTGGAACCCAAAAGCAGAAAATCAGAAAAAAATAAGTGCATTTCTTTATAAGGAATTTTCTAAAGAATAATGAAAAGTGAACTTCAATGATACTGTGACCCACTTCAATGATGTGGTGAACCTGAAGGCAGCAGAAAGCAAAGTGTAGGTTAACCACGTTTATGCTTTATGCTGCAGGGTTTTCCTCTGATTGTCATTTCCGCTGAAAAGTCCAAGACTTGCCAAGAATTAGAAAAACAGTTATGTATGTAAGTGTGTGTGGGAATATACATACGTACATTGTAATGCACATTGAGTTAAACATGCAGCAAAGCACATTTCCCTCTGGTATTTGATTTATTATGCAACACTGAAAATGGCAATGTGTTCCATTTTTCTACCTAAAAATGTATACTTCCTTAGTTTTGAGTGATATTTTTATACGTATGAAATTTCCATTTCTATGGAAGTATTTTCTCACCCAAAACACTGATTATTCTCTACATCTCTGCATTTACTGATAATTATGGAAAAATAAAATTAATGCAACTGCAATATTGACAACCTTCGAAGTTTCTCTCTGTGTGTAAATCTACACAACAAAACAGCCAAAATGAAACCCAGTTAGAAGTTGCCAAATAACAGGCATCCATAATTAAAAACTTTACTATTTGCTGATATGTGACTCTTTTATATGTTGAATTGTAATGTAGCACTCAGATCTTTTGGATGTCCAAGACCTAGTCCTTGTTATCACAGGAAAACCATAACAAAATACCAAATTCATAAGTGTACTAAATTTGTGAAGTACTGGTTTAAAATTCAGTTTAGAACATACATCCAGAATTTCAGTTCTATGGTAGCTAGAAACTTCATCTCATTTCTCACCTAAATTTATTCTTTGCTAATTTACACAAATTTGTCTCCCACAAACATTATCCTTTTTTGTTTAAATAGCTTTCCTTCTCCTATGTGCTTATTTCTGATGGAATAAAAAGAAAAGGAAGGAAATTATAGAAGGAATTTATGGATACTATGGAAGGAAATCATATCAGCTTTAAGCTATCCTTTTATTTTGAAGTTGTATTTACAAGAAAAATAAATGAAAAGGCAAATTCAATTCACCAAGCTACTCTTTTTCTAATATGTATACATTGTGTACTTATAGACAGTCTTACATAAGAGTCTATGAAAAAATACAGAAGTGGTGGGTTTGATTCCATCGTACAGTTATAGGCACAGCTATTTATGTCTACAAGCTTAAGGAAATCTTTTGAAGTTCTCCATAACTAAGAAAATTTAACCAGGAACATGAAGTGTCAGGAAAACCATGAAATCCTAATCTTCGTAATAATTATATGTACCTCCACACAATTATTTTTGACATAAGTAATAACAGTGTCCTCCATCCAAGACGTGGGTACATCAATAGCACGACTGGAGAAAGAGTCATACCTGTTCAACACCAGAGAAGTACCACATGTCTCAGACAGGCTGTGAACACAGTGTTTACTCCTGTAAGCCACAATAATTCGGAGAAGTCATAGACATGCTGGGTCCTTCATCAGAGTGGAAAGATAATGGCGTATCTGGAAAACTCTTTGCTTGCAACACATTCTCCAAATATTTTCTAGACTGAAGATGAACAGTTAATTAATTAAAGAAATTGTCTCCATGCTGAATCAAGTTATTTGAGACACTTTTCAAAATCCATTCTCTTGGAGTTCTTGTTTGCCGGCAGTCCATGCTATCAAAAGGAAAATAAGATTAAAACATTAATTTGCCCGGGTTACAGTGCAAGAAACTTTAAGAAATTTAAATAAATTTTTGCATGTGTATTTGAATAGTTCCTCTTAAAACTTTCTACCACTAGCAAGTACAGATAGGACATAACCTATTTTTCCATTTACTTTTATTTGATTTTATTTTATTTCCTTGTTTACAAGTTCAAGCTTGTATCTAATCTGCAGAACACAAAGGAAAAATAACAGCTAGACAAGCTGTCCTTGGTAACTCAATGTCTGTATAATTTACTTAAAATTATTTTCTGAATTAAATTTTTTAATCAATACATTTCTGAAAAGCCATAATAGAAAGAGTTCAAAAAACAAAAAGAAAGTTATTAATTAATTTTTCATGTTAGTTATGTCATACCCGGGTAATTGCTCCAAAAGGTTTGTAGTGTGTATCTAGTGTATCTAACTATTAAAACCCAGAAGATTTTTTGCCACATTTGAGCTGAAAACCTCAGGAAATTAGACCTGTCTAAGGCTCTGGTTCTGAAGATGATTATGTAGAAACTGGAAAAAAATATCTAAATGTTTAACAATTCTTAAATTAAGTATGAAATTTTGTTTAAAAATTACTATGGACTTGGATTACTCTTATTTTTTTCAGCTGCAGATTCTCTCACAATGAGTGATACTCCACAAAGTTGTCTTTTTCTTTTAGGGTCACACTTGTACTGTGATTTTATGCAGATAAGTTATAATGAGCTGCTCTTTCAAATTCCTTTGTTTATGTCCAGTAATACAAAGAAGCCTAAAATAACAGTGAGTACTCAGGGAAATCCACAGTATAAAGAAGTCCACAACTGGCGCAGAGCTAGCTGAAAAGAAAGCTCTTTAAGCTGTATGTTTGTTGTGGGCTGAATTTAGAAGACTATGGTTCTTGAGCCTGCCAGAGCTCCTCTATCGATGCACTGCTCTTACGAAGTGTAATCAAACATCCTAGATTACAGCAGCCTAAAATCTGCTTTAAAATTTACCAGAGCCAGTGTAGAAGTCCTTGAAGCTATAATCTTTTCCACCGTGCTTTACCATTGCAGCTACAGAACAAAGCTTGGGCAGGAGAGGTTCCCCTTCATTGATTTCTTCACTTTTTAATAGAAAATAATTTAATAATTTGTATGCATTGTAATTACATAGCATGCTGGTTTTAGACTGAAGTTTATCATTCAGCAAACATAAAATTAGTATAAAACACAGTATGATTATTTATTAATCAGCTCCTGCAAACATATTTATAAAGAATAGCCAAGAAAAAGTCCCATTGAAATGTCATTCTGACTTTACCGGGTGAAGTTCTGTTTGTCCCATCATGAAAAAGCAACCTAATTATCTCATCTATTATTCCAGAACCCTTCAGAATATTGTAAACGTGCAAAAGCTATTCAACTGGGCTAAGGCCCGGGAAATGAAATTTTGAATTAGCCATTCTTCGGGAAAATACATTTAAATGGACCCTGAACGTTACAGAACGTGCAATGCCCAATTAAATTTGATCCTTACAGAATCAAGTCCCTTCTCTGTGAAAGTAGGGTACATTAAGCACTTGTATTCTCACCTGTACTGAACAGAGAATGAATCATAAATCAAAGAGCGATGACCCAAGTAGTCCACTCAGCTGGATTTCTTTATTCCTGCGCAGCAGTAGACTAATGATCCAGAGGTAATCCCTGTTGTAATCCTTTAGCTATGGATGAAAGGAGACCCTCAGCCCCTCATCATCACTGGCACTACACTTTTGCATAATATTTTAATATACATGACATAAATACACAAGTGAGTGCTTGCATGGCTCTCTTCCTTCTTCCTTTTGAAACATTAATGCTGGTGACAGGCCAGCCTGCAACCTATCCGACTCATTAGTCACAGAACAAGTCAAAGGACATATAGGTCTCTTTATCCTAATCTCCTTGATAACCTGATGAATTGACCTTCATTTCCTCTTCCTTGGGCTGGCAAAAGCCAACAAATGCCCAGGGGTGCTGCCGCCATCACCTGGCTGTCCAGTATCGCAGATGATGGAAGGGCAGCAGGAGGGATGCATTTGTCATCTCCCTCAGCTGCAGAATTAAGGAAGTTGGATTTAAAAATGCAGGCTATAGCCATTTGAAAGGAGGTATTCAGAGTAAACTACCTAATAATGTGTTTTCCTTTACATGCATTTCAGACTGGACTGAGTGGCTCCCTGTCCACCCACCCCAAAACAGGTATCATGTTTCAAGAGCTTGGTGACTCTGCTTCTTCAGCTTTTGGAAACTCAGAAATGTTTGAGAAACAACAAAAAGAATTTCCAGACTGAAAAATCACGTCTTTCAAGGCCCTCAAAACAGAGGCACTTAAAGTCATGAGTTCCATTTTTCCAAAATGACTTCAATAAGAAGATACATTGAGAGTCAGTTAGTAATTTCAAAGGTGGAGCTGCATTTGGTAAACTGTAATTTAGGAGTGTTAAACTCACTCTGGAACATGACCCCACTGGACATGGGGCTTCAGTACAGTCTCAGAAATGGAGAGTTATTGATAAGATGAAACAAGACAGACCTTGTTTCCTTAGCCTAACAAAGCAAAGGATGGGGAAGAAATGCAGTCTATAAATACATCTAGGAGTACGACTCCCTGAGAAGAGCAATGGTACTCTCACAATGAGGACATTAGCATTGTAACAAATGTTTGGTAAGGTGTCTGTCAAGCATTTAGGCTGGAAGTTAAGAGAAGGTTCCCAACGAGTACAACCGATAGATTCAGAAGCTGCCGTGCAGCAGCAGAATTAGGGGACAAACAACACAGCTGTGCTTCTGATGGAGTTTGTTAAATTAACGAACAGACTTGCATGATGTGAGGTCCTCTGCCAGCAAGAGATGAGTCTTTCTTTCCTCTTGAAGCAGGAGTCTTAAATCTACAGGGAACAAAAAGCCATATATAAACTATGTTTAACACCAGGTAATTTTTTGAAGTCCTCACCTCCTCTGTCTCAACACTTACCTGTTTCTTCTTTCTTACTGCATGCTTGACTTCTCAAGACCGGGGCTCTGGGACCAGCTTTGTAACGTCAAGAGCAATATTCTGGAAGAAATCACCAAGTGGGACTGAAACCACCAAACCTAGAATTTTTCAAACTCCTCTTACTTTTCAACCAAGATTCAGTCTTTCTGCATTAATTATATATCCCTAGCTTTGTCATGAACAGCCTTCCTAGAATACAGCAGTTTGCTTTCTATACTCCCTAATAAGAGGCAAAATTGCTTGCTTAAAACAGTGTGCAGATGTTCTGGCTGTGATTATGGGAAGCGGGATCGGCTGAAAAACAAAGATGAAGAGCTGTGTTAGAATAGCAACAAATGGTGATAAGGCATCTGTCAAACATACTTGTGACCACTTCCAGTAAAAAGCTGTACAACAGTATATAAAATAAGCAACTAGGAGCCATCTAGGCTCAATATAAATTATTTTTTCTCTATCAAAGAGCTGATGTGCAAGAACTTGACACCTCCTACCATTTGGCCAAGTGGCAACACTATCACATAATTTTACCTAGCAAAACTAGAGACTGTTCTGTCTCTATACTCAGTCAATAGCCTGGTTATTTCACATGATACGGGCAAAAATTGCAGTTCTCTGTACATTTCCTAAGTAGAAAGGTCTTCACTGATCTATTTCATCTAACAATAGAAGACATTGACTGGTTTTAGCTTCTCTTCTGCTTTTCCTCCATGCCAAAATGAGGGTATGTGTCTGAGAGGAGCAAATTCTGATTTGACAGCTATTAAGTAATATCAACATATTAAAAGCATCTATATCACATGTTTGGAAATAATGTAAGTTCTAGGATGCTGTGGTCTCATTGAAACAGGAAGTAGGGCTTCTAAACATCCAGGACAGTTCCAGAAAAGACCTAGAAAATGGATTTTATGCACCAAACTCACGTACATTCTTTTAAACATATTCTCATATGCAAATCTCTGTCTAGCATTAAATAATTCACTCAGTGGGTAAGGACAAGATCTTTTTTCTCTTTTTTTTCCCTCACTGAAACATCCCCCATTCTTTCCCAAAAACATGCTCTACGGAAAATATTCTCACCACAATAATGGTGATATTTAGATAATTTTTATTACTGTATCATGATTTATGTCACTTTCAGTTTAATCTTTGAATAATCGGCCATATTTTTATTTACAAATATTGATGAGTTAAGTTATTGAAAATACTTATGCTTTTAAGGGAAAAATGTTTTTTCCCCTCCGTACTAAGTGGCCTGCATGCATCTGTATATAAAACTGAAGTAAACCTTTCCTGTTTGTTTACTTCAGAACCAGAAGATGCATCAAATTATTCTTCAGATGTTTACTTCAGAACCAGGAGATTATATTCTTCAGACTTTTTAAAAGTTTGATGTACAAGACCTGTGTCTAGTTTCCTACCTCCATTCCTAAACCAGCTTGTCAACCTGGCAAGTGATGACCTGACAAGTCTATGACTGTTCCAAAGAAAAATGGAGAAAAGCTGAAAATGTTGTAGTTGCCCAAGCCAGCACAAACCCTGGGAGGCTACACGTTCTGTTTGATGTATCTGAGGAAAGGTCAGCCTTCTGCGTCAGTCACAAACCAAATGGGAAATCTCCAGTGGGAAGTCAGGGGCTGTTTGTCAGCAGGACGGGTTGCTCCTGCAAATCTGGTTGTACCAGTTCTCTGCAATACTCATCTCCATAACCAAGGCTGGCAGTTATTAGATTGCTGCATCGTAAATTTAAGGTCTGCTGTAATTGCTCCTCTCAAAAACCTAGGTATATATTTGTACGCTAGCTTTGCAAGCCAAAGGTGAGAGTATTAAGAGTGGGGAAACTTGTGATAAATGGAGGAGAGAGAGAGAAAACACAGAAAATTAAAAGAAGTAGTGGAAAGCACAGGTAGTATCACAAGAGGCAATGGACAGCTTTTTCCATCTACCTTTCCATAATGCCTTAGGTAGTATCACAAGAGGCAATGGACAGCTTTTTCCATCTACCTTTCCATAATGCCTTGTAAATAAAGTAACTAAATTGTTCCTGCACACATACATATTTGGAAAAACTCTTCACCGAAAGGGTTATCAAGCACTGGAACAGACTGCCCAGGGAATTGGTTCAGTCACCATCTCTGGAGGTATTTAAAAGACCTGTAGACGTGGCACTTAGGGATATGAGTTAGTGGTGGACTTGGCAGTGTTAGGTTTACTGTTGGACTCAATGATCTTCAAGGTTTTTTCCAATGTAAATGATTCTATGAACTCTTCCCAAAAGGTCTTTCTTTAGGGAGAATTCAGTATTCCTATACATGAAGTCATACCTATGCTTTAGATCCAGGTTACCCATTTTCATATTTTTAAGCAGAAATTTTGTCCCAGACTTTCATGTGGGACAAATACTCATAGGCCCTCAAACCCATTTAATACATGAGAGGAGCTGTTAGGGTTTAATTCATTTTTAATGTATTTTTACCAGCTGTAATTTGAAAATGTTTTGTCAACTTTCCTACTTATCAAGGTCTTATACACTATCCTTGGCGTTGCTCTTGAGTGCATGATGATTGTAGAGATGCACACATGAATGCAACTCCTTCCTATGGATTCAGAACTAGAAAATATCCCCTTCCAGTGCTGGTAATGATGCACTTCAAGGTGAATCTGTCCCTTTCTTTAAGAGCTCCATCGGATAGGTCTGAAAAGCAAACCCCTTTCAATAAAACAGAAACCAATTAGTTTTATACTCTACAACTGCAGTTATTCCTATCCTGTGTTAGAAGTGAGATCCTGGAGAAACATGGTGAAATGTTTCTTTGGCATATAACCCAATAACCCTTCACAGTTTTATTCTTTCTTCCTGAGTGGCTGCATTCTCTCTGCCAGTGATGCTATTCGAAATTTCCCAGATATTTTGTTTTCCACCTAGCAGTCCTCTTGACGCTCTCTTTGGAGCTGCCTCTTTCATAGTAACACAACATTTTGATTCCACTGTTATGACACTTTGCAGATGGGTTGCAAGATTGGTAGCATGTGTCTAGACTCATTGACAGACCAAAAATTTGTCTAATTCAGTGAAATGTTGCAATTTTCTCTTCAATTTTATCATTTAACCTTACCATAAGCATTTGCCAGTGCAGATGACGTGAACGATGTTACATCCTCCACAATTAGCTAGTCTGGATGTATGAATTGGGCCTTATATGTTCTATAGAATGTCAAAAATTGCTATGACAAGTTAAAAGCCATCCTTTGACACAAATATCAAGTCAGGTTTGTTACTTTGGAGATTAGTATCTCTCCTTTCAGTGCTAGGTTTTGCTAAAATGTATGTAAAATTTAGCATGTCTTTTAAACTGCCTCTGTTTGCTAACCCTCTGAAGAAGCTATTACAGTATTGTTTTAGTTATTACAATGAGGGTATTACTTCTGTATCTTATAATATAAATATGATTTCCTAATAAGCATCCCTTTTTTCTGTAACCCACTCCATCTCCATTGTAAAAGACAAATATGTGTTCACAAAAATATGTGTTCTAATGGTCTGCATTTGTCTATGGAGAACAAAATACTGGGGAGGTTAAACGTTAGACATGGAAGACAAGCTCTTCCATCAGATGCTTTATTGGTTAACTGAAAAAAACTTAAAAAAAAAAAAGTAAATTTAGAAAAACAAATAATTATTTCTGGAATTGTGGAGTCAAAAGTTTGATCACTCCGATTTTTGTTATGTTAAATTGAGTGAAAGAATATTATGCATATTTAAACAAAAAGTTCTGTGTATGAAGACCATACATAGACCACAGCTTTTCTTCTGGTTATTTTTTTTCACTTTTAAAAATATTACTTATCACAGAAATCCTAAAAAAGTTGAAACTGTACTGAAGAAAATTTCCAATTAATTACAACAGCATCAATCTGTTTGTTTCTCTCAAGTATTTTCAATGCCACTTTTGCACTCAAATTTTCATAAGACAGGAATTGAGAGTGGGCCACCATTAGAAGACCACTTTTCAAGATAAGACTTCAAAATTATGTCTAGTTTTTGTGAACCATTCATTGGCTTAGGCTAAAATAGATTCTGTCAAGACTAGATAGAAATAGCAATAATAGCGTCTGATCTGTGCAAGCTAGTTTTCTTTTGACATGCAGTTGCCAATATTCAAAAAATTTGCAAATCACGAGGCTACATATTTATGAGAACTACTCTCCACAAATCTCAAATTTTATCATGTTTGAAACTTCCTTCCTTGAAATTGAGAACAGTAAACTTGTAAGTGAAACTTGTAAATCAGTTTTATCACTGTCTATGTGCATATGTATGATATATAAATATACTTGAAATTCTAAATTGAACTTGTAAGTAGATCTGATAAGTTTTTGTACTTCAAATTTCATTTCCTTCTAGGAGGTGGAGGGGAGTCATGGGAGCTGGCATCATGCATGAATATGTATTTCATATGTTGTGCATGCAGTACCACACACTTTGCTTACTGCAATGGAACTATCAGTTCTCACAACAGTATATAATTCTTTAGAAAATGATCCAAATGGTTAAATCTGCACTTTTAATAAAAGCCAACCAGATTCTGATTCGCAGCAATAGAGAATGAGCTGTAAATTTCCAGTTCCATACTAAGCTGCAATGATATAAAGCTAAAGAAATCAGGACTGGAGTCTTACTTGCTTGTCTTTCTAATATAACATAGTATACCTCAGTTTAAAAACAGTATCTTCCTATATTACTGTAGAAGAGACAGCCCCTACTGGCCCGTCTACTGTTCCAGGTACCTGTAGCACTGATTCAAACCAGTAATAGTTTGCCGTGATAATATAATGATTTATTGTCTGCATATTCTGTAAATTACATTCCTTCTGAAAAAATAGTAGTGTCTTCAGAGCTATTTTAGATATATAAGGAATAGCTTTATCATCAAAGCTACAGACAATTAACTGTAGAATAACCAGTGACTTTAGGCATTAAACAAATCAATGGATAGCATTTTTTTTTGTGCTTTGTCAGCTCCAAAACATCCAAAACATGAATGAAAACAAAGGATACTCTTCTGGACTTAATAGAATTTGTATATTGTGAAATATTAAAAATGTGAACAGGAAGGAAAGATGCTGTTGGAGGTGAAATAATTTGTCATGCTTTTTCACTTTGTCTAGTTGCTTGGTAAGCTGCTAGGAAAGCATTCCCTTTCGCTTGGCAGTAACCTTCAGAAATCTTTGTAATGCAGTTTTACACACTTTGTACATTCTTTTCCTCACATTTTTACACTTGTTTATGAAGCTATCTGAAAACGTATCCCTATTATCATATAGGCTTATCTGAAGTTGCACCATACCTAAAATAAGCCAATTGATTAGTAATGATGGGCTCTTTTCAGCTGCACACTCATTTTCAAATGAATTTATTGAAGTAAAGGATTTACAGCATATGGACTCACAGACTTCTCATGAGTTAAACTGGCATCCATATGTACAGCTTTCAGTAGAGAACTCTAGAGTAATATTTACAATGTAAATATCAACTTTTATTACATAAGAAACAAATATATCACAACTTTCACTTCACAACATATTTGTTCTGGTTTGATGACTAAAGTCATCTCTTTGAAATACTATGTGGAACTCAAAAATAACTTGTTCTTCTCATAGACTTTACCAGGTGTCCTTCAGAGGTCCTGAAAAGCAAAAGAGAAATATGTTTTAAAAGCCATTTTCATAAGCAGTTGTATCATGAGGTGTATAGAAGCAAGCAGCAGACAAGAAGTAAGACTTGAAAGAAAATAATTGCTGTGCTTGGGGCTGACATGCATGAGATGGAGCTTGGGAGGCATTACAGCCAGCAGGCAAGGCTGTAGGATGAGGAAGAAAGGTTGAAGGAATATGTGTTACTGCACATTGGCCTACAGCTCACAACAGCTCATTTTGAAAACAACTGTGTCCTTGAAATAGATACATGAATTCAGGTTTGTTGATGCACGCTACATCAGCAATTGGGCACTGCGATAAAATGACTGGTAATATTCAATGCTGAAGAAGCCATTAACCTATAGGGAGATCTTGAACATCATTACAGTCCATAAGAAAGGAAAGGACTAAAAATATTTCCACGAGGACACCCAAGACCCACTGCACCACTGCTGTCTCTCACTTAGTCAATGCCACAAGTTTTAGAAGGTGCCAAATCCAGGAGCAGATATTTTTGTAATAATCTTGTCTAGAAATAATGTTCTTTCCTGAATCCCACCACTTGACAAATCATTTCGTTCCTTAAGGCATGAGCAGTTTATGTCCTTTCTAGTCTTTGGGAACTTTAGAGGAACCGCTACATTTGTGGAAAGGAAAAGAACATTTTCTTTCAGTCTTGGAAGGAAACAACAGTTTGCAGAAATGTCTTTTATTCCCTCTCCCCACAAAAAAATAATGTAAAAAATGTTATCTTCAAGAGTAGCCTTTTTTCTTACTTGCAGCCGAGACACATCTGAATGCCAAAAAATCATCCTATCATCAATTTCATAACACACTTTGAGAAGACCAAGCCTTCTTGGTCTTCTCAAGACCCAAGACCCAAGCCAAGGGTAAGATAGAAGACCGCTTCTATCTTACCCTTTCAATTTTATGTCCCTGCAACTCCTGTGATGTAGAAGGGTTTACATTTCAGTAAACCAAAGGATCATATTTGTGAATGATTTTAGAAAAATATTAGTAGCTAAATGGAAAACAGTAATGACAATATTTGCACACCAGATGATCCCTCTGTAGCACATCTTAGATGGGAGTCAAGTGCTTTCCTAATGCTAAGGGTTCATGCTGCTGATCCTATTAGTTCTAGGGGCAACTCCCTTCTAATGAAATAGGTGTTAAACAAAGTGTGCAACTTTTTTTCTTTTTCTTTCTTTTTTTTTTTTAATCAAAAGAAATATCCTTGAGTTTGTTCTCTGAAGAAATAATAATCTGTGTAATTAAAAATGAGTCAATTCATAGAATCATAGAATCTTGCTGCAGTGCACACAAGCTGAAACACCCAAGAGGGTTAGGTGCATTATTAACAGTGCCATTTAATTAGGAGTTTTCAATAACAGCAATCATGGGATAACTTAATTATTGTTATTAAAATGATTATTATATTCAGACACAATCCCTATAGAAATATGCAGCCTTTCATGGAACATGGCTCTTTCCTAGATGATTTTGCCTTTCTGATAGGCCACACTTCATGTGTAACTAATCTAATTTTATGGGTCAAGTCAAATAACAGATAGCAAGAGGAAAGAAAATCTGGGCATACCAGTGGGACGTGGCTCAGCAGCTCATCTACAGAATCATAGTTTTCTGAAAAGGAAGGTTCAAGAAGTTCTGCATCATCTCGAAGTTTAGCGGGGTTTAACTCTTCCTGGCTGTTGTGGATCAGAAACAAGTTTTATTGCTCTCAGAAGAAAAAGCAATCAAGAAGCCCCCTTCTAACTGTAGCTATTGCATGTTTTGTTACACCTATGCCAAAGTGTTCTAAATTACATGAAACAGCATGTTTCACAGACGAAAAGACATGATAATTTAAAAGCAGTTGTCTAAATGAGTGAATATGCAAACAGAATATAAGATTTACAAAAACATATGCTGGCACTTCTCACCTACACTTGATTAAGTCTTTCTGGGACTTCTAAATTTTCATTTTATGTGCTTACTTAAAGGCAAATTGCCAACAAAAGTGTATTTTCTTTATAAATTTTTTGTTCATGTTCCATAGCTCTGCAGATTTTTCATTAAGAGGTCTTTTTAATAAATAAAAGCTTTTTAAAGAAGCTTTTTAAAATTGCCAGATGCTGTTTCCTCTTTATTCTTTTATTCTAATCTGATTGTAGTGTCTCTTCCAGCCTGGAAGAAAACACTGTCTGTATTTGAAAAGCAGGTTATAAACTACGTTATAAAGTCATTAATGCCCATTGCTTTTGCTTGTCCTCTCTTAATACCATGCAAATATTGAAACAATATATATTTTCTTTCTTGTAGTACCTTCTTTTTCCAGTTAAAACTGAGTTTAAGTATTTCTTCACAGCCATTTGCTTTCGAAAGCGGCTGTAGTTGTCAGTGAAGACAGCGTCAGAGTGGCGTTTGACAGGACTGTCCTGGGAGCTGGCAATACAAAAAATTAATAGGCAAGACCCATTTAAAAGAAGATGCCATTAAAAGAGCGAAACAAACTTTACAATATTGATTAGCTAAATAAAATCAAATTTTCGTTTCAGAGCTCATTTCCAACTATGACTTTGGATCATCTGGCGAAAAGAAGCCACTGCTTCTATTGCTTAGTACATATTTTAGTAACAAGGATCAAATTCTAAGGAGCAGTATTCAGAGTTTTTGGGCACACCTTCCACTGATTTCTTTCTCCTGCTCAACTTTACCATGGCCCATGCAATTAGGATCCATATTCAATGATTTCTAGAGTCCCTGTCCCAGGAATTCTGCAGGATCTAATGGCTGCACGTGGATTTCACGACTCCCTCCTGTCTGTTCTCATAGCCCAGGTTACTCTTTTTAATAAACTGACTTTATTCTGATTTCAATCATTTGCATAACTGTATTTTAGTGCAATGCCAATGTGCAGGCTGCTTTAAGTCACAGTAAGCTCTTAAAGGACCTGGTCACTGTTTATACTGAACTCAGCGAGGAGGGAAAGTAGGAGTGTAGCATCACATAAGTAGCTACAAATGCTTGTTTTAATGAGGTATCAGGAGACAAAGCACACCTGGTGCAAACTTGGAGGCCTATTTTTCATTCATGATCTTGGGAAGCCTCAGTGTGTTCTGGTTTAAATGATCTATGCTGGTTTATAGTGTATGAGAAACTGGCACTATATGTTCTGGAACAAAGGCAGGATTGACTTAAATGCAGGACCTAATTTTCACTCAGCTTTTCAGCATATGAAGTAGGCACTCAAAGGAACTGTCATATGGGATCAGACCAAAGTATTCTACTGTTCCGTTCCCAAGAGTGCCCAGTAGCTGCTGCTTAGGGATAAGAAAAGCAGGGAAGTGTACAGTGATCCTTGCCAGCATCCTGCAACCCTTCGTTTATGAATGTCCTCATCTGGAGGCTGCATCCAGATCCCTTGTCTACGGATTTCCCTCATTCCTTTTCAAATCCTTCTCTAATACAGATCTCCCAAACATCTGGCAAGATGTTCTACAGTAGGAAAAAAGTGCCTTTTGTTTTCACTGTAAACTAATCGTTTATTAATTTCATTAAGCATTGCCCTGTTGCTAGGTAAATACTGAGTAATCAATCAGTTTGTATGCACTTTTGTCATTCATCCATCAAGCTAGCAAAAACACTATCAGATAAAAAAATTAGCAAATTGGCATGATAATTATTATAATATTGCCAGTATTTATTATCAGTGCTACAGCAGTGTCTATTGCTCTACCCTCACAGCTGTATCAGGAATATATAGTAACGTTCATTTAGTAACAAATACCACTAAGTTGTTACACAGGATTTTCAGCTCCCCCATTATTATATCAGTTTTTCTTTCATTATCTCTAAATAGCAAAAATGAGAACTTAGGTACAGAAGGGTAAAAAATTGCCAATGAATCCAGCTAGGAAAAAAATCTACCTAATGTAAGTGTCACCTCACCTAACTCGTTTTCTAATAAGCGAATGCAGATATCTCTTCACAGCAAGTTTAGCCAAAAGATGGCTGTAGACACTGGTGAAAATTCCATCAGCGTGCCTTGCATTTCTGAAATGGACAATAAATAAACTCTACAATACAACCTAGGTTCATATCATTTTGATAACTTTTATTTTGTAAACATATTACTTTCCTTAAGTTATCTATTGTACATATTAGATTAAGCTAATTTCATAAAACAACTTCCAGATTTTCACAATATACTTTTTAGCCCTTCCTGGGAAGTGAATGAATTCATCGTGCCAGAATGGCAACGCAATCAACATTTCTGCAGACATTCCTACTGCTACCAGTATTCAACCAGAGGCCAGGTGGGTTTTTTTTCTGTAATTGATTCTTCCTTTCTTATTTCTGTTTGAAAATGTGACCAATCTTTTGGAATAATTCAAATAGTGCATCATCATTCATATTTGTGATAATAAAGAAACTCACCTATCAATAATTCTGGACAGATCAAAATAGAATTTCTCATTTTCAGGTAGTGTGTTCTGCAAAATGTCTGATTCAGACTTTAATGACCCGTGGGCATGGTCAGGTTCACTGGCTCCATCAAATGGCATTCTGTTTCCCAATCTGTTGGAGAAGGAAACCATGTAAAGTACAGTTAGCTGAGGACATGCAACACTTCACTGCAACTTACATTCTGGTTTGTGTCAAAATGCACATCTACCTACTTGAATCTATAGGGCATTTTAAAGCAGTCCGTATAAAACAAAAATGACTTTTGGATATGATTCACGCTCAGTGATAGAGTAATCGACATAACAGATCCTGCTCTCTAATGCATATTTTCTAGATATATGTTGTCATTGCACACAATTTATTCCAGTGAACAGCGCATAATGTATGGCAATTACAGCTCAAGTGACAACCATGAAGCTTTTCATACTAACTATATTTTATATAAACGATGGATGGAATTACCAGCCTCCATCCATGCAAAGTGCAAACAGTTCCTGTGAAGCACTTACCTTCCAATTAAGACTTAAAATGTGCATTGAAATGCAGTATGAAACCCTTCTTAGGCCTTCTCTAAAGAAAGTGAATACACCATCAAGAACTCCGAAGTAAATATGAAGTGCAGTCACATATCGCTATGTGGTCTTATTTTCTCATGTTTAAATTAATTTGCCAGTTGCAAGTTAAAAAAGGTTCACATTTAATTTTTTAAAATGTATCATGGCAATTGCTCTGTATAAACTGATTTACAGTTACTTCACATTTTCATGAACTGCTGTTTCTTATGATGTGACATATTTTAACAAGGGCAACCTGACTGCATGGAAGCAGTTTAGCATCAAAGGTTTCTTTCAGCTGCTATTTATGTTCTGTGGCAGACAACAGGCTCCCATGGCTATAGTAAACCTCCGTGTGCGATGACGTGCAAAAATCACATACTGAGACCAGGATAGGCTATTGTCTTTGTAATTTTACGTTCATTATAGCTATTAGTAATACTTATATATCGGAGGCACGTAAGATTTCTGTCTGGCAAAAACAAAGTAAAGTTATTGTGGAAGTAAACCAACTCAAGTCACACCTTTGGAAAATTGGTCACTCTGCTGTTTTTCTGTACCATTTTCCTTTTTGCATTTTATGTTCCTCTCACCTGAACACACACAACATACCTTTCGGCCATCTGATTTACTTTAGTTAGACAACTAATGACAACTTTAACAAATAAAAGCATGCAGCAGGACAAAAGCCAACACATCAGCCCAGACGAACCACTTCCCCTCATGCATGATTTAGGAATTTTTAATACGTTCGGGTTTGCCCATGTATGTCTCTGCTTTTTTAAAAGATGCGTCCGCCCAGCTGAATTTTGGGGATAAAGGAGCTTTCCCACAAGAAAAGCCCAGACTGTTTTGATGGACATTCATCGTGTCCCAGAGCACATTTGAACACCCATCCTCTACGCCACCTACATACACCTTGGTGACCGACAGCCAGCGTGGCGGCCGGTGCCTCTGAGGGTGCATGCCCGTCTCGGGGGGGGGGGCTTTAGGGGGCAGGTTCGCTTGGGCTGGTCCCCGCACGCTTGCCCGAAGTCCCCAAGCGCGGAGATGCGCTCCCGCCGGTTCCCCGGCAAAACCCCCCCGACAGGGCGCGCCGCACCCTGCTCTTGTCGGATGAGCGCAGGGGAAACACCGGCTCTTGCCACAGCCCCCTCGGCCTCCCAGAAGACATCGAAGCCCAGCGCGGGGCGCGGAGCGGAGCGCGGCCCTTACCGCGGGACGGCGGGGAAGGCGGCCCCCCGCGGGGGCAGCGCCCGCGCCCGCCAGCAGAGGGCGCTGAGGAGGGCGAGGGCGAGGAGGCGCGGGGAGGCGCCGCGGTGCTCCATGGCCGCCACCTGCGGAGGGAAGAACGCAGCCGTCACCCACCGACCCGCCCGACGACAGACCCGTCCCGCCACCGGGGTGGCCGCGACCGGGGAGCTACCGGCGGGCAGGTAGAGGTGGCACCCCCCGAAGACGACCCCCGGCCCCAGTGCGGGTGTGTGCGGGAGGGGTGTGTGTGCGTGCAGCATCGCCCGGGCTTTAGCGACCTTAAAAAAAAAAATAAAAAAAAAAAACCAAACCTGTGTTTTTTCAGCGCTAAAATAAAAAGAAAGGTCCCTCCCCGGCTGCCCTGGACGGTCAGACCCACTCTGCGCCACCCCCGACGGTCCCCGCAGGTCCAGGAGGAGAGACAAGGGAAGTCGGGGGGAACCGGGGCGCCCTCCTCACCCGCGGGGAAGTTGCCGCCGCTGCGGCGGAGGGAAAGTTACTCACGGAGCCGCGAGTCCGTCGGCGGGGCTGGCTGGGCGGGCGCGGAGCGGAGCGGAGCGGTGCGGTGCGCTGCTGGGGTCCTGCGCCCTGTCCCGCTGCGCGGCTGCCGGGATGGCGGCGGCGGCGGCGGAGGGTGAGGAGGATGAGGAAGAAGAGGAGAGCTCCGTCCCGCCGCACGCTCTGAGCTGCCCGCCGCGCCGCCGCGTTTTATAGCGTTTACACGTTTCTGCTTCCGAAGGAGCAATCACGTTACTGGGGAGACGTCACCCTTCCCAAGGGGACGGTCGCTTTGTTCAGGACAGTCAGAGACTTATATTTAATTCATGAGCAGCCGCGCA
>JAOXNO010000024.1:55015516-55054600 GCA_028565335.1 Limnodromus scolopaceus | reverse complement strand
TTTGATTTATATTAATGAGTGAGTTTTGCGGGGAGCAGGGCTCCGTCGGCAGCGTGATGCCGCCTCGCAAAGCAGGAGAACAGGCTGCTGGCGGGGGCTGCGGGGGGCACACCGCAACGCGACTCCCCGCCCGCACCCGGAGCCCTTCTCTCCCTCCCCGAGTGCTTCCTCGCCAAGCCCCCTCCCCGGCACCGGGGTTGCTCCTTTCCCGAGCCCTTCGCCCGTGTTTTCAGGCAGAGACGGTCCCTCTCTGTCCCCCTGCCGGGGGTGTCCCCCCCCGGGCCGCGCCGTCGGAGGGGCCGCCGCTGGCACAAACCGCAGCACCCTGCGCTGCGGGGCACTGGCCTGAACACCAAAATCTTTCTACGGGCTTTAGCTTGATTTTTAACGGGGTGTTTGCCAGCTCTTCGCTTTTTCGTTTCAACCGGGTGTGTTCGTGGGAAACGGATCAGCCCCCGCACCCAAGCGCCGTAGGGGCTTCTAACCGTTGGTGCCGCTGCGCACCCGCTGCGCTGGAGCGCAGGGAGCGCGGCTGGAGCCCATGTTAAACCCCCGTGCGCGGGAACGGGGCGGGGGGCGGGGGGGGGTGGGGGCAGCTCTTCCCGCTAACGCGTCCCAAACCCAGGCCTCTGGGCTGGAGTCACTGCCACAGCAAGGGAGAACCGGGGAGGTTCAAGCCTTCGATTTTCGCCTTCGAGTTTTCCCTGCCCCAAAGAGCTCCGTGCGCAGCGGGGAAAGACACCCGGGGAAAGCGGGCGTGGGACCCCCCGCGGGTGGGCAAGCACCTCTTCAGCGTCGCACGGTGTCTTTGCAGTACCTGCCCTGAAATACCTGCCGAAGCACCGCGGCAAGAATTTCAGCTGAAAAGGTCATTATCCTCTTTAATTTTCTTCTCTCTCTCCCCCTCCCTCCCCCCGGCCCTGGAGCTTTTGTGCCTCTAATCCTCCTACTCAGTAAGTAGCGATTGTACCAAATCCATACAGGCGATTTCACCATTTCTTCTTACTTCTAATAAGTTTCTCCTCTGTTTCATGTTTCACTAAAAGGCAGGCTCGATTCTGCGATGCTTAATCACATTTTCTAATCCAGTTACATAAAAATTAAGTGAATTAGATTAAAAATGCCTGGAAATTTGTTTCTCGGATGACAGCTGTGACTAAAACCAGAGTTCCTGCAGTAGTCTAATTTCAGGAAATTTTCCCCTTGTTACCACATAACTAGAGGTCGAAGAAGCCATTCTGCTCTGGAATGGCGAGATGAGCATCAATAGCACCGTGGTGAGCCCTCGCCCCTCAAAAATATCCCAGAGGGGTTGTGCTGGATGCACGACCTGGGAAAGTTCAAGGGACTTTGAACCCAAGCGCTTGAAAGGAAAGAGAGGAGGAGAAACCCATCTCCTGGGTGGCGTGAAGACGCGCCCCTGGGGCGCTGCGAAAGCTGCGGATGCCCAGTCTCCTGTCCCGGAGGGGCAAGCGGGGAGGGGAAGGAGGCGACTGTCGGGCTGGAGGGCGCGGGCACACCGCGGCCGGTGCCCCGCGGGGGGGCGGGGAAGGGCCCGAGCACCGCGGCCCCCCGCGCCCCCGGTCCCCCCGAGGGTACCGCTGCGGGAAAAGCCCAAACGCAGCCGGCAGGAACCGGAGAAGGAAGGAAAAGTTTCCTTTCAGGAGGCTGGAGAGGGAGGGTCTCGCAGGAGTCCTGGGAGCTGCGGTCCCTGGGAGGGAGGAAGGGAGCCGCCGACTAAATCCAAGGGATATGTGAAAAACAAGTCTGTTGACAGTTGCTACGTATGTGCTATATGGGTGGCTGCATGCTGTGAGGAAATGTATATAGACTGCACTGCCAAAGAAATTTGAGAATTGCTGGTAAATCAGTACTTTTTCGCCATACCGTACCATACCACACCATACCACACCATACCATACCATACCATACCATACCATACCATACCATACCATACCATACCATACCATACCATTACACATTTATTTACCACACCTGGTAAATCTGGTTTGCTGTAACGTTGTTCCCGCCCCCCCATTTATTTTTTTCGCAGGGAGTACACTAGATTGGACAAGGGAGTAACATTCTGTAGTGCTGGCTAAAATGCCTCGGAATCTCTTTAGGGGTGGCAGTGTTCCTAAAAAATCCCTCTCTATCACCCCTTTAATGATCTGAGCAATCTTTAGTGCATGTGTTCTTACAATACCATCCATTTTCCCTAGTCTGTGGACAAGAAACTGAGACCTGGGGAGATTAAGTGGATTCCCTTTCTTTACCCAGGAAATTTCCAGTGGAGCTTTGAATTGATCCCAGATGCCCCAAACACTTTTCAATTGCACTAACAATTGTCTGCATTTCCCTTCAACACCCTGGTGCACCCATTGAATTCTCCTCTTGAATCAAGATAAACTGAAGAAGAGATGCTACCTCTCTCCTTCTCCTGTAATAGGACAAGGGATAATGCCTTCAAACTAAAAGGGGGAAGATTTAGACTAGGTATAAGGAAGAGATTTTTTACAAATCAGGGTGTGGAAACACTGGATTGCCCAGGTTCCCCAGAGAGGTGGTAGATGCCCCATCCCCGGAAACATTCAAGCTCATATTGGACAAGGCTCTGAGCAACCTGATCTAGTTGAAGATGCCCCTGCTTATTGTCCAGGAAGTTGGACTAGATGACCTTTAAAGGTCCCTTCCAACCCAAACTATGCCATGATTCCATGATTTCTTAAGAGGATTTATATTGAGGGAGGTTGTTTTGGGATGAATGAGATGGGGTTTGGGTGGCAAACCAAATCCTAGTCCTTTTCAGCTTTTGTATTTTTCCTGGAGTTTACATAAAACATTTCAAGCAAGTCATTAAAATGAAAATATTTTTTTTTTTTTTAAAACAGATGGAGAACCCCCCCTTTTCTGTAGGAGTCCCAAGCGAGTCCTTAAAGATATAGCCAGATGGACCCTTTTTGGATGGTAACTCCTGCTGTCTTCTACTCACAGAAACTCTACCCTTTCAGGAAAGAATCACTTGGAAAAAATTGGTGCTTGGGAGCTTCTCCAGGATAATAATTAGACACAGGCAACCCTTGGGAAGTCAAGTATTTTGCAGCGGCTGTTGCAGGAACCCTGATGCGTAGAAGCTCCACGTTTACTGAACCTTTTATCTTTGGTCTATATGTTATCAAATACCTTCTGGTTACTTTACACCCTTGCTTTGTTTTCTTTAATGTCCCACTTAAAAAAAAAGTCTCATAATCATGAAATGGACAATATTTGGAAATGATGGAAAACTGATTAGACAAGATTGTGCAAGGAGCAGAACCATATCTCACCATTTGTATACAAACTTGTGTGATGTATATATAAACCAAGCATTACCTAAAATAGCTACATCATCTGGGGGAAAGAGATTTGGGAGTTTTTAGGTTTGTTAGCTACATTTTATTGCTATTTTTAGCAGGTAAAACTGTGCTGAAATTGATGGGCTAAAAAAACTCTTAAAGCCAAATCCTTAGATGAGAGAAATCTGCTTAGTTCCATGGAGGACCTGCTTAACATTTACCAGATTTATCATGTAATTGTATTTTAAAAAGAGAAATTACATCAGCAATAGAAATATAGTTTTCCTTTGGAAAAAAAAAAAGTAAAATAATAGAAGACAGTTGTTTTAGAGCTTGCATATTATATCAGAAAAGGAAACTTCTACTGCCTCATGAGTTCTGCCTCATGGAATCATTGGGTCTGCAGAATCTCCCTTGTGCATTACAACTCAAGGTCCTGTAGATGAGTTCAGAGACTCTGCCTTTGATCCCATAGCCGTATCACATTGATCCATGAGTTTTTAGAGCTTATAGAGCAGACTGATGGAGCGCTACCATTCAGCAGTGAGCAGAACAGCTTTTCCAACTTCCACAAAAGAGGTAACAGAAGAAATGTCAATAAACTGTATATGAAGAGTAAAAGATACAAATAAAAAGTGATAAACTAACCTGCCCTTCCCTAATCTTTTAGTGGTATGATTATCATAATCTCCAATTCATGCTCTCAGCACCCTGTTGCCTTGCTTGGTCCTGCTCTCCCATAAACATTGATATTACTCAATATCACCTGGTTGGAAAAAATAGATAAGGTCCCTTGCTGAAACTTGTTCCAGCTTCACCCGCTTTGCATGTATCTCTGAATGCTTCTCAGGAGAAATAAGGAGAAACCCATCATTTCGTTCTTTTAGGTAAGTTTTATTTCAAAAGCACAGTCCCCGTTCTATCATACTTTTAGCCTGAGTCAGTACCGCAGACTCAGAAATGTGATGGTAAACAGAATAAAACACAGACAAATATTCTGCAATTGGAAACTCATGACTTGCCTCCTGCAACAGAAACATTCAGCAGAAGAGTGCTTGTCTTCTTGGTTCCCGGGCTGTGAGGGGTCATGCAAGCGGAACAGGGGAGCCTTCATTTCCTCTGTCACTTGTCTTGAGCCCTGTTCTCAGGTCACAAGTGTGGATCCTCTGAACAGTCATTAATTGGAGTAAACTCCTGCAACAAGTAGATTATATTAACAAATATACCTATTATGTACAACACTTTTACAAGTCCCTCCTGTTCCTCGTGACTCTCTGTGAGTTAACAATTTCCAGATTCTGTTTTCAAAATCACTGGAACATTTGGATTATGCCCATGACTTCCAATGACTCTTCCACTTCTTGCATTAGTATGTCCTGACATGTCATTAACACAGACATGCTTGATTAAAACTTCCTAGTGGATACCATGATGAGCAAAAGGCATGCCAGAGAGCTACCGACTCCAGTGATACTCCCAAGGGTCTTTTCCCCTTATCTATCGTGCCATCTAGGAAAACTCCTGTTGCTTGTAGTTTAATTCTGTGTTTCCATACCCCCTTCTCTCTCACCCCAAAATGTAATCTCGGGTCTCTCAAAGACTCCAAAGCAGTTTGGAATAGACATTTTGTTCTCCAAGTGTTTATGCTGTTTGGTATGGGCTTGAACTACTGCTTCATGTCCTTCTGGTTCATGGTATGCAGCTGTCCTAGAAGTGTCAGTCCAAATTCCTTCCCATTCTTTAGCGTGGGCGTGATGTTTTTGCCATGCCCCTCTCAGTACCAGACAGATGGATTCTGAACTCATTCCTCAGGAAAATCTGTGACTGCGCAAGCTTTAAAAGAAGCTTTACTATTTCTAGTTTTCTTTTAAAGCAATCTCCTTTTAAAGCTTCACTTAACTTTTTAAAAAATAATTTCATTCACCTTAAAACCCAGGAAACCACACAGTAATACAAAACTTGTCAGGAGCCAGGGTAGTTTCTGGTTTGGGCATGTTGGGTATTCTGTGTTTTTAGCAAGCTATCTGAAATATGTCCTACTTCTACCAGCCCTCCCAAAATCTTCCCCCTTCAGCAAAGGATCAGATGATACTTCCATCACCAGAAATGTGTTCCTCCTCCCACAGCTGCCCCAGCCCATTCCTCTCCTCTGCAAATCTAAAATAACATGTATATATGTCAACAATGTATGCCTTTAAGATGCCACAGCATTTAGACTCAGCTTCTTATCCATTTTCAGTCAAATTTTCGCTTCACAGAGTTTCAAGGTTTTTCTACATATATTGACTTGGCTATACAAAACTGGATATTTTTGGTGAACCTTTGAAAAATCACTTTATTCTTCATGATATTCTGACATATGTAAGTTTCTCTAAGCTAACATCTAATTATCTAAACAGATATTAAGAACAATCTTCCAAACCTGTGTCCCTACACCTTACCCATGCTTTCAGGCCTGTCACGTGTACTAATTGATACCTTATGGATGTCCTTTTGCCTCTACCTGTACAAAAGGAATACAAAATGGAAATAACATCCACAGTTCCTTCAGATTACCTATTAAAACCCATACAACAGCACCAATATGGAGCTCAAAAGTTAGAAAGAAAGCCTGAGAGCAAACATGCCTGGGGCACTTCAGTTTACTCTGATTTGTTGTTGATACTCACCTCATGGAGTTTGGTTGCGAGTTCATCAGAAGCTTGGGGAATCCAAGAAATTAATGATGCTAATGGTGAGGAGCCCATCTCCAGATGGAGCCAAGCTGTTAAAAACCCCTTTCCCTTCCTATCTACTTCTCATTCTCACTACAAAAAACCACATGAAGCATCAGAGAATTTAGCCCATTTATATATTTGTAACAGTATGATTGGAATCTTTCATGGGGTGTACACCATAACACCTGTGCTGAAAGGACTGGGATACTTGTCCAAATTTTCATAGATCCTTTCCCCATGTATAGTACAAGATCCTGGTTCTAGACTGTGCCCGTGGCAACATTCTTTTTGTGTCCCCTCAGTGAACATTGCTACTACTGCACTGTCTGGAAGCTTGTGAGAGCAGACGTTTCATCTCAGGATATAGAGAAACCCACGTCAGTCAGGCTGGAAGGCACATCTTAAGATGCTAATTATGCCAGGATAACTTTATTCCTTGAACTGACCTAATCATCACAAGTTCTTTATTTACCAAGCTGAAAAAAGCAACTGTCTAAAAGCTATGGCAGAAACAAGCTAAAAATGCTTCAGTCTCAGGCAATTACCACTATTGTCTTCATAGAAAAAGAGCTGAGAGAGATTTTCTAAAACTGTCCATGTGTATAAAGGGCATAGTGTAACGTGCTGTCTCTCAGCACTACTCTAGGCCTAATGTACACTATTATGGCTCTGAAAATTTATATTCACATCTAGTTTCTATGAAGAAGCCATATAGAAGAAAGTATCAACCTGTTAGTTTACCATCCCTAATGGATGCTATAATTTGGACTTAATTGTTTTCAATATTAGTTATGGAAGAACTTTTGTAGTGTTCATGGACAAGAGAGATACAGTTCCAACCTAGTTTATCATTTAGTTCAAGTCCGCAGGTCATCGGAAGAAACAATATACTCCTACATCTTGTTTAATTGGCTTCTTGGCCAATACATCAATGGCTCATTATCCTTTTCATCCTACATAAAGTCTTAAGAATGTTCCAGTGAACGTAGCACCACAGTCAATATATTTCACTTTATTAAGTACACATAAATAGATCCGATACTATCAGGATTCTAAGGTATTTTGGGAGTTGAAGATCATCACAAAGATAAAAAAGATTAATAGGCACAGTAATACATTTGGTAGCCATCATATCTGCTGTCATCATGTATGCGTATAATTACATTCTGCAATTGTTTTTTTGTTCTTTTTTTTTATTTAACAGTTGAATGAAAATCTTTTCTGCAGAAATAAACGAAATATTCAGCACTGGTGCTACAACAGATAATGTAGCATTTTCATTTCTATTGAATGTTAATATTAAAATATTGCTAACTATTGAATTTAAGCAATGAACCTTAGTGCCCTGAACTTTGCTAAACTTCATACTCAGACTGTAACAAAACACAAATTTATAAGTTATTGACTTAGATGTCAATCTTGCAGCTGGTGACTCCGGGTCAATCCTGCAGTTACATCAATAGCGGCAGAGTAAAAATAACTGTATAACTCTTTTCCAGCATGTAACTAGAGGATTTATTTCTTTTTTTAGCACATAATTATTTTGTACAAGCTTTAAGTGAAATTCCATCTTTCCTAGTCACAGATAATTTTTTGTCTTACCTGACACATTTTCTGGTTTAATAGAAAAATATTACATAGATATGGGATCACACAATTTCACAACTGAAAATTATGCCACACAACACTGGGTGTGGACAAGGAAGCAAAGTTCATCTGTCACAGGTATTCTTCCTTGCTCTTGTTTCAAGAGATGCCCTCTAGCTGCTTCTAGCAACATCAACTCAGGTGGGAGAATTTCCATATGAAGTTTTCCAGAATGATTAGAAGTCCATCTCAAAAGGGGACTTCTTTATCTAATGACATTACTCAATGAGTGTTATCATTTTGAACACTGGGTTCACACGCCTTCAGAGTGAAGGGACAAAAGACCAGTTGACTCAAGGAAGTTTATACTTCTCTCAGATCTTGGGATAAATATGTTGAACAGCATAGCTACTCTTTTTGACAGAATGACTAGCATAAACCATAGCTGAGTCCATAGCCCTGTCTTGGCCTCCATTCTCTTATAGACAATGCTCCATCCAGAATTTTATGGCTCAGAAAGCTCATCCTCAGTCCAACTGGTGGTACAGGTGTCTGTGATTGAGCAAGGTCAAGGATCAGCCTCTCCCAAGCAACGACAAGGGCTGCATCTCCCAACTTGACTGACAACTGTCTGGCTAGGAAAGAACTCGGTGATTATCAGCTTTGGAGCTGAAGAGCTCATTAACATTCAGTGTAGTCATATTTTGGTCCTAGCTACCTACTGTGTACACTACCCAGTAAATAACTGTGTGTACTCATAAGGCTGCATATAATTCTGCTTGCAGAGCTTGTGCACATGGTAAAGGACACCCAAATAAAAGTGTCCTAATACAGAAAAGGTTACAAGGCCACTCAGCAATGCACGTCATGTACAAATTTAAGAATCTGAAAATAAGCCATAAGAAGGAGTCACTAAAACAATTCCAGACTCTCTTCTGCCTTGTCCTCCAGACAGCTTCAGATGAAGCTGAACTCAAAGGAAGATCTCTCAGGATCCATCAGAATATAACACATTTTGTCAATTCCTCACGCTGTCTAGAGGCAGTAGAGATTAGAGACAATCTTTTTAGAAGTCTGTAAGAGATTGTCCTGCTGGGGACAGTTTGTATTCAGACAGTCTTCATTACAAACAGGATTGCTGCGATGGTGGCCCCACCAGCCAGAGAACAAACTGTCTCTCTCATGCTAGAACTATCTTTGTTCAGCTTTGCTTTCCAAACCCACCTCTAAAACATTCCCCCAAACGGTGCCCAGAAGTGGTCTTTAGCAGAGTGAGACTCCAGAAAAACTTTTTAGTCTTTCTTTTGTCATCCTATTTCACTAGCACATAATCCAGAGAGACGAGATGATGTGATTTTCTGACAAAAACCCCACCTCTGTGGAACAGCAGAAGTGCCCAGATTCAAACAAAGCTGTGATTCAGGAGTTCTTAACCCTGCTCTCACATCAAATAATAGAAAAGGATAGCCAAGTACTGATTCACCGTGACCTCTGTGGTCAGCCCCTTATGTGTCTGCATAAGGACGTAAGGATTATCCTTATACCCTCACAGAACGTTTCACATGCTCAAAGAGTGACTAGGCAGGTGAGATGAGCACACTAGTCATCTGTTTTCGCAGAGAAGAAACTTTCAACAAACAGAAATCACTTGGCAGACACAAATTATGCTCTTATATTGGGCACCAGAATGATGTGGTTTATGGAATTACATTCTGATTCAGCAGAGTTATTAAATATATGAGTAATCTCACTGCAATCAATAACAGAGCAATATATATTAAATCATCAGTGGTCAGTCGGAGCATTTGGAGGGTTAAGGGTTAAGTGGGAAGAATCTGTTTTGCTGGACTGGGCTTGTGTAGCCAGGCCCTCAGTGTAGCAAGCCCTTTAGCACACCCTGTTTGCAAATCTACCCCTAAAGACCAGCAATATGTAATAGGATGTATTTCTTACTTCCTTTTGATTCACTGTTCTGTTGTACTGATAAACGAACAGTTAACATTGATATTTTTTGATCGCTAATGACTTAGATTTTGAGTGCAGTATCAAGCTCAACAAGATTGTCTGAAACATTCTCAGTTTGTTCTCAAATCTTTGTAATGCCCAACGTTGGAAGCAGCTTCTAAACCACGTAGCCATTCAATATCTTACAGGTGTCTTGGAAGAAGCAGGAACACCTTTTTATACCCTCTGTGATTCTAGAAAACACAGTTGAATGTATGTGGTGATATCTTGCCCTCAGTACCCATAAAATGCCTGTGAGAAGGCTTGCAGATGCGTGTGACTTGTTATGGATTAAGGGTGACCAATTCAGGAGAAACTCCTTCAGGCATCTTTTAGGAACACTATCAGGATATTAAAAATAGTTACTCTTCACTTGCTCTGCAAAGTCATGGTAAATCTGTCATTCTCTAACTTATTTGGATCAGTTGAATCCTGTCTTAACCTTTACTGAGCTTTCTCAGTCCCTGTTTTTCTCCTCAGTGTTTTTGGGTTTACTGGGGATGTGTCTGGCCTACAGTGGGTTCCCTTAGTTGGTAGAAGAGATGAAAATCTGCAAATACTTAAACTTGGTATCTCAAAGAGAGTTTGATATTTTTTAAGCTAATACATTTCAAACATGGCTAAATGATGTGGGAACATATTTAATGTTCAATTTCCTTTTCATAGATGATTCAATGCCTAGAAGCATTTAGAAGCTTTGAAAGATTTTATTTAGTATATATACAAGCACCTAAAAATATAGTTTTTGAGTGCGCAAGGATTTTTACAGGAGTCAGTTTTTTGTTACCCCAAAATTTTTAAAAATATCTGCATCATGAATTAGTGAATTGTAGAGTTATAAGAATTTTGCAGGGCAATTCAAAGTTTTACTAAATGGCAGCTGTCATTTAGCAGTGACAAAAAGGTGTCTGTATCTTTCCATGACATTTGCCCAAGGGACTAAAAAAAGAAACGAAATCAGTGCTTTGATGCTGGCAAACTAGTGCTGGAGAGCTTATCACACGCAACCCAATCAATTCCTCAAAGTGATTCTCTGGATAACAAAGTCATCTGCTCTGTTACTTGGCAGAACAACAACAGAATGGGACAGAGTGAAGACCTGTGTATTTTTATCATTGTACTTAACCACAGAGAGAGAGAGAGATGGAACTTACTATGGAACTAAATAGAGAAGCACTAAATGAGACAAAAAATTTCTACAATCCCTCTAGAATAGGTTTAAGGGAATTCTTCCCTCCTACAAAAATAACTTAAAAAGATCACCAGGATATACAGCTTAGGAACAGAGCAGGGGTCTCCTCCTTGGCTCTCCAGTGTGCTTCAACTCAAGCCCTAGACTGGTCAGCCTAGAGGCTGAAGATTCATCCCATTTCAGTGCACAGCTAATTATTGGGAACTTCTCCATACATGTCCAAAGAAATGCAAATTATTGCCATCTGTAATTCGAGCTTTTTTCAAGTTGGAACAAGAGAGCAGCAGCATCTTTCCTGTGTAGTCATCAACGTGCTGCCATAAAATAATGCAGATCGATATGGATGCAGGTCCGCCCTGAACTAGATATGAATAATTTTGTATTCCAGTGCCTTTCCATACTGTCCCTAGCCATAGGCACATCAGACAGTCATGTCCTAAATCAGCAAATCCAATTTCCTGCTATCTCAGTCCCATCACTCTGCGTAATCCCTTTCATGATTAAGCTACTCTTGTTTAAAAGAACTCCTTGCTCTAAAATACTGCAACTGCTCTTTCACAGCCCTCAGCACACAATCACTTGATTCTGCTGCTAAATAGATGAAAACATGTCTCTGATACAGAATGTCACCGGGAAAGGAGACAGGAAACATGATTACTGAAATAGCTCCATGATCCAGTCCATGCCCGTCAGACGCTGCCACCCTCATGCAATAACGGCGTCAGAAATCTGATGGGAGCCAAAAGTTTCCATAAAAGTTAAAAGGAGAAACGAGACATGCAAACCAGACTTCTGTTTGGGAGCGAAAACACGGAATAATGCACAGCCCCCGCCAAGCACGGCGAGGCCAGAGATGCTCGGTGGAGTCACTGGTGCTGCCACTACAGAACGAGGCAGAAAATCAGCCTGGAAAAGCCTCCCTTTTGTTGCCCCGTGAGCTTCACAGAGAGCTGCTGGCAGCAGTCGCTCACCTGTTGACTGCTGCAGTATTCTTCTCCAAACTCTCTAGCCCAGCTGAATGGAAAGTACTGGTCAGTTACAGTCACTATTAATATTCCTCTGAAAAAGAGACGAGGATCTTGTCATCCTTTTCAGCATTCAAAAAGGTAAATAAAAAACTACTCACCAAGCCAAAACTCCAAACACTCAACCCCTTTGAAAACTCGGTTTTATTAAGAGACGCAAATGAAGATCTAGCTATTTTACCTGGGTTTTAAAACACTTCCGAAACACTGATTTCTAGAATTCTGTTTTCTGTTTTGTGAAGTTATATCAATGTTGTTTTCCTTAATCTGCTCCGGACTTGGCAGAGGTAAATTTCCAATTAGTATTTTCTTTCTTTTTTTCCAGAAGCTGTACTGCATCATAGTCATCACCTAATTTTATCAAGCGCCTATAGGTCAGGGATCTGGCATGTGTCATTTCACCTCTGAGAGGATATTTCCAGTAAATGTAGTTTTCAGTTTATACTTAAGAATGGATGTTGAAATGACTCAAAAACTTCATGGTAAATTGCAAGTGAACTTTAATAATCTGATTTGGCAAAGATTTTGCATGTCAGGTGTGTTACAGTATGATAATCAGTAGCTGCCTGAAAAGGTGATCAGCAGTTCTTCAGTAAGGAAAGGTAAAGAAATATAGCATGAGCTACTTTTGTAAATATGCTGGAATATAACTATTTTCAGACAGAGAGCTGTCAAGTTTTGTCTTCTATATGAAATCAGAACTGGAGCAATTGGTTTTGTGCACACGGACAATAATAGAACAGTGTTTCTTTCTATGAAGAGGAGAAGTAGCTCTGCCCACTTCAGGAGAAGATGTCAGGATATCTGGAGGCTGATCAAAGCTCTGCCTATCACCCCCTGTGTGATTCTGGGATTCTTTCATTCACTGCCTCTCACTGTGTATTATATGCAAAGTTATTGTGAAATGTAATTCATTGCTTGTGAATGCTTTAAAATCTTGAAATCTGCAGTATTTATTTTTTTTGGGGGGGGCTGATCCTGTGCAATGTGCTTTGGTCCTAATGCAATAAAATGTGCGTGAGTCCATTTAAGCATGAACCTTGTAGCTATTGCACATCTGCTTAAAGCTCAAACACTTTGTGGATTGAAGTCCAAGTACTTGGAAACCAGTGGATTTAAAATCTATAAGCACTAAATTCATTCTCCCTTGTAATCCTTGGAAGGTTTTCTCATACGGCAAATTCCAATGATGACTTCATATAACATTTTCAACAGAGGAAGGACCAAGTCTTCATTCTCACTTCCAACTATAGCAGCTTGCATAATTAAAGATTATACCTTTCCTTTTAAAGGATCTTTCATGCAAGTCAACACGTCGATCTTTAAGGAAAAACATGAGCTCAAGATTGGAACATCTAACTTTATTTCACATTCTGAAGCTTCCAGGGCGCTTGCAAAACATTCCTTTCAGATATTGTTTAAACTAGTAGTTAGGTATCTGACAGCCATACTGGTTATGCACCAAACAATCTGTGTTTTTAATCTCCCAAATCCAGGGGACATAAAAAACTGTTTTGATATCCAGTACAGATTTCAGGAGGAAAAAAAAATACAGTACATTTAAGCTTCCCTTTCTACATTATTTGCTAAATATAATGTAATACAAGTAATAATATGCTGTGGAAAGTTCTACTGTAATGTAATGCACATTTACAGCCCAGGAGTAAAAATTTGCTCATCTAAAATGCTTTCACTCCCAAGGAACAAGCAGTTTTGGCCAGATGGACACACACCATAGACCAAGTTGCCTCTTCAAACAGTCCGCCAAACTCAATAAGCAAAGGGAGCAGGCTTGAATTCTGCTGTTCGTAGCCACATTAGAACAGGCGGCATCACCTATTCTAGAGCTAGGACATTATGAACACGCTTGTGCATGCAATGAAGTTCACCAGTCTCAATAAGACTCTAAATATAAAAAAAAATATATTATTAATGAATGAAATAACACAACTTTCTCCAGAGGACTATTGTTTTAATTCTGTAGCCTGCAACCAGCCAAATGCAGGTTTGCAGTCTTATCAGCATGTCCTTGGAGTACTAGAATCCATAGTGTCTGCAGTGAAATGCTCTGTAAACTCTGTAAATTGTTGTCCTTCTAGACGTGACATAAATCCTTCTAGAAGGGAAAATGTTGCACACTAAAAATAAAACAACGAAAGCCAGTCAGTAAATACATGCAAAATAATTTGCCTTTACAATATGGAATACTTGTGGTTTACAGCAAGTAGCGCTTGTAAGCTCAACGTTTGCAGTCATATTTGCAAATTGGATGATATTGGGCTGGAAGATCACAGCCAAGAGATCAATACCAGTGCTTCCTGATGGGTGTGGAGCTCTGCAAAGGGATGCATGCTGTCAGTCTCCAAAAGCCCCGAAAATAAGATGTTAGGCATTTTGGCTGTTCTCAAAAGCTGCTGAATCTTTGTCCCCTCCCACAGAAGACAGATGAGGACTTGTTGTCTCTACAGGAGCACGGGGCCAGCCCCTCAGAACCAGGAGTCCTGTGGCTGGTAGTTTCCCAGCCCTTTCAGGGTGAAAAGGCTTATTTGTAAGTGAGGAGTAGGACCGCTCCTCTGCTTGTGGAAATTCTTTACCCTTTATTTGAACATGAAATATTTAACAGGAAACTGATACAATAAGACTTAAATCAGGCCCCAATTGCCTGTGCTGTTTCCAAATCCTGCGCTTCTCATGTCAATGTAATTAGTCTCTACTAAGCCAGGGGTTAGCCTGACACGATACATGTATAACAGTCAAGAATATACGTCAACCTCAACTAAATATTCCATCTTTATCTTCATATTTCAACTAATTGTACAATCCCAGTGTTCAGCCACAGATGTTTAAAATCTTGCTTTAGTGAAAGACGAGATTTCGGTGAATAACCTGCCAGGAAGAATTAAACGTTGGTACAATCTGAGAAATACAATTTAAAATAAGGAAATGAGTAATCCCATAGCAAAACAGGAAACTTAATTAAAAAAAATAGTTGTCATTCATGCTGCTTATCTTGATAACCAGAACTAGAAAAATGGGAGATGAGGAGGTCTGCTCCCATACAGCCTTACTGGGTATTAAAATGAAACTACCTGTTCTGCTGGCTCCAAACAGAAAATTCTTTATAATTGTCACCATGCAATTAGTATGTTGTTCAAAACTGCATGGAGCTTGGTACACTTCAACATTTTTTCCATACTGTGGAGAGAATTTTATACAAGCAGCCCTAACATGGAGTCTTTTAAGATCCTCTACAATCAGCAGAACAGGACGTCTCTGACCACAGCCGGGACTGTGATGTTAAATACTTTACAAGGTCTGTGTCTAAGGTTCTTCAGACAGAAGCTGTTCTGTGGCTATAGGAATAAGGTGGGCAATGGGAGGTGTTGTCTGAAAATTTAGCGTCCTTGGGAAAATACATAAACCAGAATTATTTTTTTTTGTTAAAAAAAAATAAACAACAGAATAAACAACAGAATAGTGAAATTTGCAGAAATGTGTATATCAGTAACCCTAACTGATCTCTTTTTTCAATAAATGATTTTGGTTTAATGTGGCAGAATTTTCTTGTTTTTAAAGTAAAAAGTACAAGGGTTACAATTAAAGATACAAAACTATAAATATGCAAGCGTATGGCAGAGCAGTAAATTCGAGCCAGCAGTGCAAAGACAAGTGATCCCTCGGACAGTGGGATATTGTGCTCTAAGAAACCGCCGTTGTTGGGTTCTCATACCGCCACTTGGCATTGTATGTCCCCTCCGCAATGGCAGCCGGAGACTTCTCAGAGATCTTTATCACACACAGAAAATTGTTGAGATGATTGAGGTTCCTCCTAAAATGCATGTGTGTATTTGCAGCAAGGACCCACCTCAGGAGTCTGGGAAAGCTTTAATGATGGTTTCATAGGCCGGGGGAGGGGTTTGTGTGGAGTGGCAGATGCGGAGGTTGTTGTTAGACCAATGGAATTCAGGTCGACTTAAGCTGTTGGTGGTGCTTCCCACCAGGGTCGTGGTGGTGTTTGTGGGAGTGAGGGTGATCAGCTGACTGTTCGTCTCCACAGGGAGGGGAGGACACTGCAGGAAAGGGTGGAAGGTGGATGCACGGAAGCTTGACTTCCTGGGGAAAGAGTTGGCTTGTTCTAAGGAGGCTTGCCGCTGGAAGGTGAGGCTGGCCAGGCTGAGGTTGCTCCGACGTTCACAGCTGCTGTTGCGGTAAAATCCAGTCCTGCCAGAAGCTTGGCCATGGGAGGAAGGCCTGGACCGACGGCTGAAGGCTGAGGAGCTCCCCTGGGAAATGTGGGCGCTAGCTCTGCGACGGGACAAGCAAGTGAACAATGCCCAGATGATCCCTCCAATCACCAGTCCAACAGCCATGGACACTGTGAAGGCTATTGTTATCTGCTCTGAAATACAGCAAAAATACACAGCAAAGTTATTTCATTCACTCGGAAGGATTTTCCTGCCAGAAAATGAATTGAAAATGGCAACTTCCTTAGAAGATGAACAAACCCAAAGGTTTTTGTATTTAATACATGAACCTTACTACACAAACACAGCATATCAGATTGCTCTCACTATATGGTGTTTTTTCTTTAATTTGCATAATTCAGCAACATCCAGAAAGTAGCTTGCATTTAATACCAGTTTCTGTATATGTCCTGGTTTCAGCTGGGAAAGAGTTAATTTTCTTTCTAGTGATTGCTGTGGACGCAATGTCAATAATGCATATTGGTTTAGTTGTTGCTAAGTGATGTTTATGCTTTTCAAGGACTATTTTCAGATTCCCACAGAAGCTGAGAAAGGAGCACAGACAGAACAATGGAAAGGCCAATGGAAAATTCCATACCATAGACGTGCTCAGTATATAAATGGGTTTGGCCGGGATGGGGAGGGAATCCATGATCACTGCCCAGGATGGTGCCAATTCACCATTGGTGAGAATGGTGAATTCACCATTGGTGAGGTGAGAATGACTTGTGTCATTGTTATTATCGTTATTCTTATTATTATTGTTATTTTTCTTTTCTGTTATTGTTCTATTAAACTGTCTTTATCTCAACCCATGAGGTTTTCCCCTTTCCTTTCCTTTTCTCCCTCTTCTTCATGCCCTTCTGGGAAAAGGGGGAGAACTCATGAGCAGCTGTGTGGTCCTAGTTGCTGGCTGGGGTAAACGATGACACAAAGCAAGGGAAAAGTCTTCAGTCTCTCCCAGAATCAGCCACCCACGAGCCCCAAAATGGGCTGTAAAACTGCCAAGAATTTGCTTCTGTGGGCAATATGAGGTGTGGATTTATGCAGACTTGTCATTCTGTGTATAGACATTTATGTTCCATGTGTACATGTTTGCAAACTGATGTATTACAATAGTGATGTCGTTTCTGCCACGTTATTAATGGAGCAAACCTTGTATTTATTACAACACGACAACACATCCCAGCCTTTTACTGATGAGTAACAGATACTTTAAATTCTCACAGAAATTAACGTAAATTACTATATGCTAATTGATTATGGTCAGATATAACCACTAGTACTAAGTCTCTTGATGGCTGTAACAGAAGACAGTAACTCTGGGACCGGGATGCAGATGTTAGAGCCCAGAAAAGACGAGACCAGGTTCAAAATTATCCTGCAAGAAAACAACTGTTAAAAAGTTTCACCTTAACTTATGGTGCTGGACAGTCATTTCCAGAACCCAAAATAATGACACCGAGACTGAGCTGTGGGATTTAGCCAAAGCAGATGCTAGAGAGGCAAAGAGAACAAGTGGCCCGAGGGATGGCTATGGATAGCAGCCAGCACACAGCATAGGGAAAGGAGAGGAGCCAGGCATGGCCAGTGGGACCAGCTTGCAGGCAGAGGTACCCAGTATTGTGCCAACAGTTACCTTTGCTTAAGTCGTTCGGTTCCTAGCAAGGCTGAAACTTAGGTCATTGCAGGAGGGGGAAAGCAAACATTTGCTTTCCTTCCAGCAGGGGAGATATAAATGATTATTGGTATAATTGCACTTTAAGAATTAGTTATTCTTACCTTCCTTATCTATTTTCTTACTTTTCTCCCTTCAGTGAAAAATTGTTAGCTGTGTGATTCATACTTGCGGTTGGGGAAAATTAGCTCCTTGAGCACTTGAAAGTTTAGCATAAAATTTTCCCACATTTCTGGGTAGGGATGCCAAGCAGCATTAAATCTGAACCCAGCCCTTGCTGCTGCCCATCAAGCCCTGTCAGAGGAGCAGTACATTCACCCTACATCCCTCTGCAGGTGTGGTTCTAGACAGGTTCAACATTATCATGAATTACTGACGTCACCATGAATCTCCTACCCAAGTTTATTCACCTTACATTTTTTTAGAATAGACTTGGTGTTCCATGAGGTCCAGAAAATTTAAGCTCTAATTAAGCCACTGATATTTTGGAAGGCTATACAGTCCTATCGTTGCTTTCTTGTAACCTCTGTTTTCATCTAGGCTGACAAGCTTTTATAAAGCATCTTCAGAGACACAGCAGGCATTATCATGTCATATCCTGACCATGTTTTGGTCAGGAATAGCCTATCATGCCATTTTAACAGATTTAATGCATTCTGGTACTGCAAGTTCCTATTCATGCTCCGGAAGGTGGGAAGGGAGAGCCCAGGACTTGACCACCTCCAGTTGAGTAACTCCCAGGTGGTTTCCTAAAGACGGTACTTCCCAAGCCCTAGAGCTGCACTATGAATCCCCCTGCTGCTGTCCCAGCATGGCTATGGGAAAGTAGAGCAGGAACTAACCCTTTCTTAGGCTGATTTCTTTTGCACCTCGGCTGGAATGCTAGTTGGGTTATTGCATATGAGGCTGCCAAGGGATACCCCAGGCACAGGGCTCTGTGCTGCCACCTGATATCACTGCTCCTGTTTGGGTCCTCAGCAGGGAGCAGGCAATGGGGAACTCTGAGGGGTTCAGCAGCCTCCTCGAGTGCAAGCAGAAGCACAGCAAGCCTCACAAGCGTTCCTGGCTCTGGGGTTGCCATGCGCCATGGCGAGGATTTGTCCCTGCATCCCTCTAGCCATGATTTTCACCACCTGCATAATCAAATCAGCATTTCGCACTGTTAAAAGCAGATGAGGGAATTGACAAAAGTATTGAGTGCAGCTCTTCAGTCCTTCCCACGTGCTGTTCCCCTGTGCTGGAGGTACAGCACAAACAATTATCCCTTTGGATAATGTCTTCATTAACTTCTTTGATTTTTTTATTTTTATACCTCTGTATATGAATGTGAAAATAGAGGGTCAAATTATTCCCTGGGGAAACTCAGCTGGGTTTTACACTGACTATTGTAGTTGCCTTATAGTACCCCAAATGCTCTCATTTCCATTTGGACATACATTTAATCCTTTTGGTTCTTGTTATAGAAACATCGCTGGACCCATTGGTTACAGACGCTTTATTCTTTCTATTCCCAGACTCTCCCTGACTCCAGTGGGAGCTGTGGGTCACACTAATAGGCTGAACTTGCTTTTTATTCACTCCCTGCAGAGGATGAATTTCACTGAAATGTAATTCAGTTCTAAAAACTTACGTTGAAGAATTGTAAATCTATGCCCATTGATTTCCTCTTTAAAACGTCCAGGCGATCACAGCCCTGAGGTACATTGGAGAAAATACTTCCAAACAGAGAAAAAGATCAAAGGCAGAGTGTGACTTGCTGCACCTGGGATTTTGAGGGGAACAGCTGGCTTTCACAGAGTTGTTTTTCTCTTAATCTGGGCAGTGCCAGGGCAGAACTAGCCTTGCAGGAGTCAGAGCAATAATGACATGGACTGTCTTGCAAGGAGACATTATAATATCTTACGGTTTCCTGAGAGCTATGCATGTCATTCTGTCCTCTGCTTTTAAGAAAAAAAAAAGTTATATTTGGGGATAAAGTAGGAACGCTGCCAATAACAATAACTCCCCAGGCGCTGGTCCCCGAAATACGTTTTGATCTGTGTGTTTCTCAAGCTGCTCACAATGCCTGCTTTATTTGATTAGGCCACAACCAAAAACATTTGGCACCCCATCTCAGTCAATTTTCTCCACTCTCACCTCTAACACCAGCTGAGGTGAAGGAGAAATGTTTTTTTTCAACAATGTAGGACAGGCTTGTCAGTCTCTGGATCAACCAAACTCTTCATAAAATAGATTTGCTTTTTGCGGTGGAGGATCCTGCCTCTATCATGGAGCAGGATCCTGGCAGACATACTCAGGTCAAGCTCTTATTTCTGTGAGGGTTTCATTTTCCTTTCATGTGTATGGACCACATCAGAGAGCAAGACATTCCTTTTGAATTCAAAACACGTTTACATTGAGGTTTCATTTTGCCAAGGAACCTCCCTCTTGCCCTGAGCTCTGGTTGAGACAGGCCTGAACTCAGGAAATCTTTGGGACTTGCATCTTTCCTATAGTCTTATCATAAATTCCCCAAGATGTAAAGTTAGGGTGGGCAAAAGATCTTCCTGTCCCCATGCTCACAAATGTATACATTTGTAAATTTTTCAGCTGGACAAGTATATGAAGGGATAGTTGTACCTCTCAAAACCATTAGCAGTAGCTTCAATGAGAGCATCTCAGAGCAAGAACCAGGGTGGGGTGGGGGAAGAGGGGACCAAATACTGAATGCAAAGGAAAGAGAAATGGAAAAGCATCTTTTAGTTAGGCTGTGCACACATGACTTGAATTTGAACTGCATATTTGCCAATAATAGCTAATAAAGCTAATAAAAAGTCGGTTACCTTTCCAAGCACCTGTTCTGCTCATGCTATCGCTAAGCACAAGGAGGCAGGAAATGTCAATAGGGTGAGATGATATCTACACACTTAATTTGATTTCTAGGGGGTGACTTTCAAATATATATGTTTTGGGGCTGTTAATTTTTTGTTATCACTTGATTAAAAGAGAAATAATTCAGTAGTTTTATCTTAAAGTTATTAGAAGTGGTAAGGTAGCTTGTCAGTCGAGAATAGTATTGTTCAGCCTTCAGACTCAGCTTGCTATAGAGATGTTTTACTCATATTGCTTTAGAGCAAGATTCTGTTCATTTACTTCAGCAACTGAGAGTAATCTTCCCATTTCTCTTTTCTCCCACCTGCTCAAAACTGCACACTTGACACGCAACCTTTATTCCATGTGGGCTCCAGAAATCTTGTATGCAGAATGCACAAGCTCATTGATCTCAGCTGCGTTAGCAATGAGAAGTATCAGAACTACCATGTTGTATAGTGGAAAAGAACTATTTCTGTAATTTCAATCCAAATTTTAGAATTCTAAATTTATTTCCATTTCAATTCTTTCCCTCTCACATTTTTGTGAGTTTTCTTTCCTTTATGTTGTCATATGCCAATGACTCAAAACTTGTCTAAGCTTTCCTCCCCCTACATGCACACACAGTCGTACACATGGACATTGCCTTGTCCCAAAGCTGAAAAGCCTTGACAGCTGGTTGCGGGTTTGATCTCAGACATGGAGAAATCCACCTCAGCCTCTGTCTCACACTATATTTTTTTCCCATATGAAAGCTCAATATAAAAATCATACAAACCAGTATGGGAATTCATACCTGAACATTGCACAGCTTAACATAGAGCACCAGCTAGTGTATTAAAGCATGAATTGCGCTTACAAATGCCAATTCAAGTAACCCATCTAGTAAGAATGGTTCAGATGCTGTTTTACAGCAGTCTCAATGTCTTGGATTTCACGTGAGGTTGAGGTAAGTCATCAGTGGATGTTCGTAACACAGCCCGATTTGTGCAATCTCGACAGGAGCAGCCAGGGTCCATCAAAGTTTCAATACACTCATAGCACCTTCCCACAGCTGTAGCAAATATACATCGCTAACCTGGACAGGCTCCCACATCCCGGGCAGTGAATCTGGAAAGGAAAAAGACCCTGAGCCCAGAGAGCCACCACTTTTTCCCACCACAGAAAGTTTGAAGTGATCTGAACTACTTGAAATTTTATGCCAGTTCTACCAACTCCAAGAAAACTTAGTTGAAAGCCGGAGCTGGTTTCAGTAGCCAGCTACTGCGCTTCTGTTGTCATGCTGAGTTCAAAAAGCGATTTCTCTGTGTCTGACAAGTGTTGACATTACTATCTTCTCGATCTTTGTCACTAATTGTATTAGCAAAACAGCCTCTCATTTATCATTTGTAGGCAGCCCATGATTCAGTTGGGTGGGCGAATCAGTTGCTGTGTAATATCAACCAGCTGTGATCTTAGTCATGGCAGAAGTTTAAGAAAGGTCACACAAGGCTCTTGTGGAAAGAGTGAGAGGGACAGGCTACAGCACAAAGTGGTTCAGGTAGTTGTGATGTCCAGAAAACATACAGACGAGTATGGTGGCATCTGGAAAAAAAAAAATTCTGTGGGGAAAAAAGGCTGAAAGTAAAGCAGAACTGTGCAGGACATGAGAACTGATCAACAAAATTAGTAAGATAGTTAGGCTGTCTGAAATGTCAGTGCTTTGCATTAAAACAAAGCCTGCTAGAGAGACATACTAGTGCAAGATTCTTTTCTGCAGCAAAGGACGGTAATTCTCCCACTCCACCTAACAAATAAGCAGTTCCTTTTATTTCCACTGCAGATAAAATAAAAAGTATTGGGTTTAAAAAATGTGTTCTTGTCTGTGTGGACAGGTAAGAACTAGAATAGATAGTCCAGGTAGGAGGTTCATCTATCACCATTAAAGATTTTAAAACCCAATATCAGTCAAGTATTGTTGTAATATAGTTAATCCGGTCTTGAAAAAAGAATGTAGAACAGATGACAGTTCAAGGCCCGTACTGACGCTATTTTGTGCAGTTTCTAAGACTTTCTTCGATCAGGTAAGCAAATAGGCTCTGGAAGCATCTGAAAAGTTATTAAGTAAATGACAAGGTAAAAAAAAAAAAAAAGCAGTCCATGCCCTTGGATTAATACTCTAAAATGCAGAGGGGACGGCTGTTTGTTAGAGGGTTAACTTCACAAAGAGCCACCTACCTAGGAACAAGATTGCCCTCTGCTGGAAATTTATGCTCAAAATCTAAACAATACATAAAATACCTCAATTCTAATAAAATAAGGTGTCAAGACAAGCTAACAAGAAGCATTCCAACAAAGATGACAGAGAAGTTAATAGTACCACAAAACTCGGAAAACCTCTGAATTCTGTTGCCATAAACATTTAGGATGAGCATTTTGCAGCGGCTTTGAAAATAAGGTCGACTGAGGCACAGCGAAGGTATTCAGAAGCTTAATGAAGTAAAGCTTGTACAGATTTGTAGCTTTGTGCAAATATCTGGGCTGATGGAGAAATATGAGGCTAAGTCTGGTCTTAAATTCATATTTCTCGCCATCCACAGTGATGTCCAGAATGATATGCATGCACCAGACTACTGCTTTGTTTACTAATGCCATAATTCAATGTGATAAAACACCAGAAGAGTGGAATATGCCATCTCAATATCCTAAAAACCAGCTCAGAGTTAATGATGTTCCCTTGATATTACTGGAAGTTGATTTTTACTGGAATGATAAATAAAGAGTAATCGTAATAACCTAAGATAGAGATGTCAGCGTGTTTAATTTAATGCCACTGGCATAACCGTATAACACAAAGCAAAGATTCCTTTATGCAGACAGAGATAGAAACTTTGTTACCACGTGGTTTCATTATGATTCCTAATGCATTACAAAGACAGTAATATAATTTTGATCTTTTCCGCATGTGCAGCAAACAATCCTCTGGCAAGGCCTTCTTACCAACCTCACAAAACCAGAGCTTAGGCCTAAGATATATGGCCCCTGCACGAACCTAAATCAAACAGTAAAACACAATTTGCCACAGTGCAATATGGCACTGTAGTTATTACTTAATTGATATGACTATTTTACAGAGCCTCGGAATAAAATAATTTCCTATATGAACAGAGCATGAGTGGCTGGAGTGAAATCTTAAAATTAAGGAGGATTTCCTAAAACTCTTAAAATTAAGGAGGAAATGCCAAAGTTAGTATGCTACATTTAGGAAAACATAAGACATTCAGGGTTAGAGCAAAAGTTTTCGGGTTACTGGGAGGACTGTAGGGTAAGGAATATGTTGAAGTCATCCTCAGTCTCACCACGGCAATTCTGTTGTCTGTGGTCTGAGATCCTGCCTCAGTCAGACACAGCTTCAGGTGGAGGTTGTCCTTACCGTGAGAACCCGCAAGAGGCCAAGGAGCGTTTACAATAAAAGGCCAAGCTTTGTTAGAACTCAGGGGGATGAGGTACACTCTAAGTACCTTGAGATACTAGGTACGCTGGAAATAAAAAACACATTTCAGCTTGTCCAGTACATCCTACGAACAGTGGTTCTCAATGCAGTGCTTTTCGGAGGGGCTGCCACCTCTGCATGTTTGCCTGTGAATCTCTTCGTGTCACCGGAGAGGCAGTTTCTGCTCCTTGATCTTAGCTGTGCAATCTCTCTCCTTCTTCCCCTGAAACCTGCTCACCTGGTTCCCAGGAGAGGAGCAATCTCCCCTTCCCTGTTCCATCCTTCTTATTCTCCACTTTAAATGTGTCATGTACTAACATAGAGAAAATGAATGAAACAGATATTAATAATCTCATTATGTTTTGAGATTGCTAAGACTAGGGCCTTCCTCAGATGAAAATTAAGAGTTGTAAAAAGTTGAAGAATGGGAGGAAGAGGAGCTGTTTGTGAGCTTTGCTGAATATTGATCAAAAGTGCCCAATAAACAAGTATTCAAGTAGCAGGAAGAGAGATCTGTATTTACATCAGCTTTTCATCCTTTTTTTCACTGCAGCAATATCTGAGGTATATCCAGTAATGCAAAAAATCTCCTGGTACATTTGTCTTTCTCAGTCAACAGGTATAGTAGTGAATATTTTGAGAATGTGGAAGCATGTTCATATGTGGTAGTATTGTACTCTTCAGTTAGTTAATCTGGAGTTCAGAAATCTGAGCTTTCTTTCTCCCAGTACTTTCAGTGTGATCATCAACCAGTTTCAGAGGTTTCTCTTATATCGAATATGACTATGAATATCTATTTCAGTGTGGGCTAGGAGATCTAATTAAGTAGTACCTACAAGAATCTGTGTAACCACAAGCTGATAAACACTGGTATAGTTTCTAAGTGGGATGATTACCTATATGGAGTATTAGTCAACTCTTTATGACCCAGGGCAGATGATCCAGGCTTATGGATGAGACTGAATGTGAAGTGGGACATTGGTGCTTGTCCCACATGGCCTTGCCATATCTGGGAGGCCGTGTTTGCACCAGGCTGGTCCAGGTCCTACTTGTCTAGAGACTCCTGCACTTCTCAGTCAACACAGACATTAATGGTCTCCTTCTTCATTTATGCTCTGCCTGAATAACTTATGCACCTTCCATAAAGCCACGTGTCTGCTTGGTTGGCTCATCCTCCCATTACCCTGGATAACTGAAAGATAGCATCTATATAATATAATTTTTTTAAAACAAAGGGTTTAAAATTAGCAGATGTCAGTTAAATGGTCAAATATGTCATAAGTGTGTTAAGATGCTGGATTGTGAATTCAAATGTCTGAAACAGGGAATTAATATTCTTCTGCAAATAAGATGCCAGAAAAGCAAGGCAGAGGACTGCTGAGAAGCAGAAACTGCTCTGGCTGTTTGCTTCAGCAAGCATGTATCAGAGCCCAAAAAAGGTTTTTGTATTGCATTGAACACCTTTTTTTCCCCTCCAATTATTTTCCCGAAAAACTCCTAGACATGATTTTATAAGAATGCTGTATATATTTGCATTGTCCATGTAGTTTTGGTTGAGGTTATTTAACAGATAACTATTAAGTCACTATTGTCCCATTTTCAATCCATGAAAATCAAACTCATGTACGTCTCATTTCCATCTCCTTAAGTAGCAAGGAATTAAATTATTACCTTGGAACCAAATCTACCACAGCCTAAAAACTTAGGGTTTTTTTATTATTATTATTTTGAAGAGTTGTTAGGAGAATGACTTAGAATTGCTTCGTGCAAACTTAACTACCATACAATAGGTTTCAAAATCTGAGTAAGTACCTTTTATTGAGGTTGTATAGAAAATGAAGCTTCAACTTTGAGAAGTAGGAAAAAATGAAGCTGTCTGTACTGTTACTGATAGTCTTTTCTGATTTTCTTTTTTTTTTTTTCCCAAACAAAAGGGTAGGGTTATGAAATAAAGATCATATAAGAAAGACAAAATGGTCAGTCTTGAATCTTGTTTTTACTTTGTGCTCTTCTTTCATGATTGTGGACATCTCATTCCATCTTCACGCTTCAGACTAACGTGTATAAGGTAGATGGGATCACTTGAAGCCACTCATTTGGCTCACAAAGATTTTTGACTCTTGGTTAAATGAATTACAACGGTTAAATTGGAAGCTGTGTATAAATATAGATCATTTTCCTTCAATAGGTTCTACAAGAATTGAAGCAGAGTCATTGCATCCACAATGTCCTTGAGACCAACTCACCTGAATCTGAATCCTGCCAGGCTCTAGCAGTTGAGCTTGCAGCTATGTGGGATTTTTCTTGGGGAGAAAGCACAGCACTAAGCTCTTTTTATTATGTGACTGCTGATGCCAATAGGCTCGCATGCCAACACATTCACTGGTGGGGTGCTTGGAAGAAGAAATATACCTGATTTCCTAAAGATGAGATTTCTGGATTTGATGGATAGATAAAACATGATGCTTTGGGTAGCTCATTTGGCTCATGTGACTACAAACAGCACTACATAGTCAATAGAGTAAGTGTAATTGCCAAAATGTGTATGAACTGTGTATCTGATTAATATTTAAATAATACTCTGAAGAAAGTTTGCCTCTTCCTTCTACTACCTTAGATCTGTCTCCTTCCTGCTAAAGATGGTTAAGCATTTGATAAATCAATGGCTGTATGGGAGGTGGGGGATGAGTGGGGGGAAGCAGGAGAGAAGCAGTAATTAGGAGGCAACAAAACACAGCCTGAGGATGACAGACTCACTTTAAAAGAATAATTTATACACAAGGAAGAAATTGTGCTCTGAATAGACAGCATGCAAGAGTAAGACTGGTCTCTTCTCTTCATGTCATAGTTTGTTGCTTTCATCCAACTACAGTAATACTCTTTTCTTTGGGCTTGCCAGAATAAGGGCGAGGAAAAAAATAGATCCCTCATTAATATCTGCTTTTATCTCTCTGACAGGCCTGCACATAAGATCTTGGAATGGATTTACATATTAGCTTCCAAAATGCAAGGTCTGGTTGTTGATATAATCCCTTTTGCTTCAGTAATGGAAGTCATAACTTTCACGTGCCTTTCAAATCTTTTACTGAATTGATAGCAAAATAAGCATAATCATGTTAAATTTGGAATAGCTTGATCATTATGACCCTTCAGAAGAGAGTATATGATTTATCTGATAAATTTTTTTTGCGGGGTTTATACAAAACAATAGTAGTCCAATAGTTGATACAAAATGGTACCTCCTAAAGTTAGCTGGAAAATAAAACAGTGTAAGGCTAAGACACAGTTCTGTTTCCTGGAGAAACCAGAGTGGGCAGAGTATGTTTAGATGTGACATATGACCTTGACTCTTGTCCCTGATGAAGCAGAGAGGAAGCGCTGGCTTCCTACAATAGTATGGCACCAGCACAAGGCGGCGGCACAGTGCAGAACCTCTTGCCTGGCTGCTTCGGGGTCTCCGTAGCAATACTAAGAAGACAATGAAGTACAGCCCCTCCAGCAAACAGTACTGCCAGGTGCACAAGAAATCCTGCTCAGAAGCTGGATTAAAATCAACCCTTCTCAAACACAGCTGAGGGGGAAGAGAGATACGGTATATCCTGAAGCTGAGAGGGGGGAAATGAGCAACGCCTTCCTTTTTAATTACACCACAAGTCATAGGTTTGTTTCCTATTTGGTATAAGAACATTTCTGGAGGTCTTCAGAGGAGGAGCCAGGGACCCTGAGTGTTACAGAAGAATGAGATTCACTGCTGTCATGTTGCCACTGAAGAGCTGATGTTCAAACATCAGCCATTGCTAATGCCTCACCATCACATGCTATCTTTTATCTTCCTTCAGTTAAACCCACACCCTTTTTGCCATTTCTCTCAGTATTAGCAGTATGGATATTCAAGCCGAGTCCTGTTTGAGTCACTGGCCCAAGCTGCTCGGCAGCTGCCTTGTGACACATCCCAAAACAGCTCACGCTGTGGTCAGGGGAGCTGGAAAAGGGAAGATCTGGTGACCTTGACCTGGTAGACAGGACAACAGCCCTCTTGTAGAGATCTTAACAGGGTCAGGCAGAGCAGAGGTAGTATGTGTGGGTCTCCCTTGCCCCAGCAGTCCTCTAGCTGCCTTCATCATTATCAAAGTTATGTGGAATGCTTAAATCAGCTTCTGACCACTTGAGCACTTAAGAAGTGATTTAGTATGTGACATTTTCTACATCTCATTTCATGGGATTTTCATGTGGTTCAGTATCTCATCTGAAGAGGAAAAAAATAGATTGTCATTAGTCAGGGGAATCTCTGATTCTCCAGAAGCCATGCAGCAAAAGTTACTCAGATTTTGCTGGGCCTGGGAGGATGAACCGCCCTACGGTCCTCTCCAAAAGGTGAAAAAAATGTCTGTCTCAGTTCCTACCTAGGTGAAGCTGAGTTTTACTGGTGTTGCCATTGTTTATTTTTGTCTGTGTACTATGTTCCCAGCATCTCCCTGAGGTCCCAGCACGTGGTCTTTGTAACAAACAAAATCAAAACTGATCCCTGTCCTGAAAACTCTGCTGATTTGTATAGGATTTTCACAGTCCTGATTTCTGCAGATTCACCATGCAGACACATTGCAATTATTCTTCATCAATTTGAAAGAAGTTAGTCATTCAAGTGAAATCTTCCATTAAGTAATCTGAAAATATGGCTTCACTGTTAAATTTGTGTAATCATGTAACATTTCACTGAGAAGCAGGAGGGACAACCTGTAGGTACACTAGATTTAAGACTGATAATAAGAAGGGAAACATTTCAAGGATGCAACATTACCATAAAGATCTGGTTGTCTTTCGTAGTGTTGTTGAAATATATCATATTTTATATCTGTGTTGTACATCTGTTCTTCAGATAAATGTACTTGAAAAAAACTCGGTGTGTTTACAGGAAGCATTTGCAAAATCAGAAGTGGCTTTCTGTCTGATTCTGTGTCACATTTTACCTCATCATCTTTCTCTTGTCAATATTCCTACGAAGTAGCACAGAGAAGTTTTCTCTGTTTTTCAAATAGGGACCTGAAATGTGGAGGAACCATCTGTCTTATCTTCCAGAAACCCAACTAGCAATCTGCCTCACAGTATGCCTGTTTCCACAAACATCTTTTGGGGGATCCATCCTGCTCTAAGTTCAAATTGATCATAGGAAAATAAAACAATTGTAGTTTCTCAGTGAATTTGGGAAGAATCAATGAACTGCACTCCATGTTAGGATCCCTACCTCAGGAGTCTGAACACATTTTGAACTTGATAATAAATTTTTATGTTGTTGGCAGGTTTCTGGTAGGAGGAGTGTGAGGAGGCTTTATGTCACCGTTGCCTTTACTCAATACAGCTGCATGGCCACTAAGCCAGATAGGCTTGCAGGTGTGTTATTTGTTAGAATTGGGGAAATCTGCAACCCCAAGGACATGGTGTGTCCGTACCAGACTGACACAAAGGGGTATAAGCACATTATGCTTCCTTCTGCACTATACCTTATATTATGCAGTCACACCATTCACAACTAGAAATTTCTAGTACAGACAACATTTTGCACATATTTTAGAGGAATAATGCTCTAATTAGTCCATATCTTCTGGGCTAAGAAACAGGGAAAATGTCTCCAAGGCTATATTTTTCCACCTATTTTCCTAGCCATTTCATGCAGTGGATTCTGAGAGTTTTCTCTAAACGAGGAAATGCATCTCTCTTTCCTATTTATTATTTTATGTGTTAGATTACTTGGGTTGCCCAAATTCACAAGCTACTGACATATACTAGAACCAGTCAATGGGGGCATTTGCATTATATGCTCTTCAAAACAAACTCTTTTTCTACCATCAGTAGATATACTTGATCGTGAAATTGGAATGAAAGACAAACTGCTCTGTGTTATTAGAGGTCTCAAGGGTATAGTAAGGTAGCTTCAGAGATGTAAATTTTTTTCTTTTTTTTAAAGGACCTAGCCTGAAGAAGTAAAGGAGAACATATTAGTCAGAAGATGGAAGGTTAGGCAAGCAGTAAAGAATCAGCAGGGCTCTAGAAAATCTATAATAACAAAGCTGAAAGTATGAGCCATTTATTTGATTGGGAAAGATAGGTGGGGAGCTGGAAGGAGGGTTTGTTCACATACAATTGGCTCTCATATTAACTCCATCATGATGGGGACAGAAGCCTGCTCAATGATTTGAGTCCTTTAATATCACACACCATGAGGTAAAGCCCCAAGCTGCAAGTCCTGAGTGATGGATCAGTATCCCTGGTGAGCCAGAAGCCAGGCTCTGAAATTCAAGCGTTAAGCAAACAGACTTGTTAAGGTAGTGCATGATAAAGCACCCTGGGAAGTCTGATCAGGAAAGTTGTCATTGTAGACACAGTCAGTGTATGCCAGATGGGGAGATGCAGAGTCAGTGTGAAGACTCCATTTTATATATATGCCCATCTGTGACATGGGACAGGAATTAGTACAGGCTCCTGGCCAAAGAACTCAGATATATTTTTTCAGATATGTTTGACTTCATCAGATTGATACGGAACATCCCTTCCTCCAATAACATTTGCTGGGACCCTCCTGCTCCTTTCCTTCTCACTCTTCATGTATTGATGAATTTGACTTGCTTTTAATTTTTATTCTTATTGGTAATTCTAGCTACTGTAAATGCAAACAGGCAATGAGGTTAAATAAATTCAAAATTGACAGTCAGCCATCACAGGAATACAGTTTTCATTTATTGTCCCCAGTAATGCTATGAACGGAGAATTGCTTACTTATTCATCAAAAATACAGTGTGGCTCATGGCAATACTCATATTTGTGCACTAAGAGCCTCTATCTTCATTTTAAGTCTCTGTTTTTTGAAGAAGACAACGTCCTACTACTTTGGATAAATGCTGGAAGGAATTATCCCCTGATATCCTAAAGCAGAACTGCATCATGAGGTTGGAAAAAAGCATTTTGCCTCTCCCTCTCTCTGTTCTCCCTTTGGGGCTGCTTCCAACAACAGGAGTCTGAAGTTGTCTCACTCCAGCCCAGCAATTTCCAAAGAAAGAAACTCACTTGTTTACATCCCATTTCCAAACTCTTGCAGGCATCAGTGATCTAACCAAAGACTCTGCAGAAAGCGATTCTCCTGCGAAGACATTTATTCCCTGTGTTATAAGCTCTTTATGATGTGTGACATGCTGCCAAGTATTGCATTTTTAAAATCATCAGGGTTTTCCAAAACACAGAGAAGTGACAAAAAAGAAATCAAGTGCAAGGAAAAATTCCAGTTGATGCAGTGTCTTCAGTCTCCTTGCTCTATTTTGGCTGATTGCCATGAATTAAAATACCAGGAAGAACACTAGGATGAAATTGTGAAAAGGGAGAAAAGGGAATGACAGAGAAGAAGAAAAACAGCAATTCAGAAAATACATCCTTGACATTGATACTGCACCTGAATCCAAGGCTCTAATTTTGTTGTGTTTTCCTCCTACTTTGTTCCTCCTACTTAGTTCCTCTACTACGAAAAAATCTCCAGAGGTTTAAAGCATCTGTAAGTGCCTCTGTGTAACACCTTCACTTCCTCCTATCTGCCGGCAAAGGAATTGCATCTTCAGCTTAGTTAAGTCCTCTGCCCTATTAGCAATGCCCGGTCTATCAGGACTTTTACAGCCACCAGACTAGGAAGAAAATGGCCTGGTAGAAGCTACCACTGCCACATCTGCTGTCAAGTGCTTCACAGCTGGCTCCAAACTGCAGCTTTTGTGTGCCCACATCTTCAGCAGGACACCTGAGGCAGCTCCCAGAGTATTTATTTGCTGCTGTTAAGGCAAGACTGGAGGGGTACAAAACGTGTGGAGAGGAGCAAAGGGCATGAGGAGAGATCACTCCAGGTATGCTGAAGATTCACTGACACAGTCACCAGAGTGGAAACCAACAGGCTTGCCTGATCACCACACAGTTAGGCAAATACTTCTTTCCTCACTTGCAAAGAACTGGACTGGATTTGTTGCTGTTGCTTCTACGCCGCTCTGGCTACTGCCCGTGAAGGATGCCGGAAAAGAAATCAGGTCCCGTGGCTGTCTAGGTTGGACTTGCTTGTCATTGGCATCTGTGTCATTGTTTGTGTCAGTGCTGCCCTTCACAAGTAGTATTTCAGTTCATAAAGAAGATGATGCAAAGTCCTTAACAACCGTTATTGCTAGACCAGTCACACAATACCACGACACAGTGTCAGATATTAGAACATGCTCATCGCTAATGACCATCTTTTCCAGCAAAATACATAGTCTGGCTTCTTTCAAGCAAACAAACACATTATAATGAGCAGAAGATCAGTGGGTTTAGGGTGAGACAAAGCAAAATTTGACATTATATTTGAAACTACAACTGCATTTGTAGCTTATAAAGTCAAGTGATAATGCTTGAAGTGCTAGTGCCTGGTAGTTCACAATCTTAAAATGCTGGAAGCCAACTGATATATGGCATTGTTTCCATGCACTGGACAAATACCCTGGATTCTGATTCAGAAAAAAAAAAAGTCCTTAATGTTTTTAAGGTATTAAATTTTGATGTTGAATTTTTAAATAGATACTTGAGTAAAACTAGACTGAAGGATAGTCTAGGGATCTAACTTTATGTTGATTAATATCTGCTTGCACTTTTTCTCTCTGCTGTTGTCGTATTGATCAAATGTACTATTTAAATTAAATTTCCTGATCTGAAAGTATATTACTATCTGCACTGGCGAAATAGGATTGTCTCAAAGCCATTTGTTCTATTTAATTGTGTGCAACTGAGAATGCTTTTAGGAATTACAAGAAATGCACTCCTGGTCAAAATGGAAACATCTTTGCTTCCACTGCTAACTTACAAATCAAAATGAATTCAATAAAGACTATATTAAAACAATAAAAAAGGAGATTAGTGGTTGATGGATGGGTACCAAACCCCAAATTTCTCACTCAGCGACTGCCAAACATCCCTTTGAAACTACCAATAAAATAAAATGATCCACATTCTCTGTCTACAGTCCCATGTCATTCCAACAGTGCTGAAGTTCAGCAGAGGCTGACTTAAAGTGCTTCTGTTCCTACCTCTGCCAAAATGCCATAGTATGGATACCTACTGCAAAATAGGGTGACTGGAGGTTACGTGGCTGCACAGAAGCTGGCACCTGAAAAAGATGAGCTCCTGCATCCTTGCAGTAGCTCAGACAACTTCTCTGAAACATCTACAAAGATTCTGTGCAACATCTGGAGCAGGGAACAGTGTTGTCAAAGTGAGAACTGGAATCCCCATTTTGTGCTTGTGACACATTACACAGAGGATATTTGCCGACAGGGCCAGGAGCTCTGTAATGAAACTCATGAATTTAAACGAGAAGAGTAGGTTAATATTCTTTTTTTTTTTTTTTTCTCTGGCAGAATTTATTTTAGGCCAGTAAAACTACTGTTTTGTTTCTTCTGTTTTGCTCTGCTGCATAATTTAGCATTTCAGAAATGCTGCAGAATGATGACAGTGAAGCCTGAATTCAAAGCAATTAGGATGAGGTACAGCATCAGCTCATTGCCCTACAAGACCTGCAGCTAAGCATGCTATCGACTCTCCAGGCTGTCACTGAGCCTGAAAAAAGCGTGTTGTTTTGGTTTTTTTTTCATTATTTCTTACAGGCTTTGCATGACTACGGAGAGAGGATTTAAACTGCTTCAGCAATTCATACAGCATGACATATCAAGACGTGTGTATCTTGTTTTTATCTACACAGCTTTATTCATGCACACTTCCACTAACATGGAGCAGTTGTCAAAAGATTTATATATGCTCATGCATAAATAAGCAGAGGACAGTTTAGTTCATTGTTTTAAAATTCTTAAAGTCACTTTTAAGTTGCTATTGTGTGAAGTTACTATTGGAAACTGGACAGCTTTAGAAAACAGGATGCCTGTATATTTTCCAGAATAGGGAACCAGCTGTCAGACAATAGGTGTTTTTTAAAATTGTAAGGGATTAAATATCATTACGAATAGTTATTCTAACAATTTTTACAGCATTTTTTTTTCTTAGAAAGTTAGTCCCTCTCAGCAAACCTTTACACACACACGCTGAAGTTTATACTTCAGTCGAGTCTATGGGAGCTGCTGAGAAGTCACATAAGCGTGGAAAAGGATCTGCATCTTTGTAAAGTATTCACACTCACAGCACTATATGGTGGGGGGCTTAGGAAAACAGTGACAGAGTGTAAACCGTACCCTGAAAAACGACAGTTTCAAATACTGCATTCTCACTTAACAAAGAACTCAATTTTAATTTATCTCTATTATGTATAGCTTTATTTTTACCTCAGATCATGCATGTCCAAGGATACCAGAAAATACTCTTCTATTTTTTTTAGTGAAATTTCCTCACAGTGAGCTTGTGTCAGTCATTGATACAGACTGCATAGTGTCCCTCCCTGACTGCCACATTTGATATACCTAAAGGAAAGGAAGAGGAAATGCTATTAACTCTTCTATCAGTAAAAGAAGAAAAATGTAAGAAGTATCTTCCTTTCCCAAGAACATGCAAGCTCCTCACAAAAACCCAAGCTGTGAGGTTCATCTGCAGTCAGTGTAAGCAAACGGGAGGTGATCGGGGCTGGGAACAGTTTCAGTCCCTGGCAAGCTGGCTGGGCAGTGCTGGTGAAAGGAGATGCTTTCAGCAATAAGACAGCTCATGCACATCCTGCTCTGTGCTGTCAAATGCAGCTCTTGATATTGAAGAACCTGGAGAAGTACCTTCAGTGGAATGACAGAATAACAGCAGTACCAGTGGGGCCAGCTGCATGCAATATGCTGTGGAAATTAAACATTCACTTAGGTACCTTTTCTGACTCTTCATGAAGATGGAGAACACTTTGCCCACAGTCTGAGCATTACGGTTAATGAATCCTTAGAGTTTCATACAACATTGCCATGTCTTTTGTGTGTTTCTGTGACGGTGAAGCAGTAATTTACCTCAGAATAAAAGCAAATCTGCAGTAACAAGGGCCAGCACCTTTTACACAAGGATTCTTAAAGTACATGTTGATGAAAACACTTTCATTTTTGTTCTGAAAGAGCCGTTTTAGAATTACATGTAGTTCAACTCTACAAAGATGATAGTTATTCTTCAGAGTCCAGAAGACAGCCTCCAGACAATAAGAGACTCTGAAACTCTAATAACACTATTTTTTCCTCAGTTAATCTGTAAGTATTTCTCAAGGGCATCCAGTATCATTATCCTACTTTTTAGCCCAAGACACAAAAATGAAGTGACTTTCTCATGGTCTCCCAGTAGGAAAATATATGTGTCATTGCAGTAAACATGCGGATGGCACTCCACAGACTCTTGTTTCTTATGCTAAGGAAATGAAGGAACTTCTTTAAATATTCTTGTATAGTTTTTTTCTACTCTTTTCCCAGGGCACTTTTATGCAACAGAAGTCCAATTTGTTAATACATAGGATTTTTTAATTTTAGATAGCGTACAGATTTGTGGAGGGGTCATTCCTCAATAGCAATAATAAAATGGACAAACCCAGATCATATGGTTCACGTTAATAGTAAAGGCTAATGATGAATACTAATTCATATTAATGCTAGACATAGCAAGAGATAGAGCTTTTTGGAGGGAAAAGCTCTCCACAGTTGTTGCACAGCATCATTTAGGATCAAGTCACTGAATCTAATTATCTTAAATCAATTTCAGTATAAAATATGATACCACCTCACACTCTATATGTTTCAGTTAATGACCCATTCCTAGGTTTGGGTGAAGGAAAACAGTCTTAATGGACAATAATCAAAATATACATTAAGAGAAAAGTAAGGGAAATCGGATCATGAGACACCACAATAAATTGCAAATCATTTTACATTCTGGAGGAGTAAGAGCTTATTCCAAAGGTTGGAACGTGTTTAGTTTTTGCTATCTCTTCTTCATCAGAGGATGAAACAGATCATGTCTGCCATGTAGGTACATCCATTAAACAGTTGAGAATATCTACCTGACCTGAAACAAACTGAAGTCAATAGAAACCTTTTCAACTGACTTCATTACTGAACTTTGTCAAACAATCAATTCTTCCTGGGCAGTTCCTGCTGTCTTGATTAGTTAAAAACATGATAAAACTTTGTCAAAGAAATATATGGAAAACAATCTTTTGCTCTGCAAGAAATCCAAAATCTATTCACTGTTTTTTGCTTTCAACATGATTCTTGAAAGTATCTAGATGTACTTTTCAAGGCAATCATCAGCGAATCTCAACACCCACTTTAACGATATTCTAGGAAAAGAAACAAAATCCTTACCCCAAAACTTTGGTGGCCATGTGATTGGAGAGTAAGTACTGTTTCTATCCATAACATCCAAATAACAAATATAAAATGGTACGTCCACAGAGGAGCAATGGGTTTCTGAACGATTGAGATTTAGCAGTAGAAGCAATGCTTTTGTGCTGCCAGAGAAGTGTGTTGTTTGCCTGAAAGGAAATGGATGTATCACGTTTCCTGCTTGTGGACTCAAATTAGCAAGTGCTCGCCTTATCTTGGAACACCACATGGTTCCCGAGACGGGGAAGTAGTTTCCTTCTCGTCATTTCCTCAGCCAGAGCAAATTGACTCAGAACAATACCAAATCTCCTCCTTCTCTGAAACTTTTTGAACCCCAAAAATGTCCAGAGATAGAGAGATGAAAATTTCTTTCTGTTTTCTTTAATGATTTTCTATGTTGAAGACCTTCCTTGAACATTCAAAAGCACTTCTATTCAGTGGGAATTTTCAATTAGAAAAAAGTGTGTCAAGAGGCTTTTAATAAACACATTTCATTGGTATATTAATTTAGGGTATAAGGATTGTTAAACATTAGCCATTGTTCCTCAGCTGGTTTGAGGAACTAGCTGGGCCTGACAGTGCAACTGTAGGCATTAATATTTTAATGAGCGTACTTCAAATTTCCTTTGACAATTCTTTTCCTTTCCACACCCCATTCTAAAATATTAGTTCCCTGGAACACAAACAGGCTTTGAGCTAATTGTTTGGACAGTTTTAATACAATGCAGTGTTAATTCTCTGTTGGAATTTGTAGGTACTGCTGCTAAATATAACAAATAGTGATAATAACACCCTTACAAAAGAAAGTAGCCAAGATATCTAATAGCACAGACCCAGAATTAATGGAGAATGTATGGGGATCAATAAAATATATAATTTTGTATTTATGTGATAAATTCTGTAGGACCTGATTTTAACTATTTTCCTCCTAAATATATTGCAGATAATGGATGTCCATAAACATGCTGGTATGAATGTCAAACCTCTGTTCTCTGAAGACTTGTATGAGGTTTTGTTTTGCCCATTGTTTAAAACAAACAAACAAACAAACAAACAGACAGACAAACAAGAGTCAGCTACATCTATTTTTCACAATGAATATCAGGAATCCCAAAAATTTAGGAATACTCCAATCTTAAGATTTGGGTCTGGCATAATTTTAATGTTGAATCTTGTTTTCTTTGTTTTATTTGGGGCTTTTTTTACATGAAACAATTTTTTAAGAATACTGAATAAAGATACTCTGAGGGTTAATGGAAGACTGACAGCTTTCAAAGCTGGTGCTGAAAGTGACATATCCAAATACTGAGTTAAACACCTGAATGAAAAAGATCTGATTTTCATATGTATGTGAACAAGATACAATTTGATAAGAAATACTGGGATTCCATTGGGACACAGATACCAGAGCAGATGATAAAAACATTCAAATTAAAGAATTCTATGACTAGACTTAACTTTGTGCTCTAAGAGTAGATGAAAATACAACAAAACTGAATTATTGTAAACTTTAAAATGAGAAAATTTAGTGATTCTAGTTTACTGAATGGATCTATTGAGACAATCATTGTAAAACATAATTAAACACTGGCATTTTTCTCTGTTGAGAGGATCTTTTCCTGAAAATAAAATCATCATAACTCGAGATAACGTCATGGATAAAAATGCTCATCACCATTCATTATACTGGCCAGCACAGAATCATAGAATCATAGAATGTTTAGAGTTCGAAAGGACCTTAAAGATCATCTAGTTCCAACCCCTGCCATGGGCAGGGACACCTACCACTAGACCAGGTTGCTCAAAGTCTGGTCTTGAACACCTCTAGGGATGGGGGATCCACAGCTTCTCTGGGCAATCTGTTCCAGTGTCTCACCACCCTCATAGTCAAAAATTTCTGTCTGATATCTAATCTAAATCTACCCTTTTCCAGTTTGAAGCCATTACGTCTCATCCTATCACTACGTGCCCTTTTAAAATGTCCTTCTCTGGCTATCTTGTAGGCCTATACTTCAGATAGGCTGCTATAAGGTATCCCCAGAGCATTCACTTCTCCAGGTTGAACAACCCCAACTCTCTCAGCCTTTCCTTGTAGGAGAGGTCTTCCAGCTCTCCGATCATCTTTGTGGCCTTCCTCTGGACCCACTCCAACAGATCCACATCCTTCTTGTGCTATAAGGACTCCAAAGCTGGACAGCGTACTCCAGGTGGAATCTGCACCAGAGCAGAGCAGAGAGGTAGAATCACCTCCCTGGACCTGCTGGCCATGCTTCTTTTGGTACAGCCCAGGATATGGTTGGCTTTCTGGGCTGCAAGAGCACATTGCCAGCTGATGTTGATCTCATCCACCAACATCCCCAGCTCCTTCTCCTAAGGGCTGCTCTCAATCATTCTCTGCCCAGGCTGCATTTGTGCTTGGGATTGCCCTGACCGATGTGCAGGACCTTGCACTTGGTCTTAAAATTCATGAGGTTTGCACAGGCCCACCTCTCAAGCCTGTCCAGGTCCCTCTGGATGGCATCCCTTCCCTCCAGCGTGTCAACATCACTATGTAGCTTGGTGTTGTCGGCAAACTTGCTGAGGGTACACTCAACCCACTATCGATGTCACTGACAAAGAGTTGAACAGCACCAGTCCCAATACCC
>JAOXNO010000024.1:54968061-55002042 GCA_028565335.1 Limnodromus scolopaceus | reverse complement strand
AAAGCCGCAGCTCTCAGTGGTGCTGTGTCATCCATGACACAGAGCCACCATTGGTGATACTGGCAGTATTTCCTTGCAGTCTGTAATGCTTTATCAGGGTACTCGGAAGTGGGGGTTGTTAGAGGAGAGACACCGGCCTCTGGCTAGACTTGTCCACCAGGGCAGTTCATCTGGTTGCCACCTGTGCTTAGCTGAGGCCCTCTTACCTGAGTGGTCCTGGACATGTGCTGCACGCTAAATAATTTGCTTTTAGCACAGTACGAGGACTCTAATAACCTGTGTTACTTCTTTTTATTTTCGTTCTTTTGTCCCCATTGGAAGTAATATTTATTTCATGACATCAATGACAGCATCTAGTAAAGAATCCTCATTTAATATGATCACCTAACATTAAATATGTTTAAAATCACAGTGGAATCAAGTATATACTTAGAGTAAGGACGTCATTAATGTAAAATGAATAAAAATATCTGAACATCTTTCTAGCTTTTCCTTTCCAAAAATTCCCCACACATCATGAGAGAGCATGTGTGGAAAGTGAGGTAACCCCTTGCCAGAACTGCTATATAATACAAATGAAATACCTTTTCCTTCCAGAAGCACGACCTACGAACAGCCTAGTAGCAACAGTTTCAGTTTGTGGGTTTTTTAACAATTAAAATAAGAAAGGTGATGGTGATAAATTGTACTGCATTGTCCCCAAGGATACTAGAAAAAAAAAATTGTAAGCTTCACTGCACTTATCCAATGGTTACCACCTTAGTTTGGAATATATTTTTCATACAAGGTGGACTTCACCTACATCCACAGCTGGAGTTCATTACTTTGTATGAGAATAAATAGGATGAGTTGGAATGACATTGTATTCTTGTGTAATACACAAAGAGGAAGAGATTTAAATAAGCCACATCTTTTTTTCTGCATATTAAACTCAAAATAGCCATACAGGAATCAGCAAGGTTTCTGTGGGTTTCCCGCTACAACTGATAAGCAAAGCACACATCAATCATTTTAGCTGAACGTTTGAAATGTATAGCGCAACATATAGTGCTGCAGCTTAGAAAATGAAGGAAGCTTACACTAGCAAGTACTTTTCTTGACTGAATTGCTTCAGATGATAGTATTATATGAAGGCTAAGCTTTTGTAGTGAAGGTGTTCTCTCTCATGGTAATACTCATACTCTTAACCTAGGAACAAAAAATAAAGTGGCATTCTCTGAAAGAGACAGTGAAGTGATGAATTTATTCAGCAAAAAGATGTATGTGGAAAAAGGAAACACAGAAACATGTCAGCATTCGCTTCCTTTGCCATCTTTGATGCTGCAATTGACATGGGGTAAGACAAAGCAGAAGGACAAACAGTAGAGGTAAGAAAGCATTTACGAAGACAGCTTTTCAGTTCCCCCCTGCACAAAGCAAAATAAAAAACCTACAAACCCTCAAGAGAAGGAAATTTTCAAGTACAATATGCTTGGCTACACTCATTGTCAGGAAAAGCAAATTTTTGTGGCTGAATGGAAGTGACCTAGATATGTACCCCCCAGTTTCACAAGAATCCTTGCAGTAACTCCTGGTCTGTCTGTTTCTTTCACGCAGCATCCTGGCTCCAAGTGTGTCATCCGTAACTGTCTATTGTGTCAGGACAGGTGCCACAAGTGTAAGTGTTCATATCACAACAGTAGCACCAGTGTTAACACGAGTAGCGCCAAAGGAAGAGATGATGCTGACTAATCTCTGCTGCCTAACTCAGATTTCATCCATCCACTCAGTAAACATCCTGCATGCTAATGCTGTAAAATCACTGCAGCAGTGCCAGAAAAGATGAAAACTAAGAGGTACATGGGCACTGTTTCTCCCAACTTCTCCATTTCAGCTTTATACGAGTGGTTTGCTTTCCCAATGATGCAGACCAGAGATGATCCATCGCTTAAGCAGAAAAATATCCTCCTGTTTCCTGCAGGAAGCTAGCCTCAATTTTAACAGTAGAAACGAAGGAGGGGAAAGCCCAAGTCTCGGGGTTTGCGCAACGTCTTTTGAAGAGGCGGAATCAGGTTTCGTAGTGGCGGCATAGGCACCGTGGTGGCACGGCTAGCGCGGCTTGAGCCCCAGAGCGGCAGACCATCTTGCCAGCTCCCTTCGGAGTATTTCTGTCCTGCTGCTCTTACGTAAGTGCCGGTGTCCCACTTTGCTTGTGCAGCTCCCTGCCTCGTGCACGATGATGCTCCGGAGCCTTCGCCAAAGGTAATGCCCGACAGAACGCTACGTAACGCCAACCGTAACACTAGCAGTACGACCGGTCATAGTAATTAGCAGTGACAGCTCGATACAGCCGTTCCCAGAATTATTTTGAGGGTACCTCGGGGGTGTTTGGGCTCGGGGGCTGAGGCCGGCGCTCCATCCCCCGCTTCCCCGGGGCCACAGCCGCCCCCGGACAAGCTGCCCCGGCCTCGCAGCCAGCCGCGGCGGGGCGGAGCGGGGTGCGGCCCCCCCCCGCCCCCCGCGATGCGCGTAAGGACAGCGGGCTCCGGGGCACGGCGAGCGGGGCGGGGGGGGGGGCGGGTTGCGGCGCCCGGAGGAAGGCGGCGACGACGACGACGACAAGTGACAGCGCGGCCTCAGCCTGGGAAGCGCCGCAGGGGCAGGACACACGCACAGCCCGCACACGCAACCCCGCTGGCCGCCCTCTCCCCACCCCCGCACCTGCGTTGCCGGCCGGCGGGGCGGGGCGGTGCGGGGGGCGGCGTGTTGTGCTGGGTAACCAGGGAGCCGCGCTGAGGCGCGGAGCAGCGCGGAACGGCGCGGTGAGGCGGGCGGAGGTAGGGAGAAGGCGGCCGGCGCGGAGCCGGGTGCGGGTGCGGGGCCGCCTGGGGTTGTGGGGCGTTCGGTGGGTTCGGGAGAGCCCTTGGGTCGCTGGGAGGACCGCGTCCAGGAACGGGGGGGACCCCCCCACGGGACAGCTTTCCTCGGCTGCCCCTCAGGCACCTCTTCCTCCTTTCCCTCCCTTCCTCCCTCCCCATCCCAAACTATCTCGAGGTTAACCGAAACTCGCTGCCGTGATTGCGGAGTTTGCCCTTTTTTTTTTTCCCCCGTGGATTTGAGTTTTTTTTGCCCTTTCTGAATAGGGGGGGTAGGAGATCCCGGAGGAGGAGGAGGGCCGTGGTTCGCCTCCTGAAGTGCACATGTGTGTGTTGCAGAGATACCCGGTTTTATGCTCAGTCACACACCGCAGGCCAAAATGTAGTTAATCAAGGCAGACGTGACCGTTCCTGTGGGCTCCCAAGAAGCCAGTTTTAGGCTGGGTTGCAGGCAGTGATGATGCAAAAAGGACAAGTGCACTGCAACAAAGATGCATAGCGTCTGTCCGCTCCCTAGTATGTGTGGGAACTCCCCAGAGGTGAGACCTGCTGAAATACTAACAGACAAGGTTGTTACTAGGGTTTTGACAACCATGTTTTCAACCATATTCGTACTGGGGAGAAGTGCTTGTAAGGGCTATTAGTTATCTGCTATAATAGACCAGATTTTGCAAACTGATGAGGAATTACTTATGTAAATCATCTACGTGATGCTGAGGGAAACTCCAGTGCTCATCACTGTGAGGGATTTATACCTATGTGGCTTGTAGGGAAGTAGTATGTGGTGTTTCTGGCTGCTTGCCAGCACTTTCCAAGCGCCGAGCCTGTTGAAAGACTCTTAACAGGCACACACTTTCCTGTAGTAGTAGTAGTGATGGGCTGTTTGCTTTCTATGATCTGATAATTATTTTCCAGTTCTTGTGTGAGCTTTAACACTTAAACAGATCCCAAGCTATAAGACCCAAGTTTAATACTGCCTCTGGACAGAGAATATGAGGATGCTATGTTATTTTAGTCGGTAAACAGAAATGCTTTTTTGCTCATACTAAGTTTCATGTGCTAAATAACATGACAAAATTGTTTTATGAGGTACAGTGTTAAAATATAGAGTTACCTTTTTTTTTTTTTTTTCCCTTGGAGGGGTCAATACCCATTGTTATATGGGATATTTAACACATTCCTTAAAGCACCAAAGTTTCCCCTGGAAAAAGGAGCTCTCCAGAATGAGCACAGTGCTGCACGTTAGAGTGATTCAATTAGATGTGAAAGTAGAAGTAATAATCTCTTCGCTTTCCTCCTGTTCTTTTAATTCCTGTTCCTAGGGGATGGGTGGGTTTGTTTGTTTATTTGTTTAATATTACCTTCAGATATTATATATGTCAATGGCAATTCTGTGTTGCTGAGTATAAAAGACTGATGGAAAGGTATTAATCACTGATGTACCCAAATATATTTGTGAATTGATTTGATTTGATTTTTACTTTAAATTAAGTAATTGTGATAAGTGCCACTAGTGATTTGGACTGCCACACTTAACATGGACACAAGAATTTCATCGTGACTTACACCTTTGCACGGCATTGCTTTCTCTTTATTAAAATATGAGAATCCTCAAAGGATCTTTTTTTGTGCTTTGGGACCTTAGGAGCATCTTCCTGTGAACTTCCCTGGAGCTACTCTGAGTTACACTGTCTGCCAGCGAGCACACTGTTCAAAGAAAGTAACACTCTGATACTGGGTCAGGGAGAGCAGAGGTGCACAGGGCAGGCAGAGCAGCACCCTGTTAGTATTTAAATGCATTTGGGGAGAAGATACGAGAGCCTGGCTCCGAGGAAGATCTTGCTGGGTGAGGCACTGAACAAGCCACGAATCCCTGGAGAACTTCCAGGGTCAGCACGTCGAGAGTGGTCGTTGTGGTTCTATGGGACTTCTGTGGATCAGGCCCCAAGAGACAGACACGTACGTCCCCCGTTTGGACAGACACCACATTAATCCATCTCAGTTATGCTTTGTTAAAGGAAGTCAGTTGTGGCTTAATTTTTTTTTTTTTTCTTTTCAAGTAGTGTCTGTAGTTATTGGGAAAGTACATACCTCAAACATAAACTATTATTTCCATACTTCCTCATTACCATGGCTGGTGACAAAATTTAGAGTTCTTGTGTCGTCTCCAAGGTCACAAAATAACAGCAGTGGTGTAGCTCTGAAGCAACTGAACATTTGCCATTGTTAAACTCAAAGGCACAGATTTAATGGGGAAAACACAAGTGTTTCTGCTTTTCCATTCTTATGTCAGCTCTATCTGCCCCTTGCTCGCTCACATAAGCTTTCTTGCATGGGAGATGTGCAGAAATGCCAAAGAATTGCTGCTTATTGATGCTTACTTGGTTATCTCAAACTTGGTTTGACCCACCCTTTCCTGAGATGCTTCAGTGTTTTCTATTTTAGTGCCTGTCTTTTTTTTTTTTTTTTTTTTTTTTTTTCCCTCCTGCAAATATACCTCTGTGAGAGCCTTCTGCTGTAGGTTGTATTATGCCACAGAAATCCTAGGTACCGTATCAGTATTAAAAGCGAAAAATCAGAACGGGTCTCCTATCATTAACCAGCTTACAAATTATATCCGAACTTCACGCTGTCCTATTTGCTTATGTATTGTGACCTCTGATCTTAATCTTGGCCTGTCTTTGTCTGCACAGGTAGTAAGCTCTTTGAGGCACGGATTACATCCTGTGTTTGTGGAAGGTAATGAGCTACCGATCCCAGTCTCCTGCTATTACTTACATCTATATAAACTATAATATATTCCTGCATAATTTCAATAGCAGGATACCTCAAGTGCAATATACACGGTATTTAACTTTTCATATCAGAAAGACAGTGAATGACCTTTCTTTGAATATATCTAGCAATGTATGTTCTGCCAATTTTTCTAAAAAATAGCAACTCTCTGCCTTCTCTTTTCTCATAGAAATTCTCATTTTTGCCCATCCCAAAAAACCATAATAGAAAGTAGAAAACAAAATACTTACTTGCTGAAAGGTAAACACATACATAGGCGTGTGCATGACTAAGGTCCTACAAATAATTTTTAAATACTAGAGTACAGTTGTAGGTAAAGTGTAGAAAAATTGTGTGCCATATATGCCACAAATTTAAATGTCAGATGTGAAAATTACCTTGAATCTTCCAAAAAATTAATTGCAGTTGCAGACTCTCAACTTCCTGCAAAATGAAGAACTTTGTTCAGCTCCAAATGAGGCTGAAGCATAACTAGAGGAACTAATATAATCTGGAGCTCCAGTAGGGATCCAAACTTTTCCCCTCCTGCTCCTGCTCTCCAAGAAAAACAAATTTGGATACCTCCAGGTAGCTACTGCACATCAAATCCGTTTGGGGTTGAATGGTCAGTGAGAACATCTTGTTTCAGTCTTCCTGTTTCAATGTGTTGTCAAAAGTCATAATCTGTCTCTTCTTCCACCTCTTTCTATCCAAATGCACTCCGTGCAGTAGAGAAAGGAAGCACAGAGCGACACTGTTGGGATTCAACTATCAAAAACACCTTTCAGAGCCAAAATTCCATTTTTCCATGATCTTACATGGTGTGCAGTTATGTCCCATTGGACTTGGGAAAGTTCCAGTATGCGCTGAATTGTGGTACATTGTGTTTAAGCAAACAACCGCAGCTTTGCAATTTGCAACCGCAGCATCTGCAACAATTGTCAAAGGGACTCTTCTGTTGGCCTGGATTTGGAAAGATTTTTGATGAGAAGGTACCACATTTTCTTTGAAGACAGTGTAAGAATCATTTTGCATCATTCTACCCCACGTCTTTATCTTCGCTCCTAATTTTGATTCGCTAGGTATTACCTGCAGATTGAGCAATTTGTTCAAATAAGTTTATAAATGGATTCTCAACTAGTCAGTTAACTCATCAAGTTTTCAGTATCCTGGGACGAATCTTATCAAGTTCTTCAATTTTTAACTTTGATTTTATTTCAGATGATGCTGTTTCCATTTCTGCCGTGCCTTTGTCTATCAGAATAATCTTCAGTAGAAAAATCAGTATAATACTAATTTAGGCAAATTAATCTCCACTTGATCTTATCTTCTACTTTGTTTTTACTCATCTGGCTAATAACCATTTGCTTACCATCTTTAATTCCTTAGTCTAACTCAGCTGGTCTTTCAGCATGTCTCTCTCCATCCCTGTAGACAGCACATACTGATGCAGAGCTCTTCATTTCTCATCCTTCATTTCTGCCCACTTATTTCTGAGTCATGGCTTTTCCAATTTTGTCTGGAGCAGTTTTATTCTCCACTGCACAGGTGCACAGTTACTGGACCTTGGATTTAAAGAAATCCCCAGTCTGCTTCACAGGGGAGACACTGTAATCTTTAGTCCATTTGACTTCTGTAACTGCTTTCCCTTTTTTTTTTTCCCCACATTAGCTCTTTAAATCATCTCCCGACCTGCTTACGTGCTTTGGGTTGTTCTTCTAATGGTTTGGACTACATTAATCAGCTCCTTAGAGCTATTTTCTATGACTAGCTGCTTCTTTTTTTTTTTATTTTTTCTTTCCCCACTACTAACTAAAACGCAACCTAAAATAGCTGGTTCTGTGATTATTTGATGTTGAAAACTGCTGTTATGACCCGCAGAAAATTCTGGTTCCTACTTTATGGGAACCACTTATTCCTGATTGACATTTGGGTCACTGACGTCTCATAGAATCGCGTACGTTTCAGCAGCGTTTATCACCCTGGTGGCATTTCAAAGATCTCTTACTGTTCAGAAACAGAACCTGTGGATCAAAGTGGACCTCTAACACTACAGCAGTACGCCGTGCTTGGAAATCCTTTCCTAGAAGTGTTTTTTCACTTGATCAGTTCTGTACCACTGTTTCTTAGGAGGGAAGTCTGCCCCTTTGTTAATGTATAATGGCGCTCCAATGCTTGACCTTATTTCTGTCTTTCCTGGGATTCAGTTCAGTTCATGTGCTATAGTTATTTTAGTTATTCCATTGTACGTCTTATATCTATGTAGCATTTGAAAATGGCTTCTAGCTGCAAGAGTTCCTTGAATTTATTACTCTGATTTTTGTCCTCTCTTTTTGATACATCCCAGACTAGAAACGGTCCTTTCACTGCCTGCCGCCTGTCCATTTCTTGCGCTCATCAATATCTAATTTATCTGCGTTTATCCTTGTTCGTCTGGAGTTTCTTTATCCCATACTGCTATAATGGGAATTTATAGAAGTCTTAGAAGTCTAAAACTCTATTTTCCGGTATAACCGTGTTTTCACATCAGTAACAATCAGTAACCAGGTATCAGCCTGGTGTGGTGGGAATCTGCAATTTGAGCCAACATGAAGGACAGTCAGAGAATTTTCTACCCTTTTTTTGGGTAAGGTTTGTCTTCAGCCATTGTTGCACACCTTATATGCTGTCTGAACTTTGCAGACCTCTCTCTGGTTTTCTGGAACCCCACTGCTGACAGGCCCATCTCTTTTCCTTTAATGTGCTTTATAAACTTTAAGAACTAAAAGATAAAATACAACCTGGTCTTGCCATTGGCACTCTGCTTATTTACCAATAAAAAGAAAATATATTCTCTTTTTTAATTGCAGATAACTCAAAGCACTTCCAAGAAATGAAAAAATCAGAATTACACTAGGGACCTAGAAAAGTTAACCCTTAATAGATGTAGTGTTTTCTTACCTCTTCCACAGAACAGACATCCTCCTTTTCTGGCATTTAAACAGAGAAACAATACAATCCAGAGAATTGTAAACTGCATGTTGCTGTAGGAGATTGCTAGGCCTAATGGCTTTTGTATGAGAGAAGTTCACGTTTCCTCTTTTAATATTCTGGTACTCTGTTTTTAGATGAATATAAGAAAATGATGTCAGCATAACTTTATCCATCAAATCCAGATAAGTGGCAAATGTAATAAAAAAATTATCTCATTTGTATGCAAAACCATTCCGTTTCACTCTTGTGTATTCATTCCCTGTATGTTCAGACTAAAAAATTAATAATAACGAATGATCACTTGCTGAATGTAAAGCAGGGAATAGCTCATATATTCCTTTAGGTTTATTTCAGGCTAGGATTTATAAGATTTAAACCATACACTTTTTTTAAGAAATTTGTGAATTCTGAAAAAATGTCCATCTGAAGATACATCTTTGTGTCTGGGACTGAAATGGAAACGTCATTCCATTTATTACAAATGATTTTGTATAAAGGCTATGAGAATATTTAATTAAGATGTTAACATTTACATATCTGGAAACTATAATCTTTCACTAAGAAAAAAAATGAGGTGTTGTTGCAGACTTTGCCTATTTGTAGAAGTCAGGAAAAAATTCCCCTCTGTATTACATTGAGTAGCTGACTGTGCATGTAGGTTTCTTGTTCTGTGGAGTTTTAGATGCTGGTTGAAGACAGGTGAGAAGGGTGCATGAAGCTTAGTTTCATCTATTTTGCTCATGTCTGAGCTGTGGTTTTCTGCCTGTGGAGGTGACTGTGCACATGAGAATCTTTCCTTCCCACCTGTAGTAAATTAGTATCTTCTTTAAACGAGTTAATTCCCACTGCTTGCAAAGGAGCTTTTGAATGAGGAGCCGTATTTAGAACTGCAGATTCTTCTTATGCAGCATATAATTTAATAACAGCTAGATAAATTATTAATTGCAAGTCTGCCATTTATTGCTGCACAGTGACTCAGCCTGCTGTATGAGTAGATTGAATATATATCTTCATTACAATTTCCCAGACACTTTTAACTTGGAGTTGGATCAGCGTCTTCCGCAGCTCCTGTAAATCTGCTCATGTACAGCTGGTTTACACTAGCTCCGTCACGGTGCTTTTGGGCTGGTATTCTGATATCGTTACTGCTGTTAGCCAAAAACCAGTCAAACAAGGCATTTTTAATACCCCTTATCTCTGCCCGACAATTAGTCTAGCAGCTTGCTATTAAAAGTTGCTGTACCTCACTTACTTACACTACTGCTCAAAACGTTAGCAGTGCCCCTGCCACAGAAACAAGGCTTCATTTAACCCACTTTGTTACAAATATTTCTGGGTTGGATGGGGTTAGAAAATCTGATGTTTCATTTAAATATTGCAAAAGAAGCGAAGTTCACCAGGCTGACCTATGTAAGCATGAGCATAAGGAAACCTCCTCTTCCTCCTCCCCGGCCACCAAGTTGGGTGCTCTTTGATGTCGGTTGTGGAAGAGAGCTCTGGTTGCTGATGCTCTATGTGGAGATTCAGCAATGCCAGGGGACCATCAGCCACAACCAGCCTTGCAGCCGAGAGGTGTGATGGTGGCACCTTCTCATGCCTAGCTGTGGCAAGGGTGAGGCTTCCTAGCTGCCAGGGTGCCTTTCCACCTTTGGTAAATCATGACTGATATGGAGAGTCTCTGTGCGCCCTGAGAAGGGTGAGGAGCAAAGCCTGGAAGGTGGGAAGGGAGGAGGCCCCTGAAGGAGAGAGTAGGCACACATGGGAAGAGAGAAGGCATATGAACATCCAGATGTCTTATGCAAAGCGTAGATGTATACAAAAAGAGCAGTAATGTGGCTGGACTAGGTATTGGTACCAGTCTGGCCATGCCTGTGCACGTGGGTGGACTTTACAGTCTGTTCTGCACCTTGATCCATCAGAATTGTGCTGCCCTCAGCTCTAGTAATTTACAGTGAGCTTGGGTTTGCTGACCTGAGCAGCTCTTATGTATCCAAAATACAAGGTAAACATACAATAAAAACAGCAGTAAGAGGGAAAGCAGGGAGTCCCTTGGGTCAGGCACGGTTTGAAGGGTCAGAAAAGGAAATGTTGAAACGTGATTTCCTCTGGCAGCCCTTAGATGTTGACACAGCTCCTTTGGGACAGTGCAGCGTGCCTAAAGCTCTGCAGCCTAAAGGCTTGTCTGCCTGATGTTGAAGGACTCTACTCTCTGACAGACCGTGGGGCCAGGAAAAGAGGAAAGTGCACAGCTCCAATAAACCCACTCATATTTGTGATATTGATCAACTGCGTGTCATCCTGAAGATTTGGGATGCACCCAGTGTGTGTAGTATGTATACAATTGTTCTTCATGTCTATACGCTCAGTTTTTTCTTAACAGGGAAACAGGTGCATACATACGCAACGTGTACTTGTTCCTCAGAAGATAATATGTTACTGATACCATTATCTGAAGAATCTAGTTTTATGGGGTTTTTGGACCAGATTTATGGTCACATAGGTCGTTTTATAGTTACAACAATGTTAAGTTCATGTAGCTGTTCTAGTTGACAGCTTTTGGTGTTAAATGACCCAAAAAACAACACCACAGTACACTGGAAAAGGGAATGTAAATTCAATTTTACTTAATAAGAATGAATGTGAATCTCAATATTTCAGATTAGATCACACAGTCCAGTGGAGTCAGGGATTATCCTGATCAATGAGTTACTATTATGCACTCCTTCCTAGCATGGTGAAATAGAATCAGAGTTGTACAGCTTTTGGATTTTACAAGTGGTTTCATTTATCCTTCTTTATGCCTGATGTTATTTACATTAAGAAGTATTACAGTATTACTTTTAATATGCATAACATTATTGTTATTTCTAAAACAACATCCACAAGCATCCTCAGGAAGGCATTGATTTATGGTGCACTGCCAATTTTTTTTTTAATGATTTGTTTTTGCAGCTTCATTCTGCTGATGATTGCCAAGCGAGCTTTCAGCATTAATTGTGTCTCTGGCTGGGGTGTACAGTATGCATAGAATATACCACTCTTTACGTGTTAAAATAGCTATTAAGACTCAGGGTTCTTAGTCTTGCAGAGATGGTAGAACTTTCCTCTAAGCCCTGGTGCTTTCTTTCTCAGGTGCTGAGGTTTCTCACCAGTGCTGTTCCCCGGCCCTGTGAGGGCTGCTTTTGGACTGGAGGCATCTGAGTGCCCCAGGCATGGTGTGCCAGGGCTGAGGGCTGCACGTTGAAGGAAGCTGTCTGAGATCCTCATCTCACCGAGGTCAGCAGCTTGGAGGAAGACTTCTGTCACGGGAAGTGGACTCGCTGCAAAGACATCATGGCCTCATCCCGATTAGGGGCAAGATCTAGAGATATTGCCAATGTCATGCAACGACTTCAAGGTAAGAGACTGACTCGGGCTGGAGCCTTCTGCCATCCATTCATAAATGGAGGTTCCTGTTTTTTACTGTAGTACGCAGTCAGGACAGTGTTTCTGAAGTTTGATAACTGTTCTAAACTTATTTACTGGAAAATATTTGTAGTGTATCCGAAGGGCTCTGATTGTATGAATTCTTTGGTCTAGCATTAGTAATGGTGTTTAAAAGCAGCTGGTATTACGAAGGTGGATCCATGGGACAAGACACTGAATTGAGACTTTGGTTCTCTTTCTCCCACATGACCTGATTGGGCACCAGTTCTCTTATAAAAAGAGAACAGAAATTTAATCTATCCTCTTTTCAGTTGTGAAGTCTTCAGGTAGATCTGCTGTACCAATAAACTAATGTTTATTAGTTTATCAATACTTGCTGTCTTCAAAGGAGAACTGTACCTCATTATATGGTTAAGCATTGAAGAGTTCATATGTCAATGAGCGAATTATTAGTGCTGAAGTTGGTGACCTTTTAGATAACATATCACAGGATATCTTTGCAGTATTCATTGAGTATTTTTTTTAAGTTCTTATAATAAAGCATTATTAAATAAAGTTATTGTTTTAATTTTGTTTTAGAAGTTATACGACTAAATGTTGCAACTAAAAGCTTGCCTTCAGAATGCTTATTTTTGTACAAATGATGCTATTTACTAGAAACAAATTGTGAGTATGGCTGTAGGTTTCACTCCTGTTAACTTTTAAACTTATCATAAATCCCCGACCTCTTCCTTTCTTTACACACCAGCTTCCACTGACTTCAACAAAAGCTTATAAGAATCCCTGCTGCCCCCTTCCGCATCTTCTAAATCTGGAAACTTTATCATCTCATGGCTTTTCCTTCCATTTATTTTTTTTCAGTTTGGGATATCTGAACTCTGCTTCCCAGCCACTAGATATAACAAGCATGCATAATTTCCACTTAGGCTTAGTAGATTAATATGAGAATACATAAAGGTGCACAGTCTGTCTCATTTGGGCCCACTACAGCATTTTTCCAAATCCAAAATACTCCTGGTTGATGTACCACAGACTTTAGTACAGTTACTGTCTTTTTCCTTGCTGTTTTCATTTGTGTCTGCTAATTCTTGGGCTGCAGTCTTGGACAATGGTTGTTCAAAGTGCCCACAAACATAGAGTGAGGAAATATGCTCTGCACAGAAAACCTGTGATTTAAACATTAGGATAAGATGCTCCAGGTAGACACAAATGAATGAGAGAGTGCAAGGATACAGTGAGGCAACATTGCTCACAGAACAGGCAGGGGTCTTAATATGTTATCTGTGTATATCTCAGTGTACCACATATTTAAAAGAAGTCAGGTTCTTAATAAGGATACCAGAGAAAACAATTGGATATTTGAAGGAAGACCTGAAATAAGTATGAAACTGAGTTCCCTACTGAGGAATATGAAGAAATGCATGTGAGAAATGGCAGAAGGTTATGAAGGCAAAGGACAGGATCAGGGAAGATTATCCAGCCTGGTACTCCGAAGCAATGAATAAGGACGATGCTACAGGAGCTATTTAGAGAGCACATGGACTATTAATTATCAAATTGTTATGTACTAACTTTGTAAACATCTATAAAGCTGTTGCTGAGAAAACGGCTGTTGCATTTATTTGCAATTTGTTTTGTTTTTTACATAATCGTTTTTCATTTTTGTGTATTTTGCTCTGTAGAAATCCAATATATAGCCCGGTCGGCTGTATGTTTGTGGGTTTTTTTTCTTTTTGGAAATTAGGCAAGAATAATTAAGCGGCCTTTTAAGTGAAGATATTTTAGAAGAAAATGCATGAACTAAATGGAAATTTAGCAGCATGTTAATTTGAAGTCATACCTATAACTGGAGTCTTTTCTTCTCAGATGAAGTCAGTTCAGCTTGGTATTGCTGGGATCTGAGTTCTGCTGCAGAAGCACTATTTCAATAAATACTTCACCTGTGCCAAGACTGGAGAGTTTGGAGCCTAAGCCTTTTTTTAGTCCGTAGCTCTGCATTATGGATGAGCAGGCAATCTGCACTGTGACTACCTTAGCCCTTGTCAATTAAGGTTGTTCTACCTTTCAGAAATTATAGTCAACTGAATCACAGAATCATCATGGTTGGAAGGGACCATGAAATAGGAGCGGGGACGGACATAGGAACACAGAGATATTGCTTGGCATCTTTGCGTGGCAGCCCGGAATCGGTGCAGCTGGAGCTGGGTGTGTAGCTCCAGGTGAGAGTGGAACTGACAGCATTCCCAGCGTGACAGAGATGGTTTGGGGGAATCCTCAGTCAGTGCAGTGCAGCCGTTGTGCTTTACAACGCCTGCTTTTGTACCTGGCTGTAAGCTGAGGCAGGAGAGTTCTTCTCGTGTGACACTGTCAGCGAGTGCTGCGAGGTGTCAGTGCTGGGAATTTGTCGGGAATGAGGGAGAAAGGTAAAGCGAGCTGTGCTCCCCCCTCCACATTGTTGTCTCGTATTCACCCCACAGGTTTCCAGTAAGTGTTTGTGGTGAGAGAGTGTAGGAAACAGCAGAAAAATACTACTCTTCACTGGGATTCTCAACACCAGTTTTGAAATTTCTGCTGTATGTACTGAAAATGAATGCAATTATATCAGCTCTCCTAAAAACTGTCAGAGAGTAACAAAGTTGGTTCTGGTGGTGTTTTGCGGTGTTTGGGTTTTTTTAATTAAAAAAAAAAAAAAACAAAACAATTCCAGCCCTTTCCCTTTGGTGATTATGACACTTGCAATACACTCTGCAAATGTTCGAGTTTTTTAATAAGACGACAGTGTATCACTGCCTCAGAAACCCACTTGGGATAAACAGCCATAAAGATGAGCAGCTTGCTGGGCTCTGAGTTTGTATGCAAGTGTGAATGCAACTTGTCTTACCCTGTGGTGCCCGGGCAAAGGCTTGTTGTAGTATTGTGCTCTCTGCCCAGAAGAATGGAAGATCTACTCCATTAGTCTGGATCAGGGAGGGCACAGGAGAGAGGTGGGCATTGAGAATAAGATTGATCGTCTCTAACCTCATTGTCACTGTCATGCCAATAAAAATTGAGACGTAGGGCTATTCATTATGGCTCAGTCTGCACTCAAGGGAGAGAGACATGCCTCTCCAGAAGGAGATGATCCCTTGCCACTTGAATATTAATTAATAAGGGCATGTTTATGAAACAAAAATCCTTCCTATTATATTTTAATTCTGGGAATTTTATAACCTGTATAAATAGGCAAGGGTTTCAGAAAAGAGTGGCCTTACTACTTTAAATTAACCTTTGAGGAAAGGTTAATCATAACTGGTAAGGTAGGTATAAATCCACAGAAGCCATCTCAAACTTCTGTTAGATGCGTACCTTTAGCTGAATGTGTCATCTTTCCAGTAGCTTCTGCTTATCCTTCCCTCAGTGTTCACTCTACCGGTGCTACCCTGCTCAGTGCTCGGGGATTGCCAGGTCTCTCCCATCTGGATCAGACAATTCAGGCTTTCAGGGACATAAATGGTGGCATGACCGCTACAGGAGCTAATGGAACATAAGGCAGGTGTTTAAACAACATCCTGTTACAAGACAATCACTTTGTGGTCTTAAAAAAACCTTCTACAAATGGTATGAAAGTATTTTTTTTGTCAACCTTCTATTAGATTCTGGGTTGCACCAGTGTTACTATAAGGCTCTTAAACTCATTTGGCTTGTGGGAGTCGTGGGCTTTTATAAATTCCCTGTAGAGAGACTCCATAGTGCAGGAAGAGCTATGGTGGGAAACCAAGCAACGTGGTCATTCATGAAGGCACATTATGATGGAAAGGAACCATAGCTGTTTCTAGTAATCACACACTCCTGAAGAGCTTCAATACACACAGGTCAAAGTCGTTTAAAGTCCAGTCCTTGTTTTATGTAAAGTTACCTACTGAGTGTCATCTGTAATTTTAATAACTTCCTTATGTTAGCACTATTCAAAAAATGCTGAGTCGAGTTTTTTCTGGATTGTCCTCTCCTCCCCACCCCCTTGCTCCCCTCACCCGTTTAAGTTTTGGCTCTTCTGTTCCTTTCTTTTACATCCTAGCATTTCTTTTCCATGCCTTGCTTGCAGTCGCCATTAATCAAAGAGTAGATTTTTTTTTCCCCCCTATTTAGCTGATAGGCACTTTGTTAATATGTACCTTCATCCGTCTCCTCCTTTGATTGTTTTCTAAGTCAATAGTACTAAGAGCCGCAGTTTAACATTAAGCTAAGCTGATTTAACAAAAACCTGCTATTGAAAGCTTCACTGCATGCATGTTCCCAACTCTTTTTCCACCAGTGCTCTTTCTCCTCTTACCTTAGACTTGAACCAGCCGAAAGTTGGTTTGTAGAGGTCAGGTGAGCTCCTGGCAAAAGGGCAAATGGCAGAATCTCCCCTTTCAGTGCCATTTACCATTTTATCATCTCCGCAATCAGACTACAGCTTCGTATTTGTAAATGTGAGCAAGATTGAAAAGGTGTGGTTGGTCAGGAGGGGCACGCTGCGCACCTTACACAGCTGAGTTTCACTCCAATATTACAAATACTGCCCCAGTTAAGGTTTACTTCTGCCCAGTTTGCTAGTGTATACTGGTTCCATGTAGTCCTGCTGCTGCTGCCTTTTCTTTGCAATTTTTTTACTCTCTGAAACGTCCCAGCTTGATTCCTGCAGCTTTCTTGGATTTGGAAGATTCTTATGTTACAAAAGATGCTAGTGTAAATTATTAGTCTCTCTGGTGAGTAAATCTTGTAATATTTAGGCAATTCGTTACATATTGGCAATGCGTTAAAGGAAAATAGACTCTTTTGAGTCTATTGACTCTGTAGACTATTATGACTTGAAAGCCAAGTAAATATAAATGATGACTTGGGAATCTGAGCAGCATTGTAGCCCATGTGTTACTTCACGGGAGGAATTCAAGCAGGATTTAAATATTTTATTCTTTTTTTTTTTCAGTAAGAGAAAATTTAAGTTAATATTTCTTAAGAACAAAATATTGAAATATAAGATTTATGTGTGTGAAGGTTAAGACAGCTGGAAAAACATCATAGCTGAAAAGGAAGTCATTAAAGAGTAAAAAAGAAAGGGAAAAGAGATCAAGTGTTTTCATTTACTCCAACAAAAACATGTGAAAAGGTTAGGCTGCAGCCAGAGGTATTCAGGTTAAATATTAGTTAACATTGGATAAGGAAAGTTGCTACGGCTACCTGTGAAATCACCATTGTTAGAAGTATTTCATTCTGGTTTATGTATATGGAAACAAGTCCTGCAAGAATCCACTTCAGGTCTCTTCTGACCCAAGTATCTGATAGTAATAATCTGATTTATTGCTGGCAGAGGCAAGTTCTGAGCTCGCTGTAGATGTTGCAGAACCATAGGAGAAAAATGACAAAACATTTAACTAGTAGTACACATGACTAAAGTCTGCACTGGCTTCTAGGTACCAGGTTGTATTAGAATGTTTTGTCATATATAGAGCAGTAAGTATCTCTGTGAAAGGAACCATATGATGGTGCAGGGGTTTTTGCTGCAGTTAGCTTTCATTTTGTGTTCTCCTCAATGAGAACACAGTCCTGGGTCAGTCTGTGCAATGCAGCATTTGTTTGATTTTTTTAGAGTTTTTCCTTTGTTAACAAATTCTGCATTAGTGTTTTAAAATATTTTTTTTTTTTAAAAAGACAAGATTGTCATCTCATTGCTTTTACTTTTCTACTGCTTTTTCTTTCCAAATCAACACATTTCTACATGCTTTTTTTCCTTGCTTGCGCTTTTGATGATCACAGCACAGTTCTAACAGGTTGGCAAACTAATCTGTGCTCCTCTTTCCACTTGGTTGATGGTCAACCAGGATAAAAAACACTAAAGATCACACAGGTGATATAAATGTCAAACATATTTGCATTTGAATTGCTACTTAAGAAAAATCAACATATTTTTACAGTTTTCATCTGGGACAAAGTATGTATGTAGTGCAAAAAATCATTGACGTGGTAGTGTCTCATACTGAGATTGCTTTCATTTGGTTCTGGAAGAACACGGTTCAATAACTGAAATTCTTCTCATTTTTTACTATTAAAACACTGAGGACAGGATTCATTAGACAAAATGCAGGAAGTGCAATGCAAGAGGAGAATCCTCCTTGTTTCACTTTACAGGCAGTGTTTAAAAATCGTGCTTCTGAAATATCGTGGATATCCAAAATATGTCAGGCGAGTTGTGTTTTATATGAAACTGTCTTCAACAGCTCCACTCTGCTCATTCTAGTTTGACAAGTTCATATGTAGGCATCCACGCTGCAGCTGTTTAACGTTGGTTGTGATAAGTCCCTGTCTGAGGCTCAAAAACTGTTTTCAGTTAACTTTATCTTAAAATAACATCTGCCATATTTGTTACTGGTGTGAAAGGGGAGGTATTTCAAGAATTCTAAATAGGAACAATAACGTGTCAATTTTGAGGGTTTGGTGAAGATGAAAAATTTTAAGAAGCAAAATATTACAGTGATGAGTATTTTTGAGAGCACCCCCTCTATTCTGACAGGCCGCTAGACAGACAGTTATTTTGGTAATAGTATTGGGTTGAGGGTATCAGGAAGCAGAATATCTTTGAAGTATTATGATGTCAAGTTTTTCTGTGCAGGTTATGATATTTGTCATCTGTCAGTTTTGTGACTTCTAAATCATTTCCTATTTATATTAGAGCACACTGCAGGCTTGAAAAATTCAGCTTTATCTTCTCACGGTTGGGCTGTAGTATCTTCCTGCAATGCATCGTGTACATTTTGGTGTACATTTTGCCATTTAAACATGGCAAATTCTTGTCAGCATGATAAATAACCCTCCCTTTTGGAATGCCACCTCAGTTGTTTTTTATTACTAGAGGAACAGAAAATTGCAGAAGGACATATCTCTTGGCCTTAGTTACTAATTAATAACCATTAAAATAGTTTTGTAGAGGAACTATTGCTGGCCACGCTTGTATACTGACGTAGACACTTCTGTAGTATAAAGGCAAAACATTTCAGTGAGAAAGTTCTACTGTTTTCCTGTAATCCTTTTTTGCCCTTTTGTTGAAATCAGAAGCTTCACCACCTTTAATTATCGGAATGATAATATACTTCAGAGAATATACTTGAAGGTAGATAAAACACACAGAGAAAAAAAAAAACCACCTAATAATTATTAGCAATTTATTCCATAGACTATTTCTAGAATGCAGTTTTTATTTTGTACTTTAGATTTCATTTGCTTAAAAATATCCTAGTTTCTGTCACAAAGCTCCTCCTTGTGAGTCATATCACAGAATTCTAATTTTAGACTCGCACTGAGGTTTTTTAGATGGTAGTTGTGTGTATCCAAGTGAATCGTCTATTATTGTGTGCAAGAAAGCAGGCTACTTGTTCTGTCTTTCATCTAAAATGAGAAGGAGCCTTATGAGGGAAGTATCAACAACCTATTAAGAATCCAGTAGTCTATTTTAAAAAGAAGAAAGGGGAAAAAAAACCTACAAAAAGCAAAACCAAAAAAAAAAAAACGCAAACCACCCAAAAAAACCCTGGCTCTTTGGAATTTATGTCTCAGCAGTAAGCTAAGAAGAGATGTTTGAAATACATTACGTTTTACAGGAAGTTGTAACTGATTACTTAATTACACAGCCAATGTTTATAGTCAAATTCTGGTTGCTTGTTTTTTGGGGATGTATGCTTTATTTTTCTTAGTTATTAGTAGACTTTAATTTGCAGCCAGCCCACATGTAATGCTCTTTTCAGAAGGTGTGTGAAGGAACTAGGGCTAATTGTAAAAGCTAACCTCCGTCCTGTTCGTTGAAACAGATCCTGGTTTATTTTGGGTTCTCAGATGATTATTTTAACTCAATATCAGAACTGTTAGGGAACTAGTAGAATAGCATCCCAGTGTTTCAGGCTAAGTAACCTCCAGGTAAGTGTGGAAGAAGGATTAATGCCAGGTTACTACACGGTGAGGATGGTTCCTCTTGGGTTCCATCCAGCCCAGCCCTGGCACAGCTTGCCTGAAGGCCAGCCCCCCCACACCTCAGCCTGCTCTCCCCTCTCTCTCTGCTTCATCTGGCTCTCAGGCTCCCACTGCTGAGGAATCATCGCTGTTACATCCGGTGTTGTGGAATATTGTTTGGCATTTCATTACACGGAATGTAAACATTAACTTACTAAGAGACATCATTCGTGAAACTTCTTTTACTGAAATTTCACCAGACCTTTTTATAATTACATTTCAGTATTTGTTACGTAGGCTTCAGTACTTCTAAGAGGATTATGCCCTCACTGAGGCACACTGGTTTGTCTATGGAGAATGTATGTAATCTTTTTATAACCCTGTTAGGCTTGTCACACAAACCTGCAAAACCTATGAAACTCTAAGCTAAAGACTGTCATTGTGTTCACCCTGATGTGAGATATATCTGGAACACTTAATAGCATCTTGTACCTACATCGCTGTTGCCGTGGAACGAGTTACAATTTAGTTTACCCGAATCACTGATTGGCTTTTTAAGCTATGCCAATTTAATTCCCAGGGAAAATTCATCCTCCCCTTTCAGAGATGCCAAAGGCCTCTACAAATGTGGTGTACCGTTCCTGTGCTTTCTATATGTTACTTATTCAGGGCAGCTGGTGTAGCTTGCCATAACTGCACAGGCTGTCATGCCTCCACCAGCTTGCTTGGAGGTTATCAGTGGTGTACCTGGGGAGGTACAGCTTCTTCACCATACAGTGCCAAGGACCTTATGTCGATGTGGACTTTCTGCACATCTTTACTCAAGGCGCTATTGTGAGAAAGCTGCTCAGTTCCAGACCTTGTGAATGCAGCAGCTGTTCTGGAAAGGCTTTATCTTAAGCTCATTAAAACAAAGGAAAAATCTTCTTTCCATAAGGTGAAGGGAATGAACTACAACAGCAATAATAGGTGAAGAGTATTACTGTTAGCTTTCCGGTCTTGGAGGGAAAAAAAAGAAACCACCTTATGTACAAGATCACAGTATTCAAGAAGATAGGAGGCCAAGCCAGTGTAGCAAAGCAAAGTAAAATACTTACTTGCTTCTAGTGCCTAATAGATGGAAAAAGAAAAAAAGCTGTCTTAGGAATGGAGACTGTGGTTTTCAGACTTGACTGTTGATAAGAAATTATGCTTATTTGTGGTGATTTCAGTTTTTGAACTGTCCTTTCACTCTCCCAAGTAAATTAAAGTAAATCATTATTACAGCTGAGTTTGTGTAAAGACCCATCTCTCCATTCTGTTTGTTTTGGCCAGGGTTTCTATTTTATTGTCTCATTTGCCAAGCCATCCTTAGACTTTTCCAGGTTCAAGTGGTGCAGCCATTCCTGGTACTGAGTCAGAACTGAGACTGCAAACTGATGCTAGTTTGGTAGTTGCAGATACAGATGAATTTTCTCTCTTAACTTGCCTCCTGTTAGCAACAACGGTGATGAGTAACACCACCTGTTTAGCTCCACTGGGTGTTTCAGAAACACTGTGTGGTTTTTCAGAAGAGAATCGAGAATCAACATCGCCAATTACGACAGTTGTGAGCTATTTAGCCAGTGACTGTACCAGCCCAATCATTCTCTGTTATTAATTGGATTCGCTCCATACTCGAGTGCTGTTCTCCAGCCTGGATGCTGCAGTTCTGTTCACACATGGGTGAAGCTGATGTGCCTTGTTACAGTGAGAAGGACATGAAATACCTTTTAATGGAAGTCACAAAGCTTGTGCTCCCATCCAAATGAGGAGAGAAATATTCAGGGAAAGGACCGAGATTTGCAACCCAGCTTGTATTTTTTTGCCTAGTCAAGTGTGTTGTAACAGGAATTCAGGCCATGGTGGGGTGAGGTGACCTTGTCAAGTCTGTGGACAGGAGAAAGAGAGGTGACACCATCCAATGATCAGTCACAAATCAGTGAAAAAGCAAACGTGATCGAGGTGCTGTGTTAGCAGAGGTCTTCTGGGCATAATGCTTTGCTAGCAGATGTGAGTCACAGTAATAAAACATGGATAATCATACCCTGATTTGAGAGTGATTAGACAGGACATAAGGCTAATTAACCTGGATTTCTGGCTTCTTTGCATTACTGAAGTTGCAGGAAGAATAAGATTTGAAAACGCATTTGGGCACCTAGAGATAGATATTGCCATAAAAAGGCATCATGTGCATTTTTTTATACCTCTTTAGATGCCTTTCTTCAACTTCAAAGACTTAAATACTTTATAATCTGATCCATAAACATACAAATAGAGTGGATTAAAAATCTTCATTGGTATTAAAAATTTAGAAATTAGAAATTTATTATTTGCTAATGTGTTTAGTACTCTCAAAATAGTATTTCTAAACCTAAATACTTACTTATCAGCAGTTGTGAGCTGAAGTCAGTGGGCTATCCTGGACCTACTAATTCTGTTCTTTAGTGCCATGTCCATTATATAAAAGTGAGGCCGTGTGACAACGTTGTTTACATTTCTAAAATACGTATCCATCCTACCAAAAACCAATAGCCGTAATGAAAGACTGAATTGCTGCTTTTAAACTTTTTTGAATACAAAGCTCTCAACCTTACTGTAAAGCTTCTGCTTCCCAAGGAGACAAAAGTTCTTTTTGGGTTTTTTTCTGACTTTCTCAGGAGCAGAAAATCTGCTGCTTCTCCATAACAATGTACCGTGGAAGGGAGAAGACTTTAGTTGTAGAATTTGCTTTCTTGGTCTTGCTTTCCAGAATTGCCTTTTGTTTGGACACTTTGGTGAGCTTGTACTCAGCCTCATTGCATAACACTTCTTTCATAATCCTGAGCCTGCCTTTTCATTTCTCTGGTTACTAGGAAAACTGGAGGTGTGACCAACTGCCAGAAGTGATTTGAATAAATAAAAGGAATCACGAACTGTTAATTGTTGTGTTTACATCCAGTTTCTAAGAGACTAATAGTTCATGCTCACTGTCTCTATGTGTTTGTATTTGAGATCTTGGGCACGTTCAAATCCTGTGTTCCCTCGGGAAACTTGTGTCTGCACAAAAATACTGCACTTCATATTTATAGTTATCAGTAAGACGTCTTCACGTTTCAATAGGAAATGACATACATTTATGAATGAGATCAGATAACGGGGTGCCATTGAGCTAATTCTTAAGTAGTCAAAGTTTTTTTTTTTTTCTTTCTTTTTTTTTTTTTAATTTTGAAAGAGGTATGCAAATATGTAATGAAGTAGCACATTTTGACCTGTGAGGGTGGTAAGGATAGTTAATATCACTTTCCAGATGGGAGCTGAAACAGAGGAAGGTCTCATTCTCACCCACCACTATGCAAGTGTAGGATGCAACATGGCCTTTACTGCAGTCAGGAAGAATAAATCAGTTCATAAAACTCTACTGAGTTGGTTAAGTTCCAGTTTGGAACTACCATTCAGGTGCACATTTATCTATGAATGGGTATCAGGTGCATATGTACCTACCAGTAGCTACTAACAGCTGTTTCTGTGTATTATTAATAGCTGGTTGTTCCTATTGAAGGCCCAAAATAGTGGGAACTCTGTCAGGAATAGGAAGTACCTTGAAATTTGGCTTAAAAATTGCAAGTTACACATTCAGCAGCATGTTGAAGAGTAATACAGTAAGTTTCAACAGTATATTTTCTTCAAATTTTCTACACTATTATATATTAGTAACCAAACATTTCGGAAATTGTATAGGCTGCAGTGCTTTTTTTAAAAAAATAAAACAATTTATTCTTGGCAGAGTTAAAATGGCAAACCTCATAGTTGCAAATATGCAGCTATTTATAACAACAGGCATGACAATACAATAATTGTTCTCCGACTGAAACGCAAGCTGCCAGCAGATTTATACTTTGAAAGAGACCAAATCTGAAATCTATGCCATTTCTCTTGTAGACTTCAGTGACATGGCTAATTAACATAACATTAGTGTCAGTGGTTAAGGAGCTTGGGTTATTCTCACAGGCTTGTTATGAAGTTTATAAGTACCAAGCTGAATTATGGTAATGTCACAGGTAATGCAAAAGAAAGAGATAAACAGATTTACGTGCAAATGTGCATTGAACTTTCTTTGTAATGAAGGAAAAGGCTGGAGTTGATTGATAAAAATTCTGGACGTTTCACTGCTTTTTGTTGCTAAAAGACAAAGAGTAAAGCACAGAAATCGGAGCTGAAGGGAAAATTAAATGGCCTTAAAGAGAAAAAGCCTATTTCACACACACACACACAAGAAAAAAGTCTTTTAATGTGTTCTTTGCATCTACCAGCAAGATAAACTTGTTATTAAAAGTTAGGTAAAAAGCTATGAATAACGTTTTCAAGGAAAGAGAACAAACAGACACATAGGAATACATGTAGAAGTGAAAGAAAAAGTGAAAGCAAAAGGTACCCATATATATAGCCTTCTGATATGTAGGACTGCTGAAAAAAAAATAGTGAGGAAAGGAAACTGGATATTAAGAACAGCAGTAACATCGCCTTGAAAAATGAAAATGGAGTGAGAAACTGCTTTACATCTCTAAACATAAAAAATACCATGGCAAGAGTTTTAACTGTGTTATTGGTTATGAACTGTCTGACTCAATCAAGTTCTAGGAGCATGTTTGTCCTAAAGTTTGGTTTCATTCTCGTAGTTTATTGTGGAGGCACTGTACAATATCTGCTATCAAAAGGCGTATTTGCGTGCCACTTAGAAATCAAAGCTAGATTTCTGACTATGGTCTTGGGCATTCTGTTTAAAAATCTGTACACTCAAAAAGGAGTCATCTTTCATCTGAATTAGTAATTTTAGTTCTGAGTACAGTCAAAATGTCTGTACCATCATTACTTGCTGCTCTCTGTCCTGATTTGACTGTTTGCTAATTACTGGGCAATGGGTGGATGCTGTGTTATGCTTCCCCGGTCCTGAAGCATTCTCTTGCACTTGCTCTGGGGACGAGTTCTGAGCTGTTCATTAGTCTGTTACAAAGAAGTAACTCCATTTTTTCTCCATTTCTGAGAAAGGGGCCCTGTTTTCTAGGTCATTACTTCAGTTTTCAGATAATTTGGAGCCCTGATTCCATCTAATTAGACTAGTTTCAGTCTAGTCAGTTACCTTGTCTTCTCTGGCCTCTTTTAGTAAAACTTATTGCTTGGGTTCCTTTACACTACCAAAGCTGTCAATTTAATTACATCTTTTATGAAGAAATGACTTGGATGAGAGAAAGTTATTTTAGCATTATCTAAACTTCAACTTTTTTTACCTTTGTGCTGCAAAACCAGAAAGAATTAAAAGCTTGTTAATAGCTGATATTTGCATATAATTAATAATTTGCAATGATTATTGGTTCAGATTTATTTTTTAGGCATTGTCATCTAGATTTATATCTTGGCATAGAAACATTTAACCTGAGATGCTGAGATCTAAGGAGACAACTCAATAGCTTCTCACTGAAAGCCATATGCTGCGTTTACATGACCTCTTTCATTCTGTCTCAAGCCAGTGCTACAGGATGCTGATCATCTGTTCTCCAGAAATCTTTTTTCCTCCGTGACTGGACAGAATTGGTGGCTGATTGCCAGCAATGCTGGACATAAGCTGCTTTGGCAGATTTACCCTTTTAAAGCTGTGCTTTATTTGGAGGGAAAATTTTCTCCTTTCCCCCTCCCCCCAAAAAAAACCAAAACAAACAAAAAAAACCCAACCAAACCTTCAGAATGAGACTGAGATAAACCTAGTGCTAAAGAGAAAAAAATCACTACGGCAAATGAATCCCAAGCTTAAGATTTTCAAATTCACTAGGTCTCTGTAAACACAGTGAGGACTGACTGTGCTTTGCTGTTCACCAATAAAGATGAAATCAGATTAAGTTGTTGGCTAGTGATATAATGTATAATCTAATCCTCTAATTTCTCTAGTTTCCCTTTGTCCTCCAATCTTAGTATCAATATTAAGAGAACGTACAGATCTAAACTTTTTCCTGCAACTGAGCCTGAAATAAAGATTGAAAATCTAGTTGATATACTAGTATAAGCCTCTTACTGCTGTCTAAAAACCATGCAGGGCTTGCAGCTGCTGTGTTGTCCTTGAGGAAGAAGCTAGGTAGTTTGGTGAAGGCTGAGGTAGACATTTTGGAGAAGATGGCACAAGATGAGACTGTGACCTAACCTGAAATACTTCATAACTGTGAAGGCAGAAGAGTCTGTGATCACCTTATCCTGATCACCTACATAATTTCAGAATTCAGTCCTGAGTGATGGTGTGTCTTTTGTGAGCACATGAAAGTGAGAAATGGAGTGGAAAAGGGCACAAAGAATCTCTTCTCCCTTTGGCAGGTAATACCAGATTGATTAACATTACACTGAAGTAAATGTGTGAGTTCATAGATGTGAAAGGCTGGATGCCTATGAAGGGACAGACCTCAAACTCTCAAATTGGTGGTGCATGGTGCATTTCACTGATTTCTCTTGTGCCTGCTCAAAGGTAGTTGCAGGTTGAGCACCTGCTGTGACAGGTCATCCAGACAAAAAGTACACAAGACTGTGCTGAGAAAACGAAAAAGGGAACACATAAGGACATAGAAAAAAGGAAGTTGTCCAAATGAACAAGTTCCTTTTACCTCTTGTGATAATCAGTTTGCATTTTGTAAGTCAAGATTGCCTAATATAGTAAATTTACAGAAATAGCAGAAGTTGTTCTCCTCAAAGGCAGCACCTCTCAACGTGGACTTAGTGGAGGCCAGATATAATGAAACCATACTGGAAGGGAAAGTGTTTGAAGGTATAACTTCATGCTGTGGAGTTCAGTGTCTTAAGGGCCTCATGAATGCTTGCTTGTTGGCAGGAGTTTGTATGGATGGGAATCAGGAAAAGATCCCTTTGCTTGTTTACCCTCTGCTAATCAGGTTTTGGGACAGCTTGAATCTTGAAGTTTGAATATGATATGCAGTATGATACACATCTTAATTTTCGTACTGATGTTTGTTAATATAGTACTGTGCTCCTGCACGTTTCTTTCAGCAAGTCTTGGGTTCCTGGTGGCCACTTTTAGATCTTCAGTCTGGAATCAAAATCTTAAGCAGTGTGAAGTTGGAGATTTCATTTAACAAATTCATATGTAAATCTATGTATATGTACATACATGTACATGCATAATAAAGAAACAGACACAGATGTTTCAAGTCTAGTTAATCAAATTATTATCTAAACAAAATATGTTTACTACATCCCAAACATAAAATAGGAGTACCTAATGGAGTACCTAGTTCATTATCTAATTGGCAAAGCCTGAATGCAAGTGTAAAAGTGCTGTGGTATTATGTTTAAATTAAGTACTAAAGCCAATTGAAACATCCTTTTATTCCTTTTTATGAAGTAGAGCTCTGCTGAAAAGAAACCGCAACATACTCATAGCAAATTCATAGCATTTTATTGCAAATGTATGATCCTTGCTACCACGTTATTTAAGTTTCTCCAAGTTTCTAAGGCATTTATCTTTACAATGTCCCTGCTTGGAAAGAAAACCACCTTTTCTTACGTTTGTAAAGTCAGTAAAGACCTGTTTACGAGTAGATCAAATACAAGAGGTGCAGGCAGAAGCTAAGTATCTGCAGATTTCCATGCTTTTCTATAATTATTTCCTAAAAATTATGACCTATAAATGAACATGATAAACACATTTCTGTATTCTTCCTGCATCTTTGTCACACAGAAATGTGCAGTGACGTTTCATTAAAAAAAAACCAAAAAACAGCAACTAGGAAGTGAGATCCCATAAAAAGCCCACAGCTCATAAACACTTAACTGTGGAAAAGGCACCGACCCCTCTCCTGCTTTTACGAGAGTTGTAACTGAGGTCATTGTTGCCCTTTCCAGTCCGCACGGTACTCCACCCATACGTTGTTTTCATGAAGAACTTGAAATCATGACAAAAACATCAGAAGGAAATAATGCTTGTGTTGAATTTATGTTTTGGATTTTTGTTTGTTTTCTTGAAAGGAGGTTCTTCTTCAGATGCTGGTTATTTTTAGGGCTTATGAAACCAAAAGACAATGAACACTGGACAGAGCCAGGAAAGCTGTGAGCAAATATAGTATTGGTGAAACTTGCAGACATAGAATAAATCAGTTGCTTTTGTCCTAAGCACCACCAATTCTGGATATTGGCTTCTTTTAAAACAAAACTATTCTATTGTTGGGACCGTCATGTGGGTGGGTGGTCTTTCTTCAAGAGATCATAAATTACTCTCTTCTGTGACCTTAAGGCAAATGTGACTGTGCCTCTTTCTCCCTGTGTTTAAAAATACCAAATCCTGTGCTGTTGTAGAACTCAGTTTTCCATATGCATTAACAAAAATTAAGCCTTAAGACAATTTTAGAGGGCTACTGAGTTTTTATAGTATTTTTAAAGATTTTATAGTGTTTTATAAAATTTAAAGTACTTTAATTTTTTTATACTACCCTGATATAATTTAGGTTTCATAGCTGCTTTAATGTAACCTGAGAAAAGCTGAAAGCATTATTAGAGTATTAGAAAAATGCTGCCACCTCTGATGGTAATGTTAGGTTCTTCAGATCAGTGTCAACTGGCAAAAAAATTGAGGAGTGGGTGAGGTGCTGCAAGTTCTTTGGAGGTTTGGACAAATTTTGAAATGCAGGAATCACAGGAATTGTAGTGGCAATCCACTCGAGTCAATTAGCCACTGGGTCCAGTGACTGTGATAAAATTTTTGTGGGCAGTATTTGCCTTCTCATGATAGTCAGAACCAACATTAACTAAATTGCAAATATTTATTGCAATATTAACTAAATTGCAAAGTTTGCATATACAGAATTGTGGTTTTGTGGGTTTTTTTTACTAGAGATGATCTGGAAACATTTTCATCAAATTCTATGGTTCTTTATGCTATCAACTGGTTAGAGAGGAACTGCAGATGACAAAATCTTAAAAGAATCTAGTCTGAATTTGCAAACTGTACGTATACACATCAGATTACTTGCGAGATACAGGAAAAGATAGTGTCTTATTATCAAAGCAATTTATTAAACCAGTGAATGGCATAGATTCTTTCTATATGGGTGCTTTAGGGAAAGGTAACTTCCAAAGAGGGATTTCAAAGCTGAGAGCCTTGACTGCTTGTTACTGTGTGATGGACAAGTCATTTCAGATAGGGAGAGCAGCCTGAAAGCAAAGCAAGAGAAATAAATTATATGGAAGATGAGATTGCAGTAAATGACAGTGCAGGAACAAATGAGAATTTAAAAGATTATGGAGAGCCTTGTTTTTTTAGAAAAGTTATTTTATTTGAAATGGCAGAAGAATACAAAAGAAGGTATCAGTTAGGGAAATCACATTGTTGAGTAGGGTGCTCAAGAGAATTTTTTAGTGGGTGCATGCCACATCCATTACGGACCACAGTGGACCATAGAAGCAAAATGCAAAAAGGTAGGTGGGGTAGGATAGGTGAATAGATAGACCAAGTATGGGTGTCCGTATTGGCTCTAGGGGAAGAAAAAATGTCTTTGATATTTTAAGATGGTGTAAAGGAAAGTGTGACTGCAGAATGAAGGAATAAAAAATAGTTTCTGTATTACAGCCAACGGAGTTAAATATCTCTTTTGAGAAGCTTTGTTGTGGCCATGAGGCACTAATATGCTGTTTTCCTTTTAGTGCAACTAGAACACGGCAGAATGCAGAATGCTTCAGAAAACTTTGCTTCTTCCACCTTGAAAGCTTTGGAAATGCTGGAAGCGCACAATGTATGCACTTCCTCCCTAATTTTGAATGATAGTTACCTTTTTCACCTCTGTACCTCTTTTGTGCTTCAGTGTAGCTTATTTTATTGCAGTAGTTTCATTGCCATAGTTCCTCAGGCTGCTTGAAGCGCTCTGCTCAATCAGCAGTTATTTATAAAGGTGACCGCTTGACCTTCGTGGCCCTGCCAGATCAGCCTGCCATGGTCTGCTATTGATCTGCCTAGAAATAGAAAGACTGGCTTAGTCTTCAAGATGTTTCTCTTGTCTTCATCTGCAGAGTACATGTGTTTATCATCCAGCTGCTGAGAAGATCAACGCACACTGTTTATCCAGCAAAATCCAGCATACTGTTTATCCAGAAAAGTGAAAATATAAATATTATTTTTGTTGTTGTTGTTGTTTTTTGTTTTTAAATTAGGTGTACATTGTTAGAAAATAATGCATAGGATCTGACAACACCTTCACTGACACTCTTGGCCAAATGTCCCTGTGTATGGATCTCCTTCTGGTAGGAGCATCTCCTACGGAAAACTTTTGAGACTGTCCTACAAATTTTTCACAACTACTATTCCTGGCCCATGTGAAAATTTTGAAGCTGCTCTTTTAAGGCACCTCTGAGGTCTCTAAAAGGCTTCTGGAGGACAGGAGAGGTGGGTGGTTTGGCAGTTGTTGCAAGAGCTGGTGATGGGGCATCCTACAGGAGAGTCCTACCACCAGACCAAATCACAGCTGAGTATTTAATAGTTATTTAAGCTCAGGATCTATTAAGTATGATCCTACATAGTATCCAAAGGAGGTTTATTTTAAATAGAAACACCGTATTAAAAGATTAGTCTCTTACTACGATGACTAGTATTCTTTATTGTGATTTAGCTATAAATAGCAGTGTCTGCATATTTAAATTTTAAAAATTTGTAAATATCAGTAAGCTGTTCAATGCAAAACATCTGGAGAAAGTAATGTCAGTAATTTACAGTCCCAGATCTATGCATTGCTACTTTTACAGCACTGGTCCTTGGCTACACTTTTCTAATATTCTGGTTTTTTAGACTCGTTACTGAGTCATTTATGTTTCTCCAGATTTTCTTTATAATACTGCAACACAGTGTGTGATTTGTTCAGGGGAATTTGAAAACTGGGTTATTTCCTCTATAAAGCAAACTGTTATTAATTATCCAAATCTTTAATTAAAATTATCAAATCAAGTTTTCATTTCTAAATTATCATTTACAAATTTTTAATTATTGTCAGCAGATTTTGAAGGGAAAGATTCTTTCATACAAAGCAATATTTATGTTTTTCCCATATGCTTCTTCAGCACTGTTGGAGGCACGTTTTTCTACCTCAGCATCCAGAAACCAGTGCAAAGAAGTATGTGTGTTAGTCAAGAAGATATTTGTATGGAGACAAAAGATGTTTCAGCTGAAAATCTTAGTTCATCTATGTCTCCATTGTTATAGATGAAAGATGTTTATAACTTGTAGGTTCAGTGACAGAAACCCCACCAAGAAAGCCATATGCAAATATAATTTTATCACAGTAATAATTAGCATAATTGAAAAACACTGTCTCAGGGAGGCCTTCTAACAAGATTTGTGGAGAAATTGCTAGTGTATGAAAAAGCAGTGACAGAGTAGACAGCTGAGAGATACATTTAAGATGCTTGTTTCTGATGGGAAGGATTAAAAAGTGGGACCCCAGAATTGTGGTGAGGAATTAAGGACATGAGGTGATACCCTGCTGCTGAGGAGATGCCAGCCAATTTCTGAGACTCGGAAGCCACACTGGGAATCAGAAGGGAGTATGTACAACAAAGCAGAGCCCTAAAGAAAATTCACGTTAAGCTGGAGCTACTTCGGGTGGGGTGAGTGGTCACAAGGATCAGATCTAGGTTGGTGGGAGCAAACAATAAAGAAAAGGAGTAGCATTTGAGCCAAGTGGCAAATTGAACACCTAGGAACAGCTGGTGGGATGATTCAGCTGACATTTGGGGAAGCCCTCTGTTCAGGCTCACAGCCCAGGCTTATAAGGCTTATCCCAGCTTTCAGTTCTCGTTTGCTGGTAGAACCTGACTGCTGAGGCAGAGCCTGACAAAGGCTGAAGAAGAACCATTGCACATTTATCTATTTCCATATTTATTCTTTTTGCAGAAACTGCATTTTCCGATGGAGATTTAAGGTGGGTTTTGTTTCTCTTGGGTTTTTTTTGTTTTTTTTTTTTTCAGTACTGGAATTCTGACTGAAGTATTATTAACGCTGAATTGGTCACTAAAATAGTTATCTCCTTCCTGAATTAACATGTGGATGTGCACATATATATATATATATATGTTGTGCATTCATCTATACATGCATGAACATGTGCATATAAGCTGAAGGATATTACCCAGAAACACTGGCAGAGATACTGTCATATTTTACTATTCTTGTCTAAAATGTTATTTGCTGTGGGGAATGAAGAGAAACTGTAATCACACAGTTTGTTTTTTACAGATACATGCAGCTCTCAATCAGATTTTTTAAATGGGGATAATTTCAAGGTTACTTAGCATGGCTGCAATACTTTCAACTTGTAATACACCCCACTGTTTATTTTTTAAAGGCTATATTTTTAACTTGAATCCCTAGAGCCATATCCATATTTCTGTACCTAAATACAAGTGGCCTCATTTTCACAAATTTAGAGCACCTTCAACCCCATTTGACATCACTGAGATTCCTGTGCTTCTCTAATAATAAAAAACGAAGGTACCTGCAAAATGTCCCATCATGCACTCCACACTGGCATTAAAACACCGCAGTTTTAATATCCTCTGCTTCTCAGATTGTCTTCATGCTCTATTATGTTGATTCATCAGGAAGGCAGATCAGTTTTGACCTTGATGGGATGTGACAGCACGTTAGGACTCTGCTTGCTTTTACACTGGAAAGTGCTAAACCCCACCATTTTGCATTCCCTATTTCTGTATGAAAGCTTAAGTAGTTTTAATTGCCACAGCAATTGTCTATCTGTTTGTTTATTCTTTTGCTGGTTTTTCTAAGAGCACACACCCAAAATCTATGGATGTCATCCAACTTGGCTGAGCCTTAGCACAAGATGGATCATTTTGCACATTTGGTTGTTCATATTTCCCAGTTTAGCTGTTCAGAATTTTTTTTTTTAAACACATTTTTAAGTTGTGAAGCTCTACGATTTTCTTGTCCAGGGAGATAACAGATATCCAAAAGTTTTGAATTAGATTTTTAAGAAGTACATAAAAGCAAACATAGTAACTTTTCCCTTGCCCAAGCCTGTTCCATCTAGGAAGAATTCTGAATGTTTTCAAGGGTTAGGAAAATCTCTTGTTAAAATTTACTTCAAAGGTAGTATTTGTAATAATATAAACAGAAATAATTGTTGTGGGTTTTTATTATAGAATCATAGAATCATCCAGGCCAGAAAGGACCACCAAAGGTCATCTAGTCCAACCTCCCTGAGGTCAGCAGGGACACCACCAACTAGACCAGGTTGCCCAGGGCCTCGTCGAACCTCAGCTTGCATATCTCCAGGGATGGGGCCTCAATCACCTCCCTGGGCAACCTGTTCCAGTGCTCCACCACCCTCACAGTTAAGAACTTTCTCCTAATCTCCAATCTAAATCTGCTCCCCTCCAGCTTAAAGCCATTGCCCCTCGTCCTGTCACTGCAGGCCTTTGTAAACAGGCTCTCCCCAGCCTTTCTGTAGGCCCCCTTCAGGTACTGGAAGGCTGTTATTAGGTTTCCCAGAGCCTCCTCTTCTTCAGGCTGAACAACCCCAGCTCCCTCAGCCTGTCCTCCTAGCAGAGGTGCTCCAATCCCCTAGTCATCCTTGTGGCCCTCCTCTGGACCCGCTCCATCAGGTCCATGTCTTTCCTATATTGAAGGCTCCAGACCTGTACACAGCATTCCAGGTGAGGTCTCACCAGAGCAGAGTAAAGCAGAAGAATCCCCTCTCTGGACCTGCTAGCAATGCATCTTTTGATGCAGCCCAGAATGTGACTGGCCGCCTGGGCTGCAAGTACACACTGCCTGCTCATGTCCAGCTTCTCATCCACCAGCACCCCCAATTCCCTTTCTTCAGTGATGCTTTCTAGCATGGATCTAGGATGATCCCCTAGTCTGTACTGATGGTGAGGATTGTTCTGGCCCAGACGCAGAACCTTGCACTTGCTCTTGTTGAACATCATGAGGTTCTCTTGG
>JAOXNO010000024.1:54932045-54951236 GCA_028565335.1 Limnodromus scolopaceus | reverse complement strand
ATCCCAGCAAAATATGGAGCAGAACAATTTAATCACAGTTCTTTTTTTCAGTCACTCGAAACACAAAATAGGAGCAAGTGTGCTACAGGGACTGGGCACGGGAAAGATGTACAAAGGGATGAAAATTACATTTTGGGCATATCTTCCAATCCACTGCAGAAATCATGCTGTTCTCAATAGTTTCTCCAAATGCTGAGAGAAGCCCTTCTGATCAACGTGAAGAGCAGTTATGAGCAGCACAGTTATGTCCGGACTGTGTCATGCTTCTAAGGATCAAGATCGTATCAGTGCAGTGTGCTCTGTTCATGCTCTGTTCCTTCCTGTGAAAACCAGAGCTCAGGAAAGTGAGGGGGTGATGTGTGTCTGGATGGAGCAGGAACATTTGACGTGCACATGGGAATATGGGCACAACAAGGCATGACCTTAGATTTAAGCACTGGAAGTCTCCCAATTCCCACAGTATAAACATATTCTGTTGACAGCCTACGTGCTGCTGTCACATGGAGCCAACAGCCCAAGTTAAAGCACACACTCTCTGGCACTGGCTAAACTTTTGGGTTTCCAGGTTTCAAAAATTTAAACCTCTTGCACAGTCTACAGCAAGTGCTTCCAGAGAGACTGATTAGTGAATGTGCTTGTATAAGAATAAATTGACTAAGAACAAAAGAAGAGACATTGTTCAGTTTGCATTTGATTATACTCAGATTTTTTTATGAAACGCAAGCTTCTTTGTGTGATAAATTGAATCATTCCGTATACCTTTCTAACTAGTGGATGGATAGACCCCTTCTCTATCTTAGAAATGAAGGGAATAAATAAGAAAGGTGTAAAATCAAAATACATATTTTGTGAATACATTTCAGACAGACAGTTCTCAGCAGCGTTCTGCACAGCAGGCGGTATTTCTGCAGCTGTGAGGCTGCTTTTCCACACTTCAGTTCCCTCTAACTGTTCCACCAGTACACGGGGGTTTTTTGTTCTCTACTTCCACTTTTCCAAATGACATAAAGCCTTTGGCCTCCAAACCAATGTACTAAGGTAACCTCTAGATTGAGCAATGGTCTGTGTCGGTATGAACTCCAGAGAGCTGATCCTCCTCATTTTCCCTAGTAGGGGTTTGGCCGAGGATGACTGACTGGTCACCTTCTAACCCCTGTGCATGGATTTCCTTTCTGCAGAAACTGATGGGAAGCAGAGTGGTGCTCGGTGGTGGAGCAGTTTATGGTTGGTATGTGCACCTAGATCTCAAAGCTTGGAAATTTTGGTAATAGGTCTGTTAGTGAGACTGTCTCTGATAAAACACATTGAATAGAGGCATATATCCCAAAGCCACACTTTTAGAAACCCTGTCTTTCTTCTCAAAATATAAAAAATTGAAAAGTCCTAAGTGCATGAAGTATTTAAAAATATATTTCCATTCTTTCCACCAGCACTGCTAAGCCTTGTTGTCAACTGCATTGCAGTGGCTGCTGAAATCAATTTTTCCCTCTTTCTTACTTTGCTCCCACTGCCCATAGCTCCTACATCCTTTTTTTCTTCCTAAAGTGTATAGCGTTACTATTAATCTTAGCGATTTACAAACAATACATTAGCTTTAGAGCTACCACTCTTTTGTTTGTTTGTTTGTTGGTTGGTTGTAATTTTTTTTTAAAAAACACCTATCCTGGTATTGTCCCATAAAAAAAATTAACTGGAGACTTAAAGGAAGAGAAATGAGCCTGCATTGCCTCTGTACACTATTTCTGAATGGGGTAATCCATCTGTTTTGGAATTGTTGATTAAACTATGTAGCCCAAAACATTGCTCCTTTTCACAAGTAAAGTCTCCTACTATCGCTTTGACTCTGCAAGCTTTTCTACAGCTGCTTTAAGTTAAGAATGTCCTTAATGAAGACGGGAATTGCTATATAACATATTTTATTGAAAGCTTTAGAGAATTTATGCCATATTGCTGACCAAACAAACTTTCCCAGTAGGGTGCTGTTCAGTGCTTGCTGTGCAGTGTTGTGTTCTCAAGTGACATCTTGGAGCATTGCAGGTGGTTTGTCACACTCTTCTGCACTTCCAAGTTGTTTTAACAGTACTCCTAAAGGCACCAAAGACCTGAAAAAACACAATAACAAACAAACAAACAAAAACCAAACAAACGGACAAAAAAAACCCCAAAAACCCCAAACAAACAAACAAACAAAAAAAAAACCCAAGGAAGCTCCTTGGTGTTTTTAGGATTGAACTATCAAAACCAAAGAAAACAAAAAAGGATGCTGGAAATGATTTGTGAACAAATTGAATTGAATTTCACTAAAGTAAGAAACAAAACAAATCTCCACAATATTAGGTCACTGAGAATCAATCAGGATGCCTTTATTAGACATGTGTGAACTCGTCTCTGTTGTGTCTTACTCCATTCGTGAGACTCCTCCTTGTGTCACCATGCAGAAGAACCCCGTATTCGCAACCCTGCACTGCAGCCCCCTGCCCACCATCCGACCCCCAAGCCCCTGAGGCAGAAGGTGCTCCCTGTGGGATCTGCTGCTGCGCACCCCACACCCCTGGCACATGGAGCTGCTGCCACAGGGGGCAGGCAGGGACTGTGCTGCTGAGAAAGCCTGTCTTTGGAGATGCTCTGCTAGAAAGTATGTCACTACGCTCTGTGTCTTGATGTATATATGTGATACACATGATACTAGTCATTATCATATGCATGCGTGATGAATATTTCATCAGCATATTCATAACTGTCTGAGGATACACGGTTGGGTTTTTTTCCTCTTTCAAAATTATTTGTTCTAAATATTTTTAAGCAAATATATCTGATTACATTTGTCCTTTTTCTTAACCTAAAAATGCAGTCTGGTGGTGGTGCTTTGGCAGAAAAAAGGTTTGTAAAAATATGAAGATATTTCCAGCCAATTAAAGGAGGACATTTGCTTAACTAAAACCAAACTTCCTTGCAACATTTCTTTCAGATACAGAATGATCTTTTCAGAGTCATTGAGTTTTACAAAGCCAGAAATTTGAATTCAACCTCTATAACAATACATTTACTGTAGTGGCATATTAAAAGTCAGCCTTTTACTCTAATTTCAATATTGTGTACTACTCTGTTGGCCCCTGTGGGTGAACAACATATGAATCTCCACAGTTTCATAACTGCCTTCATTTTACCAGAGCAAAACAAAGTCTGTTCAAATGCTCTGGTGCTCTGATTTAATGACATAGAGAGTGCTGCATATTATCAGAACTTTGAGTATGTTTCAAGCTGATCTAGGTGCACTCCAAAAATTCTGTTTCATCCTTCTTGTACAACAGTTCAAATATATTATTAAAAGCTAAGTGGCCTACATTTCTGTTCAGATTCATTGCTTGCTAATTCTTCCACTTCACTGCTTCACTTGCAAAGCTGAAGGACATCCATGTCTAAATAGAATATGCAGTGATGAACCCAAGTGGTTGCTTTTAAAAGATTCTTTCCTTTATATGTACGACAGCCTGGAGAAGGGCTATGCCATTCAGCCATTTTTATGCTTACTGAGCAGTATGTTGTTACAAAAGCACTAGTGAGAAGACTACATCGCTTTTTGCAGCCATGCCTCTTGCTGCTTTAGGATATCGGCAGTGTAGTTGGGTTGTCTCAGTCCCTGGATGAATTATTCAGGCTCTTGACATCAGAGGTTTCTGCTAGCGGATTGGTTGGTGCTTGGATAATAAAATCTTTCCATAGGAAAACAGTGGAGAAGGATGATGGCAGTGAGACCAGCAGAACTGCTCCTTCCAATACAGCTGGCTTTGCCTGGCTGTTGCATCTCTGCAAGAATATATAAAGATGTTTTTAAGGTTTGGCTTCATGTGAATTCTCTGATAAGAGCAGGTGGAGGGATTCGTGTAAGAGGCCACAATTTCCAGTGAAGGAAAAAAAAAAAATAAAAAATCAGATTGTTCTTGAAAAATTGCTTCTGGCTGTATTCTAACGAAACGCTGCAGACTACACGAGACAGGAGTAGCAGCAGCAGCAGCAGCAGCGCTTATGGCTCGCTACAAAGGTGCTGGTGGCAGAAATGTTACGTCGCTAAATCTGCTTCCTGGGTTCTTTCAGTACCGGCAGGGTAAGTGGTGCAAACGAGGAGCTGATAGTCCTTGTAAGCGGGGAGAGCCTAAGAAACCGTATGACGCACGGGTCTTTGTGAGCACAGGTAAACAGTACCTCTGCGGAGAATTCATATCAGTTCGATGAATTTCCAGGGAAATTTGTAAAAAGCATGTTTATTGTGGAATTTGTAAAAATCAATGCACTACTCGCGTTATGTTCAGACATAGGTTTTATAGTAGTAAGATCTTTTCATTTTAAGCCTATGCAAAATAAATGCTAGAAAAATATGAAACTATTATTAATAGTTGCTGTTGGTTCATAAAGAATATATTGCTTACATATATTTCCTTGAAACAGATTATTTTGAAAGGCTATTTCTGCTGTTTGTTGATACTACTGAAAATGAGTATGTCTTCTGTTGGTAAACATTTAGAAACCAGGATCTGGTTCTCTGATTTCCAGTTGTTGTTAGAAGGCTGCTTCTTAAATCAGCAGGATGCACTGGAACTACAAATTAGGGAATCATTTTCACTCATTTCATTGATCAGAAGTTTGGCTTCTAAGGGCCCGGTTCTTTTCTTTTGGCATGCTGTTGTTGTATCGGGGTTGCTGGGGAATTTTAAGTTACAGAGGTCTGAATGAAGCCAGAGTTGGACCGATTCTGTGCAGGCTCACTCTCCGTCCCCACACCTACTCACACACAACCCAATTTAAGTGTGCAAGTACTTCCATTGCAATTAATTGGGCTACCTCTGTGTGTAACTGCTCATCAGAGCAGAGGTGACATTTGCTGTATGGCACGAGGGAAACATCTTTTTCATGGTTAGGAACTATAGAGTGAGAGGTCTGTTTTCCAGAATGTAGAAACAATTAGCATGTATAAAAACACCCATTGCCAAAAATAGTCAGTATTGAGTGAAGCGCAATGCTGTATTTTGAGTGATATTTTTCATAGCTTGCCTGTCAGTGCGACAAGTAGATTCTGAGAATGTAATGAATGTTTTTAATATGATCTAAGACAGCCTACCAATGAAATCAAAGAAAAGGAAAATAAAGAATGCAAAATTATTTTCTTCCGCATAAAGTGTGCTAATGTAGCAACAGGTGCTGGAAGTATACGTATCTTTTTTCCTCTGGTATCTATTGTATGTGAGATATCATTTATACGTAAAGAAAACATCCCTGAGTCATAATGCATGAACACTTTTTGGGAGCTTGTGTGTGGTGAGGGGGCCGTTGTTGTCCCACTTAAGGTTTTGGCTGATGAATTTTGTGCGGTGATTTGTACCTTTAGGCACTCTCATTGTGGAGCAGCATTGCATGAGTGTAAATCAGGAAGCTTATTATTAGTAGTGCATCAAACTTAGTAGTTATTTGTTCCAGGACCTTAAAGGGGATTAAAGAATATTCCCCTTTTAATTTTACAGATGCAAAAGAGATCAAATCACTATTCAGTGTTACACAAGTCAGTAGCAAAGGCAGTAACTAAAATTAGATTTGCCGTGTGTATGTTTTGGAACATGCATGTGTTCTCACAAAAAATAATTATTTAACAGTATTTTTATTTATTTTGTAGGGGAATGAAGGCTCATTCAGAGCTGATGATGGTAATAAAATGATTTGTTTCTCAGTAAAATGGGCATTTCCTTTTGAAAGAAAAATCTCCAACATAAAAACTTGAATGCCCCTATTGTGAAATTATTCCATGTGTCAAACCTGATTCCCCACAAGGAAGGAGCAGGACTTCGTGGATTGGTTATGGCACGGTGATTTTCTTCTCTCCGCAGCCACGACCCTGGCTGCTGAAGTTGGAGGAGCTCATTAAGGAGCTATTTTTGTCCATGCAGCTGGCAACAGGGTCCCTGAGGGACTATCTGAAAATCAGTGAAATTCACTATAAATCAGACAAGTGCTTCAAGACAGGACTAAGGGAGGTAGTAAGTAGCAGTACGGAAACTGCCTGAACTAGCTGATGGCTCCTCCTCAGCAGGATCTTCCAGAGGACAAATAAGCTTGCTGATACAATTTCGAATCTTTAATTCAACATCCTGAACATCTTCAAATAGACATGCTAAGAGCATATTTTTCTAAGTCCCTACTTGACTTTCTACATAACTGTCAGAGGCATGGATTCTAGTTAAAAAGTACAGAGAAGTTATAGGTGCTCAGACCTTGGGTAAATATAATATGGACTTAGATGTCAAATTTATCTTGGCATTCAGATTTGAAATAGTGTCTTACTTGTAATTTACTTGTTAAGACGTGAACTTTGCTGTGAAACTCTTCAAATAGTCAAATGTCAGAGCATTATTATAAGAATATGAAGTATTTATCGATAGTTACAGGTAAAATTACTGTCTCAAGAAAATATAGTGACATTTCTGGCAAATACAGAATGCATTTGTTGTCAACAGGGAATACTATTCTTCCATCTTGTGAATCCAAAAGTATTCAGCAATGTCTAATCAAATGGATTTCCTTTTTTTCTCAGATGAGCAAGAGTCAGTGCAGAAAAGGACTTTCACAAAATGGATCAATACTCATCTGGCTAAGGTAATATATGGCTTTGATTTTATTTTATTTTTTTTTTTAGATCAAACCTTTTTATCCATGCCTATACAGGCCCTGGAGTATAGAATATGTCAGATTTGTCTGATCAGAGTGGCATAAACGTAAAAATGCCCATTATCTGTACACCATAGAGGATGAATCTGTTTCAGCATAATAGCGCTCAGCTGCAGCATTGTGAGTGCTGTCTACAGGCAACCACCCAGCTCCTTTGGCCAAAACCAAAAGGTAGCGCAGTAGCTTCTATTTCAGCCAGACAAAATATTTGGAACTGCTTTCCGTCAAACAGAAATATTAACCTTATTACATACAGTGTATTTGAAAAAAACTTGAGTCAGTTGTGTAGTTTCATAGAGGCATCCTGAACTGGTTACAAACACAAATAGTGCTTCCTCAATCCAGTGCCAAATGAATTATCTGATGCATCTTGGGATTTGTCATGAAACTATTGTTGCTTCTTCTTAGCACGACCTAAAACTCCTTTTTTTTCTGGATTTAGCATCATAAAGACAGTGATTTAGACACAATTTTAATAGTACTAAGCTACAACTGATACCTACTTTATCTGACAACATAAGCAGGGAGATTTAATTTGGCATTTCCCAGGGTTTTCAAACAGCACAGTTTTAACCATAGTTATCAATTAATCCAGCAAATTAAAATATTTAAACACCAGAGGTGCTCTTTGAAATGCATATTTTAAATCATGAAGATTAATGAACTTGAAAATTGAGCAAGGAATAGCTGCAAGAGCACGGCTTTAACTGACTAATCCTTGGGAAGAGACAAAGTTGCAGTGGCAGCTCAATTAAAAGATTTTGCTCTGGATTGAGAGTTGTGAACTCTACCTTTACTGTACTTGTGAGGCCTCAGGTAGACCTTTTCACTTGTGTGATCTAGGCATATATTTCTTTAATGGATCTGATATCATAAAGGCTGATCAAATACTTACATTGAAACCAAACCCTTAACTAGCCACAGCCCTCACTTTTTAGCTACTTGAGCTGTCCTGGAAAATGCAGGTGTTGCAGTTTAGGCCCAGTTGGGTGATGACAAGATGACGGGTGTTCTCCCCCATCTCTCACTCCAAGGAGAGGAAGAAGAGAGAGAGAAAGATTTATTAATTTAGGAAAAAAATAAACTATTTTAATGAAATATTAATAATATGAATGAAATATTAATAATAAAATAAAAAAAGGAAATAATGAAAAAGATACAATATACACAAAACTGTATCATGTTCCCAGGGGGATGTCACTGTCCACTCCTCCCCACAGGTGCAACCCCTCCACGGGGTAAACAACCAAGTCAGGTATCCTGATTGCCACAGCAACAAGTATAAGCAAGAGCCTCTCTCACTGAGCGGGCCCTTGCCTACAAACAGGACAGTAGGTCTGTATTAATTCACCCTTTAATAGGGAAGTTGTTTCTATGATACTTTTACTGATGTCAGTCAGCAAGTTCTCCTCACTTCCTGAGCTAGATGTATAGATTAGCTGTCTTTCCTTCCTAGTTATGCTGTTGTGCTGCCACATGAGAAGCAGTGTTTATAGATTACAGAGATAATCGACCCAAGAGGAGTGACCCATGCCATTCAAATTGTTAAGTTTTTTTTAAGCTTGAGCTTTTCAATCTTTGTTAGACATCTTTTTAGAAAGTGTGGAAAAGTATTTTCTGCATTCAGGCTGATGGGTCTGTGAAATGCACAGGGCTCCCCTTGTGCTCGTGTTCTGAATTGGATTGGATCACAAATTCGATACTTGGGTTACTTGATTCTTGTAAAAGACCATTACGGGTTTTATTATTTCAAAAGAAGTTGGAAAGCTATAACATTTCCATTGTCTGGAGTCCTTTGAAATGGGATAAAGAAAAATCCTGGAAGGAGACCCACTTTTAGGCAGCATTGTCTGCATTCTGCTCTTGTCTTTGACCCCAGTGAAACACGGAGCACCTGCTAAAATGGTACCTAGCGAGGGACACCGTGAAGCGCTAGCCTCACACTGCGCATGCATACTTCTGCATATGGACCTGTGTCTGTTCAAGCCAGGGAAGTTACACTGGGGTTAAATAACATGGAAGGAGATGTCGGACCGGGCTGGGTGCAGGTGTTGAGGTGCTGGTGGCCCATGCAGGAGCAGATTCATCCTGAAGGACTGTATCCTGTGGGCAGGATCCCCTGCTGGAGCAGGCGGAAGGTGTGAGGATGAAGGAGCGGCAGAGAGGAGCTGTTACAGACTGGCCTCAGGCCCCATTCCCGATCCCTCTGCGGCAATGTGGAGGAGCCGAGAGTGAAGGAGTGAAGTTGGGCCTGAGGGAAAAAAGAAGTAGGTGGGGGGCAGGTGTTTTCTTACCACCCAAAACTATTTAAATTGGAAATGAGTTCATTTTCCCTAAGTAGGGCGTGTTTTACTTGTGGTGGTAATTGGTAAGTGGTTTCCCTGTCTTTATCTCAACCTACAAGCCTCTTCACCTTGTTTTCTCCCCCTGTCCTGTTGAGGGTGGGGAGTTGAGAGTATAGCTCAACCCACCACAAGGATGCATAAGTCATACTCACATAATTATAGGTGAACTTAATTACTTTTTTCAAAGGCATAGCCTTTTTCTGCTCCGTACTTTGTGCGTGCGTGTGTGTAATCCAAAATGCAATCCAGAGTTACTGTGCTGAATTTGACTCATACACAGGTTTCAAAATTAACAGTAACTTCCCGTCAAATTGGCTCTCTGCTTCTTGGCTACTCTTGTAACATTTTGGATTTCTTTCAATTTTTGGAAGAAGGTTTAATAGGTTCCAGTTTTACTAGTCTAGTAAAATTATTAATGTAAAAATAATAATAGGAGGAAATAAGAAAAAAGCTAAGACTTGTAACTGAAGTCTCTGTAACTCTAATGCCATCTGGAGAAATATTCCATTATGAATAAGTTTGAATGTTTTTGAAAAAGTGCTGGTGAGTAACTGCATGAAACCTCAAACCTAGGGGAAATCAATGTTTTTTAAGCTACGATTGATGGAGTTTCACTGTAGCAATTTGAAAGATGGGTTTACTGATGACAAAGGAAAGGAAACTTTACTAAGGTAGAGTTTTCATCCTTATACTGTGTTGGTGGAGAAGGGAAAAGGAGCATTAAAAAAAGAGCCGTTTCTGACACTGAAGGGTAGTGAAGAAACGGAAATTCAGAACTGGTTTGATTGTGTTGGTAGAACTGACAACAGTTAATAATTTTAAAATATAAAACAGGATGTGATATTTTGTCAGTTTGCGATGACTGAAAGATTATTCACTACTAATCTTTAAATTCTTAGTGTATGCTTTTGTTCTAAAAAGTCATGGACTAATTGAAAGAGAAACTAATTCAATAACTAAATTAAGTCCATCAAGAAGATTTAGAAAATTGGGTTTGGCTTTTTAACTGTAGAGTTAAGAAAGGGTTTGAGAATATGGATACAAATAAATAAGAATGAACAAAACAGGTAAATTAAATGAGAGTACGGGTGAATTGAACTTTATGAACGGCAGCTGGAGGGAGGTATGAATTTTTTATTCTCTCTTGCTCTTACGGTAGAATGCTACTTTTTTAAAATTATGTTTCCTAATTCAAAGGTATATCTTTCACAAGCAGAAGGTAGATAAAAGACTTAACTAATTATAGGACACCTCAAAGAACTATGGAGGTATAGCAGCCCTAGCACAGACTGTGCCCTCACCCACAGGGGATGAGCACAGAGAGAAGAGCCGCAAGTATGATAACTAGTAGGTAGTATGATACAACTTCATTTTGGGTCAGCCATTAGCAGTATGCTGCATCTGTCTCTCTGCTGTCTGTCTTCCTAACACGAGCTGAATCTGTTCTGAATCTGTGATTCTGACTCTGGAGTCCGGTGAGACTCAGCAACTGGAAATCACCTCTCTTCTCTGACACCCACTTGCAGAAATTGGGTCACAGTCTACCAAATGAATGTGATCTATCTTCTGGCCATCCAGGGTAATTTTTGTGCATCTGTGCAGTTCTACTAATGATAAATGAGATATACATGTATAACAGCACAAGAAGTTTTCTATTACATGTTATGTATTCATATTTTTCTAAGGTTTTAGAACTGGACCTCCCTCATCTCAGTCTCAGCCTTCGAAGATATAGACATAATTCGAGTGCGCTTCTGAGTATCTTTTGAGGCATCTTTTCAAAGTCTAAGTTTAAAAATACAGAACAGCGTTACACCAAAGATGTCAAAAAGGAGACATTACATCCATTCAGAACAGCAATTACTTAAATGTTTTTCATTTCACTGCCTTTGCTGATTTTTTAAATAGTGGATTAGATGAATACAGAAGATGAAAAACAAGCCTCTTTGTAAAACAACAGAGGCATACGTCTTTTATTGCCTTTGTTATCTTCGGTGAAAGTGTTGGAAACAGTAGTTTCAAAGCTTTGGAACACAAACTGCAAATTGGTTTCACCCTATCAAATAACATCTTTGTTCCCAAGTGCAGGAATAACTGCAGTACTTGTATTCACAAAATATTGCTGTAAACCCACCAATTAGAGTGAACAACAAATACGTACTGAAAGAAATTATTATTCATTTTGTATTTCCATTAAATGAATGCACACATCAACAAAAAAAAAGCAGAGGATGGATATAAAATAAAAATAAAACTGAGAATGGATAAACATTTTTAAATTATTCTTATGCAATGGGTTCATAATGCTAAATGAAACCTGGGCGTTAAAACTTAAATTCATATTTTCAAAATTATGAAATGATATATTTTATAGCAAAGAAAGGAAGAAAAATAAATGGCTATATCAAGGTTTACAGTGCTCACACCCAGTGCTGTCAGCAATGGTAGTTTGTTCTTAAAATGTAACTTGGGCTTCATACAAGAAACTCACCAATTTTCATCAATGAACTAAGTAATTCTGTGTCTTTTTGTCTTTGTCAAATGAGAGAACAGAGGCACCCAGTATCTTACTCACTGACACAGGAAAAAATTAAGCTAATATCCATCTTGATTGCATGATGAGGAAAATCTGACTGGGAGTTTTCTTTGCTTACAGTCACTGTATGTTTTCACTAGTATTGCACATAATCTCTAAAGTTAAACAGTGAAAGCTAAATTAATTTCTCTGACAAAACAAATAATGCAAAACTTAGGGCTGAGTCCCTCAGACTTTATTCATAAAAATAGGCATTAACAGCAAGGAACACGAAAACCTGTGTGCTTAAGGATTTAGGAATTAAATTGGGGTGGAGGAGTGAGACAGCTATTACAGAGTAATCGAAATGTCACATTCTCCTTCCTGTTCCTGCATGTGTTTCTCTGCAGAGACAAACTCAATAGTTACACAGATTTGTTCTTGTTTGTGGACAGGTTTTGACACATTTTTTCAGCAGTTTTTGAAATATCATTTGAAAATTAATGTAGCAAAGGTAGTTTCCAATGTTTGCATTGACATCAATTATGATGCAGTTACTGATGTTCGTATACTATAATTTATTCATCAGAGGAATTAAGTACAGGGTGTGAGGAAAAGATTCCTGTAACAAAGATGCAAATGGGAAATGATATGAAAGAAAAAGTGGTGGAATAGAAGAATGAAGCTTGCCAAATATACGTTGGTTCCATATCTGAGGTTTGGATTTTACAAAACTGATTTTACTGTGTCAGAGGAGGAATGTCAAGAGATTGCAGGTCTGTTATGAATCTCTTTCTTTGAGCCTTGTCAATCAAACACTTCCCATATGTACTGATGTTCAGTTCTTTAAATCATTCAGAATATTTCCTGAAAGCTACAGCAAATTAGCTAAGTTTGTAAGATCAACAAGTTTGTGCAAAGCATTTCTTCATCAGTTCCCATTTGTGATCAGTTCTAAATACAGTACTTTAAATAAATATTTAATATGGAAAAAATCTGGTTCATTAACCTTTAAGATTCATTCCCACTTAATTCATATTCCTCCTACAGAGCACATGAATTTACTTGTACTGAGTGAGCCTCCCTCTTTGTGACATGACTGTTCCTAAATGTCACTGTCACTATAAACTACACTACTGTGATTGCATGTACAGCAATAAATGAGTGTTTAACAGAATGCATGCAATTCAGTAGGTAACGTATCATTAGTATTATTTTGATAATTTGTTTCCTTGAAGACACTAACAAAAAAGCCAAAATCAAATACTAAGGCATCTGAAACCCTAGTGTAGATTGGACAAGTTGTAGATTTAATGTCTGATTTTTCATCAAAGTATATTCCGAGTTCCCGAAAAACATTTTGTTCAAGAAGTTTATAAATATCAGTTTTTCTTTAATATTATAGGATTTTGAAAGGTTACTTCATGTACTTTTTAAATGTTCTTTTTTTCTGGTTTAAAAATGACTTCATTAAATTGTTTGCACAGGCTTTCCAACATTCAAAATATAGTGTATTAGGATGAGTGCGGTTTATTGCACTGCTAGAGTTATACATTTACATGCAAAAAGCCAAAACCTGGAGTACATTCAATGTTTTCAAGATTACAAAATTTTAAGTTAGTATTCTTTCACTGCTTTTACTGGTTTACAGCTAGTATTTGGCAGTGCATTAAGGCAACTAAGTGATTAGGTATTAAGTCCTGTGGAGTCTCTAGAATAAAAAATATTCAATGGATTTTAACTGAATATAGCTTTTAAAAAAACCCCGCAACTTTCTTCTCTGGAGGCTAATAAGTAAGCAGTGTACAGCTTCAGTTTCTCCTTTTGTTTCGTTTGACATTGTAAATAGCTACTCCTTGGCTGCATATATCTATTCCAACAGAAGATGTTCTGTTAGTAGAGGACCTGTCTGGAAAAACAGTCATCTGGTGTGATGGTCCATATATGATAAATAAGGGTGTATGAATTTCTCAGTATCAGCTAGTGTATGTATATCCTCCTGAATTATATCAGCATGGGGAATAAGATTGGTATCTGTGGAATCCTTATGTAAAAGAAGAATCTGTACTATATATGCCACTAAAAATATAATTCATTCCATACTTCTGAGAGAGGCTGGAGTCATAATAATAAGGTAAATTCTATGCTATCTGCCCAGAGTAGTAAAAAAAATTAAAAAGTGATTTATGAAACACAATAAGGGTCCTACCTACTTGGAATAAGGTGTTGACATCTTCAGGGCAGTGAAAAACATTATATTATAAAGCATATTATGCAGAACATTTTTGTCAGTCTGTATAATTAACAAATTTTCCATATTAGAGGAGTCTCATACTGGAGATCTTGTGGCACAGCTGTTGTACCTGCCTTCTGTTCCTGTTTTATTGGCGTTAAGGTACACGGTGTGTACCTAAAACTGGCAGTGTTTGTAATTATGCAACCTTCCAGCAACAAAAAGTGCATTTCAGCCTGCTGATTTATGGACAATTGTTGTGATTCTCACACCTCATAGCAGCCCGTGTTATCAGCGTTGGTGGAAGTCATTTGACGGTTTCTTTGCTGCCTCTGCAATGCTTTCTCATACTTCACCTAGTTTTCCCCAAACCAGTATTTGATTCATGGCAAAAGGAAAGTACTGTAGGTGTTGATTTACTTGGATGATGTCTTCAGGGATACTTCACGACCTTACCATAGTACCACAGCTCAGTTAGGGTGCAACTCTAGGTTTTGTAATTACTGTCGGTGAGGAGCCAGCAGTGAAGGTTGTGGTTCAGAGCAAGAGCTTGACATGGGCGTTTAGAGGTTATATCTATAGTGGGAAGCTGTGGTCTGTGGAAACCAGAGGTGCTTCCCAGATTTGGTTTGTGTATGAATTCCAGATGACTTTTGATTTTGTGTTGGGATGAGGCAAATTCTGACCTGTACACTGATTTGAGAGTAAGGATACCAAACTGCTCAAGTTTGAATGGAGCTGTGTTGTGCTCAAACAGGTCATCTGACAGGCAAGTTACGGGCACCAGGGTTATGGGACACTGTAATTCTCACTTACCTTCAATCTAAATGTATCCTAAATTGCCCTCTATAAGAACCTGTCTCTCTTCATTACTGTACAGTGAGCTTCAAGAGACAAACCTTACTACTCTGGGACATTTAGATAGGTGGTGAGATTTTTGAGGCCTTCACCTCCCGTTGGATTAGGATGTCAGCTGCTGTAATCCTCTTGTCTTTATTGCTGAATTATTTTAGCACAAAATTTTTGTGTATTATATCATGTGGTAATACAGATAAAACCAAAGCTGCTCCAAACTTCAAACAAGAAATGATAATACGGAAGGTGAGGAAAATTAATTGCATTTATGTCAACTGCCTGTGATGCAAGACTGGGACAAATTAATCTCCGGTGACTTCTTTGGTCCATTGATTTCTTTGGTGTTATATTAAGGAAGAACAAGATCCATTATCTATTTGATTGCTGGCAAGTAAAAAAAAATATCTGTGATTAAATATACCCCCATAATTAGGTACTGCTTATTTTATATACATGAGAAAATAGACTCTTTTATTATTGTGGCTATTAGAGCATGTCGAATCTCAGATGAAGTCTGCTTCAGTAGAGGAGTTACGTTTCTACTTTATGCCAAAATTATGTCTCATTGAAATACCAGTCATCCAAGCTGAATAATGAAGGCAACATGTTTTGATTTTGGGAACTAGAAACCTTTGCTTTCTCCTGATGCGTCATAGCATTTTTACCTTTTCAAGAGCAGCATTTTATTTGTTAGGTTCATCTTTTCATATCTGTGTTTCTACAGAACAAAAGTAATAGATCAAGTTGCTGTACAAGCATCTTTTTTTCAGAAGTACCCCAAAAGTAAATTATTAAACTTGAATCTATTGCAAGAATTTTGTAGTTTGATTGTCATTTCAGTGAATTAACAGGTATGAATATTACTATTATGTTAATTAGCAAGTATATGAACGCTGACAAGCTCATAAAAGCTTGAGGATATTTATTTAATTTATTTCAGCTGAACCAAGTTTAAATTTGTTTCTAAGAGAGGTTTTGTGATCGTTAAAGTACTGACCAGCTGAGAGCTATGGTTCCACAAGCTGGGATGTGTTTAAGAAGACAGAGTTTAATGATGTGACCTTGTTATTCAAAATTCCTAAAACATCATCTGTTTATATATTTTTCAGGATTATTGCTGTTACATTTGTGAATGTAAAGACATATGCTAAGCAATTTATCTTAAGTAGAAGCTGACATGGTGCTAACAGCACTAGAAGCCTGCAAGGCCTGGGGGAGAGGAGAGAAAATACAGCAACTTAGTGTAACAACTGTCAGCTGTGAGAGAGCAGCAGCGTTGCTCAATCAGCCACTCTGCTTTGGGGATCTTTCATTCATACAGCTCCTTGTTTTGCCTGGACTGAGAGTGAAATTTTTGTGACATACATAGCACTAGGCACAATATGCTGGTAGGTTGAAATGTGACTGTAATAGTACATCTGTAAGTTGTTTGTATTTTATAGGCTCACAAGCAGTTGTTGGTTTAGGGGGCGGGGGCTTTTTCCGTTGTATGTGGAAAGCATCTTGTGTTACAGTCCTACGCTAGAAATAGTTAAACAATATAGTGGCAAAACAATGGTTAAATGAAACATTGATATTAAACACTACAAAATGTAAAGAAGGGGACCAGCCACTCTTTTTGCTTCTATTTGAAAGGAAATGAGATAGGATGTAATGCCAGTGGGCCTTTATAATATCTGAAGTCTTCTCCCTTTCAGCGCAATCCTCCCATTCTGGTGAATGATCTCTTTGAAGATATCAAAGATGGGGTAATGCTAATTGCCCTTTTGGAGGTTCTTTCAGGGCAGAAGCTGGTAAGAACTTCCTTCCTTCTGAATATACATGATAGTTGCATAACTTCTCTAGCATGTAGTTTTCTAATATATTTCTATATTTGAATACTGTAAAAAAAATGACTGCTACATAGCAAAATAAGTTTATTCATAGAGTGGACTATCTGAGTAGAAACCCCCCAAAAAGATTATTACTGATTACGTCCTTGATTTTATATTTTCTATTAATTTTTTTCTTATTAGTTCATAAAAATTGCTTATTTGTATTAGTCTTTGCAGTTCATATGGGTGTTACTACTATGAAACAAACAAGGTCTAGACTGCAAGCTGTTTCTATACATCTTGAAGAAATGGTAGTGTTTTTCCTGTTAAATTTGCATCTTTCTCTCTGAAATAAAAAATAGGTGAGCCCCTCAAATTTCATGGGGGTTTTATATCCATTTAAATTGAGAACTGCTCTGCTGCTGTAAAGAACCTTACCTGATGCCAAAAGGCCTTTTCACAGCCAAGGTGTGTATGGAGACCGTGGTGCATACGGGGCAAATAAGCTGTCCCTTGGGAGCCAGGCTAGTTTTGGCCATGTGATGCAGGAGAAAAGCAAAATGGTTTTAGGCCAAGGGTTCTCACTTTTTCCAAACCAGCTCACGGATCGGGTGGCAACATCTGAAATAGTAGAGCAAGAGTCCATCATTTGGCTTGCTCTAGGGTTCAGACATTACCGGTTCCCTCACGTGCAGGCAATTTGGAAGTGCCACACTTTTGCCCCTTTTGCATATTTCATGTCTGTTTTGATTGCAGGTGATACCCAAGATTAGGTAGTAATTCAGACTGGAAGAGTGATTTTACTATAAAATGGGGAAAAAGTTATACTTTCAAGTGTGTTTCTGCTCTGTTGAAATATACCCGTTTCTGTTCTTCTGAGACAGAAAGTCTCCCTCTTGTGGCAAAACAGGAGTAGTAAGGAAAAGAATTTTAATGATGGCACCTGTTACAATGAACGTCATTGGATTTTATTCTGCCTACGTTAATTAGTGAAAGATGAGAACCGGAATAATCTCTGGTTAATTTAAAGATCATATATAGCAGAATATGATATTCTTTAGTAACTGCAAGAGGAATTTCAGAATCTGTACCTGGCCTTTGTTAAATCCATTTTTAACTTTATGGAGACAAATTTAAATGATAGTAGTTGTATATTTGCATTTCAATGTAAGATTCAGTAGGGAATTTAATTCCACTGTAGAGTAGTAGAAACCTAAGACATGTTCTTGATTTAATTAAAAGAATTCTGTCCTTTTTAGCCTACATGTCTGAAGTTCAGCAAAATTCATTGTTCAGTGAGGGTTTGTGGCAGTTGGCTTTTTCCATCACCAATAAAGAATAAGAGAGAATGGATAAAAATCCTCTAGGTAGAATGTCTCCACTGCAGACAGATTTTTAAAAATAACAACCACCTTGACTTCTCCTTTGCAGGCAAAAATATTTTACTGAGACTATGTTACTTTCTCTCAAATACATATATATACGTGTGTGTGTATAAAAATAGTAGTAGTTTATTTTAGATAAGAAAAAAAGTTCTCTGATGATGTTTACAGGCTGAAGCTGACAGCTTGCATCCTGAGGTTATTAAGACATATATAACTTTTTTATAACAGAAGTATCACATTTATGTCCCCTATATCTCTCAGTCCTCCCTTTTGGTATATGCAAAGATACAATTCAGCTGTTCCAAGGAACATTTTTATGTGTAAATCAGACTATGGTAGGTACATAGGCATCTGTAATAATCTGGAACTTCATTTTTTTGCAGCAAATTGTCATAAATCTAATTGGAGTTTACACTGTTCTTTCTCTTTAAGCCTTGTGAACAAGGACGTCATCTGAAGAGAATTCACTGGGTTGCCAACATTGGCACAGCTCTTAAGTTTCTAGAAGGAAGACGGGTAGGTTTGGTAGCACTTAGTGACCTGGTTTTCCTTGATTATTTTTTTTCCTTCTTTTTTTCTTTATTTCCTTAAATGTATGATTTGGATCCAATTACCTGTTCTTATTCTCCAAAATTTGAGCTATGTATGCGGTCTTCAGTAATGTATAGGGTAAAACTTTTGTTTGGGTTTTTTTTTGGTTTTTTGTTTGTTTGTTTGGGTTTTTTTTATTTAGAATCACCTTGAATGATCTTGTTCCTTTTTCTGTTTTTATGTACTCTTCAGCTCCTCATGTTCCCTATCTTCCTGTTGCTGATCTCAGCAAAGAACAATGATCTTCAACTCAGTGCAGGCATTCATTTATAATTAAAAGAATATAGATTTATGGACTTCACTAAGTTGTACATGCAAAATGCTACTCCCTGGAAGTACATATATGAAAATTTAGAACAGTGTGAACCCTTATTAGCCTGGCAGGACTTCAGACTAATTCCTGGATTGGTTCTGGTAATATCAGTGCTGTGGCCATATTGGAAATTAAACAGAATATTTTATAAATTTAACAGAAGACAGAAAACCTAAAAGCGCAATGTGATCTGAGTACAAATATAAAATAAAAGCAATCTACTTCTACCCTTTTTCCTGGCTTTTCTCTCTCTGTATTGTAATGATTTGTATTTGGTTTTTTTATTAAACTGAAGATATTTTGTTCTTCTAATTTCTGCAAGTTAGTTATATTTTTATCAATGCAGGTGTAACACCTGATGAATTTTATGTCTACAGTACCGTACACCAGGAGCTGGGTTTTGGCATTCTTTCCTTCTCTTTAACC
>JAOXNO010000024.1:54850669-54931945 GCA_028565335.1 Limnodromus scolopaceus | reverse complement strand
GTTTGTTAATATAAACCATATCATATGGATCCTGCCAGTGGAGGCCTAGATACAGAGAGAGCCGCTTTCTGGTGAGACCTGTATAACCTAAGACAAGGCTGGGGTGGCGAGCAAAAGCCATGCTTCCCTAGTTTAATGTCCAATGTAGTGCTGACAACTTAGAATGACCCAGCTGAGATCCCAGAAATAATACAGTGGTGCAGCTAGATAACTGACCCTGCCGAGGATCAAGATAGATTGCCAGAAACAGAGCACTGTATTTTTGCTTATGATAGCTGAATATTTTTATCTGGACTTAGTTATTTGTGTATTTGCTTTGTATCAATATATCAGATTTTCTTCTAGAGGGAGTTGGAAATATGCAGTGTGTCAGGTAGATCGGTGTGCATTAGCAGGTGGTCTCTAGCCTGAATCCAGCCTTAAGGATTTATCTATCCAGCCTGTAACCCTTTTACTCCCAGAGGGGGCAGTGATGCTGTTCAGACCAGAAATGCCTCCTCAGCAGCTGGGTGCAGTCCCTGGTCTGCACTCAAAGGTGAAGGAAGGGATGGGTGGCCGTGTTCAGTGCTTTGGGGAGTGCCAATAGGATCTTCTTCCTCCATGGGCTCTCCCATAAGTAAAGGTTATTACAGGTATTAATCAACTTCCTATTTTCACTGTCCAGACAGACTTCTGCAACAGATTAGCAGATAGCATTTGGGACCAACCTGTTTATTTCGATGCAAATCTTTTGATCTGTAATGCATATCAGAAAAGACTCACTTTCTAGAAAAAGAAAAGCTTTTGTTAGAATTGATCCAGCTGAGAGAATGAGATTCTTGTTATATTTTTCTTTAGGTACATAATAGAAAATTTTCCTTATTGACTGGTAGAGAGGCAAGCAATGTCAATTTTTCCAGAGTGTTGTCAGGTTTCTTGGAGATGATTGGAAATAAAACCTGTGGGGATTTCTCCTCCACCTCCTCCCAAGAAGCCTGTGGAGTTTTAATTTTGTAAAAAGCTTTGCTGCCCTGAACAACAATTTTTTGTTTGCTCTTGACATTATCTAGTGGCTTTCCAGCTGCTGCTTCAGGGAACTACAGTCTTGTATTTCTGTTTGGGGGAGACAAATGAGGTCACCTAAAGTAATTTTCCTGCTTTTCTTTGACCTTTGTCTATGAACCTGCTTGCAGTACACGAGCACTTTAGCAGCTTTTCGTATTTATATCATGATTCATGGCAGACTCTTAGTTTTGCTGAGGAAAGAAGTATTAACATATTTCCTAATTTTCCAATACTGCCTGGTTTATTCCATTTCCTTGAGCATTATCTACCTGTTAATTTCTTTATGATGTACTCGTTATCTCCTCCTTTACTGCCTTTTATTTGATGAGCTTATTTTAGGGTGATACTTTATTCAGACTATAGATTAGCATTTGGAGTTGAGCATCATGGAATCTCTTCCTGTTTCTGTTAATAAACTGCATGTGACCTTGGACAACTATTTTTTCCAACTCTTTTCTTATTTAAAAATATCTATAATCAGGTTTGTCTTGCAAAGGAGCTTTAATCAGTGGTGGTAATGTCCTTTCCAAAAAAAGGCTCTCTACTGGAAAACAGTGGCATTCTTTTTTCTCTTATCTTTCTTTTACATTTTCACACCCCTCCTTTTCCTTTTCTTATTTATTCTTAAACTCACTTTTATCTTTCCATTACAAATCTATTAGAATTATAACAAGAAACTCCTGCATAATTTAAAATCTGTTACGGAGTATTTAATTTGTTTTCCTTATTGAGTTGTAAAATGTGCCTAAAATGTGCTTTCTTTGCATTATAAAATTAAATTAATCCATTTGCCTAATAGTTAAGAATTTAAAACTTATTTTTGTATCATTTTTTTTCCCTTTACTTTTCATGCTAGTCCGTATACAGAGGATCTCCGGTTTGTACAATGGTTCTATGTAATTTGTATTGGTTATTTTTATACTTGAAATTAAATTCTTTTTCAATAAATAATATCATGCAATGGTCTTAAAAATTTTTCATTGCCTATAGCTATACTTGTCTAAAACCATTCAATGACTTTTTTTTAATTAAGAAATTTTTTGTTTGATTGCAAAAATGCATTAAAAATATAAAATCTATTTGAAATACATTTAATAATTGTTATCATTCCTTGTGTGGGGGAGTAACACGTGTTTTCTTTCCAATATAGATTAAGCTTGTCAACATAAACTCAACTGATATTGCTGATGGCAGGCCTTCTATCGTGCTTGGCTTGGTGTGGACCATAATTTTATATTTTCAGGTACTACACTTTTTATATTTCAGTGTAGCTTGCTCAAGCAATGGTTCAGATCATCGTTTCATATGAACTGATGTAGTGCCACTCTTTCACTGTAGCTAAGTTACTTTACAATTAACTGAGAATCTGATCCTCAGTAAAGCAACAGTTGATGGTAGGGACGCTTCACATTTGGTAAAATTAAATACTTGTTTTTCGATCAGTCTGGGCCTAGAATGGAGTTCCTTCATCACTGGAACATATTATTCCACTTTTTCTGAAGAATACAATAGAGCAACAAAAGAAAAGAATAGAATTGTGGATTCTTTGGACAAGTACCTTTAGCAACCTCAGTGATGATTGTGCTGTATGTCTAATTCCAGTGTATGTGATGTCAGACAGCAACTATTTTCAGACAATACATGTAAACATGCTGATTTCACTAGGAAATGCAGATATTTGCAAGGACAAAATTTAGCTGTGAATGGTATAGATGGAGGGGGTTTGAATTTGTAAAAGAGAAATCATTTGCATTCTTTTGAAGTTAGGTGGGAGGGAAAAATACTGTCCATATGAGTTAAAAAAATGAGTCACTGCTCAACAATTAAAAAAACCCAACTGATTGTCGCTCTTCTTTATGGAGTTTTTTGGCTTTGGCTCTTTTTTAATGTAGCTTTCATGTTTCAGAGGTGGTGTTCTCCTAAGCACCAACCAGTGCAATGCCTCAGTGGTTCAGATCTCCTTCTCAGAAAAAAAGTTACTCAGAATGATATTAATATTTTTATTTATAGCTTATTGAGATGAATGGAGAAAATTATGCTTCTCAGAGTTACTGAAATTCTAATTTTCTGCTTCAGTTTTACTTGGGTCATTTTTTGAGCTTTCCTTTAGTTGTCACAGGCAGAGACATCATTTTAACATGAATGAAAGCAGAAATGGACGATTCTCATTGTGGCAGACTCATTCTGTGATGTGACAAAACTTTGTTCTTTAAGTAGACAGCATAGACAATCTTGCAATGTCCTCTGGATATAGCCTTTTTCATGTTAAAGAACCAAATTGTTAGTCAACTTGATGTTTTTTAAAGAGTCAAGTTAATGAAAGTCATGATGAGAATAACTGTCATACACCCTTGGCAAGCACTGCTAATGCCCTTTGCCAGCAAGACATTCACTACCTCTAAGCAAAGCCACAATTGAATTTGTGCCAAAACAGTACAATGGTAAATAAAGAACTATCCAGATGAGATCATTGAGGACACTTCCATTCTTTAATTAAGTGAGCCTCCTCTGAAATTAGTGGATTGTTTTATAATTTGAATTCAAGCTAAATGTAAGCCATTGTCTCCTATTTAAATGGTAATTTTTCATACTAGATAACATGACACACTTGCATATTGTTCAAGCTGTAGGGCATCAAGAAAGTCAACGATTGCTAGATCTTCTCTACTTCTGAAATTAAGACCATTTTCTGTGTACATACGTTAGTATTTTTGAAGCTACTTTAATGTACAGTTAAATAAAATACAGCATGTTAATCACAGCTTCTGCCCAGCTTTATTTTTTCAGTTGTGTTAGGAAGTTATTTAAGAAACTGGTGAGAGTTAAGAAGAATATCTACAAACAACCCATTTTTTTCCCCACAGATTGAAGAGCTCACCAGCAACCTCCCACAGCTGCAGTCGATGTCTAGCAGCGCTTCTTCTGTGGAGAGTGTTGTCAGCTCAGAAACTGCGAGTCCCCCAAGCAAACGGAAGGTGGTAACCAAGGTCCAAGGAAGTGCCAGGAAGGCTTTGTTAAAATGGATACAGTACACAGCAGCGAAGTAAGTAACCTGAAAGGAAACTGGATTTATATCCAAGTGCAAACTTTTTCTTCAGATTCTAAACACTCATGGTTAGGGATTGTCCTTTTGCTCTGCGTTTGTGCAGCACCTCCCCGTGATTATATTCCTTTTGACAACTGAGGCTGCTAATTGTTGCCACCGTACAACAAGCAAGTAATAAATAACAATTTGCATTAATTTTACAAGCAATCATATTTTATAGTTTCTGAATAATGAATGGGATTATCTTTGACAGAATGAGGAACTGAAAGGGCAATTAGGTGTCTGAATGACAATGTATTAGTCCTGCTGCCAAAATACTCGATGTGACAATGTAAGTCCCACACTGACTTAGCATTCTTCAACGACTGCTTGTCGAAGCACTAAATTCTGGTGCTTGCTGTTGAAAGGCAGGTGATGAAAAATTGTGAATATCCTTCTGCAGTTTTGTGATGCAAGGACAAAACTACAAAAAATGCCGTGAATATTCATTCTTTTTAATCCATGTTCTTTCGTAGTTATTTCTTGCCATCTCTTATTACCTTAAGAATTTTCTCATTTATTTGGTATAATTATCCCACATTTGCTCTGCTTCCAATAAGGTATTAAAAAAAAAGCATAAATTATATCAAAGATATAATAGGAGTTTGATGGCTTCCACAATAAGAAAATAAAAATCAGAGATGTAAAAGAACGAAATGGATTTACTTATTCAAATTATGGAATTACTGCTATTTGAAGAGATCAGTAATGTGCAAAATGTGGAGGCAAAATGGCCAGTTATGGAATGGTGCCTGAAAGAAAAGAAATACAATTTTAAAGATACAGACTTTCTCCAATTACTGTAAACACGCTAATTTTAGTGCAGTACAATCTAATTTGGCTTTCTTCCTATTGCACTGTTGTCAGTAGGAGACAGGCAACTGCAAGCGGTCAGCTGCCACTTCCACACATGTAAACAAGAAAAATACAAACATAAATTAAACTGTTCATAGATGAATACAGTTCATATATGAAACTGTTAACATCATTGGGAAGAGTAAGTGAAATGCATTGAAAGAAGCCCAGAAGAAGGATGGTACACTTTGCCTAGCCCTGCTTCACATTGTATTTTGCAAGGGCTAGCTTATTAAAGTCAGTGAAACTGTTTCACTGATCAGTTGAGCTTTGAATGAAGCTTTCACACTGAGCTTTGAATGAAGCCTTCATTCAGTTAGTGTTCCTGTAAACCACCCAATGGCAACACTATGTCACTGTCTGTGTGTCCTCAAAGGAAGTTTGGATGCTCAAAGTAAAAAAACTAAAAAAAACCAGGACCACCTTACCTTTCAGAATTACTTTTAAAAGAAGCAGTCAAAAGTGTGATTCAGTTCTGACTACTTTCTCATTGTGTATTGCTATTTCTTGATCATTTGTGTTTATGTTTTAGTGGACATGTGAGTGTTTTGGGTGTATAAAATTATAATATCACTCATGCTTTTGGTAAGAACATAAAGAAATTAGTGTGTTACATTTTCACCTGAACAGCGGTGATGTCACTGCTCATGCTTTCATTGTAAATGATAACAGATTAATGCAGTCTTGGGTTTTTTTTTTTTTCATACGACACTGAGGTACTTAACTAAACTGCAGTATTTATAATGGAGGGAGACGTGAAGTGCTTTATAGTGAGGGAGAGAATAATGAATGGAGCTGCGTGCATCCACAGCCTTTATGTGTGTCATACAAGAACCTTGAGAGCCTTGGGGCACTTCGTTTTTTCAAAATACCATTGTCCTGTTGCCACTAGCAAGCCCACTGGAGACAAATACAGCATGTATATGACAAAAAAACTCTTGGATCTTCATAGGCTGAAGTGAGTTTGTGCAGTGGGTGGAGCTGTAGCCAACCTGATTAGCATTGTGGGAACAAAAGATGGCCTAGGTTCAATGATGGGTAGCCACTGTGTGGAGCGTCCTGTCTCCTGCCCTATTTCACCTAGCCCTGATGTTGTTGAAAAACAGTTTTGTTTTGTTTTTTTTCTTTTCATATTCTTTAGGCAAGTTGGAATTGAAATCAAAGATTTTGGACAAAGTTGGAGGAATGGTGTTGCATTTCATTCTGTTATTCATGCTATCCGCCCAGATTTAGTGGACATGGACAAAGTGAGAGGAAGATCAAATAGAGAAAACCTGGAAGAAGCCTTCACAATTGCAGAAGCAGAACTAGGAATTCCAAGGCTTCTTGATCCAGAAGGTACCTAATGCGTAGTTGAAAAAAGTTTGTACTACTTGCATGGGTTCAATCAGATGTAGTAATTCACAGTGTTTAGACATTTAAGGAGCATTTTGTGATATTCAGTTAAAAATTAATTTACCATATTCTATACTTGTCTAGATGTGGATGTTGACAAGCCAGATGAAAAGTCTGTCATGACCTATGTAGCCCAGTTTTTGAAGTACTATCCTGATCCTCATCATACAGTGACTGATGTGCAGGAGAATGACGTAAGTTTTTCTCGATAACTATACAAATCAGTTTATTGTGAGGGGAGCTTTATAAATACATTTAATAGCTCTCATAGTTTATTATGTGTCCTTTTGATGAGCACTTCAAATGAAAAGCAGGCACAATAAGTAAACTAGGAAAGGTTATCTAAGAGTAAAGGAACCGGTGTTTCAGATGTTTACTAGTGAACGAAGAAAATAGAATGGTGATCCTGCAGTGATTTCCCTGTTTTCTGCAGTAAAAGCCAAAAAGAACATGAACAGTTCTTGTAGACGGGAGCAAACCAATAGATCCTGAAGTTTCCTAAGAAGTTTTCAAACATAACACCATTGAGATTGCAATAATTTTTTACCTGGAGCAATGCGTCACTTCTGTTTCTATCACGCTGTGTTTCTGGATAAGAACAAGAGTAGTCCAAGAGATTGCTTAGGTGTAGTCTTTGGGCTTCTAGGCTCAGGTGGCAGTTACAATTTAGACACAGGTTTCTTTCTGTTGCACAGTGGTGTTTGACTATTCACTCTAAGGAATTGGTTTCAGTGATGTTTTCTTCTTGTTTTTTTTTTTTTAATTTGTTTTGTGTATGCTCTAGTGCATTGGCTTTGCACTCGAATGGCGATACTCAGTGATGCCAAGTGATCATGACTCACTTCCTGATCATTTGCTTTCTTCATGGCAAACACAGGAAACACTGCTGAGACAATCTGCTCAGCTCCAGCAAGAAAGGAGGTGGAAGCCCTTTTTATCTGTGTTACCTTCCATTCTCTAAAGAGCTATAGAAGAGCTTTGGAAGGAGTGAATCTTCTTCCTTATGGCTACATGTGGCTAAGGCAGCTGTAGCTTTGCTGTCTGATTCCAGTGCCTCAGCATTGGAATTTTTTGTTTTCCTTGCTGCAACATTGGTCTGAGGACATGAGTGTGCCGATGCCACTGAGCAATGGGGCTGCTGAAGCAGGGACGGTGAGCACTGAAGCCTCATGCTGTGGCCTGTGCCAGGTAAAGGCAGGCCTGTTGTCCCCATACCATGGCACATGATGCAGTTTCTGCTGCCAACAGCCTTGGCCAGGTCTGCTGTCTGTGCTGGGGTTGGATTTTGAGGAACAGCCTCACCACATTCTCCTGAGCTTTATGCAGAGACGATACAGGAGAACGCGGGACTCAGACACTCCATGCTCTGCCTGCCTCTGGCTGTCCTCAGAGAGACGATAGCACATGAGCTGTGAAAGGGAAACTAATAAGTTGCCTTCAGAGTTCCTAGTAAATTACTAGGAAGTGAAACAACACAAATTCATCAGTTTGACATGCTTAGTTCAGGGCCATTTCCTCTTCCTAGATATCACTGAGATATTCCAGTAGCAATCCAGATGAATTTTCGTAGAACCACTGGTCCCCTGAGTGTCACAGTGCAGAAAATCAGTAACTCCCAGTCTTTAAGAAGAAAGTAAGAGTTTGACGTTGCACTGAATTTCTAATGTCATCATTCTTCATTTCCCTGAGGAAGAAATATATTCCCTCTCGCACCCCTAATGGAGTGGCAGTTTGAGACAAGCTCCACTTCTCCAGTGGATTTTCCAGTCAGAAATGGGGCCCTCAATTTTTTCTGACGTTTGTGTCAGAATCTGCTAATCCATCTCTGGAGAAATTATTCATCAGGCGCTCTATACCTTGCTTCCTCATGCTGTCCATCATAACTTTCAATGCCCGAGCCTCTGGTCATGTTACTGAATGGTGACCACATGGCATGTGATAGGTTGATGGGAAAGAGATCTGGATGGATCCAGTCCAGTAAGCAATGCACAAAAAGTCCCAGACCCCAAGTAATCACTGGTCCTGAAGCAGTGAAATACATAGAAAAAAACAGCACAATGCTTTCATCTGATTAGGACTGGATAGATAAAAGTTCTCAAATGGCTAAACTTTCACCACGCTTTGGTCTTTCATTACCGTAAACTTTTGTATTTCTATCATATATCACAGAGAGAAGCTTGCTTTGTACTCAGCTGCCTTACTTATGACTTTTCAGGGAGAATCTGTCAACAGATAATCAGATTTCTCATACTCAGCACTTGTATTTTAAGATATTTGATCTGTTCACAGGAAAATCATAATGATAGGTTTGGCAGACTTCAAATAAAAATTCCATCAAATGTTAGGACCTTAGTTTACACAGTTGTGGAGGGAAGGGGAAAGAAGCCAGGAGTTAATGTAGTTGATCCTGTTGACTAAAGGATACCTAAGGAAACAAGATACCCAGATAATCCTTGGCAAAATAAGAGTGTCATTCATATTACATGATACTTATGGAGAGATCCTAGTGCTGAAAATCCAACAATGCAGTTTATAAAGATGTAAGCGCTGTATTCCATATTTATACAGAATTTGAAAATTTGAAAAAGAGTCTTAATCAGATGTTTTTTAATAAATACTTTGTGGAGGGATTTTTCACTGAGTGCTTTCACATCTTTTAGCCCAAATTCTTAATTGCGTATGGGTTGCTGGAAATTAGGCAAAGGACCACAGGTTAAGTAGGGCTATCATAACAGTAGATCCAAATTTATAGTATTGCCAGCAGGTGAAGGGAGGCTGTCAGCAGGTGAGGACACACCTGGAGCTCTGTGTCCAGCTCTGGGCTCCTCAGTAGCAGAGATCTGGACGTATTGGAGGGTCCGATGAAGGGCCATAAGTGTGATGAAGGGATTGGAGCATCTCTCCTAGGAAGAAAGGCTGAGAGAGCCAGGACTGTTCTGCCTGGAGAAGTCTCAGAGGGGTCTTATCAATGTGTATAAATACCTGAAGAGAGGGTGCAAAGAAGATGGAGCCAGGCTCTGTTCAGCAGTGTCCAGTGACTGCACCAGAGGCAATTGAAACACAGGAGGTTTCAATTTCAACACAGAAAAAGCTTTTGCACTGTGAGGGTGATTGAGCACTGGTACAATTTTCGCAGAGAGATATCTCCATCCTTGGAGATATTCAAAAGACATGATTCTGGGCAACTGGTTCTGGATGTCCGTGCTTGAGCAGGGGGTTTGGACTAGATGACCTCCAGAGGGCCCTTTCAACCTCAATCACTCTGTGATTTTGCAATTCTGAGATAATATTTAAAAGCATAGTTTATATATTTAATTATTTTTTTTTAATGAAACAGCAACAGTAGAGGTCTTGCAATGCAAAAACTATTTTCTTTAGTACTTATGGAAACATTCATTAATTTATCACTTTGCAAATTTATGGGAAATCTCTGCTGATGGAATAACTGCTTGGAATTATAGTATGGAAACTGACTTTCTTGACTATACAAGCCATTTAAGTGCCTTTTTTAAGCCTCTTTCTGCACCTATGGTTATTCTAATATTCACCTTGCTAAATTAATTGACTAGAAAAAAATGTAAAGGAGTGAGCACTTCTTTCAGTGCATACTTGGCAGTGAATCAGACATGAGATATTTGCATGCCTGTAATCCATTTAGATTAAAAATTCATTATTATTTTTCAAGAAGTGTTGTCCACAAGTTCTGTTCTAGGTATACAAACATATGCAAGATCAGACCAAACATGTGAGATTCGTTACTTTTAAAATAGCCCTTTTGTGCTTTGTGGAAACCATGTGAAAGAATTGGATGCCGTTGTGGTCACCATAGCTAACAATGCAAGGTAGAACTGTATCTATTGCCTCTTTCTTCCCCCTTACTGACCTGGAGTATCCATGTCCATCATAAAACTTTCCTTAGGAGTTTTTCATTTGCTTAGTTTAGTTATTTAGGACAGGATTCATCCATCTTTAACAATCCAAAAGCTAGGTATTTGCACTCCACCTGTAATCAGCAAGAGATAAACACTTTTCCAGATGGCACCTTTCTTAAGATGGTGTCCTAAATAAACTGTCTTCTGGAAGTTTGTTTTGCATAGCATTTCAACAGAGTTAAAACTGCCTCAGATGAATCATTCCCTTAGGTAATGATAGATAAAATGTTGTTGGCAGTTGATTAAGAAGAAATACAAACATGCTTTATATTTTTGTGACCAGTATAATGCCCTAATTCTTAGCCTTTCTGTCTTCCCCCTGAAGTCTAGTATAAGCAATTGTGTATCAGATATACCCATGTATATCCCAGGTATACATTCATACCTGGGAGAGATGACCTTGCAAGGCTCTTATCCCTTAAACTGCTGGGGTACTCTTCATTTCTTGTTTTCCAGAAGTAAATACTTCTAGGGTGTATTCCATCTCACCCGTGTTAAATGCTTGATGTAGAATGAGATGAGTTGGGCAATAGATGCTAGATGCAACGTTTTTTTTCCATCTGTCAAAAAGGACTGAAAGAGTGACTATCTGTCTCAGTTGCAGATGTCTACATTCAGTTAGAAGAATCATACTTGAGAGTGGAGTGTGTCTGGGTGTTTTTTGATGGTGGGTGGAAAGGATTTCTAACCCTTCCCCCCTGCATTCCAGCCACTCAGCTGTCACTGTGTTTCACAGAATCACAGGATTGTAGGAGTTGGAAGGGACCTAAAGGTTTCCTTAAGATGTGTTGTCCACACAAATTTCCTGTTCAGCTTCCCTCTTGATTCAATTTATAAGGAATTTTCACTAAAATTGGAGCAATGATTGAAGCTTATCCTTTACTTGTGGTCAGAGAGAACAGCTATTTGGATGTGCATTTCCAGAATTAAAAGGGGTCTAATATCTAATATGTGAATTTGTATAGTCAACATATCTCAAAGAATCACAGATACTCTAAGGTAAGTAACTATTTTTGCAGATAAAATAAATCACGTAGTGACTAGTAATCTGGAAATTAGATCTGCTATGAAAACTACTTCACCAGATATGATACAGACACATGAACTTGATAATATTTTAAGTACATCTTGTATTCTTACACATGTGGCTCTTATTGTTCTCTCTGGACTTTCTGCCTGCTTTGCTTTATTTTGTTTGCTTCTTTTTTTTTTTTTCCTTTTCCTATTTATTTCATATTGCTAGGAACTTGAAGCAATCCCAACTTTTGTCATTTCTTTTATGAAATTTAAGGTAAGGTACATTGCCTTGCTAGCCTTATGTTAATCTTTCCAAAAAAGCAAATCAATGAACATAATGAGTCTAAGTCTACCTGCTTATGTGAGCTGACCCTAACAGCCTAATGCTTAATGTTGCAAATACTTTCACAGAAATATTATAGAAAAGCAAAACTTTCCTATAATAAATCTCAAACTATGCTTTTGATTTTCTCAAGTGTAGATATCAACACAAAAAAAATAGATTATAGATTGATGTTTCTACTCGTCTAATCTCATTTTAGATGGATATTGTTGTATGTCGTTAGGTTTATAGAGTAGATACTAGATTGTATATATGATTGTGTAAGTGGTGTATGTAAACCGTGTGTTGGAAGGAGAGAGCATTCATGTGTAGTTGCATGATATGCACTGCTCCTTTTCACATAAATAATGATGTTTTTAAAACATACTTTTTGAATCATCTTGGACATTTTGATACTTAGAATTGTCTAGCATTAATGAGAGAAATTAAAAAATCTAACATGGAGCATTTGAAATGAACATTCAGAGCTGAAACTGGAAGACTGCAGAAATGAATGTATTGTGAAACAAGTATCAGTTGTCATTGCAGTCAGTCAATAGTGTTTACAGTTTTACCTGATTCAATTAATTACCTTGGTGCCACACTCATTTTTGTGTGCAGGCTTCCTCTTTTTAACATATAAGCAATAGGTTCTTTTCAGGTAAGTATTATCAAGGGTTCATCTCATATTGTGTATATGTAACTAGTGGTACGTGTTGAAGTGAAGACTGATAGCAGAATTATTCCCATCTTCTTAATCCATTCAAGTAAGTTTGCCCAGATTTAGTGGGACCTTGTACATTCTTAGCCTTAGATGGCCCCAGTGGGTTGCTGCTTAAACTAGAGAAGATTTGAAGTGGTAAAAGCTCTGTCAATTTCTTTATCTTGGTATAAATTCAGCTACAGAGGAAGCACTTTACTTCAAAGTATTTCTGATATGAAGTCTTTCTCTTTTTGTGCTCTGATGAGCAAGTAATTCAGAAGATAGTCCTGTCACCTCCAACATCTTTATGGCAGCAGGGTTCCCCAATGTAAGAGGAATTTCCTGAGCAGCAACTGCAAAAATAACTTTCTGAGCTCTTCCGGTGATTTACTGTCTGCTTTTACAGAGGAGCATTAATAGCTCACCCTGAAGATGATGCTTGGCTGAGCATTCACCATGCATCTGTGGTACTGTTGTCAGTGAACGTCTCACACATATACATCCAGTGACACATATATGTAAGCCAGAGTTTTCAAAAGGAATAGCATAATTAATCGAATCCATTTATAAACATTTGTAAAGAGACTTGATTTTCTCAGAACATAGGCAATGCAATTGTTCACCATCCCTGAAAGAGAGGTAATCTTTTTTTTTTTTAGATTAAAAAGCTCATATTTGAAAATTCTAATCTGCCTGTGCTTGAGATTTTGAACAGTTCACCTGGTGTATAATTACATATTAGAAAACCCAACTAAGTACTTTTTTACAGTCCATAATTAAATTTCTCATGAGACACATATGTGTATTTTTAGCTCTTCAAACACCAAAGTATTCTGTATTATGTAAGTTTCAAATTTACTCTGGCATATCAGTTAATAAAATAATGTTTTGACTTTGGTCTGAGCTGAAAACTTTCTATGTAAATTTAAATTGTATTCAGTTATCATACTGCATACCTATACACTTTTCTCTAATTACCTTCTTTGATGTTCTTTGGCAGTTGAGTGCTCCAGTTCTGTTCATCTCTGGAAATCAGCGAATATTCGTAGAATGGTGTCAGGATAAATTAACACTTTAAAATGCTGTTTGGAAGTAGTCTTCAGAAAATAGTGGTTTAGATGAATTGAAATAAAGATGATTAGAGATCAATGATCCTCATACTGGAGGAAGCACAAATAGTTATAATTATCCTAGATAACTTTTCTTTGGTGGTTTACGTTCTGATCTGTATGCTACTTCAGATGTGCAGGCTTTAGAAATTAGTTTACATATCTGTAAGAATATCCTTTTGAGACTTTTTTACTAAGAGTAAGAACCACTAGGCATTAATGACAGTCTTGTTTTAGGAATGATAGCTCATTAAACCTGGAGGTGTTGGTGACAGGTGCCTTAGTGTCTAAGAAAGTGAATCTTTTACATCAGTTACCTGAACTGAGAATTTAAAATGCTTTTGTATCAGCAAAGGACCACAGAACCAAGTTTGCAGGTGATAAGTGTTATGCTGAACTGCAAACCTGTGAAAATGTATGAATAAATAAATAAAATGAGTTAAGAATTCTCTCTTATATTCTTCTAGTCATAGGGGAGTAGTCCTGGCTTTTCTGTTTTTCTTAAAGAATCTTGGTGTTATTTTTCCATACAGAGAGCCAACTGTCAGATCAGAAGAAGAGAAACTTTATTTTACTTCTCTGTATTTAAATTATTTGAGAAGTCAAGGAAATCCCAGCTTTACATACAGCTGGAGCAGGGAAATGTCATACGTGTCCTGTACTGATTCTCAGGTACCACCTTTTGGCCAGTGTCAGAAGACAGGAGCAAGAGCTATAGTCAACTTTGTTCCAGCACAGGTGCTATAATATCATGTTAACCTTGCTGCAAATACCCAGCTAAGAATTTACCTAGTGACTTAACAGATCCATATGACTTAACAGACCTGTGACATTTGCACAATCTGTTGTGTAAATTCTGTCCAGCCAACTACCATTGGTTTGAGTAGAGGATCAATAAGAGAGTTAGTAGAAATACTTCAAAGAAGGGTTTCTTTCCTATCCGAGGATCCTGTCCTTTCCTCAGCTGAAATGAAGCAATAGCTCTACACTTTTAAAATGGTTAAAGGGAAATTATATTTTACATACTTGAGGCAGTTTTCAGAGAAAGGAACCACAAATGGCTCCTGTCCCAGGTTAGGGTCTTTTCTCAAAAGAATGTTGTTTCTTAAATACAGTCAGTGGCTATTCTTTCTTATCATATGGTCCAGTTTTTCTTCTCTCATGTAATGCTTGGAACTTTATTACTCATTTTAGGTGATTAACTCATATGATGTGGTGTTGCATTTGTTCACTGTAATAGATCTGTTTCTGACAAATGTTACTGTAATATGGCTTTGTTGGTTTCAAAGAGCAGCTTCTGATTAAGAGCCAACAGATATGGTTTATTGGTTGGAAATATGAGGTGGATGCTTGTATTCTGCTTGATTAGCCTGATTACACAGCGCACAAAAAAAACCCCAACCTTTTCTGTTGTCTGCTAACCCTCTCATACAACATGCTCATAGACCTGAGATTTCCTGTTAGTATTTTTCTGTTCACTGCCAGGTTACGGAATTCTGCAGAGAACTTTGCAGCCTTGCAAAGCACCAACGACTTGACAGACGGAAGTGTTAAAGCAAAACTAAAACAAATATGCTGTTCTTGAAAGCCATAAAATGGCATGGAAGGAAAAGAAACTGAATACAATAGGGTTTTCTTTATTTATTTTTATTTTCTGTGTTTAAACATTGTCTATCAAATTATTTTGCCCCTTCTGAACTTGGAGCTTGATGTCAAAGATTACCCTGAAGTCACTCAAAAAATACCTTTTCTTTTAAGCAATAGCAGACCAGATAATAGAACGGTGATAAAAAATGATAAAATCCTCTCTTGTCTCAGCTCAATTAACTTTTACTGAAAATTGACTCTGAAAATATGCAGAAGACTAAAATTAGCTGTTGAGGTATATTTAAAGGACTTTGTGTTAATTTAACATCAGATGAGAACTGCAAGTAATATCTCTGACACTGCAATGTCCCAAATTGTCATGATTTCACCACTGTAAGACTCGTATCTAAATGTTGAGTTCTTCTCTAATGGAAAGGAAGTACTTTTCTGTCAGACTGTATGAAGATAACTGGTGAGAGAATTTGGCCCAGATGTTCATGACCTTAACTTGCTAGAGAGATGTTAATTTCTGGACTATACCTGACACCTCTACTAATGGGCTGAAATGGCTTTTTTGTGTGTGTGATTGTACTAAATCATAGAAGGAAGACAGACTGATGCTGAGAGACCTAAAAGTGTGGGCAGAACAATTTGAAAGAGACATAGCCCGAGCACAGGTAGCAGAAACAAGCTTGCAGGAGAAATATCAGGTAAGCAGAAGGGAAAAATTTATTATCATCAATATGTGTAACATGTGCTGCAGCACTTTATGCAATCTGTATATATGCAAGTCGATACATTGTAGTTTAAAGAAATAAGGACACAAATTGTCTTGCCTTTTATTGGTGGAGGAATTGTAATGTCAGCTCCGGCGTTGCTACGTAGAGCAGTGCACAGATGGTTTGCCTGACAGAGAGCTTTTTCTAGCAGTGTGAAGAAGGACTGTCCTAGTTAGAAGTGAGCATGTGTTTGTACAGTCCTTCCAGATCCTGCATGGTGCTCAGATGGGAGGTATGACTGAAGGCTGGATGAGGTGACAGGTGGAGAGGACAGGGCTTTGAGCTTTATTTATTTCCCAAAGGTTGATATGTAATTTTGCAATATAAATTTTGGCCTAAATGTTCTCCTGAAGCTTGGGAGTTTTCTAAAAACAGCCACTAGTTTATTTAATCAATTATTATTTCTTTTCATATAGGGTTCAGGTATTTGATCACTGAAGGAAAATACAAAAGTCCTATCTATATTTCCCCAGAGGATTCTCCAGTTTATTAAAACCTTTAATAAAATGCATTGCAGTGTAAATATGGAAGTTTACTGCTACGACTCTTTGGGAAGATTAGGACTTCTATCAGTATAAAATTGTCATAGATTGTAGTACTCCACAGAAGTTGAAGAATTTCATTCTTTGACTCTGTACTTCATTGATTTGATTTTCTCTTTCTGCAGTCATTTAAGCATTTCAGAGTACAATATGATGTAAAAAGGAAACAGATTGAACTTGTAACCCAGTCATTAAGGAAAGATGGTAAATTATCACTTGATCAGGCTATGGTGAAGCAAGCATGGGACAGAGTTTCTTCCAGGGTAAGTTGAAAATTATTATTCTATATATTTTTTAGTAAATGAAGGATGACGAATTAGAAGCATTTAGACACCTGTTTGCTATTGAATATGTTCCTAGAAATGGAACAAATTTCTAGCACTGTTGAATTATTTTGCATTTTTTCTGAGAACATTTACTTTAATATTGCTCAAAGACACAATATGAACTTTAAGAAAAGGACTATCCCTTGAGGTTTCCCTTTATCTAAAAGTGTGTTAACAGTGCTTAGCCAAGTTCAAAACATTGTTGATAAAAAGAAAACACATGCAATGCCCCTTCAAAATGCAATGTTTTAATGTAAATTGCTAGTTATTTAAGAAATTCTAATACAACATTTTTAATATATCTAAAAAAACTTTGTTTAATTCTTAATACTTTATCAATAAATGAGGCTTTAATGCTATTTTTGACTGAGTTGCAAAAGCAATAAATTAATATTAGTATTTGTGATAGTAATTTTGTAATAATTGAATGAAAAAACCCAAGTGAGTTTGTCCCAAATGAGACATTATTAAATCATTAATACTCAGTGTATATTAATGGATTTTTTTTATCTCATGTATTTAACAGAGGACCTATGTAAAAATATTCTGGAGTTTTGACATAATTTTCATTCTTGTAACTGGGATTGCCAATGAGACACAGTATTTTATTGCTATAGCTTTGATGCCACAGTCCTTTGAGACTCAGTTGCACTTTACACAAGTATGTTCAAAAATAGAGATAAAAAGATTTTATGAAAGAGCATAAAATAAATTACATCAGGAGAAAGAAGGTCTCACATCCCCTACTGTGCCTATTAACTGATGAAATGCCAGTTCTTTAGCATGTCAGTTGTTCCAGTTTGTATGTGGTCAGTTCTGTAACCCAGTTACCATTCTGGAAGGGAAATACATGAATCAACGAATCCTTATAGAGGTTTTGTTGCCTGTAATTGCCTATAATTTCAGAACTGATGTGTAGTAATATACCTAGCTTTGTCTCAAACATACTCTGTTATGTAGAGTTTTGGTCTTAAAGTATAAAGTCTGATTTTTCTCAAGATACTTGTTTGTACAATTAAGCGAGGAAGGAATTTCAATCCTCTTACTTTTATTTCCTAGCTAGTTGATTGGCACAAACACCTTGATAAATCTCTTCCTGCACCTCTGGGTACCATAGGTGCTTGGCTCTATAGAGCAGAGGCTGCTCTGAGAGAAGAAGTAACTGTTCAGCAAGCTCATGAGGAAACAGCAAATACAATACACCGGAAGCTGGAACAACATAAGGTAGATCTACATGGGTTCATTCTGTGCATTACATTTCATTGTTTCCAAAGCTGGAAATGACCCATACTATACAAAGAAAGATTATTGTTTCTAGTTTCTGTGGGTGGTTCCATCTTGATGGTAGCTAAAGCTTAGGTGTCTTTTAGTGATAGCTTGAAATGTGATATCTGTGTATCTTACAAGCAGTATTCAAAATTGATTTTGCATGTTCCTGCTTCTTTTGTCTGAAAGATATCAGGTATTAATTTTCAGTTGTTCCTCTATTCTAGTATTGCTGTTGGGTAAAATTCCATAGGGAGTTCATAAGTTGGGTACATTTTTCAACCAATATGAACTCATCAGGTGTAAGAGGAGAGAGAGAGCAAACATAAGTGTGCTGGTAGACAGTGCAGGTGATATACACTGGGGGGAAAAACTAGACTGAAGTGAATTTTCATCATATTGTGATGACAAATAGCACGAGAAGGCCTCTCTGCTGTGGTGAACGGGAAGCTTTTCCAGATGAATTTAAATACCTTTGCCATTATTCTCTGCTGAGTCCAAGTTCTCATTTAAAATCAAAACTGTGAGGATTGTGCATTTAGGCAATATATATATACATACATGAGAAAAATATGGAAAGAAATTGTTAGTGAGAGTATAAAAGAAACTGAACCAGTGAGTATGATAGAGAAATGAAAAACATGGTGTAGAAAAAGGCTGCACTTGCAAAAGTAAGACTGTATTTTATATTGGGTTTTTTTTGCTATTGCTACTGTTTAAAAACTTGATCGTAGTTTTGTTACTTTTGTGTTTTGGTTATGGGTGGGGGTTTTTATTAAAAAGTAATGCTATATAATGGAAGCTGATAAGTTTCACAGTCATCTTGGAATAGCTGTGGCAGACACTGGTGGTTTATCTGAAAGATCAGTTGGGTCTTCTGATTACTCGTTCTTAAAACAGTGGCTCCTCTTCTAACTTAAGTGGTAGCTTATAAAATTTAACTAAAACAATATTAAAATCTATGAGGAAGACATTGCTTTCTTTCAAGTTTAGTCTCTTGTAATGCTACATTTCATTAGCTTTCATATTAACATCAAATGTTCCAGGATTCATAAGATTGTTTAAACAAGATCAAATATTTTTGTTCTTTTAATTTGAACACTGTAGACCTCCTTTAGATACATTCATAAGAAACACAAAAGGGTGTGTCCTAAACTGTCTTTTCTTTGCGTCAGAAATGCTATGGTGAGGGATTTCTATGCCAACAAATAAACTTTGATTTAGGTTAATCTGTGCCAGGGAAGTTTTCCCATGGGAGTGGGATGAGGAAAGCTTAAAGAAAACATGTGTAATTATATCTGTTCCTGGAGGTTTTTTTGTCACTCAGATTTGCATTGATGAATCCTAATGTGCTATTGGATAGTAGCAGAAATGCATTAGTGGATTTTGGTTTTTTTTCAGTCCCTGTTTCATAGGAAATTGTTGGGGTTTGTTTGTTATGGTTTAGTTCAAATAATATAATCCCTTTCTCTATATTTTTGTGTCATCTGACAATGAGTTATTTTAGTGAACTTTATAGCTTATGACCATTTTGAAGCTAATATAGTATGTACCAGTTTGTTTAGACAAACCTTCATGGAATCGGGCAAGCGCTGAAGTTTATTTTGGTTAATATTGCTGCCAAGATCCAGAAATTAAGGACAATGTCCGTGCTTGTTGAGAGTCATTTTGAAGAGCAGGATTTCACTTCATGAGAACACTGTATCAAAGTCTTCATGGGCTTCCAGTTGATGATGGATAAAACTACTGGGGTTTATTTTGACTTACCAATGTATGTTAGGGGCATCCCTTTTCATCTGGCAAGGTCTCAAATACAGCTAGCTGAGATACTTGTTTCAAATCGTTCCTCTATATGAGAAAATGTTAGTCACAGGATGCCTGCCCTCAGTGGAGACTTTGCCATGGTAAAATTAGTGCTTCAATTAGATCTGAGAAAGCCTTCTTATATTATTTATAAGAGAAGCCATTCATCTTCACAACAAGGTTTTGGCTGAAGTGGAAAACAATGAAAATATAGGTGGATTGATGAGGATGGTGGGACTATTTGGTGAGGTGAGCCAGTGCATTACCATTAATTTCTGCTGTGCAAACACTGGGACACTGGTGAGAAACCCTTCTTCAGCCCACAGGAATAGAGAGACGTCTGTGAGCAATACACAAGCCTGCATTTTGTTTCCCCAGGTGAGAAAGGGGGGACATTTGTATGATTTATTTTTTTTTTTTTCGCTAATAGGCTTCTGAGCAGTTTTGTGCCAGGAGCTGTCGGTATGCAGTAAAATACCCACTGTTCTGCGTCCTCTCAGCCGCTGGGGACTTGACGTGTTATTGTTACGGTATCTCTTCAAAGACTACTGCCAGTCATTCATTTTAATATGTAATCTCCAGGAAGCCGTTTGAAGCGGTGTTGCTTAGTTACAGTTGAAATGCGCTCTGCTGTAAGGTTTTTGCGGGTACAATTCCTACCACAGGAACACAGGTCGGGTACCACGTTCTGCATTCGTTCTTGTAATATAGAGAGAGTGATGTGAAATCGTTTGATGCTGGGAGTGTGGAAAGTTCACTGAATATTGAATGTGTACTTACATAAGGAGCTATGGATCTTCTGCCTATATATAGCGGAGTAGATTAGTTGCTGAAAATTTGAATTTATACTTTATAAAGGCTAGTCCCTGTTATAAAGATATAAAGAGTAAATTTAGCAAGATTAGGCTGTTGTGATGTTAGAGTATTTGCAGACTACATTTCAAGGATTATTTAATGCAGTTAAGAGTTCTTGTTTTGTTAAGATTTTGCAGTGTATCTTCTGTTTTGAAACCTTCCATAATTGTTAGAAACAGCTTTAGCAGAGCATCTTACTAGGAGGTTCCCTGTGTAAATGCTTCTGTGGTATGCATACCCTTGCATGCAAATGTGAGAGCATGATCAAATAGTTAACTATATTGAGTCATCAGTGCAGGCTTAAAATTGTGCTTATTAGTTAGATAGCCTACTGTGAGCCTTCTCTGTCTCTCTCTCTCACCCCTCCTCCCCCCTCCTTCCCCGTCTCAATCTCTCTCTTTCTTAAAATTAAATCAGGATCTGCTGAAAAACATAGATGGTCACAAAAAAGCATTCCATGAGATCCACGGGGCCAGGTCTGTTAACGGAGTGCCTGTTCCACCTGATCAATTAGAGGATATGGCAGAAAGGTAAGGCTTTTAATGTGAAATAAAAATCCTCTGTGAATTAAAGGGAACCTGTTTGCTTTTTAATCAGTTAATGTAGAATTCATTGTCTAGTTATGTTTCTCTGTGGCAAGCATGAAAAAAATGGAAGGAAAAACCTCCTAGAATATACATTAAAATATACCAAAAACCCTGATACTTTAAAGATTGCTAAGAATCAAAATAAGCTATGGGTTTTAGAAGGGAATACTTTTTTACATTGATCCTGTTATTACTTGTCTCCGGAAGAAATGTTATGTAAGAACAGCCAGGATGCATGTGAAAAAAAGATAAGAAAAATGACTTTGCAAAACTTAGTAACAGAAGTAAACTGCTTATTTCTATGAATAAACAGAAATGTAATTAATTTATTATTCATCATGCATAATTAAATGCTTATAGACTCTGATTTAGGTGAAATATTAAAAAATCCCCTGAACTTTAACTAAAGCTTTTAGTCTTTTCTGCAAAAATGAATATGGCTGTATTTTACTACACTATGATTCATTTTATAGGTTTAATTTTGTTGTCTCTTCATCTGAGCTCCATCTGTTGAAGATGGAGTTTCTGGAACTGAAGTACCGTCTACTGTCACTCTTAGTCCTTGCAGAATCAAAGTTAAAATCATGGATTATCAAATATGGAAGGCGAGAGTCGGTGGAACTACTTCTTCAAAATTATATTGTAAGTTGGGGTTGTCTTCTTTTTATGATTATTTTTTAATTATTCATATTTAAGATTGCTGGAAATTAATAAAAGAACAGAAACAGAAATTAGACTTGACAGTCATCAACTTTATGACTTCATTCCTATGGAATATCCTTTCAAAGGTGAATCCATCTTCCTCGTGGAGGAACTTTAGTCAAAAGGCTAAAAATGAGATTATCTTTGCACCATCTCTTCAAAAGCAGAAATAATGTCCCAGCTGCTACCTGCCTGACCATCAACTTATCAAGCATATCTGGAGGTCCCAAATCCTAAATTTTTACTTATCTTAGATAGTAATTCCAAAGAACTTAATCTTGTCATCTTTTACAACTGTGTAGATGCACTTCATAGTGACTATACACTGATTAAGTATAAAGGTAGAGAAGATTTTTTGGCATGCAGTGCCCCACAGTACTTTTTTTTTTTTAAGTCTTCCAAATGGAGGGGAAAAAAAAAAAAAGTTATGCTGCCTCTGTGCACTCGTTCAGTATACTATAGCTATAGGGTAGTAATTTTATTCTTTCAATGAATGATTTTTCTTCTCCTACTCAGCATTAGTATATTAAACCCATTACTTTATTTCTTTTCTGCAAAGAGTTTGCTCCAGCTCTGCATCATCCGTCTATCATGTTAAGAAACGGAAGCTATTGACTTACAAGCACTCATTGATATGTTCCCTTTTAGTCTTATGCTGCTGTATCTTGTTAACTCCACCCTTGCAGTGCCAAGTGGCTGGTGGAACAGTACCGCTGCTGCACTTCTATATTAGAGCATGAAGGATTCTTACAAAAGGAGGGCTGGGCTAAATCCCTTTTTCCTTTTCTATCTAATCCATATGAGGAAAATTGCACAGAAAAATTCAGTTTGAAAAGAATGCATACGGTTATAGAACCATTCAGAGCCAGGACACTGTGTAGTTATACACTGATAGTTATTCGTGCCCCCACAGCCTGATAGTTTTTCTTGCTTTGGAATTTCCTCTACGAAGTCAGAATTGAAGACCTGTTCACACCATTCCCTTTCTATGTTTAAACTTGAGTAGTCAGGGACACATAAAAATTCAGGAGTTAAGCCTTGTTTTAGAAAAACTTTGGAAAATTCATATGGGTATTTCAAATAACATAGTTTGCAGGAGTGATGTGCAATATCTAGGAGTTATAGTCCATTTGTATACTCTGTAAGACTGTCACTACTAAGTTCCAAAAAGGTGACAAGGGAAATAATGAGGAAGTGGACAGCTTGACTTTTGGATTATTATTTTATGTCACTACTTTATTTTTTGCTTTAAAAAGAACATTAAGTGGTAAGTTTGTATGTTATTTTGCAATTGCCTCAATTACTCTTATGCTTCAGACCACTAATGCTAAGATGGTCATTGAGGGAAAGAAAATGCTTCCTTGCATCATTTTTGAAACTGCATCACATCAAAAATGAGGAAATTGGGACAAGAAGATAAATAGAGGTCAGTTTCATTCCTGATGCCCTTGACATATGGCTCTTTCCAGGTGCCCAGTAATGGAAAGAAACTTTATTTGCTTTGGGGTACCTGGGAGCAATTTTCTAGGACCAAGAGCCAAGTGTTACTCTTCCAGTTAATTAGGATTCTTACGTAGGAAAACTGTAGTCGGTAACTTAGAGTCAGAGACTATATTAGTAGGAGATAAAAATGTAGGTTTGTTTTTCTGCCAAAGCAGACTGAGCAATGTCATCATTCTAGGAACATGCGTAATTAGGATCTGGATAGAACATATGCCTGGAAAATATTTATGTACTGTAGCTTAAAAATTAAAGTGGTGGTTGTTACTTTATACCACCTTCTCTGCATCTGTCTGTCATATACCATAAGGTCAGCACAAATTGTACACCATCAACCTGAAGAATATACTGTACTGAAGTCTCAGCTTTAATGGAGATACTGAGTGTAGTTATCTGTGGATTTTAACCCCAGAAATGTGTTTTGGCATGGCTGTATTAACACTTTTTTAGTACCATATGCTGTACGGATATGAGAAAACCTACCTATTTTCTTTAAGGGATCTTGCTAGGTGGGAGACAATATTAACCAGTAAAATAACTATATTTAATTTTTGAAAATATTTCCAATTGCTCTTGAGATCAGTATTATATAAGTAGTTTGACAGAGTCTTTTACTTTCTCATATGAAGTCTTGCAGTTTTTGGTTCGAGGTAAAATATCTGTGTATGGGCTTGGCAGAAGTGAAAGTCAGGAGTTTGTCACATAATTCATGGAAAGCTTGTAGTTCTGTATACATGCCAGATTATTTTTTATTACAGTAGAGCAGAGAAAAATTCTGATTGTCCTTGACTCTAGTTTCCTTGGTTATAAACACATTTCTAAATTACGTACTAGATAACTGTAGTGATTTCACATAGCAACAGTAAAAGGTTTTAAAATAGATTTTAAGATGTATACTGGCTGGCAGATTAATTTTTAAAACTGTTTTTCACATTAAATAATGCGGGTTGATGAATGTACAAAATCTAATTCTTGTACATTGAACTTTGAACTCATTTGAAACCAAGTTTTACCAAAATCTCACTTGTACACATAGAATTTTGTCTGTTCTGTCATTTCAAAGCTCGTGTAGACATATGTGAGATGTACTTGCCTTAATTTTGTAGATCAGTAACTGGAGGCATGGGAGATAGTATAAGCTACAAAGCCATTCCAAAACTCTAGATAAGTAGATTAGGTAAGGCAATATAAAAGCTCTGTAGAAAAGCAGTTTTTTCTCTCTTTTTAAACAGTGGTAATGCAAGGTATAATATGTTTACATAATATAGAGATATAATTATATATTACACTTAAAGGAGGTGACATTTCTGAATGACATGTAAAAAAAAGTCAGTGTCATTTGCGATAAGGGATAGAGGTATAAATGATAAAGAGCCATAACTTCATGACCAAAATATTTCCAGATAATTTATTGATCATGCTGTAACACATTACACAGCTAAAAGATCACTTACAAAGGAAAAACACTGTGTCACACTTTGGAAAAGCAACATCACTTTGTGCGGTGTTTCCTTAATCTTATTTTTACCAATTACAAAGGAGATAAAAGAAAACTGAATGATAAGTCAAATGTTTTTCATCTCCTGAAGAGAAACCTGCCTTTCTGCAAAGGCTGAATACAGTGACAATTTTTAAAGTTTAAGTGGATTTGATTTTTGTGGTGACCTATATCAATGAAATTTTCTCTTTTATTAAAATCTTTCCACTTAGATTTCAGTGTAAAACATTTTCCATTAAATAACTTTTAAGTTAATTGCTCAGTTTCTGCACATTCAAAGTATCATATGCTAGTGAGTTTTGAGAAGTCAGCAAGTAGCAGACTAAGAACATATTAAATAATTTTTCCATATGCAAAGAAAAGAAATTATTTGTAAAGGGAGACTCTTCTGTACCATTAATTTGAAAAGTTGAAAATTATATATTATTTTATAATGATGATAAATTAAATGTTATTTCATAATGATCAAAAAAAATGAATGGAGGAATAATGAAGTTAAAACTTGTCATCACTGTCCTGATGTTTTTTCATGGAAATGATCTTTATTCTTAATATCAATCTTTATTTTGTCTGTTGTAACTTTTTTTTTTCTTTTCAGTCTGTTATTGAAAATAGTAAGTTCTTTGAGCAGTATGAAGTTACCTACCAGATCTTGAAAAGAGCAGCTGAAATGTATGCCAAGGCAAATGGCTCAGGTAAATGCCTATGTTTCTTTCATTGTGGGGACACCATTTTAATCTCTTTAGACATAAATATCCTCTAAAAAGATCTCCTAATATTTGTTTCCTCCACGCAGCAGAGCTGTACAGCAGCTGCAGTTCACTAGAAAGCCTACAGCCTGTGGTAGCAATTTCACTTATTCTCTAGCATGAAGCCAGCTGGTACAGAGCAACCTGTGCTCCTGCTGTTAAGATTTCTTAATCTCCAGAAGAGGATGGTCACGTTCAGGCTTCTTAATGGAGGAAGTCCATGGTCCATGCTAACTTCTGGATTGCTTCAGTGCTGTTGGTTTAGGCCAAAAGTGGGCCAGAGACCAGACTGGGAGTAGGGAAGATCATGTTCTGCTGCCTGGAAATGATCCCTGGCTTGGCTTCATTTACTAGAAAAGGACAAAAAGAGAGTTGGTCCCAGTGTTGTTATAGTAGCAACAGCACCCTCTGATTTATTGAAGATTCTTCATTAACTGTGAAAAGCTGTAAGAGGGACCTAAGTGGTAGCTAAGATATGGCTATACATGAGAAAAATGTGTAGCTGATTCAACAGCTGCCTCCTGTAATTCCTGGACACTGCTGAGTTCAGTGAGAATGCACGAGGGCAATTTTTGACCTATATAGTTACAGACATGAGAGCACTTTAATCTCTGCTGAGGAGATAACACAATGATGTCTGTGGAGGATTGCTGCAGCTGCTAAAGTGGTTAGCAGATGTGGAGAGAAAATAGACGTCTTTTTTTGTTGTGAAAGTTGATGATGGTGACACTCAAATTTTACAAAAAGTAAACATTTTTTAAAAGTGATTCTCACAAAGAATAAAATGAATAGATTTATTCAATGCTATTAAAAAATCTGGTAACAAATTCTTTTCTAAAGGGCAGCTACTCACTTACGTAAATTCAGAAACAGTAGTGCTGTTAGCTAAAAAATATTTTTAAATTGCCTATATTCTGCATGTTTTATGAAGCCTCAGGATTTTCTTGAGTCCTTGTTTTTCTTTGTGTGTGTTTTTGTGTGTTTTTTTTTCTTCTGGAATGAGGGAACACTTGTTCCTTTATTGGTGTGAAGAAAATACGAAAAATTAAATGGTAAAAATTAGCACAGTTTGGTTTTAAAGCCGGCAGAAGGAAGATCAGAATTTCATTCAGTACTTTTCAGTGCAGACATACTATGCATTTGTACATTATACATCTGTATTGTTTTCTGCTTTTTTAAGGAAACTTTCTCTCTTAATTTCTTTTATTATAGACTAGAAATGAACACCACACTGAATATGCAGTGCAACTGTTTCAATAAAGCGTTCTTTTTATCTACTTTCCTTAGTCTTTAATTCACAGGTTAAATTTCTCAGTCATAATTTTGCACTAAAATTGGGCTTTGAACAGAACATACATATATAAAAGCCAACTGAAACAGAAGTTGCAGTAAAATAGAATTCCCTGATGAGAACGGATAAACATAACATAATAATAATGAATAATGCATGTCTTTCCCGTATCTCAGTGGAAGAAGTTGAGAATGTGATGAAATTCATGAATGAAACATCAGCACAATGGAGGAACCTGTCGGTAGAGGTGAGAAGCGTAAGAAGCATGTTGGAAGAAGTAATTGCTAATTGGGACAGATATAGCAGCACTGTGGCAGGTCTACAAGCTTGGCTAGAAGATGCTGAAAAAATGCTGAATCAGCCTGAACATTCTAAAAAGGTATGCACTGATAACATATATATAAAAATATATATGGCTATTTTGCAAATTATGAAATGTGGGATATGTTTTTCCATTTGTTGTATGACATTACAAAATGTCATACAAGAGGGAGATATTTTTTCACTTTCTGGTGTACTGTCTACGTTTATCGTAGGTGTTTCAATGTTTGCACATATAGGGTGTACAGACATATACATGTATGCACTCAATGAAGGAAGGCATCATCTGTGATAACATGGTTAGAGGCATATTTGACATGAATATAAGGAAGCAGTATGGCTTAGAGATAGGAATGTTACATGATTCACTCAAAGGCAAATACAGCTCTTAACACCAAAGTGCGTAGTCATGTGCTGGGTCTAAAGACACCTAAAGAAAAATGTTTTTTCCACTGATTTTTCTACCATATAGGTGACAGATTTCAATATTGGTTGCCTTCACAAAACAACATTATTAATAAACATTATTAATATGTGTTGTTAAGTTTGATGAGTAAGTAATGAATCCATTTTCCTTACATTTTAGAAACTTTCAGACAGTACCTTTTGTGCACCTATTGTCATAAAGATAGCTTTTCTTTTTTTTTCTATTCTAATATTAGAGTACTGAACCAAGAAGATTTATGTTTGTGAAACTTATGTTTGTGAAAATAATGACCTAGATTGACATGAAGAATACTCCATTTAATTTTCATCCAATCCCAATGTAGCAGCTATACAGCTCTTAACACCATAGTTACTGCAAGTAAATTGGCAGTGTTTAAAATGAAATATTCTTATATCCATATATATGAATAAAATCAAAATGTTTACTTCTCTGATCAGTTTTATAACTTTACCTTTAAAGATTTTCAAAGCAGAAATCTGAACGTATCCATACTTGCTTCTGATTTCTAACCTAAATCCAAGAAGTATTTCTTACCATTCTGATATATGAAGAGCCTTGTTGAAAACCTTAGATGTGAAAGCATTATTCTTTCCAAAATGCAAATTTCTTCTTAAAATTACATTATCTCAAAACTGTTAAAGCTTACTGAGGTAATGTAATCCACCTGTAGACTGAGATACATATTTTTGAAGTTACTTCTTTCAATGTTGAATCTCCCCCTCCACAACACACTTAGATAGTTCCAAGGATAATTCTGATTTAGCATTTTTAATATTTGGTTATTAAAAGCAAAAGCACTACTCATTGGTTTAAACAGTTAATAGTCATAGAGCCACCAACACAAGCATCTAGAATCGCAAGTGAAAGATGACAACTATTGCTTGGAATATGGCGTAAAACTTTTTTAAACATTTCTGAATATTTGTTCTGTAAAACCACAAGTTTATCAGTAATGAGATACAAAGATTTCATTGATGCTCATTTGCAAACTTTATCTGAATTATTAAAACCCACCGTATTCTATCCAAGGCAAAGACCATAGCAGTCCCTTACCATACTGTCATGCTTTCTTCTTCTTTCCATTATCTCTGTATGGTTTCAAGACCAGTAAGTGCCACTGTTCTGTTTGCAAAAGAAAGCGGCTTTTGACTTCCTCATTGCTTTCTGGTTTCAGAAACCTTATTGTGAACCCGTAGCACAGAAGATCCTGCAAATAAGATCAGTATGTGCTTGAATCTTTTCTACCTCAAAACACTAGAAATTTAACAGCAAATAAGTATTGATTTATCAGTAAATAAGCATTAAAGAACAAACTGCTGCTTTTACAACTCCTTTATTTACTTACAGTACCTCTTAAGCACTTCCCATCATAACCCCATTGTAACTTCACTCTCCCACACCTTTCTCCAACAGCTGTATCCAAAGGGTATCAAAGGGCTTCTAGATCTCACGTGGGGACTTCCTTAAAAAGAGCTGCATTGTTTTAATTGAGAATCAAGTGTGCTTCACAGTACCTTCCAAACTTGTCCAAATTTTACACATGCTTTAGGTTGGCTTCCGAAATGGAGAGACTCTCCTGCAGGGTTTGAGGCAGGTAATGGTTTGTGGGAATAAACGTGCGGGAGCAAGGACCCAAGTAGTTAACTCTGTGCTTTTTCCTTCTTGACCTCTAGTAAGTCTGACCATTGGAGAACTGACCAGTACCAGATTCAGACAACTTAATTTCTTTTGGATTTCCTTACAGAGAGTAGCCTTTGCACAAAGCAAGGGTTGTGCTCCACTGTGAATAGAAAATGTACGGAGCACCTGTACTCTACTGATCTCAGCTTTAGCAATTTAACACACTGTGTTGTTCAATTCTCTCTTCAACAAATTTGAGCCGTATTATATCCATTCAACATTTTCTTTTTGGTTGTATCAGAACTGTTTTTATGTGTGGATGAGTTCTGACAAGTATAAACTATAAAGTTTCAGAACTGTAGCTCTGCAACTTGAAATGACTGACATTACAGCTGGACTTTTTCACATCTACCCCTAAGCAAAGGATTGCATGGGACTGTCACTGTCAGATCAACAGTCTTGCAATTATAAGGTAGATCAATAGTCATAAATAAATTGGGTCAATGCCCCTTTCTCAGTGGGAACAGTCCTTGTCATGTGCCATCCATGGAATTATGCATTGTTTGGGAGAAGGGTAGTGGGGACAAGCCAAAACCATGTCAGAGAAGATGTGGACAATCATGGGACGGTGACTGAGTCCTGTTTTGTTTACTGATATAGCTGTAGTCAGTGCCTGGAGATACTTGCCTTAAGAACAATTGCCCATCCTCTTGAAGAGCAAAAAAGAAGGGAGGGAGCTGGTCTTTCTCTTCTCTACCAATTTGTGTGTGTATTCCTGCCTGCAAGATGCACAGAAGCATTTGACACTGTGGCTGGGCTATTTTGGCTTTCTCACTGGAACAGGGGAAAAAAAATCAGTGACAATCATCTCTTTCCCCTCCCCGCTGACCTACTCTGAGATAGGAGGAAGCAGTGGTAAAGAACCAGTCTTCTCAGATCTTCTGGGATGGCAGACCCTGGAAAGCTGCATATGGTTCACAGCAGGGGAAGAATCTCTCTACAGTCCGTATATGGCCTGGGTTATTATCAGCCCGTACTGTTTCAAGACAAGACAGAAATTTGATGAGCCCTAACAGTGTTTTCAGTTATGGGCCTTTCTCTTAAGGAGGAGTTCCATTAGTTTAATTGAAATTACTCACTGGAGTAAAATGAGCTGTAAGTAAACTGGTGGTAATTTTTAACTCCACAGGTTTTGTTCACAGACATAAAATTCTATTGTGGCATATCTAATATGAAAAGCTTCAGAGGATAATTATTCAAAGAGTTTTATCAAGCCATTAACTGGTGATTAAATTTCAGTTTGATGATTTAAGATAAAGAGTAATTGGAAAGGGTTTGGAAAGGTGTTTCTATTTCCTTCTTCAGGATTTCTTTCGGCACTTGCCTCATTGGATCCAACAGCACACAGCCATGAATGATGCTGGTAATTTTCTGATTGAAACATGTGATGAGACCATTTCCAGAGACCTTAAACAGCAGCTTCTGTTACTAAATGGAAGATGGAGAGAATTGTTTATGCAAGTTAAGCAGGTATGAGGTTTTGATGTTACTTTTAAATATTTACTTTGTCATTTCCGTGCAAACAAGACAAATTTTCCCCACAGGCAAGGCTGTAGTACAACTTACTAAAGTCTCTAACTGTGCATCATTACTTAAATTAGAAATGAATCCCTGACAACAGTTTATTTTATTGTGGATTTTCCTTTTTTTATCTTTCTGATTATACAGCTTTTTATTTTTGGACATTTTTAGCTAGTATAAGCACTAGTTTTTCTTTATAATTTCCTGTCTTGGTACAATGAATATTATTTATGCGTATCATCTACTGTTCATCAAAGAAAATGTTAAATTTTAAGTAGCCATTGGGATTCTAAAAGCTCTGTAAAACAGAACAGTGAAAATGGTGAAACTGAATATTTTTACTACCCTTTAATGACAGTTGCATTCAACTATTGTACTGCAACCATAAGGAGGTACAATACAAATTAATTAACTAAATTTTTTCGCCAAATTGGTCAGACATTACTTTGATCTTGTGCATAACAAGGCACTGATAATAAATGAAAAATCTATGCTTTATATCGTGGAAGAGATTCAACTGATTGGAAAAGAATTGTTGTTTCTATATTTTCTCCTTAAAAAGCAAAGAGAAGATGTGAGCTGAATTACACAGAAGTATTTCACACCTTATAAACACATTAGGAAATATCTTTGCTATAGTCAGTATACATCCAGTGATATTTTCCCCTTCCAGTGATTTTAAATGGCAGTTGCTTTTTTGAAGATGCTGAACCTATTTTCTTCACCGGCATGATTATTTCCATTGCAGTCAAGTTAAGTGGAAAAGCGAATAATGATTCCCTCTTTTTTATCATAACTTTTCCAAACTGTTGACTAGGATGTTCTCAAGCTTTATTTGCTGATGATATGTAGGATGATTCACTGTGAAACATCAATGCCCAGGATGTAAATGTCGCTTCCCCTACTTACGCGGCTTCTTTCATCTGCTGGCTGTATGTCTTTTCTCACTGGCTTTTCGTCTGTCTGTAGTACAACTCTTTCCACTTTCTAAGACCTGTGTTTCCCCTTCCTCCAGCCAGCAGTTCTTTCAGTTGCTCTTCAGCTTTTCTAGGCTTTTAATGTCCTATTCTCTTTGGTAAATTTTCAAAATTTATACTGTAGTTAATGAGAAATGAAGTGAGATGTTGATTCTGGGTTAGAAACAAATCAGAGTCTGGCATTCACCAAACGACCGAAACATTAAAAAAACCTGACCTCTTGTATGAATGTATCAGCATTATTGACACTGTTGCAGATGATTAGTGTCTAACAAATTTAGAAGGTTAGTTTCCATTATTTTATTGAATACAATTTGTTCAGCAAACAATTACACTGAAAACATGCTAATTCTCTGAAGTCATTATTTAAGTGCCAGATATTTAATTTTGGGGTGTTATTTTTTTGTTTGTTTCCTTTTACTTTACATTTTCTTAGTATGCTCGAGCAGATGAACTGGACAAAATGAAGAAGGAATACTTGGATGGTGTTGCCCATTTGACAGCTTTTATTGATGGAAGCAACAGGAAATTTTCGGTCCCTGTAGAAGTGTCCTTCCTTGATGTCAAAATGTTTGTACAAGATTTAGAAGTAAGTGTCTTGCTTCCATTCCTTTCTTTCTCCTTCGTAAGACAGAAACTTGTGACTATTTAAATCTGTGAGCATAAAATTATTTTATTTTGCATTTCAATTATTACTATTTTTTTAACCAGTCGTGCTTTTTGTATAATTTCTGCTATAGCTAATATAAATCATTGTGTTTTATGAGTGACATTTCCAAAACAGCATCCAACTGGATATTTCTTTCTGTGTAGTTCCAAATCACATTCAGGTGAGTTGAGTGATAACTCTTTGAGAACAGTTTTCATGCATTTGAAATATGATCCAGTATTCACTAAAATCAGTGATGAGAACAATTGATAATTGAAATATATACCTTTTCTATCTTGAGAACAGACTTGTTTCTCCCATGAATGTATAAATGCTGGTGTTGATTTTATAATTTTTTTTGAAACATTTGTTTCAGAATATTAAGCAAAAATTGCCTGCGATGGAAGCTCAGTACAAAATGGTTACAAGAACAGCTCAACTTGTTACAAAAGAAGTTTCTGAAGAGGAAGTGAAGGAAATCCTTGGAACTTTGACAAGGATCAAAGAGCAGCTGAGCAAGGTTGCAGAATATTTTTTCTACTTTGCATGTTGTTGACTGTTGGACTAATAAATAGTAAACTCCCCTACATAAATGCTCAGATATATTTGCTAAAATGCATGTATAGTCATAGTAACAGTAGGTTGATTCAGAGAAAAATGTTACTTCTTTTAGAATTTAAGACTACCATCTTTATATTTAATACTCTTTTCTTATAGAAGTAATACAAAATCAGGATTGATCTATCTTTAAAGAGGCAGGTAGCAACTATATATGTGCACATGCAGAAGCCGCTGCCATTTTTGAATATTACAAATTTTTTAATAATTATTTTTCTTTAAAATGGCCTAAAGGTTAAGGAGTATTCCTGTGCCCTGCTCTATGAATGCCAGCGTCTACTGTCTCCACTGGAAGAACTGGAGAAACAAATCACGCATTTTTATGAATCTCTTGAAAAAGTCAATGAAATAATTTCTATCCTGGATCCTGAAACACAACCCACATCTGTTCTTAAACAAAAAGCCCAAGTAAGTTTCAAAAAAATCTTACAAATATCTGCTGCTCGAATATTTACAATTGACTTTCTAGGAATCTGGATTGCACCTTGGTAAGCTGAGCAAATGTTTGCTGCCTGAACACGAAGAAACATAGCCTATCCTAAAGTCAGCTAGGCATAAACATGCAATGATTGAAACTTGTGTTCCTTCCTAGTGCCTGTGGCTTCAATCCAAGAAGTAAATATAAGACCTTTTTTTAAAATTTTTTATTTAAATGTAGTGGAAATTGGCCTGAATTATCAGAAATACATTGGATTTTTTATTAAGCAGATGAAACAACATGATCAGGGACTTCCCTAGGTTTACTTGGACAATTATGGAAGTTTCTTAGGAGTCTAGAAGTAGTTTCTTTGAAGTGCATTGTAGTAGAACCTTAACTTTTCTCCCTGACCAATAAGTGTTTCATTCTGGAGGAATTCGGAGCTAGTCAGAACTCACTTGGAAAGGTAAATGAAAGTATGAGGATCTTGCATAGGAATTGGCATTCATCCTTGTGTATTGTGTGGTATACAGCCTAGAAATAGTCCCTCAAAATTGATGTACACATTTCATTACACTCAATTTTGACAGGTGATATAATTAAATGGATTTTTTTATGGGAAGATGAAGTCTTTCAGAACCATTTAGAGACCCTTGCAAAAAAAATAAAAAATAAAAAATATTAGAACAAAGAGATTTAATTTTCTGTGTTTGTATATGTGTGTGTATATATATATAAAAAAAAATTAGCTCAAGCCTATGATGACTCTGGAGATTGGCCCAATAATTCAACAAGAAGGGTCTTCTCTTCCAGTGACTTTAAGTTTTTATTGCATTTCAGTAAAAAATGAACTGGTGAGCTTGAATCAAGCCAGTCTGTTTCTCTTCCCCGGTAAATCCTCTTCTGTTTATGAACGCTGGCTGAGTCATGTGTCCAAGATGCAGGTTAAGGAGCAGGTTATAAGACTGCTGCTTTCCTCTGCTTCTGAAGCTTAACCTGTCCCAAAACGTTGTAATAAAAAGACATTTTTCTTCTGCAATGATTTGCCAACCAAGGAACCAAAATGTCCTCAGTTATATGGAGGGTGTTGGTTTCTGCTGATCAGACAGTAAACAGAGATTTGTGCTGAGGAGTACAGAATACAGTATTCCTTCAATAGAAGAACAGTTTTCTCAACACAGAATTTTTTTAAACAATTTTTTTTCAGCCTGTGTCACTTCATGCATGTTTTCTTTTCTTCTCTCTCTGTTTTTTTTTTCTGTTGTTTGTTTGTTTGTTTGTTTATTTGGTTTGTTTTGGTTTTTTCGTTTTTGGGGTTTTTTTTAGTATAATTCTCATTACTTAATGCCATTTTTGGTGAAATCTGAATTCCAGTAGTTGACATGAAAGGTTAATTTGTTGAAAGGCCAGAAAGGTTAACATCTCAACCTGCTACTGAGAATTGTCATTCTGCTACCTATTGTTTGCAATGCTGCCTACTTACAATTATACAATACATATGGACACCTCAAAACATTAAAACACAGAATAACATATTGGCCTGCATTCTCTAAAACTGTCTGAAAGGCTTGATTACATGTCTGTGTCTTTTTATAAAGACAGCTAGAGCTCTATTTGGGTACAGGATTCTATACACAAGGAAAAAGTTGTGTGGTCTGTGTTAATCCACGTAACATTTTGTGTAGCCTGTTTGTCATGATGCTTTGACCTCGTCACTTTTGTTCTTATTGTCTAAAAATATCTTCCTGTTATTTTGCCAAACTTTTCTCTCCTTTGTTCCTGGCCAGGGTGGATATATGTTTTTTTCTTTCAGGATTTGGTAGCTTATCAAGAAAACTGCAAGAAAGATTTGTCCCTGATTGAGAGGAATAGCCAGAGTATCCTGCAGTGCGTGGCTTCGAGTGAAGTGTTACAGCATTTCCATCAGTCAACATTTCAGAAGAAAGTTACACAAGTTCAGCTTACTTTTCAGGTAATTATGTCATACCTTTGTGCATATTTTTGACAGCTTGTTTATATGCAGCTGATCCATCCTACCATATCTCCATTTCATCACTCTGCAGCTACTGTCATAGAGAGCTCTCCTCTCTGGTGTCAAGTTATTAATTAAGGATTTGCCTGTATTAAGTACTAAGAGATCAGGAACCCAACGGTCACATTTTCCGTGCAGTTATTCAGGGGTGAGCCTGCCTCAGAGGAACCTGGGACTTAAGGAGAACTTCCACACATCTCAGGCTCCTTTGCAATGAGGAACCTGAAATCCACCTCTTGGGGCTGTGCTTTTTTTTGTTTCTCCTGACTTTATCTTGGCTCCTATACTCCCATACACGCCCTTTCACACAAAGTATGGAAGATGTAAACTTTTGCAAATACTACTATTGCTGGGCTTTATATTTCCTCAGAAAATACGGTGAATCATGAATATAGGAAGTTGCAAATATATATTTGCATTTGTTAATATAAAGATGTTATTTTGAGCTATAATCCCCCTTACCTGTAGAACTATATACTGTTATTAGGCATATTGATATTTTGGGGGCTATTCAGCCTCAGTCTATCCCTGCTTTAGCATGAAATTAACCGTTATGTGGGAGTCATATCTGCAGATGTTGGGTTCTATTAGATTTGTTTTCAGGCGATTATTGTTCAATATAGAGCTACCTAAATTGAATTTAAATCTACGGAAAATATCCTATCAGTAAAGAGCTGTTTCTGAAAGGTGGCTTTCAGAATTAAGTACAACCCACAAAATACAATATAAAAGATTGGTGGGTTTTGGGTTACAATTTTGAAATGTTTAAGTTTAACTTACAGTAAGATATAGTTGTAGCTTGTTAAATTTACCATTTTAAACATTAATTATTTTGTTTCTATAAAGATGGGTGGTGATTTATCTCTTTTGTGTTGGATCTATCTTGTATTGGAAAATAAACCTATAAAACATGGGTTTTATATGGGTTAACCATACAAAGTGTGGCATACCCAGAGTTAAAATATCTATGGATCTGTAAGCTTGCATTTTCTCATGTAAAGAATACATTCCTACAGAAATTTTTATCAGGAAACTTTAAACAGTTTAGCAAGATGTTTGCAAACTACAGATTTCATTAGCTCACTAGGTACAATTATTACAATTCCTTACACTGTAAGTGGTGAGCGTGGTGAAGTTTATGGTTAGCAAGCAGTGTTGGAATTACCTTGCTGCAGTTGAACTGGTGAACTGTTCATTTCTCCCGGTAAATTTTTTACTTGCTTATGGAATTATAGACACTGGATAATGCAGTGCACTGGGGCAGACTATAAAACAGAGCAATGAAGAGCTGCGACTAAGGTTTTGAAACAAGAGGATTTCAGAGCAGCAACTAAACCACATAATTTGCTGCCTTTCTCTTATGTGGCTTTCTCCTAGTTCTTATCGAGCCTACTCGTGTGATCAGAAGGTCAGAAGACTTGTAGCATGGAACTGGTTGGATCCATAGGTCAAACCACCGTAATGTAGAGTTGTGTAAGAGGAAGTAGTCTGCTGCTAAGAAAAATGGAATGGGAAGCTTTTAGCCCTACCAACCATGCATTTGAAAGCAGGCCTTAGGAAAGAAACACCAGCCACATGGGAGGGAGAGGCATTCTGAAGGTGTATCAGAGACATCTCTATGAATTAGCTACCCGCTTTTATTTGAATGAAGGATGGCATGAGCATGAACCTTAGTATAAGTACTAAAAATTGGGAAAATGAGAGCATGAAAAGGAGAAACGCTTGTGAATGGCATATATTTGAAAAAGTTACTCCAGTCAAATGCATTTTTGTAAGGTCGTGGTAAAAGAGAGCAAATGAAAAACAATGAGAAAGTGCCAGCTCATTTTCTTTGCTTATAACTCAGAATATGGTCAGGAAAGCTGGTGACTGGAGAAAAAACATAGAAGCAAATAGCCGTTTGATGAAGAAATTTGAGGAGTCTAGAGCAGAACTGGAGAATGTAATACAGATTGCCAATTGTTGCTTAAAAGAAAAAGGAAATCCTGAAGAACTTCTCAGGAAACATAGCGTGAGTAAATTGTCTGACGTTCCTCATGGAAATCTTTGAGTGCATGACATACAAGTGAAAAACTTACTTAATTTTAAAATTTATATGGATTTCTTTCACATATAGAAGTTACACAAATCAAGTCAAACTAATGTTAAGATTAAAAAACAAAAAGGAAAAAAAGATCACCCCTCTTACTGATGAATGTAAGCAACCAGAAGGTGGAGGGAGAAGATCCCCTAGAAATTAAGGTTGGTTTTGCCAGTAGAACCATTGGGAGTGAGGACACTACATTTTGCCAGTCTCACAAACCCACTACTTTTTTTTTTATTATTATTTCAGATAGATATCTATACTATAACCATTACTTATGCATGTAACTTTGAATTGTATTCTTGTTAAAATACCATCTCAGTATACTGGCTGAGAATAAATTAATTTTCTGGACCTTAAATAGCTAGAAATAGTTCTTTCCTTAGCTCAAACTTCAGTTCTTCAATGCAGCAGAAGCAACCTTGAAACTTACAGAGCATGTTAGGGAACTTCATGTTGGCAGGTTACCATATCAATAACCATCTTCATCTTCTCACCTTCTCGCTTTCCTCCTCAACTTCAGGAATTCTTTAACCAGTTGGATCAGAGAGTCCTAAATGCCTTTCTGAAAGCTTGTGATGAACTTACTGACATCCTTCCAGAACAAGAGCAACACAACCTGCAGGAAGCTGTCAGAAAACTCCATAGGCAGTGGAAGGTTAGTGACATTGAATGATGTCTCTGGAAATTGTAAGTCTTAACTTCCAAATGTTTCTGCACGATCTATATTTTGAAAAAACAAACAAACAAACAAAAAACAGCCCACAAACTTGTATTATTTGGCTTCCTGTACAATTAGAAAAAAATATTTATTTTACAACAGTAGATACAATTACACCTGCAAATAACCTCTTGAAAAATCCCTTTTAAGTGGTCAAAAGTCAAGAAATGTGAGAAATTAATTATGAAACCTTAATTTCTCCCCCTACATATAGCCATAATGGATATCTGTGTTAAGAACATTTATTGAGAATAGGTGCTAGCTTTTCTTACTTTATGCTGATATTGGATGATTGACTTTCCCAACCTTAATAAAACAAATTTGTAAGAGATCAGGCTATCAGTTTAAATAGTGTCTTCTGCCAAAGCCTCTAACAACTGAACAAACATTGCTCATAAGCTATGGAATTTTTTGCCTGCTACAGCATGTTGCAGGTCAAAGCTGGAGTGATGGATGAGTGGTTTCTCACTAGCATGCAAACAGGGACCTCTTGAAGCAGTTGTGACTATAGCTTCACGTTAATATATCACTGTTATTGTTTTATTGTTTTGTACAGGAAGTATTCAGTATATCTTGCCAGGAATCAAGATGTCTCTCTAATGTGCCTTATACTTACATATTCTGTTCCCCAAAAATTTATGACCATATGATATATATTGGTAACAGAGTTGCTTTATTTCCTTAAATAAATACGGATAAAGCTCCATCTGTTCCTGCATATATATGCTTTATTTTCCATAGCAGCAGTTTTTAGATAATTTATTTGTAGTAACTTCACATTGAGCTAATGAGAATAGTGTTTTATCTCTGTGCTTGTTTATTGCCCCTGTGGGTGTGTAGGATCTTCAAATGGAGGCACCATATCATTTGATCCACTTGAAGATAGAAATACAGAAAAGCAGGTTCCTGGTCACAGTGGAGGAGTGCAAAGCTGAACTAGCTCGACAGAACAAGGTGCTGTCAAGAGAAGGCAATGAAAGGATGATTGAGGAGCACAAGGTATGAATTATATGCCACCACGTGGGCATTTACAGAAGTGCATTTCAATGTCAATAATAAAAATAAGGTCTGACCAACTCTTAAGCCATCAAACACTCTGTGCACAATTACACAAAAATTTAACAAATTTAATTGGCCTTTAACAAAAATTTTGATTTGAGCTTAGTATAGATACATAGATATACTTTGTGATTTCTGCCAATTTGGTTTTTTTATTGAATTTTCTGCTGTCTCCCATCAGTTATTCTTCGGTGACAAGGGACCTTACCAGCTGTGTGAGAAAAGGCTACAAAGGATTGAAGAACTGTGCCAAAAACTGCCAGTTTCTGATCCAGTGAGGGCTACATTGGAAAGCAGCCAACGAATCCTGAAGGATCTCAAATCCCAGATAAACAGCACATACGTAAAGCTAACAGAGCACTCGGACACCTGGAAGGGCTATAAGAAAAGGTGTCAGCTCAATTTCTAGCTGGGTCTTATAGAGCCTAATGTGTGGTCACTCCTCTAAATGTCACTGTAGAACACTACCATGTAAAGAATGATACTGTGTTGCTAGCTTTAAGTAGAAAATTATACTTTATGTAGTAATTTCACAAATTGTAGTGGGGTTTTGAGTTGATTTTATTATTTTTTGTTTAAATTTAAGGTTATTATTTGGTGACAGCAATTTTTGTCTAACTTTTTTCCTTGTTTTGCATTACTTGATGTTTTATTTCAGATTTTGTGAATTGGCAAATTGGATTTCATCAACAGAAACAGAGCTAAAGAAGATAAAGGAAAGTGTCCATGATACTGCCAAATACCAGCAGTGTAAAGCATCTGTGGGGGTGAGGCCCTGACACAGTCTAAAAAAGCTAGAGTCGTTGCTGCTGGGACTCTGGATAAAAGTGTGGTCTGAAGAAGTGTGACTGTTTTACTACGGAGACCATAATACCTCTGCTGATTCCTGATATTCTTAAAAACATTTCCAGGAATAGTTCCACGTGAAGCTAAGTGTGGCAGTAGTTCCTACTTGCAGTAATTTAGAGTAGACAGGTCCCTTTACCTGTATATTCAAAACATCCAAATATGGAAGTAGGTAGAATAAATACTTGATCCTCATCCTGCTGTGTGCACAGCTAAAAGTGCTGTGCAAAGAAGAGCCAAAATTTCTGGACTGGGGGTTTTTGAAGGTTCAAGTTACTGTCTTAAATTTAGGGAAGTCTTCTATAATAAGAATTCTCTTTTATGGTAGCAAAGATATCCTACCATTCACTTTTGCATTAGTGACCGGTAACACAAGTGGTAGAATAATTGAAGATAGATTCATTTGGTTAAATTAGTTTTAGACAATAATTTATTGTGTCACTTGAGACCTAGCTTGACCCTTTTCTTCTTTTTTTTTTTTTTTTTACATACTAGGAGCAAAAATAGAAATGTTACATACTGTTAGAGTTTGTGTGATACTCCTGAGCAGGTTATGAGGCTAAGTGTGCAGAGAAACATAATTAGGATGACCTTGATAAAGCAGATAGACCTTTAGTTTAATGGGTGCTTCTGTTCCAAAAAGTCTGATTTACTCATGCAGTTTCACTGCTGGCAACTTCTCACCAGCACTGGCACAAAGATATAAATGAACTACTGGATGAAAAGAGGGGGGTGGGGAAAGAGCTATTTAAATCAGAAAAAATACACAAAATCTTATATCACGTGAAATTTTATGTTTGGAAAAGTCAGCTTGAAGATTTAAATGGTTACTAAAAATTTGGTCAATATATGGAAAATACATATGTGGCATTTACCAACTATCTGTGGTTAAAAATGTTGGTTTGTGAGGAAAATGTGCTCCACTGCTACTTGTTAAAGAACAGTCTAATAAGTAGTAGTGGAGAAAAGCCTGTGGAGGAAATGCGAAAATCTAGCCATTGACTGGAACGGAATCAGATAGGGTATGCAAACAGAAAAATAATACATTTCTAGTGTTTCAAGAGAAGAACAATGGTAGCGTGTTTAAAAAACTATTCTTTGATGACGTTCATTAATATATTTTGTTTACTTGAAGAAAATACGTTTTGATTCTTCCATAGGAAATTAGGAAGCGTATTAACAAGCAAGGAGAAAATCACAACTGGCTGAAATCTAGGCTTGCTGTTTTAACCACAGTATGTCCTGATTTGGAGGCCAAAAAGACAGAGGATGAGCTTTGTAAACTTTCCAGTGACTTCAAGGGACTCCTAGATTTGCTGGCTGAGGTACAGTATGAGGGACACAAGAACTCTCCATTTACAGTGTCACATGAAATGACATCAATCATGGCTTCACAAGCATAAGTTCCCTGCTGCGTTTTTTTAATTAAACTGCAAGTGTTCAGCAACGGGAAAACTCATTTGTACTCCCTGGGTAGTAAAGCCTTGAGAACAGCAGGCAAAAAATACTGACATTATGGATCTTTTCCCTTTGCAGGATTGGAAAGCAGCATAGTTAATGTTTCTGGAATCAAAATGTCAGTATTTTTAGTGGCAAAAGATTGTTTTCTAAAATCAGCTCTTAGTGAACATTGGTGGAACTGTGATGTACATCAGCTAGTGGATATAGAATTTGACTTTAATCTTCATTTATGTATGTTTTATGTTGAAATAATAAAGGAACTACTGTGAAGTAGTTTCAAATCATTAAGGCTGTCTATCATGCACTGAATTTGCAGGAAAAGGCTGCAGTTCTCTGAGGTCTGAAAGATAATGGCATACTGTAACTGCTGAAATCATGGGAAGTTTCTAACTGATAAGCAAAACCTCTTAGAATCAACTGAACCCTTGAGTTCTGGGGGATCTCAGGGAACTTAATGCCTCACAGTTTTCACAGTAAAAAGAAAGATTAGGAGAAACTTAGAACATCTTACTCTTAGAAGCCAGAACTCCACTATTTGCAAGAAGAGTTCAGGATAGAGAAAGAGTTCAGGCTTCAAATTCCATTGTTAATGTTGATTCTTGTGGAGGCCTTGTAGGTGTTCCAAATATATCAAAGTTCCATGTATGTGTTGAAAAGTTCTCTAAACTTCTGTGGAGTGGAAATAGTTTTCTGTGGAAAACTGTTCAGAAAGTTGGGGGAAGCAGTGTTATGATTTCCAAGTCACTGCAGAAAATTTAAGGTAATAGGTTTTTTTAAATTATTTTTATGTTGTATTAAATTATTTTTGCTTTTTGTTTCCTCCAAAAGCCAGAACTAAGGGGAATACAGGTTCATGAAGGTAAAAAAAGAAAATAAGAACTAGAATCTAAACTTGTTTTAAATCTAAAAGCATAATTGAAATTGCACTTGATACTGTAGTTAAGAGACTGCTAATTCTTAAGTCTGAATACTCTTCACAGCTAAATTTACAGCTTGTTAAGCAGATGGAGGAGATTGTTTAAACAAGGACTGATAACTGGGTATTTTCAGAGTTCAGCAATATATTTTGGATAGTAAAGACTAAACATTTATATAACAGGAAAGAGAATTACTTGAATCTGAACAACCCTCCAACGTGAACATGGACTGGAAAGGAAGGAAGGGAGGAAGAAAGGAAAGGGACTTCTTAGTTCTAGAATACTTTGTGATTAAAACCTTAAAACACAGGAACTGTCTGAGGAACAGAGCCTGTACTGGGAAGCAGGTACGAGTAGTTAGCTGAATCATCCAAAGAAGGAAGAACTTTCTGATATGTTGAATAGATAAATCTTTTTTGTTATAAAATTCTGCAAACTGAGACTGGATATTGAACCATATGCATATTGTGGTCCATAAAAACAGGGTAACACAACATATTTTTGATTCACCTGGGCATCACTCCAGAAGGTCCAAAAAGGCAGCAAGATTTTATGTGCGTTGGGTAGCACAGGTATTTTGAAATCTGGGTCAGCTTGCAAGGGTGAGGGCAGCATGTATTTTCTATGTGATCACCAGTAAGGGGCTGTCACAGACAGCCATTTGCCATATGGCAATGTAATAGGGAGTATGTCTGAAAAAGACAATTGATCACATTTTAGGTCTTCAGTCACCCTTTCAATGTAAAGTTAAAGATGTCTGTTAGAATGCTGGACACACAAAGTGATTTGAATTCAGACAATTGGCTATATTTTTTGAAAAAATATTCCAAATATAAATGTGCCCTTAAAATACAGATGTGCCTTTCAACATGAAATACTTAAAGTTATCTGTAATTGTAGGTTGAAAAGGCATTAGGAACTGTTGGAGACTGTGTCCAGTACAAAGAAGAAGTTAAAAGTGCAATTGAAGAGTTAATCAACAACTCTAAAGAAGCCCAAGCAGAGGCTGAAAAGATCCTGGATACAGAAAGTCTATTACAAGCTCAGCAACTACTACTTCATCATCAGGTATGGTAATTCTTCATGTCCATATTCAATTTTTATTTTAAAGTATGTAATTACTAAATTATTTTATGTCCTTTAGCATAACTGCTTATTTAAACTTGAAAAATCTATAAAGGAAATGGTCTCAGATGGCCTAGTGTTAATTTCATATAACGAAAAAAGTACTCAAAGATAAGTTCATTTTTCAATTTTTATTGCATATTCTTTGAATATTCTTTTATTTCACATGGGATTTTGGACACAGAATACCTGAAAAACAAGCTGAATTTACTTGAAATTTTGGGTAATTGTACTTTACAAGTATGTAGCCTCTCAGTCTTTCTTGTCACCTTTTTAAAGTCTACGTGTCAGATTTGATCATGGCAAATTTGGCCTGATCTTTGTTTTGGAAATGTATCAACTTCAGCAGCTTTGATGTGGCACCAACTCTAAATGCTGGAGAGGAGGTTTACCTCTAGCCCCATGTCCTCCTCTAGGTACCCACTGCACTGAGAGATTGGCCTCCGGTCTATAGAACAGGAGGCTTTTTATGATAATAGATTAAAACATCTGCAGCCTAGAGTAAAAATGAATCGTACAGGTTGCCTACAGCAAGAATCAAGGGTTTTAAGGCCAAATATGGGGAATTAACTTTGAGGCCTGCTCAAAGCTAATAAAAAATAGAATAATTTACTGTCAGTGTTTGGGCATTATGTAAGTGTTTTATATTAACATGTATATCTGTAAGGTCAGACATGTCTTATTGTCTGACCAGGCAATACTATGTCTTACCTCTGTCTCATCTAAATTCTTTGGTATTTGTAAAAGCTGTTGTATGTGTTAAGGCTCATATTTGTTCTTCCAATACTCTGCATTCCTTATCCATCATCGGATAGGTAGTAGAAATAGTTAACTTCTCCTTGAGTTCCCAGACTCTCCTTCTTTTGATATGGAGTCTTTTAAGGTAAAAACCGACATTGACAAAGAACTGAAGGAACCCACAGCAGAATTGAGCAGGGAGCTGTGACCTTATCTAGTGAGACTGGCAATGGGTCAGAAATCTTAGGAAAGGAGAGGGAATATAGTTTTAGGAGTTTCTGATAGTGCTACAAAGCAAAATGCATCAAAGAAAGAGTAATGCAACTTGGCCATCCCCCTACTTCTCTCTAATGGAGGCTGATAAATTCATTTGATCAGTCTGAGGCTCCAACATGTTCCTCAAAGTGTGCAGAGTAGATGTGGGTGCTTCCAGGCAGTCATGGGGAATGCATGCACCTGTAGCTACTGCTGCAGTTGCTCAACTGTTGTGGCTTCTGCTTTCTAAAATATTCTTTTGGATAAATGGCTATACTGTCTCTTCCATTTGTACACCACAAAAGCTGTGTACACATTTTGGAACTGAAGGCATATACTTGATGATTATATGAGACTCTCAAGAATACTGGCCACAATTTATCTCTTTTTCTGTCATTCTCATTGCATACCCCTGCAAAAGCAAAAAGTGGTTTCATCGTGCCAGTTTCCCAAAGGAGCTAAAAAGTCTAATCATTCCTGTTGAATGAATCCTTTTAGCAAAGGACAAGGAGACTCCGTGCAAAAAGGCAAGATGTGCAACAGCAGATTTCCCAAGCTAAGCAGCTGCAGACTGAAGGTGGACTGCCCAGCACAATGCAAGAGGATTTGCAAAAGTTGGAAGGAACGTTGGAGAACATGCAGCAGACTATGGAGAAACGTGAAGAGCAACTGCAGGTGGGTCCTTTCCAAGTAGAAATAAAACCCCATGTTTTCTTCTTTTTTAACTTAGTAAACCCCATATTTTTTTAATGTAAAATATCTGAGATCACTTTCTCACCTCTCTGAGTCTTGGTGCCTGGGTTTTTCATAATCAGCACCTCCATGACACCTTCTTGAAGACGCTGGATACCTCTTAATTAATAAAGAAACAGCATTTTGTTTGGTAGTGTTTAAAAGTTCCAACTATTCAGTCATAATAGATAATTAAAATAATTTATCTGTGAATTAATTTTTAGATGGGCTATCTCCCCAGGTTGCTAAAGATGACATTGCCCTTTAATTGAGAGTTTAGGGTGGATATTAGATTAGTAACACTTCATGTTGTGCAAATATAATCTGCTGTCATCCTAAATTTAAAGAAGGAAGGAAAAAGTCACAGAGAAATTAAATGGGCTGCTCCAGGCTGTATAACTAATCACTGACTGAACTGGGATTAGAATTTAGAACTTCTTCCACCCATATGTGAGTTGTCCTTTACATTTCTGTAAGCAGAATGGTAATCCAGCTGTACACTGTTTCGCACAAATGTTCAAAGTCATCAAAACGATTTCTCGTGATAAAGCACAAGATGAAAAACATGATCACTAGAGCTCAAATAACTTCTTAATGTAAGAATTTATTATTGAAACCAATTTTTTTCTAAGGAATCCCATTTATAAAGTCTTAACTCAGGCCTTGCTTTACCTGAGGATAAAGTAATTTCTTTATACTGTCGTAATTCTTGTGACTGATAATTGAATACTCTAAGTTAATAAAAATTTTGCACTATCAGAAAAGAAAAAATAGATTCCTATGTGTGAATTTTCTTTGAGTAGGGATTTGCTTCTACCATTTTACTGTAATTTATTTCATTAAAGAACATGAAAATCCTTTAAATTATTGTTGACTACTTGTCACCATAAGCATAAGCATTTCCATTTATTACTTCAGACTTCTTCTAGGACATTCAAATATAAGATTTAAATATTGCTGGCACCTTATAGAACAGTGCTTTTTTGCACAGTGCAGTATGAATCAGTGAAAATTCAAGGGAAAACTTACCTTTTTATGGGTTCAGAACAGTTTCATCTGTGGAGCAGGTGGCATTTCAGGAGAAATTGTTTTATGTCAGGTCTTTCTCTTCTCTCCTTCTTCAGTAACAATGAAATTCTTTTTTTCTCCCCTTTGATCTTTTTGTCTTCATGTTCCTGTTTTGGGTTTGTTTTTTTGTTTGTTTTTGTAGGTCACAATAAATAAATGGGAGCAGTTTGAAAGGGACAAAGAAACAGTAGTAAAATATCTCAATCAAGCAAGTTCTGCACTTGAACGTATCTTAAACTTTAGCAGTTTAGAGAGCCTCTCCTCAGAACTGGACCAGACAAAGGTATTCACTGTGTGAAATAAAGGAGCTGAGATATCTTTCTGCCTTGCTTGTTAACATGTATTGAGCATATTGTCTTCAGTTTTTGCATAGTTTCCTGTTAGTGCCTGTGCAGATTGCATGTACAGATTAGAGATTGCATAAAATGTTTAGAGGTAAAAAAATATTTTATGAAAAAATCATGAAGAATTACTCAAAATCTGCATCTGAAGCACATGTATGGAAGTTAAAATGATTTTGAGGACTTTCCGTTTTATACTCAGTAATCATTTATACTAGTATGCTAAACAGTCTCAAGCATGAGTATATCAATGTCAACAGTGTGCTCTTTGGCAAGGTTATGTGGGCTGTGCCAACTAGCACTCTTTGAGCCCTGAAGAGAAAAAGGAGAGACTTATGCAATATGGACATAAACCATAGCATGCCACTTGCCCCTAGTAACATAGAATTACCCCAGCCCGTTTTATTTACTAATACAGAAGTAATAGTACTGATTGGCTTTCCAAAGTGCTGTGCTTCTCATGGTGTTTTTACCCTTTGAATCTGATATTAAGTTTTACATAATTGGTTATGCTCACATCCATTGTTCTGGTGTATGGGTTTACTGTTTGTGACAGAAAATAGTTATTAAACAAAGTGAGATTGAACTACAGGATATGACAAAATGATTTCTGTAAAGGGTAGGATCTGAAGATTAAATAAATGCATATAATCTTTCACAATTCATAAAAAATTTCTTTAAGAGCTGTAGTATAAATTTTGATTGGTTGAGTTAAAAACTTCTGGACACATAGCTTCCCTTGCCAAATTTTATTCAAGCTAGTTTGCTCAAATGAACATTTCTTGAACGCAACATGAAAATAACTTTCTTATGAGGTTGTTTTTATGTATTTACACATTTAAAATATGTATATAGGACACAGATACTTTTTCTAACCACAAATGATGAGGAAAAATACTTTTTGTGTAAATATATGAAATTGTTTATAGTTGTATTAATGTGTCTTACATCCTTACAGGAACTCTCTAAACAGGCTGAAGCAATGGCTTTGCAGGCTGAGAATTTGGTGAAGAATTCTTCTGAGATACAGCTTGGTTCAAGGAACAAGCAGTCTCTTCAACAGCAGGCAAAATCAATCCAAGAACAAGTGAAAAAAGTGGAAGTTACTCTTGAAGAAGAGTATGTTCTTAACAAGTCCTAATATTTATTCTCCACTATAAGATTGTATCAGATTTCTACAATACCTTGTCAGCATCTTGTGTTGTCTCATCAGCTCCATCACCTACAGCTTGCTGTGGCATAGTAACCAGGTTATAGTACCAAATATGTCAAAAGAGTGTGTGCAAATAAACAAAATCTTTGTTTAATAATACACAATTTATAAAACCACTGTTAGTTGCATTTAACCTGTTGATTATCTTTAAGCCCCAGTTTTGTGAAGAAGAGATAATTAAACTCAATCTTAAGGTACTAGACACTTATAGAAAGAAAAATCTCAGTGCAAGTATGAGAACAGCACATTTACCATATTTGCTTCAGTTTTTAGTATTCTACTTTCTCCATAGCAATGTCAAGAAGTGCCTTCATCTTAGCTGACTGCCCAGACTTTATTTCATGGGCAATATCAAAAGCTGCTTCTGCTGCTGCAAATGACTAAGGCATCATTTGCCAAATTTTGTTTTAAAAATTGAAGGTTCAAACTCCAAGAAAATGTTGATAATCCTGTAAATAGCTTTTTGTATTTGTAAAAAAATTCATACCTTTTATCAAGTGGGTAACTTAGTTATTGAACTCAGGTTACTCAACTTCAGCTTCAGCTGTTGTTATTCTCATTTTGCCTGTATACACATACATTTATATGTGTGTATGAAATTAGTATTTTTGCATCTATTAGATCTGATACATAATCAATTGTGTACATGGACATATGTACCAATTCTATGTTGTCTTACTGGAATTACTATGTAGACTAATTTGCTGTATAAGTTTAAGCAAGTACCACCGTCCCCCTCTGAATATAAGCGAAGGGCAATGCCCCCATTATTGGGGTTTTCTCCCCATATTGACAATTGTCATGCTAACCTGACTTTCATTCTGTGCCATTTTCTTCCCATGATGAAAGAACAGTCATGAAACAGAATAACTACCCTCTGCAGCAGATGTAACTTTCTGATTATTGGTAGTCTTAATGTTTTTACATAACATTTTCTCCAATATGAAGTACTACAGTGATTTGCAGTCATGTGCTACTATATCTTACTGAATACTTCACTTTATACATTTTCTCCAGTATTAGAGAGAAAACTAGCATGATTTTTCAATTCAAGAAATTCACCCTTCCAACAGTGAATATTCACTTTTTAAAAAATGTAATCTATTTTTAAATGAAAGCCATCATTGATAACCCCTTTCAATGTAGATATGAAACAGGTTTTAGTTGAATGTATGGATTGTACAGAATGTTTGTGGTTCTGTGACAGATAATAAAAAAATAAATCCCTTCTGCAAAACATGTAAATATATACAACTCTCTATAGTGAATCTACAGAATATACAATCAGTGTGTAAGGGTTATGTTGTAACTTACATCATCAATAAAATCTTGGCTAAGTAATTTAAAGTATTGGAAGGTATTCCAAATAAATATGGTACATACTATTCCAATGAACAGGAAAGAGAAAGAAAAGTTTGAGCAGCTCTCCATAGTCAGCCACAGAGCAAACTTAGCACATCTGTTTTCTAAGGAGATGATGCATAGCTGTGCAGTGTGTTTGGGACTATATTCTTTACAATCTGCAGCTTTCTTACAACTATAAGGAAGGTAGATACAAAGGCAAAGGATTTTCAGCTGTTTTGCCATTGATTTGGTCCCTTGATTCTGATTTCCAGCTGTATTTTCTTGGGCTGGACTTGAGTGAGATATTTTTCCACTTGATTTTCCTGGAAATAACTTGAATTTGAATACAGTCTTATCAGTAAATGGCTGTTGACACTGCCACTTTTTTTTTTTTTTTAATTTTGAAAATAAATAAGAGGAAATAAAAAGGCCAATTTTTATGTTTTTAGACTACATCTTTTCTTAAAGCTTCCTCTATCTTTAATGAGGGGTGGGAGAAAGAAAATAAAACAAAAACTTTTTAACATAGAATGGTTTTTACGGCTATATTTAGAAAGAAAATGTATTTTGGAATTTTGTAATATTCAAACTTTTCTGATGAAAATTTAGTATTTTCAGTGAAATAGAAAATGTGTGTTTTGCAAGCTGTGTGTAGGGCCTACATTAGCTGTGGTTTCTTTACAATGACTTGAAAGGAGTAGAAACTTGTATACTGGAAGTTAATGCTGTTAGACCTTATAAGAGCCTTAGACTTCTTACTTGTGACCAAAAAAGGGGTGCTTTGTTTGCTATCCAATATATACAAGAATAGGGCATAGCCTTGTCTCTGTTTAACATACCTATAATGTATGTTTCAAAGAATATATATCTATTAATTTTGAGGTACTTGAGTCATAATCTGTTGTTGATTCTTTGGCTTGATATTAAATCACTGCCTCAGAAAACACAAACTTCCAATAAGAAGGGCAGATTGCTGTTTTAAAAAAAAATCAAGTTTAATAAAGCAGTCAAGCACTTTGAATATATGTAAATCCACAATACACTGTTTTTATCATTCTGTTCTAGTGACTAAATGACTAACATCTATGCACTCAGTTATCTCAATTTTTAGATATGTGATATAATCATAGTTCCATATTATTTCATACAAATCATATTTATGCTGGTTTTCCTTTCTCTTCCTGCTATGATGAGATTCTTGCTGTACAGCTGATGAATGAAGCTGTGCTCTTTCACCTCTCAGTGCCCCCACCATGGCCAATGTAATTGTTTGACTTTGGGTGCAGACTAAGAGAGAACCAAGTTTGAATTTAGGTTCACAACTTACGTGGTCGTCTAAAACTGGGAGTTTTTAAAATGACCCTCCCGTAGATTGAATAAGTTACATATTTATTCTATCAAAAATATGGGCAGACTCATGATATTAAACTGTTTATTCTCTCTAATTAATTTGGTTAATTTTAGTATTAAAAGCATGGAAATGGTGAAAAGCAAGTGGGATCATTTTGGCAATAATTTTGAAGCTCTGTCCATCTGGATAGCTGAACAAGAGAAAGAACTGGAAACTTTGGAAACATCATCATCTCCTTTGGACATACAGATCAGCCAAATCAAGGTGATTAGTTCTTGTTTGTTTAGCATTAAATATCCATTTATATGTCATTTTGGTAGAGGCCAGATGGGAGAACAGACATTTTACACGTTTCAAAACTACCTTGATGTAATGATGGCACGCTTTGTATACAAATATACCAAGCAGTAAGGTTTTACATAAATTAATGGGAAATTCATACAGGCTGCCTTCTCTGTAGGTGTTTAGTTTACATATATGAAGCCTTTGTGTATATGGTTAAAAACATTATTTAATTTATATTCTTCTTATTTTTTGAGTAATATCTCAACTGGTGTACAAAATAGCTACATAAATGCAAGGTATATAAAGCTTTTTATTTTAAAACATACATCAGCTAGTGGATATAGAACTTGATTTTAATCTTGCAAGCTAAAGTTATAACTTGATTTATGTATCTTTTATGCTGAATTAATAAAGAAACTATTGCTCTTGGCAGCTGGCAAACCTAGATGCCATTTATTGCTATTATATTCACACTGTCTTAAAATCTGTACACATTCCTGTAGATAGATACATAGGGGTTTAGTTTCTTATTGCTGAGGTGCATATTGTCTCCAAGTATTGCATTTCAAGGGCTGACTCCGTATCCTCCCATAAATGAAAACGTACTGTGTTTTTTAAGGGGACAGAGTGTTCCTATATGCGGAGCACACCACATTTTTCTTTTTTCTGTGACCTACTTGCTCTTCAAAAAGTGCAAAGGTGTGCAGCTGCTGGCAGCCACGGACCAGATGGACACTATTTCCAAATGATCCCTTAAGGCATTTGTTGCATGTGACAGAAACACTTTATCGACAGATTTTCCTGTTCTTAATTTGATCACAAGTTTACATACACCAAATAAAGTCTCTTGATTTCGTCACTGAAGAATAAAACAATGCTTGAATTCTTTTTCATCACCACAGCAAATCAAAAACAGCTTCCTTGTGAAATACTATATATGCATTAATTCCACTGGCATACACTGTCATGTAGCCATACTTTTCAGTTGTTACGAGATATGATTCAAATGTTTAAGACGGGAAGTGCATCAAATGACATTAATATTACAGTGTGACAACAGCTCTTGTCTGTCTAAATGGATCCTAGTTAAACCCTAGTGTCCATTCAAGCCAATTTCTCAGAAAGGCTGTTCCTTGCTATATATGCAGATAAACAGTAATTCTTACCCTGCATTGCAAGTTTCTGAAAATGCCAACATAAGCCTTCTCCACTTAAACATCACGACAGAAAGAAAACGGTCAGCGGGTAATTTTTATAAACGTCTGAGTGAACAGAGAAAATTCTCCAGATAAAGCTTAGGGTACATCATTGTGACTCAGGTGAACAACAAAGCTTTATGAACTGTGATGTGTGAAGTGAGTCACCTCACCTCCAACACGTGGACAAAGCTGGAGATCTTCCTCAGCGGCATTGCTTTGTGCCTGATTTTGAAGGATTCGTTAAGTTTTAATGTGAGTTTCCTGATGAGTTAGTCTGTGTCACAACAGTAATCAGAGTACTTAGTTTGTAATTTCTAGTATAACATATTAGCAAGGAATATTGCAATATGAGACAAGCACACACACACAAAGGAAATGGTATGTTCCTTCATATCTTTGGCTGACCAGATATAAAACCTGGGGTCAGCTAAATGTAACTATCATACGTAGTGGTAATATTCTGCTGTTGGTAACACTGATTTCAAACCCCCAATGGCTTCAGCAGAGCCAGATTTTCACCTACGCATTTCTCTGAAATTCCTGGTGGACAAAATGACAGTTATCACAAGTAGTTACCATTGGTGGCAGACTCAGTGAGAGTTTGAAGGCCTCAATTATCCACCTTCTTTTATGTAACTCAGTGAATTTAACAGGATAGCGTGGGAGTAAAAAAGCGCTGCCTCATTTGTATCTGCTGCATTGTTAGATAATTTCAGCTTGAGGGCCGCAAATCCGGTATTTTTCCTCAGTGCCGTATTCTCATGCAAAAAAGTGATTTTATAATCCAAATTAATTCAGAATATATTGCATAAAGAGATGCTATAAATGCGTACAGTACCACATCTTTTTCTGTACTGTCACCCTGCTAATTCTAGACTCTGAATGTTGCAGTAAGCCACTCCTTAGATTTATGATGGCAAGCAAGATACCACATTTTTATCACGATTATAGCAGAAGGCGGGCATTTTCTGTGCTTTTGAGAGTGCATTTTTAGGAAAGTTTTTGATGTCGTATACATATATATCTTAACATTTTTATATCTGAGAATGTTATTGCTTATTTCAATTTCAAAGAGCACTCTTGGCTCTTTCAGTTCCCTCCCAATTAGTATTTTTCACTGCTTTTGAGAAGAGCTCCACGGACATGCTGCATCAGCAGAAATTAAAAGAATTCTGTTGTGAAAAAAGTCTTATTTTCAATTTCACTGATGCTTACTAAGTAAATAGCCACTCAATGTGGTTTATTCAAACCATAAGCTTCTGTCTCAGATGTTGTAGCTTTCAGGTTTGCAATTTAAAACAAGGGCAAAAAAATAGGAGACGGTTGCTGTCATGCAGCTGAGGAAATGTAAAGCTAGTGCTAGTTTGTCTTTATGCGTTTACTAATTGCTGTAGAAGATGGCTGAAATGTACTAAAGGCCATTATCACTCTTGTTTCATGGTTTCCTATTTATACTGTAATGTGGTTCTTTATTTAATCCTCTGCCTGAGGGCACACTCACCCTGCCTCATCATCTAATATTTATCCTTTATTATACCATAGAATTTTAAATCAGAAAATGAAAACAATCTCTATTGGTATTCAAATCATAGCATGTTTTGTTTTTGAAATGTTGAAAACTTATTAAACACAAATAATCAACTGTTAAAGCTCGGCTCCTTAATAATATTGTTTTCAGTTATACACTTACTTTTTTTCATCTTGTATTTATTTTCACTCTTTAAGAGAATTGTGTATTAATTTGCTGTGAAGTAAGAGATGGTAAAATATGAACCATCTTGTCTGCTTATGAAAATATGCACCTCAGGCAATTCTAATCCTTCTTCATAGACACTGTTTTTAGAGGAGGCTCTTTTTTGAACCTTTTCCAGTGATAATTTCAAGAAGAAAAAGGGAATTTATAGAGCACATTAAAGACTTTTAGAACTAGCTATTTCAAGTGGTCAAGGAGCTCTCCTTTTATTTACTTTTTTAATGAAGAATATTAGTAGCTCAGGTAAAAGAATCAAGTAGAAAATATTATTCTGGTAATTAAAAACCTATTGTGCTTCTTAATTTCCTATTACTTTACATTTTAGGTTATTAATAAAGAAATAGATGGTAAAATAAATGGAATCTCAAAGCTAGAAGAGGAAGCTGAGTCTTTTTCCCAGCATGTTACCTCTGGAGAATACGCACGTATTAAAGCCAAACTGACTCAGGTCAAAAGGTATTGGGAAGAGCTAAGAGATCATGCACAGAGACTGGAAGGAACAATCACAGGGAATGCATCAGCGCAGCAGAAGCATGAAGAAAATCTTAAACAGGTAGACAATGCAAAATCTAATGGATTGTTTGCAGCAATTTATAGAGCTAGTCTTTATTTTTCCTAAATTGAATATTAAATGCATATTATAGTAGAATGGACTAGAATATATGAATAGATTTGTAAGGTAATTGCAAGACCTCTATATGTAAATTTGCGCTTTGAATGACATAAAAGACAGGTTCAGGAAGACAGTAAAATATGCACACTCAAAAAAATATGCTGTCTTTTAGAAAACCTAAGTGATTCTCCTGGATATTGCACTAATAAACCACATCCATGCTTCTTATAAACACTTTAGTTTCAATCTTGGGTTGTTAGTAGGTCATAAGGAAAATAATTTAAATATTATTATTGCCCAGTCACAACGTTAACGGTGCACGGTTAACATCTTAAAACTTCAAAAGGCACTACAAATGGTTAGGGTATAATATTCTCTTAGCACTAAATATATAAAAGATGTTATTTAAAGAATCATTTATATACTTCCTGCTGGTTTTAGACTCTCTGGTTTGCCTTTTCTTGATAGGTGCAGCAGGCAGTGTCTGAATTTGAAGCTAAGCTGGCTGAGCCTCTCACATCTTGCTCTTCAGCAGCAGCAACATACACCGCCCTTCAGGATTGCACGGTGAGCATGTCGCTGCCAGTTCCTGCCACAGGAAATGTGGAATTCCAATTCCAGGGAAACAGTGCCACACTGACCTCCTCAGAAAAATGCCAATAACCAGAGCAGGGGCTGCCTGGTGGCACCCAGCCCAGGGTTGAGGCAGGAGGAGGCAAGAGCTGCCTGTCGGGGTGGGCAGCCCCAGGAAAGGCTTAAGCAGGCTTTCTCAGCTATTTCTTCTCACCATTTCAGACAGGATTGGAGAGTTTTCTTCTGCACTCTAGAGAAAAGAAAGCCCAAAAGTATGAATTAATCCTTCAGGCTGGTTTTTTTTTATTTTTATGCATTTAAAGCATTATGAGAAATAGGAGATAAGAAACACATCTGTTAGAGGTTTTTAGTCAAAGATTTTCATGGAACTTGGGTCTTGGTATAGAGAACTGTAATTTAAAAAAAAAAAATCTCCTTGCAACTATTTTTTCTTGGACAATGCAGAAACTGGACAGAGTATCAACTGACAAACTTATCTGTGATGCCAGAATTCCATGGGTGTTTGGATATGTCGTTCTGTCCATTACAAAAAGAAAACAAACATTGGATTAGTATTCACACTACAAAAACCCTCAAATCTCAGGGAATTTGCTGTAGCATTTTTGTCTGGGTCTATAAGTTTGTGTTGTGTTCTTTCCACAACGATCATTATCTTATTTTCTAAGAAAATATTGTAAAAACTTTTAGTCATATTGTTCTCACTGTTCTTTTGAACTTAGTGGTGTCTACTTGCAAAGGCTGTATGCAAGGAAGACCTGGCCTTTCTGCTTCAAAAAAGCTTGATACTTGTTGAGGAAAAAATATTTTGCATATGGAGAATTTATTCAGACAGCATATGTAATCATTATTGTTATTGGCTTTTAAACATTATGAATATGCTGAGCTTGCTATTGTAAAATGTTGTCCTGCCTATGGGATCGTGATGATTCAATGCCTTAATATGAAATTATTTTTTGTTATTTAGTTTGAATATCAGCAGCTTGTTGCTATATAATTCACATTTCCTGCTATATATGATTTCTTTCATGACTGTACTTATTACTACTGTTGTTATTACTGCACACCTGTGAGTTAGAACTTTAGTGGGTTTAAATCTATTTCATTTTGTACTTTTCTAACTGATTGTACTACATTTCAATACTTTTCATATGAACAAGTTTCTCAGCTCTCTAGAAATGGTAACACTTGAAATTCTAATCAACCCCAGATGCCATTTCCATGAAAAAGACCTTTAGCTAATGGTGACAGAAGTTCGTGGTAACTGTTCCCTACCTCTTCCATGTCAAGATGTGGGCTGCAAGTCTGGCAGTCCTCACATGTCGTGTGAGCTTTTCGTACTTACTGTATATTTATAAATTAGAGCAACTCTTAGATATTAGAGAATTTTGAGCTTTGTCCTACATAATCACACTGTGTCACATGCCCATTCAAATGATCTGACCCTTTTGTTTCCGACTGTTTTTTCTTTAATGCTGTTCTTAGGAAACTCTTTCCCACTACAAGTTATTTGATTGATATGCTTGGGGCATGTGTATCTAGGGTAGATCTGAGTGAAATATAGTCTTTGCATTGACTTCATGATCTGGTGGATGTAGCATTGCTTCAGACTTTGAGTAGAAGTACAGAATTTACCCCACCATCATTGCCATAGCTCTGTTGTTTATGTATGTGACTTCTGTTTCTTTTACATGTTCACTAGGACCTTTGTCATACTGTGGAAAAACTGAGCAACACTCTGGTGTCTCTCTCAGCCTGTGCCCGAAAGTTGGCCAACAAAGAAAAAGCTTCTCAGGAGGTTACATCATTACAGCAGAAATATGAAAAGGTGCTAGAAAATGCTAAAGAGAAACAGACCTTATTAGAGAGTCTTCTGGCTCAGTGGCAGAAGTGAGTAGACTCTCATGTCTGTTATGATGGACACAGAGACTTTCCTGCAGTCGGTGTGTGAGACCAAGGGGATCACTTGAGTTGGTAACTCTACGTTGTGATTTTGTTAGGCAGGAGAAGGAGCTGTTGGCCTTCCTCACCTGGTTGGAGGAGTGTGAAGCTACAGCCAAGCCTTCGGAGCAATATGTTTCTGCTGACAGACTTAAACTGGAAGCTGAACTGCAGTCACTGCAGGTACATTTCAACCAAAAGATTGTCCCCCTACATTTCCTGGTTTGTTTATCTGCCCGAGAGTTTTTGAGTACCTGCTTGTTCTAATAGACTTCAATTCCTCTAAGTATTTTACTACGCTCATTCACTTGTCTCAAAGTGGTGTACTGGAAATCCCAAGTTGATTTTTTATTATTTTTGTTATTTTCATAATATGATGCCGTATTTAATCTAAAGGCTGTACATTCCATTGTTTTCCCAGGATTTGCGAGCAGATATTGAGTCCCGTGCTTCAGTTTATGAAGGCCTATTACAGTTAAATGAGTCACTATTCCAAACAGCTTCCAAACAGTGTGTGAAAACAATAAAAGAAAAATTTGAAGACCTGGATGAGAGGTGGAAAGCTTTACCACAAACTGTTGATAAAAGGTTTGTGCTTCAGAATGCTTTTTAGATGTTAAATGAGAGTAACCAATGTCCAGATGAAGAATCTGGAGGGCTTGGGAAGGCTCAGGAACACTGCCTCCTTTTCTGAAACTGTATGTTATCATATATTTAGATTTCAATTGTTTTGATGATGAACATGCATATTTTACTATTTGTAAAGGAGCTTAAATAATAGACCGTGGTCAATGATATCATCTTCTAGGTGTGTCCACGACAAGGTGCTTTATCAATATGATCATTTTACAATATAATGAACTTCTACATAGCATTTCACGTTGAAAATTGTCTAGAAAAATTTCTAAGGCAAACAGGAAGGTAAATGACTAGGTCTTTTCCAAGGTCAATGTTTAGAAGCCTGGTTCTGCTAGGTGCTGAGTACTCCTCTGGACACATTGCTCCTTTGAAGTGTGTTCCTCTGAGCAGACTTGACCCTCACTTTAGTGTAAGTTGAGCATGCCATTACTCACCCCTTGCCTAAATTCACGCGACTTCCACCTTACATGCAGTGTTGCAGAGGCAAACAGAATTGCTATGTCTGAAAACTGAAGTTTAGCTTCTATCAATATCATTCTCTTTGCTAGGAATAACCCCATGAAGAAAAGTTAAAAAACATACTTTGATTCTTTGGGCCATTTTTAACAGTTTATTTGAATAGAACAGTGGAAACAGGAAGGAGCCAAACCAATGCTTTCAAGTGTTATGTTATTCCCCAGTTGAGAAATCAACATGGCAGTCATCACATTTGTAACATAATTGTAACATTAATGTTTCCTTCTTTGCTTCCACCTGGCATTGATTTTAATACTGTCCAGTCAGCTGTGGTTTTGATTATAGGAAGTGATTAATTTATATCAAGTGCTTTCATATTTACATCTGACATCCTATAGGATCAACTTCCTTCAGTCTCTTGTTGCTGAGCATGGGCAGTTTGATGAGCTCCTGCTCAGGTTTTCAGACTGGATTAAGCAGTTCCTTGCTGAACTACGAGCCACTTCAGAGATAAACACAGCTGATCAACAACTAGCTGCATCCCACAATAAGGTAAACTTTTGGACGTAAATATTAAAGACAGAGAAATTGTACAGTGCATTCAGCTAAATAGTCATCTAAAACTAGGATGAGGTCCTTTATTTGCTTGAAAAGCGATATGCTATTGCAGTCACATACAGATTTCTGTTATTTGACCAGTTTAATGCAAAACTGTAGCACCAAACTGTTCTTTCTGAAAACCCCTCAATAGGATTTGTTTTGCTTATAAGTTTAGTATGAAAGTTTTCTGAGCTTTTGATTGGAAGAAGAAACCCAGCCCTATTGTCTTTCTTTCCCATAGAACCATTCAATGGAAATCGAAAGTAGGAAAAAGCAGCTACAAAGTCTGAAGGAACATGTAGATAAATTGTGTTCTTTCAGCTGCCCAGAGGACCAGCAGACATTGCAGGGAAAGACTGAAGATTGCTTTCAGATCTTCCAGGAGGCAAGTCAAATAACTAGCCAAAGACAAGAGGCTCTGGATCAACTGCGAGTATTCCTGGAGCTCCACAGCGCTGCATCAGGAGTGCTCAACCAGCTGAGGCAGACAGTGGAGAAAACAGGAAATATGGATAAAACCAAATCTGAATTGCTGGAGAAGAAACTCAATGGTGTTATTCAAGATCTTAACAAGCTGGAATCTGTTGCCATCAGTTTGGATGGTTCACTTACTAAGGCCCAGTATCACCTGAAACACAGCATTTCTGAGCAGAGGACCTCCTGCAGGGCTGTGGTGGATAATCTGTGTTTGGAACTGGAGGCAGTTCAAAACCTGCTCGGAACCAAACAGAGTGAGGCAGAAGCTCTTGGAGCCTTGCGAAGATCTTTCATGGAACGTAAAGAACAGCTACTTAAGAGAATTGAAGATACTGAGGAAAAGGCTGACAAGGAGGGCATGAAGGAGGCAACACTGCAAGCCCTCCAGCAAAGGTAAAAACAATATTAATGCTTGAGATTGGCACTTCTCCATTTGTTCGCAGTCTGTAGACTTCTTGTGATGCATTGGAGGCATGTGTGAGTTTTCTGCCTGGGTACCTTATTTCTTGCCAGGAATATATGAGTCCATATGTCTACTTAATAAAATTTTATAAGTGAGCGAGCTGTTGGGATGGAGAGAGAACACGAGCAGAAGACTTAGCAAGTCTCACTTATCTTTTATATTGAAAGAGCAGTCAAGAAAAACTTTGTTTGAGAAATTTGGTTTTTTCCAAATGAATCCAAGCTCCAAACAGGTATTGAAATGCCATATAACATATCTCTACTCTTACAGAACTGAAGATTGTACATGTGCTGAAGGAATTGAAAATACTTACTATAATAAAATATTAATCTAAATATTTGAGAATATTTCGGAGTCACTGTGTGAGGTGAAGGTATATGTATATCTATATAATTGTATAACTGTATATGTATCAGAAAAACACATTCTAAGCCCAGCTACAGCAGAAAAAAAGTCCAGATAACACTGTTTTCTGAAGATATTGCAGGAAATGTTAGAAAAAGGGAACTTTGTGCACAGTAACTCTAACAGCAACTGTTTCATTCTTCCTTTGTCTTCTATTCTCTTGCAAAATAAGTGAAGATAAGTAAATTTGAAATCTGCCTTTTAACCTGCAGATTGAGGATCTTTAACCAGTTAGATGAAGAATTGAATTCTCACCAGCATGAACTCCAGTGGCTCATGGACAAAGCAAAACAAATAGCCCAAAAAGATATTACACTTGCTCCTGAGATTGACAAAGAGATAAATCGCCTAGAATCTCTGTGGGAGGATACCACGAAAGTCATACATGAAAAGTAAGTAGATCTTAGACTTAAGGTGAGAAAGAAGAGGGATTTTTTAGTGGGGGAAAGAGACCCAGTTATTTACATTTAATATCTTCTTGCCATATTAATCCCAATAAAAAATAGGGCTTGTATGTTAAATTCCGAGTAGAAGATAAAACACACTATAAACTGGGATATTTGTAACAGTTGTAATTATTCTATTAATGAAGCCACAGATAGGTCTTCAGGACAGTACTTAGAGTACTTAGTACTTAGGACGGTACTTAGTACTTACATGCTTTTAGTTGCATGTTATTGTTTACTGCCCTGAAAGATAAGAAAACTGCATTGAGATTTCACTATCACTCCAACTAGCACATGCTCTCCTTCTAGCATGTATTTTCTTTCTCTATTGGATGTGTGCTATTGACAACCTATCCAGTGGTCCTAAATCATTCTTAGATTTCAGTCTTTCTGTTCGCTCAAGGGACCAGGCTCATAGCTGTCATATAACTGATAATGAGATAATGATCTCATAACTGATCATAACAATCATTAGAGTATAATCAGTGATATAAGGCAGTTTTGTATATCAATGAAACTTGATGAAGAAAGGAACTAAAGAAACAAAAGAAAGTTTCATCATACCCTTTTCTTTGTCTTAGCTTTCTTTTTGTCATCTTTGAAGAAAACTTCTTCAAATGTTCTTTTTTAAATTTATATGGTGGAATTAATTGCTAGATTCATTCCAGACTACTCACACAGTACATCCTCAATGTATGTTCATTTTGTCTAAGTGCAGAAGTGAATCAGTTCTAAACCTGGCTAATATTTCACTGAGCATATGCAATTTGGTGATCCCAGTGTAACTGCTGGGTTGGTGTACTGGAACAACAATTCAAGAAAAAATTTCATTTTTGCTGAAAAATATTGGGTTTTTTTCCTTCGGTTTATATACTGTACTGTTATTCTATTTTCTTGATTGAGACCATACAGAAATTTGTAAATATGTTGCTGCTTACCCAGATTCATTTATGATTTTCCCTCTTGAAAATATGCTACATAAATTGCATTTCCGTTGTTTTTTTCCCCCTGAATTTAGTCTGATTTTCTAGTGCATTTTTAAGAGATATATAAATCTGAACTAAGTGCAAGAAAAGGATAGCTTTGTTTAACAATGTCTATTGCTCCACCTACGTGTGCCAGAAGCTAGACAGTACCAGCCTGATAGTGAAGAAAACGTAAAGTAGCTATCCCTGCCTTATAGATGCATTATTGAGTTGTCCAGTTTTCACATAGTGGGGTAGTTGTTGCCATCTTTATACCTGAAACTGAAAGATATTCAGGTACCTCATGATTTCTTTCTAATATAAAAGTAATGTTATTTTTTGTTTAAATTTGTATTAATTTAATTATAATTATTTTGAACTGTTTTCTCTCTCAGAGAAAAATAGAGCAGAAATAGGCTTTTCTGGAGAGGGGGTGGGAAAAAAATATTAGGCCTGTTCTCAGCAACAGGTTATTCCTTTCTCAGTAGAGTTACAGGTAAATTGAATGTAGTGTTTTAGACTCAAAAGCATGCATCTGACAATTGGAAGACAAAGTATTCAGACTTATCTTACATCGCTTTAGTCTTTACTTCTGCTTCTTTTTACCCCCCAAAATACTCCATGTTAAAGAAACAATTAAAAAAAAAAAAAAAAGAGCTGTGAGTGCCAGCATCCTTACAGTGTGGTTTCCAGACAGTATGCTAAACTCAAGCAGTGAGATGCTTGAATTACAGTTTTAGCCTTTCTTTCACTCAAGTCAGTTTTTTGATATTTGATCTATATGAGATGGCTATTCATATACTCTCTCTTCAGTGAGATGTTTTGTGATGTATGGACCCATAGTGATCTGTAAAACCTAAATACTAGTATTTCCTTGGCTGCCCAAAACATGTCTAGCACTGCATCCTGATTTTCCCGTGGTGAATCACTATGTTACATTCTCTTTCCTTCAGAAACATGACAACAAAGCCTGCTAACACAGCCTTTTCACATTACAGAAAGGAGCAGTCCTGCATTCTTATAGATCTGATGAAGGAATATCAGAGCTTGAAGTCAACAGTAATGAAAGTCATAGACAGTGCTGAGAGTGCTTCTGTGACCAAATCCATTTGGAAAGATCATGAAGATGTCAGGCGAGCTTTATCAAAGGTAATCACATATATTCTCATTTGAGGGATTTAAATAATCTTTGATTTAGATGGATTTTTCTATTTGAAAGGTACCCTTGAGCTGCGTTTAAAGTTCCTTGAATTTACTGTCGAATCTTGTCACACTGATATTCAGGGTTAAAATTGTACTAATTCAGATGAGGAAAGAATATAGTCCTTTCTGCATTTTGGTGGGATCCATTAATGTGTATTTGATTGTTGCTATTTACAATTTTAAAACCTAGAAATTCAAAAGATGATTTATAGGGAAAGCATGTTATCTGCTCTTTATATAAAATGCTTTGATAATATATTCCTGTCATAGTATGAGAGGATATTTCCAATCAATATACTTCAATGTTTTTCCATATTGGGTAATTTTCTGAATAGATAAAAGTCAACAAAAGAAAAAGAATTGTACACGTGACTACAATTCTTATATCTGTCACTTTCCCTAAGATGACTTATTACATGGGGTACAATGTTAGATACTGGCCATTAAACAGAGATAAGGAATTTGGATCCCTGCATTCCATTCATTTCACTGGATCATGTTTCTAAAATTGTAAATTCTGCTATCCATCAGCCTGTCAGAAAAAACAGTTCTAAGCGAAATTCCTTCCATTCATTCAAAGGGTAATTTCATTTGGAAGCCTATTGAGCTCTTCATTAAAAATTCTTCAGTCAGATCAGTATAAACCTCATTCTAAACTGTGTGTGTTTATGGCCTCTTTTTAATGGACATTTTAACTAGAACTGAAAGCCAGAGCAGACCTCACCAGTCTAACAAAGAAATGCGTGTAACTTCTACATGATTCTTCTCCTTAATATGAGCCTTGGGCTGGGGAGAATTCCCTGCTATGACAGTGGCCACATTTAGGCCTGAAATACCTGGAGTGCAATAGATATTTTGCACAACTCCTACCATAATAAAGTAGGCACGGCCACATGGCTGTACTGCAGCCAGATTATTAGCGTATCCCTAATGGTGCTCTGTAATAATTGTTAAAGAAAAAAGTATGAGATTCTTACTGTGATCCTTTCTCCATATGTTGTCAGCTCTTCAGTGATTGTTTTAAAGACTTCCCAACACCTAGAATTGCAAACTGAAAATTTTGTCTAATTCCTCTCTGAACACATCTGTACTTTTGTTTTCCAGAATATCTAGGAGTGACAGGTTTTACAATTCTAAATTTTGTTTGCAACACCCTCTGTTTACCCTGCTGTAATTCCAGAACTGAATTTCCTTACTAGCTAGTCAGTGATGACTTACTTATTATTATTAAATTTTAGACATGTAAAGTCTGAAGAATAGAAACAATAATAATAATAAAAAAGATTGCCTTCAGTCCCAAAAATAGCTGGTTACCAAGGGGGAAAATTCAGATTTTATTATTCCCACTTGTGTGTTTTGTTTATAAGAACAATCATGCTATTTGATTATGCTCATGAGAAAACCATGTCAGTTGCTCTGTAATTTGTGGCACAGTTAAATATTAAAAGATATGCTGAATGACAATAATCAAATGCGTAATATACCACAGAGCAGGAGAATCCTGGAGAACTGGATTTTTCTTTCTTGTTTCAAGGCTTCATTAAACAAGCAAATATTTATGTCCACAGCATGAAGCTGCCAAGAATGATCTGAGTGATAAACAAAATGACCTGGATACTTTCACTAACAAAGGAAAACATTTGTTAGCAGAACTGAAAAGGGTACATAACTGTGACTCCACTGCAGTGAAAAAAGATCTGGACTGTACGCTGGACAAATGGCTCGATGTACGTGTCTGGTGTTTATACGCTGAATACAGTTTTTAATTGGGGCTAGGGTTACAGTTTCAGTATTTTCTTAGAATCTTAGAGTGCAATTGTTTAGTAAATTTTACCTTGAAGTATATCTCAAAGGGTTACCCAAAGGGATTTGGCATCCAGTGTATGCACAAAGTTGTGACATTGATTTGATAGATTTAAAACAATGTCTTATAACAATGTATGAATGTTACTAATATCTGTTTGCTCACTGCACACTTCTGAGTATAAATTTGGATTGGATTCTCACATAATGTATGCCCGTATTATTTTATTCAACTAAATAACTTAGGCAGTAAATTGTATTAAGCTATACCATAAAAGATGTTAATATGTTGAAAAGCACAACATTATAGCACAGCAACATAATACAAAGGCTAATATTTTACATTTTCATATTTGTACTTCTTTATTAGCAAATTCCTACATTATGTAAGAAGGATAAATGTAGCTGTGTTTAAAGATAAAGCTTGTTTAAACATGAAACTCTTTCCAAGTAAAAAATATACAAATTTTTAAAACCAGTCATATATGAGTTTTGTTAATTTTATAATCTGGATAACTAAATTGAGATTAGAATTAAGAATTTAGACCCAAGAAAATTATTTTCCCTAGGCTTACTCATTATTTCTGATGCACTTTTCATACAACTGGCTGCAAAATAAAGAAATATAAAACTAATTTGTGAATGGTATTGATACATTCTCCTCTCCTAAAAGGTGTCTGAAAGGATTGAAGACAACATCGAGCGACTGGGTGTAAGCGTGTCTCTGTGGGATGATATCCTGAAAACTGGAGATGAAATGGATGGATGGTGCACTAAGTGCATTTCTCAACTGAATGAAGGCATCAGCAACCTGAGTAACAGTCAGAGAATGGAGGGCTTCCTGAAGGACTTCCAGGTGCTTACCCATAAATCAGTGATAAACATGTTCTGAACCAAAATCTCAAGTGATATCAGGCACATAGATAAGGCTGTGCTGTTGTAGACCACCATGTCTCGTGTTCAAGCAGTGGTACCATTAACTCAGTGGTTATCTGATAGCATTACAGACCTCTTTTGAAGCTGTTTGCTTCTGACAGAAACAAGAACAGCTCGTCTCTTACTAAATCTAAGCTCCCTAGTTATTTTGTTTCTAGCAGGACTTGATAATGTGTTCTTACAAGCACAAAAATTTTAAAAAGCATGGCATTAGATTTAACTCTCTTCCAGTAGAAATTAATGGAAATTTAGACAACTTCAGCTGAAGTTAAGCAAAAAATGAGTAATTTCTAAAATCTCATATAAGAATGTAGATTCTTCAGACAATAGAAAATATATGCTAAACTGGAGAGCAAATTTTAATGTCAGCTTCTAACAATTTCTGTAAGATGAGGTCTTTCTTTTCTGGATACTGTTAAACTGTTTTAGAAATCTAGCCAACATTCAGGATGCATTCTGCCTGAATTGGCTTAAAATATACAGCAGATTAACCATATTCTACTTCATTTGAAATAAGTGATGTCCTCACAAAGATGCACAATGAACATATACAAGTAATATGATAGAATATGAGATGGTGCTAAATCACTATTTTGTTCAGGATAAGCTTTATCTAAAATCTTTCTGATTAGTATAGCAATCAGACCACCTAAATTCATTGCTATTAATACCCAAACCACAGGTGTACCTGATTCACAACAGGGCTAGAATAATGGAAAACATGAGCACTGCGTCTACATTTGCAGTCACAAAATTCATAGTCCATAATACTTTTTTTGTACTTTCTTTTGTGAAGGCAAGAGGAAAGGCAGATCACTGACAGAAGGGTCCTGCAACTTCAGCAACCAGAAATATATGAGCACGGACAGAAATAATTAGTGTATCTTTTATATGGTCCATAGCAGTGGTCTCTTTCTTGATCAGTCACCTAATAATATATCCTCCCTAGCACAAAATACCCCCTGAGGATTCTTCTGGGGCCACCTGAACTTCTACCATTCAGGGCAGATGTTAAGTGCAGCGATTTAATCCTAAAATCCACTGTCCAATATATTTAATTGGAGTGATCTGTTTGAATTTTTTTGAAAAGAAAGTTTGGGTAATAGGATACACACACCAATTTCTTGCCTAATACTTCAGAACTACAATTATAGAAATTATGATTTTCTCTTTCATTTTTATATCATTTTTTAGAAAGTAAAATCTTTCTTTATAACTTGGATCTATGTGACCACAATAAATACAAGGTCCAGATACGTCAATGAATATATAGCAGCATTTTTAAATTCCCTTTTGAGGTTGAAATTAGCATCTAATTTTTTTCTGAGAGCTCGCTTCCTTGTAATAAAAACCAGAGAGCACATGTATTATACTCTGCATGCCATTAAGTGGAACCTAACAACCACAGTAGATTTTTCCAGTCGAATAAACAATGACATTCCCATCTTTATTCAGCCAGTTTTAAGAAAATAAAGATGTTCGTGCATTTTAAGTGCTAAAAATTTGTGTGGTTATTTTAATGGATGGGAAAAAAAATCTCTGAACTGAGTCTAATAAAGGAAAAGAGATGGGATATTTTTAGAGAAGAAAACTAATAGAGCAAGTGTTTTCCCTCTGTTTGCTAAACTGTTTACATTTTCTTTCATTTTTGCAATTCATGGTGCATCCTTCTGAAGATCTAAAACCTTCTTTTAGTTTGGTATGAAACTTTGATCACATCTCTTTTACAGTCTGAAGTCAAGGATAAAGAACTGAAGCTGGAGCAGCTTAGTTCCAAAATTTCAGATCTCAAAGAACTGACCCGTAGCCAAGAGCCTCCTGCAGATCTCCAGGTAAAATAAAGATATTGGTAATCACAGACTGTGCTCAAATGACTAAGAAGAAACTCCTCCTGAAATTTCTGTCTCTCATGTACTGCCTTTTTCTTTCAAGGTGACAGATACAGCATTATTTATATGTATCATGGCTATTCTTTGTTCATATTTCATTAGTTTATAAGGTAGCTGATGAGATATGAGACAGATAATACTATATACGCTCTCTATACTGCACGACATTAAACCACATCATATTAGAGTGCATACATTGTTTGCCTCTTTCAAAGAATTATAATGCAGTAAAACATGTTCATTTGCTTTATCAAACCAAAAGTATTCTTTAGTGGATGTGAATTAGTGCACTGAACTACGTGTTACAAGAGAGGGGTAAAACATGAACACTGATGGTGAACTGCTGAACTTTTATTATTAGCTAGGTTCTTATTTTCTATATTCTAGGGCAAATGCAAAATCAAAGTATGACTATTTTGGGTGTTTGATTTCAAATGGAAAATGGTATGTAAGATTATTCATTTTCAGCGTCAGAAGTTTTAAAGGATAAGCTGACTTCTGCCATTTCCACAGGCAGGGAAATATCTCAATAGATATTTATTTCAAAACTATTTATCAGATTTTAACAGAACTTAACATAACACTCAAGCCTTCTCCACATTTTGCTGTGACCATTTACATAAGCCTAAATTACTAATTGTATATGGGTCAAGAACCTTACAGTATAGAGATTTACAAATTATATAGAACTGTTTATGTTCTCCCAAATTTCTTCCTTTACGTGAGAGCTTCAGAAAATTCGGGCTTATTTATATGTTTCATAATAAATATCTCTCCATTTATGGAGTGAAATTTAGAGCAAATTATTTTGCAGAATATCACTTTTAACCAACACACACCTATTTCCAACTACTAAATATGATAAATACCATAAAAAATTTTAAAGCAGACCTATAATAAAATAATTGTTGTCGATATATAAATGCAAATTTGAAACTAAAGCCTCACAAACTAAGCATAAATCCCCAAATTATTTGCCAACAATCAAATGGTAAATAAGTAAACAGTATGATCAGTTCATATCCTAAGAACATAAACAATTCCTTAATAGAATTTTCAGTAATTTCTCATGTATAAACACAATCCTATTATGACTGATTTTATATACTTTTTGTTAGTAATATGTGCCCAGCTAACATCTACTATAACTTTTTGTCTTCAATTTTAATCTGCCTTACATTGAGATACTTTAAACCTCAGTGCTCTTAAGTCTCACCAATTGATACTTCTTTTTATGGAGCTAGTTGTGTTTAGGTGATGTTCTGTATATATGGCAAATTTGAAAAGGAAAAAAGATCGACTGTTTAGTTTTTCAGAAGTGGATAATAACTTCAATAATTTGCAGTCTGGCTTTTTATAAGTTTGTAACCCTTCTTTGGATTACTGTATCTCTAAAACATAATCCTGAATGGTTGATATTTTGTATTTATATAAGTATCTTTAGTTACCGATGTAAAGAGAGAAAAATGATCGTTGTGTGTCACTTTACTACCTTCCTCCCCTCCATTTTTTCAATAAACCTTTTCTGTAATAAATGTATTATTTAAATGCTTTAATACATAACATTTTGCTTTTAGTTTATAGAATCAGATTTGAGGCAGAAGTTGGATCACGTCAAAGAAATGTCCGAGACAGCAAAAGAGACACTGAACGATTTCAGTGCTCAGAAGCTGCAGTTACAGAAGTCTATTGATCAGCTGACAGACTGGTTAACCGAAGTGGAAGAGACTCTGTTAAGCTGTGCACCTAACTTGGATCCTGAAGCTCTAAGTAAAGTGAAGGTCGGTGCTGAAGAAAATGAATATGCTTTTTCTTATGCAGTTCTTTGGGGTTTTATCAGAGTTTTTGCTAAGCATTGTACTTTATTTTAATTTGATAAAAAATAAGCACAGCTTCTAGAATATTAGCAAATAATAGAGTGATGCTCTTTAAGAAGTCCTACCAATGAACAAAAGTTCTAATCTATTAACTTTATACAAACCTTTTAGAAAATTATAATGAATTATATGGTCTTTGTGGTGACAAGAACTGGTTTTGTTACATTGAACTCTACAGTCATTACTTCAGCATGTTTACAAGTCTGTTGACTCCCTTGCAATATAAATTATGAACTTATAACTCACCATAACAAAAGAGCCTGAACTCAATCTTAACACAAATTTCTACCTCAGAAGTCCTCCTCAGTGCTCACATATAGTAATTGTTTTGTCTACAACCTAGAGCTCTCTTGATTGCATACAATTATGCACAGCATACCATGACAAACCACATAGAGATTTTTTCAGTGTGAGTATGTTAACATTGATATACTATCCAATTCAAATTTAATTTTCAAGTAAATATTTCTATCTAGTCAGATGAAAGCTCCCCTTCATTCACAAGTCTCACCAAACATCAGTGTCATGTTGCATCTCACCTTCAGAATTTGCTGAAAATAACTATTGCTATTCAATATGTCTTGACATTTTTTTATTTTTTTAAGACTAGTAAACCATGTGAAAAAGCATTTTTCACATTTCTGTGATGGCTTTTCAGTTTAAAAGATTCATCTCATTTGGAAAATTCTGGAAATGTGCTCCAGTACTTCTTCCCTCTAGTCTACGACTTGGAAGTCTACGACTTGCAATAGACCATAGGAGGATAGAGTATATGGGAGGAGCAGGAATGCTTGAGGAAAAGAGACAGCTCTCTTGGTTCTTTACAAATGGCTTATTTGTGTTGTAACTTCATTTTCAGGAAACACAAAAAGACCTTCAGCTTCAGCAGAGCAGCATTGACTCAATTCACGAGAACCTCAACAGCCTGTGTCGCAAATACCATTCTGTAGAGCTGGAAACTCTTGGTGGCACTGTCACTTCATTAATAAAGAAGTATGAAGCTGTGAATCTGCTGTGCTCCAGAACCCAGGCCAGCATGCAAGAGTCCTTGGAAAAACATTTCCTCCGTGAGTCTTCAGGCTTGTTAATAGGAACCGTTAGCCCGCAGCCATGAATCATTCTGGAGTCTGCCAGAGTTTCCAGTGATGTCACTTGCAATTACAACTTTATTTTTGTATGGAGCCTTTTAAAAAGCCCTGTTACAAAATGTTCGTTTGATAACTGCTACAAAACAAAGCATTTTGCAAAAAACAGAAGTCAACTTTAAACACGTAATATGCATGAAAGGGAAGCTCAACATGATCTTTCTTCGCTCTTGGTATACATCTCTATTGCATACATGCACTTAGTGTATTTGCCATAAAAAGATGTATATAACCAAATGGAGACATTGATAATGTAAAAGTCCCCATCTGAAGTATTTCTTGGGCTCCCTGAATAGTCAGTGGAGAGAAGTAGGTAATTTTTAATCTTATACATTAAAATATTAATCTAGATATTATATAACATTAAATTGGGATATATCATAGACTGAAAATGCCTGTCTTTCCTATTGACTATAAACGGGAGCCTACTGTGACTGTTCAAATTTGGATGTTTACAATGGAAACATCTAACTTGTTGTGAAACAAATCCCACTCCCCAAGATCATTGAAGGCAATGAGACTCATTCTTTTAGCTTTTAAACACTGTTCCTGAAGGATAAAAGAATTGTGGAAGACAGCTGTATAGTATCATGGATAATGCTGCTTCCTAAAAAGTATTCTCTTCTCTGTATTTTTTTTTATTAAATAAGATTCTATGCAAGAGTTCCAGGAATGGTTTTCTGGTGTGAAGGCTGCAGTAAAAGAATCATCTGACAGGTCTGGAGACAGCAAAGCCATAGAGGCAAAGCTACATGACTTGCAGGTATAGTGAACAAATTAAAAAACAGTAATTAGCAATTAGCTATATGTATCCAATTCTATCTCTAAAATAATTCATAGATGCTATCATATTTATTGGTTTTGTTTCCAAAAAGGTAATGTAAGGATGTTTTAAGAGAGCAATATGTACTATAGAAGGAATACAGTGAAACTGTGTTCACATTTCTGAGATCAGAATTAAATTTCTGGAAAGTTTATGTGTAACTAAAGTATTCTTGTTTATGATTTTTAATCTTTTTTCCTTTTTTTCCCCCTTTTTTTCCTTTTCTTGCTTTTTCTTACAATATTGCTTATTCAGTCTTTCAGTCTTACTCATTCAGTCTCATCCAGTCTTTCCAGTCTTAACACTGATACGTTAAAGCTTATCTGTGTAGGTTTTCAATGGGACAGAACACCAACAGCAGACACCTACTTCAAACATCCCTAATTCCTGAAATGTATAACCCTCTTCAGGACATGACTAAACTATCCAGAGAAAGAACTTGAAATCAAATAGGAAAATTGAGCTCTGTGAATTGTAGCACCACTTAATAAAATTTTATTTGAACTACCTGCTTAGAATTTTTTCCATGGCTAGACATGGCTCTCATCTTGTTGGGGAAATCTGACCTCTTCTAATAGAAATATTGCTTATCTTTACTTATTGATTCATGCATGTTTAAACTGTATTTCATTATACAGAGTGTGCTGGATTCTGTTAGCGAGGGACGGAACAAGTTAGATGCTGCCTGCAAGGAAGGAGAAAGTTTGTATGCTTGCTTACCCAAACCAGTTGTAAGCCATATTCAGGAGCAAATAGCAAAGTCTAACCAGAACTTCCAGGAATTCCTCAACCAGTGTCTGAATGATAAGAAGGCCCTGGAAGCTTGTGCCTCACACCTGGGAAGGTGAGTAATACCAGTAGTCACAGATGGACTGGATGAAATTGTCCGGCTTCAGAAATACATGCCACAATTTGAAATTGTTTCCAGTTACTCAAGTCCTGTTTGTTTTTTCCTTTGGAAATATTTACAAGAAAATTAATTTTTCTGCCAAAAACAAAGCAACAGGTCTTGCATGATTTGGTTATGGAATGGAAGGTCAGGATCATATATGCAGGAGATCTGTGTAGCTCATGCAATCCCAAGTCAGCAGCTGGGATCTCAGTAATTTAAATACAATTTCCTGGAAAGAAAAGGTGTGATGAATTTTCAAGTTCTGTCCTGGGGTTTGACAACAGTACACTTTCTACACAGCATGTATCTGTCCTATCCTATTCCAGATGGACATATTTCCTAAGGAGCTAATAAAAAAAGGAAAAGGTTTTCAAACTTAGGGCCAGAACTTGGTTTTGCTGAGTTCTGAGTGCTTGAAATCCCAGCTACGTTCTGTTGGAGAAATTACAAGCACAACACTTCAGGTGTTTTAAGTGTCGATACTGAGTTAAAGCCCATTTTTACCCATTTTGTAATTTTAAACTAAGTCATTATAAGGATTTGGAAAAAGTTTTCTTTGTGGTCTGCCTTTATTGCATCTAGTAATATAAAAAAGCACTGTCACTTTAAATTTTTCCCACTGTAGTTCCCATGATTTTGCTGAACATTTTTAGAGAGCTGCTGAATATTTTTAGATTAGTAGTCACTGTGGAATTAGGTTTTGTGTACAACTCTTACTCTTGAAGTATGAAATTGATATGTAGCTTTATTTTCCTGGTCTTGTGGATATTGAAAGCACTGAGTTAACTTCCTACTAACTTTATTCCACCTGAGAAATATTTTTAAGGGAGTATTTATCTGTTCTGTAGCTTTGAAGATCAGCACAAGAAACTTGGCCTGTGGATACATGACATGGAAGAAAGAATAAGCACAGAAGCATTAGGAGAGTGCAAACAGCTTATTCCTGAGAAGAAAAAGGAGGTACAGAAAGTGGAAAAGTTCCTGGAAGAATTACTGAATTCAAGGTAGTATGAAATACATTTCCTAAAATACTCTCACTTTTTCCTCTGCTAAGGCAACAGCGTTTGGGTAAAATGTGTTTGTGAAAGATAGAGAAAGGTGTTGTGACATACTCTGTGGAAAGAGGCTGAATCTAGATACTTCCGGTTTTAAGGATATTGGAATTTGAAGCCAACTCCAAAATTTGATGTTGATACAGTTTTCATTAAGAAAAGCTTATCTTACTTCATTAATAAATGGAAACTGAAAAATATCATCTTAAAAAAAAATAAATCTTAAAAATATTCCTTGTAAAAGCAATAGTAAAAATTACACTTATCAGTATATTTATTTTACATTTTTTTCTCTTTCTGTCCTGCCACACTGAGATCCAAACAGGTTAGCAGAGTCCCCTTTCCCATATATCCAACTTTGTAAAAGAGCTCAAATAACGTCCATGTTGGCTGTGAAATCTTTCTAGAATTTAGACTTAGCCAACAGAGGATGAAGTAATTGCCTTTTTTAGAACACCGTGGTTTTTCAAATTCTTTTTTTATTATTATTAGGTTAGCGGAGACAGAACAGAAATAGCAGTCAGTTGTTCAAGCCTCGCAGCATGCTAAAAGGAACACCCAGTCTCTACCTATCCCCTGGAGACTGATGCAAGACATTTTGGTCTGATGTAAATTCCGTGTAATCACAGGGCATCAACAAGGGTGATCCAGTAGACTGAGATTAACTGAGGCTGTACAAACCCAGATTTTTAGTCTCTTTTACTGGCCCTTGTACTGAATGCCAGAGTCAGTGTCTAATCCTGGACAAACAGCCTGACCTTTCCAGCATGCCTTCCTACATGTCAAAGACTATAAACTTCTTAGAAGATTTGACAGGAACAAAAAGGTAGCAGTTCATATAGAAACGGAAAGTCTGACAGACGAAAAGAAAATTAAGACAATTTTTAATTCAAATGTGCAAAGATTTCACTGTGATCATTTTGAGCATCAAAATCTGCAAGAAATGGCACTGTATATGGGTAAAGATATTAATCAATACACACTGCTTATATTTCCTTTCATTCTCTCCCAGCTAATTTTTCCGTTAACTGTGAACTGTGTCACTGGTGGAGTAGATGATCATGTCAGCAACCTTCATAACTTCTGATAATTGCTGTAACAGTATCAGGGTTATTATCAGGGTTATTAAGCATTGGAATGGGCTGCCCAGGGAAGTGGTTGAGGCACCATCCCTGGAGGTATTCAAAAGATGGGTTGACATAGTGCTGTGTGACATGGTTTAGTGATGGGGTTTTTTTGTTCTTGTCAGAGTTAGGCTGATGGCTGGACTAGATTATCTTAAAGGCCCCTTCCAACCTTGACAATTCTATGATTTCTGAAACTGATTTTCAGTCTCAATATTTTCCTTCAGGGAATCTTTTGACAAGCTGTCCCAAATGGCACAGGCTTTAAATGAAGAAGGACATGGTGCAGGGAGAGAAGTGCGCCTGGCCTCTCAACATCTCACCAGTTATCAAAATATGGTCAAAACTGTCAAGGAGAAGCTACGAACATGTCAGCTTGCACTCCAAGAGCATCTCACTTTGGAGGAGGCATTACAGAGTATGTGGTCGTGGGTGAAAGAGGTTCAAGATAAACTGGCATCATCAGAGAGCACTGTTGGCAGCAAAGCCACATTAGAGAGACGACTGGCACAAGTTCAGGTAAAGAAGGATTCAACTAGAGATTACACATCAAGTTTAACATTGGGTGTGGGCTACATCAGTGGATAATGAATATTTTTTTTTTTTAATTCTTTTTACGCTTATGAAGGAGGGAATTAGAATTTAAGTTGATAATGACAAATTAGGAGCTGGAGTATGAAAAACATGATGAAGATTAATGGAGACTTGTTCCAGGTATTACATTTAATAAGGAATAACAAACTATAAAAATATGTATTGGGGTTCTAATGGAGGGGAAGCCTGGAAATAATTGACAAAGAGAGGCTGTGACATATCCGTCACAGGAGGTCTTCGGGAACAGGTTAGGCAAACTTCCTATTAGGAAGCCATAGGCTTTCTGGAGATATCTTCTAGGTGTGTGGTACTGTACTGTGCAGTGCTTGACCTGCTCATTGTCTATTGCAATGTGAAGAACATTTCGGGATGACCAATGCAGTGGAAAAACCTGTATGGCTGTGGGGAAAAATGCTGGATCACTTGTACATAGCAAGGGACAGGTACTTAGAAGAAAAAGTGCCTAGGAATTCTTAGTAGGCATGGCTGTCAAGGATAAATGAGCTCATAGAAGATGGTGTCCACTGTTGAAAGAATAACAGCTTTCATCTCTCAGCAAGTTGCATTTGATATTTTGACTTTGCCTCACAGGAGATCCTCTTACTCAAAGGTGATGGTGAAGTTAAACTGAACATGGCCATCGGCAAAGGGGAGCAAGCACTTAGAAGCAGCAATGAGGAAGGACAAAAGGTGATACAAACCGAGCTTCAGACACTGAAGGACGTGTGGAATGATATCATCAGCACATCGGTGAACTGGCAGAGGTAAAACTCCTTGGAAAACACAGGTCAGACCCTGCCGCCTTTGCTTACAAAGAGTGGCACCTTATAGGACATAGGAGTCCATTCATTCATTACTGGTATGTGAGGGGAAAGTTGTATCATCAGAGAGAACCAAAGTTGCCTGAAAAAAATACATCCTCCTAAAAAAAAGATGAGATGACCCTATCAGATGAATCTAATTGCATATGAGATGGTGATGGATGGTAATTTGAAAATAAATACTAATCATACAAATTCATACCGAGAAAAAGCTAGAAAGGGCTTTCTGAGTTATTGAACCTCTACTTGGACAGGACCAAGAACATCTAACAGATATGTATCTACCTTTTCCTTACAGAACTCTAGGAAATTATATCATGTTTTTTCATTATGCTTTTTAATTAAAAAGAAATATTGCCCATTCCAAATAATCTTTCTTGCAAAGATGATTTCTTCTTGCCTTAACCTTGGGAGAAATGGAAAGGTTTTCTTACTGCCTGTGTGAGAATATTTTATGTATTAGAAGGCCTCCATCATCTCTGTTCTAGACAGACTGATGTTCCTCTGTTTCTCAGTACTAATACTTTCTGGTCTTCTTTCATCCTTGTTTCTTTTTCAGGGGATTGCAGACTGTCACTACTTTATCTATATTATTCTTAAAAAATAACTGAAAATGGGCTGACCTCTTGCTGCATTTGAGATCTTATTAGTTCTGAATAGAATTATCAGTACTTTTCATTTCCTTCATATAACACTCTTCTTACTCCACTCGAGAATGAGATTTTCCTTTCTTTCCAACAGTGTCATATTGTTGAATTTTGATTATTTCTTTATCCTCTACTGTCTCCAAATACTTTTTCACAGTATTAAGTCTAGACAGTTATCCCCAATTTTGTGTTGGCATATCTGATTTTTCCTTCCTAAGTAAAGCATTATTTTCGACATCAAATTCCATCTTTTTTAAATTTCTTTTAAGAACATCTGACATTTAAATCCTGTTGTCCAACTAGCTGCAGCCGTTCCCTGGCTGCTTTCTTCTGTGGGTTTTACAAGCACTCTCTGTTCCATCATCCCAGTCATTACTAGACAGAAATGGCTCCTTGATGAACTTCTGCATGATCCTACTTCCTTAGTTCTCTAATGAAAATAAAGTTTTCCCTGCACAAGAAAACTCAGAGATCTGAATCAGAGATGTCATAGATCTGTACTGCAGGTAATCTGAGTGCTAGGGTAACTGGGTCCTAAATATCAGCTGTCAATAGTGGGAGCCATGATGTAGGTAAATTGGAGGCTTTAAATTGAAAGTGGTACCACTTTCTTACTTCAAAATTTTAATATAATTATATGTAGAAAATTATAATGGGCTGCCTTTAAGATTTCACTCTAATTTCACCCATTTTGTGTCATAAAATATTATTTACATTAGACTACGCCATTACATTTTTAATTAAATCCTTCACCACACTCATGTCTATCATTAAATCCAGTGGAATGAGAATTACTTTCCTCAACACAAATCCCAGAGAAATCTGGTGACCTACTAGGAGCAGCAATATATAACAGAAGAGAGTATTTCTTCTAAATTGTAAATGAGACTATCCGTAATTGATTTTTTTCTTCCAAAACTTGCCAGAATATCTCTTAATCTCTTAATAATTTCATAGATTGCTGTACATTTTATTACTCTGATTATAAAGAACTCCAGTAATGTTCTATATTTTACTTTGCTGGACAGACACTGAAATGTGATTTTCATTAGTCCGAGACAGATTGTTCATGAAACCTGTAACAGGAAAGCAGTTGTATCGGGTTATATGCAGTAGCCCAAACAACACAGAAATTCTAAAATAGCTTGGATGTAAGTTGACACAGAAAACTAAAGCAAGATGGAGGAAAAAGTATATTCTAAACATATTATACATGTCTACAGACAGTGTAACGATTAAGGTATAAGCAAATTCTTTTTTTCCAGACTTTTCAAAAGTTCTCATCTGTACCATGTATGTTTCTTTTAATGTAAGCTGCCTAGAGACTGTCATTACTCAGTGGAATGAATATCTGGAAAGGAAAAACCAGCTGGAGCAGTGGTTAGAGAAACTGGATCACAAAGTGGAACAGCCTTTGGAACCACAGATTGGTCTGAAGGAGAAGTTTGCTCAGCTGGACCATTTCCAGGCTATTGTTTCTGAGATAGAGGATCACTCTGGTGATTTACAGCAACTCATTGAAAAAGCTGCGGAACTGTATGAAAAAACAGAGGATAATTCTTTTGGAGAAGCAGCTCAAGAAGAACTGAAAACACAGTTTAATGACATCACTACTGTAGCTAAGGTAAGGGAAAGGCCAAGGTCTCCATTTAAAGTAAGTAAAAAGTTTAAACATCTATACATAAGGCTAAAATTTTGTTTTTCTTAATTTTTCAGTAATTAAAGGATTTACTTTGTTTGAATAGTCTTGCCTTTTGTTATGGCTGAGTCTAATATAAAAAAGTTGGATGTAGTTTACTAAAATTCACTGGAATTCAAAATAGGTATTGGGATTTGAAATTGGTTATGATTTTTGAAAAAAGAAGGGTATATATTTTATTCCTGCATTCATATATTCAACAATATTTTTGGCATTCTTCCAGATTTATTTTCATCTAATGATTTTACATTCATTCTTAGCACTTTTTTTCCCTAGAACAGGAAGAATGAAATGCCTCCCTGAGCAGAAAACATATTGTCAGAAAGAGAAATCCTATTGTCAAAAAGATGTGTGCTTATATTTTGTGGTGCTTCGAGGCGCTAAGCACTGCACATGCTATACAGGTACTCAGTTCAGTTTCTAAGGAAAGGTATGTGAGCTCACGGAGACCTTCTGCCAACCAGATCATCTCAGGAACAGTAGCTCTGAGTTACAGTCTCCACCTTCTCAGGTCATGGGAAAGTTCGCATCAGGAAAATGCAACTTAAAAGCAGGGTAATGTGAGACTGATTACTGTAAATTCATTAATCTGATGGAAGTGGGATTCAGGTTTTCATGTACTGAGAATAGTGTGGATGGCCTATAGGTAATTAATCTATAGTCTATATAAAAATATTACCAGAGTAATAATTTAGTGGAAAATCTAACAAATTATCTCTTAGGAAAAATGTTAAATCTAGGGCATATGGATTTACTTCTTTAGTAAAAATTGGCATTTTTCTTACTAAACTTGATTTAGGAAAATCATTGTGTAGAACCGTGTAGTTTGGTTTTAAGATTTTATTTTTTATTTTAATTTGGGGAATAAGATATAATATTGTTGCCATTGTTTCATTGCTTTAAATATAGACCGTAGATATTAGAGTTCTCTCAAATGTATCTAGTCTGTAATTACCAATTAAAAATAAGTCTGTAATTGGTCAGTCATTTGATGAACTTTTGCTCTCTTCTTTTTGCTGGGAATAGTAAGCTCTGAATCTGGTTTCTAGACAATCAGTACAGTTCCATGCTCGTATAACTCCACTTCTTTCAGTGGTGTTAAATCTGGAGCAATACCAAGATTACTGTCGCACTCAATACAATGCTTTTAAACTTGTGTGAAAAGAGTGTCATACATGAGCATGGAAGTGTTCTTCTCAAAACAATATGCATCAAAAAATTGAATTAAGCTTTGCAATCTTTCCCTTGGGAGGGCACAACACCAAGTGCAACTGGTAGAAGCTGTTGCTACCAGAAGAGATCAACTAAAGGTGCATTTTGCCTCCACTCTCCCCCTCTACTGGTGCTATATTTTGGTGGAGCAAAGTAAATAAGGGTGTGCAGTTTCTTGGGGTTCTTTTGCTTCTTTAGGGAGTGTTATGGTTTAAGGCACCCACAACAATTTATTTTTGTTTAGACAATTTTTCTATCATCCAATGAGCCCTCCCCACCTGGAAAGGGGAATCGGGAAAAATCAAGGAAGCCTGAAGGCTGAAATAAACAGATTTAATAGAATAAGACTAAATAAGTGACACTGATAATACTAAAAAAAAAACCAGTATTGATCCTGATACCAGTACAAAATATACAAAGATTATGTTCAGCCAATTATATCAGTAGGAAGCCATGCATTCCTCGCTGTAGACAGCAATGTCAGACACTGCAAGCATGACAGCGTCAGGAGGAAGGGGAGGCCTCAGGGGTCTGGCATCAGGGCAAGAAGTTTTTAGGATTGCAGCCATTGTAGAAGAGAGAAACTCTTCAGCAAACTTTCTAATTTATATTGGATGTGACGTTAATGGTATGAAATAATCTTGTTGGCCAGCTGGGTCAAGTGCCTGGGTCTTGCTCCTCCTCATCCCTGCGCCTGGCTAACTTGAAAACCCTGAGACCTTGAAACCCACACACCATAGCTGGCTATAAAGTAAATAATTTCACTAATGCAGACACTAGAGTCCTATAAAAGTGTGGTTTTCCCAGGCATAAGAAGAGAAATTAATCCTGTGTCGCTCATACCAGAACAGGGAGATACCTATTTTGTTTAGAGTCAGGCACATGTGGATGTTTTCCTGCTCTGTTGTTGCATAAAATGCATTAAGACGTAAAAACTTTGAGGATTTACTTCAGGTCATGTCTGTTTATCTAGTAACCATCCATTGGCTAGTTGGTCTGACATGGTCTGAGAAATTATGATGTTTATTTTCAGAGGAAACAGTAGGGTTTATTAATCTAAATTAATTTCTAAAAGCATTAGTTGAATGTTGAGTTATTCAAAATTAAAAATAACTGGAATTTAATTCATAAGTAAGTGGTTTAGTTTGCAAGTGATTTAAAGACACTTAGATCTAGAGTATCCACACAGGAGTAAAAACTTACTTGATTAGCTCAGTTCACTTTTGGTTAGTTTTGATAAACATTCCCGCAGTGTGAGTTCACAAGAATATAGGAACAAAACTACCCAGTAAAACCAAAACCAAACAGTGTGCTCGACCAGTGCACTATTTCACCTTTTCATAGTAAGGTAAAGTGGCCCCACTTTAAGCTTACATTAAAAAGCTGAAATGGAGCCATAAGCTGTTGTTAGTCTGTGTCGGGCAAAGCATCCTCCAGGTCTGCAAGGCAGGTGGCTGGAGACAGCCATCACTTCTGATCCGGTGGTTAAAATGGGACTCAGCACCATAAGAATCTTTTGCACTTTGAACAGCAAAAGTCCTCTTTTGTGATCTTCATATGGGTGGACAAGGGCAGAGCAACAGATGTCATCTACCTGGACTTGTGCAAAGCGTTTGACACCGTCCCGCACGACATGCTGGTCTCAAAATTGGAAACTAATGGATTCGATGGATGGACCACTCGGTGGATAAGGAGCTGGCTGGATGGCTGCACTCAAAGGTTGTGGTCAATGGCTCAATGTCCAATTGGTGGCCAGTGACCAGTGGTGTTCCTCAGGGGTCTGTACTGGGACCAGTGCTGTTCAACATCTTTGTTGGAGACATGGACAGCGGGGTAGAGTGCACCCTCAGCAAGTTTGCCG